>MU968381.1:12045644-12714479 GCA_034641835.2 Pinus albicaulis
ATCAATAGATACGAGATGTTGTTGAGATTGCAACAACATGATGAGCTTAGTGAAAAGAGTTGCCTTCACTAAGTGGGCCCGCAGGCTATTTTTGGCGCAAGTCTATTTTTAGACTATGTCTATTTTTAGACATGTCGATCATATTCTATGAGTTGCAGGATGCTATTTTTGGATGGTTGGTCAAGTTGGAAAAATAGATAGACTTCTATTTTTAGACATATTTGGCGGAATCTATTTTTAGATTGTCAGTCTAAAAATAGATATATCGAATATTATTAGCTCTTATTAATATTTGGACTATAAACATTATCTTATTCTCTTGGAGCACTTTAGTTAAGTGCACAGATGTGGCACAGGAGCTGACAGAAGGAATTACACTATTCACAGGGGTTTGGTGGAGCTATTGCATGGATACTTGATGATTAGAACTCATGTGACAGAGTTTGGTGGAGTTATTGAGGTAGTTGATGGAGTTGTGTTCAATTTAAGCAGGTTAAACATAGTTGAGCTAGTTGTATCTAGTCTAAATGATTGATATACTAGTGAGAGTGGTGTGAATTAATTATTAATTAATTCACTAATTATTAAATCATTAATCAAATAAAGAATACATTAGTTAACTACAGTGCATGGACAGTTTCAGTGGAGACCAGTGAAGAGGTAGGTGAAAGAGCAGTGTGACTATCATTTGTGACTATATTGTTGCATGATTTGCAACAACCAGTGATTGGAGATGCCAATGAGGATTGCGTGAGCAAGGATGGACCAATTCGATTTCATTTAGAGCCATTCTTCAGTAGTGATTGCGTAGTAGAGGCAGGCTATCAGGTGGCAGATATTGGAGCATGTGATTTACTAGATCGGGCTTGATTAGTGTGTAGCAATTGGAGATTGTACTGAGAGCTTTGTGAGGAGCTTTGTATAATGATTGTTACATGATATCTATGACATATAATATAAATATAGTTGGGGGTTTTCAGCTTTAAGCTTTCTCATAAAATACTGTGTTCATATGTGTGATTGTTCATGGTTTTAATGTGCACATGCGATTGTTTTTATTTCCGCAATTAATGATCAATGGTAGAAGAGATTCTGTATTATGCATGAAGTTAAAATAGTGTGTGATCGGGAGAATCTCGGTGTATAACATATCAGTTATTCAAATTTCTACATGGTATCAAAGCTATATTGATCATTGGAGCAATTGAAAATTATTGAAGCGGTTGAGTTTTGTGCTGGTGGAATTCGAATTTGCAGTAGTGTTTTCTTGGTGTCGAAGTTGAGATGTCTTTCAACGGATTGTGATTGGAGTATGCCCTTGAGGGAAGCTCAAATTATATTTCATGGAAGGACAAGATGGAGGTGGTTCTGGAGGATAATGGGTTGAAGGAGTTCATAGATGCAGAAATTCCAAAACCTACTTCTAGCGATGTTGCCACACTTGACGCATGGAAAAAGAAGATAGCTAAATGTCAAAGGATTCTATTGGAAGGTGTGAAGGATCACATAGTGTCCAGCCTTCATGGTAAAGCTTCTCCATCCTTGATGTGGAAAGCTTTGAAAGCATTGATAGACTTATTCCAAAGCAAGAGCGACCAGACGAAGTTGGCGCTCAAGGACAAACTCAGAAACATAAAGATGGAGAAAGGCGACAGTATGCCCAAGTACCTCACGAAGTTCATCCAATGCAGGGATGAGATGGGAAGTGTGGGGGTGATTTTTGATGATGAGGGCTTGGTGAGATTGGCTCTCCTTGGGCTTCTGAAGATTTGGCACTCCTATCAGGACTCTGTCAATGGTCGGGAGAAATTGCCAGGATGGGAACGACTTTGGTCGGATCTTGTGCAAGAGGAGATAAGGCGAAGTACCAGGGACGGATCTTCATCAAAGAACTCTGATGAAGAGAATTGTGCTTTGGCTACCAAAGCAAAGAAGGGGAAGAGCAAGAAAGCTTCTCAATCCGGTGTGCAAGGCAAGAAGCAGGACATGTCCAAGGTGAAGTTCTTTCACTATCACCAACATGGACATTACGCCACTAATTGTCCACAGAAGAAGAAAAATAAGCAAGCTGTTGGATCTACAGCTGGAGAGGCCTTAGCCTCATAGTTTGAGCTAGATTTTTCGCTGATCGCATGCTTTGTCTCAAGTGTGACGGGTTCAGTGTGGTTTCTTGACAGTGGTGTGTCTTTTCACATGACAGGAGATCGAGATTTGTTTACTGATCTGGATGAGAAAGATCTTGGAGTGCACATCGAGATGGGCGATGATGGTAGATATAGTGCGACCGGTATCGGTACCATTTCCTTTGAGAGGGAGTCTGGTAAACCCTTCGTATTGAAGGAAGTGATGCATGTTCCAGGATTGAAGAAGAATCTTATCTCTGTGGCTATGTTAGAAGACAAGGGATATGATGTTGTCTTTAGCGAGGGAAAGGCTTTCCTGCGCAGTAAGGCAACTGGTGAGACCCGGAGGATAGGGGTTCGAGTTAAGAACCTTTATCAATTGCAGGTAGATGGCTGCGCAGCAATGGCAGGCAAGGCAAAAGGAGTGGTGAGCCGGGATGATGGCGAGTTGTGGCACCGGAGATTGGGCCACCTTCACCATGGAGCTTTGAAGATACTGCAGCAGATTTCTACTGGGCTTCCTAAAGGCACTCTTGCGTAGTCAGATCAGTGCAAGGGGTGTACCTTGGGAATATTTGTGAAAGCCACCTTTCACGAGAAGGATAGTCATGCCACGACGATCCTTGAGAGAATTCACACGGACGTGTGTGGACCTTTCTCAGTAGCTTCGACAGCAAAGCACAGGTATTATGTGATATTTGTTGATGATTTTTCTCGTAAGTGCTGGATCTTCTTCATGCAGAAGAAGAGCGAGACATACTCAAAGTTCTGTGAGTTCAAGGCACTGGTTGAGAAAGAATCGGGGAAGCAGGTGAAGGCTCTTAGGAGCGACAATGGTGGTGAATTCATCTCTGGCGAATTCAAGGACTTTTGCAGTGTAGAAGGAATTCGAAGAGAGCTCATAGCACCTCATAACCCACAGCAGAATGGGGTTGCTGAGCGGAAGAATAGAACGATCGTGGGTGTTGCACGGGCGATGTTGCATGATCAGGGCCTACCCATTCACTTGTGGGCGGAGGCATGCAATACTGCAGTATATGTGCAAAACCGTTGTCCTCACAAGATACTTGGCATGAGTACACCTGAGGAGGCGTTTTCTGGTAAGAGGCCTGATATTTCCCATTTGAGGATTTTTGGTTCACCTGTTTACATTCATGTGACGAAGGATGCCAGGAAGAAGCTGGAGCCGACTGCGGAGGTTGGGATATTTGTGGGGTACATTGATACACCCCACAACTATCGTGTGTATTTTCCAGACAGTCGCAAGACTGTTGTGCGACGGGATATCAAATTTCATGAGGAGAAAGCCATGAAGTGTTCGCTTGAGAGGGAGCCACACTTGCATGCATATGAGGAGCTATTAGTTCCTAAGGATGAGCCTCAGGATGTGGATCAGCCACAAGAGGAGGTTCATGGAGTGGAAGAGACCACTCATGTAGCGCCAACCATCAGAGGGCAGAAGCGCACTACAGAAGCTGAGCAACTGGCTCAAGATGCAGAGAAGGTTGTAGGAGCACCTACATCATAGCGCAGACAGAGACAGTCACCTGACCGGTATACTGGATACATGGCTCTTATGAGCAAGTGTATTGTGACAAAGCCATCCTCTTTCGAGGAAGCTGTGGAGGACCCCGCATGGGTAGATGCCATGGTGGAAGAGTATGATTCGATTGTCAGAAACAGTGCATGGGAGATTGTCCCGAGGCCGGAGGGGAAATCAGTGGTGGGTTCGAGATGGATCTACAAAGTGAAGCAGGCAGCTAACGGGAGTGTGGAGAAGTATAAGGCAAGATTTGTTGCCCGAGGCTTTTCACAGATTGAGGGGATCGATTATGAGGAGACCTTTGCACCTGTCGCAAGGTATTCTTCCATACGGACGATTCTTGCTCTCTCAGCGCAGATGGGGTGGCACATTCATCAGATGGATGTGAAGACTGCGTTCCTCAACGGAGTGATTGAGGAGGAGGTGTACATAGAGCAGCCCGAAGGTTTCGAGATCTTCAGCAGCGAGTCGCATGTGTGCAGGCTCAAGAGAGCGTTGTATGGGTTGAAACAAGCACCTCGTGCTTGGTACACACGAATAGACAGTTATTTCACCGGACTTGGATTCTCCAAGAGTGAGGCGGATCCGAACCTATACCAGATTGTGGTGGAGGGTAAGTTGCTGATCATTGTACTTTATGTAGATGACTTGATTTTGACGGGTGATGAACAATTGATACTCTCATGCAAGGCTGATCTTGCAAAAGAGTTTGAGATGAAGGACTTGGGCCTCCTTCATTATTTCCTGGGATTGGAAATTTGGCAGCGCAGTGATGGACTATTTGTGTCTCAAGGCAAGTATGCCCGGGAGATACTGGAGAAGTTCAACATGCAGGGCTGCAAGCCTATCGACACTCCTCTTCCTGGTGGATGGAGGAAAGAGGATGCTACATCGGCAGAGGTAGTGGATGCCACTGTTTATCGATAGTTGGTGGGGTCGCTTATGTATCTGGTCAATACATGACCCGACATATGCTATGCTGTTAACCAGCTTTCACAAGCTATGGTTAAGCCTACCAAGCTCTACTGGAAGGTAGGCAAGCATGTATTGAGATATCTCAGAGGCACATCAGGATATGGATTATGGTACAGACAGTCGGATGAGGTGAGGCTATGTGGCTTCACGGATGCAGATTGGGCAGGGAGCCCAACGGACAGAAAGAGCACATCTGGAGGGATTTTCAGTATGAGGTCGACAGCAGTTTCTTGGTACAGCAAGAAGCAGAGATCCGTGGCACTCAGTTCAGCAGAGGCCGAGTATATGGCAGCGAGTTTGGCTGCATGCGAGGCTATATGGATGAGGAAGATCCTGGTCGGGTTGTTCGGTTCACACTTAGATCCTACTATGATATATTGTGATAATCAGAGTTGCATCAAACTCTCGGTTAATCCAGTATTTCATGATAGATATAAACACATTGACATCCGGTATCATCATATCAGAGATTGTGTGCAGCGGAAGATCATGTTACTTTCATACATTCCTACGGAGGATCAGGATGCTGATATCTTGACGAAGGCGCTCACCAGGAGAAAATTCGAATACCACAGGGGCAGGATAGGGGTTGCAGATAATCCTTATCTTGTTGAGATTGCAACAAGATGATGAGCTTAGTGGAAAGAAATCGCCTTCACTAAGTGGGCCCGCAGGCTATTTTTGGCGCAAAGTCTATTTTTAGACTATGTCTATTTTTAGACATATGGATCATGTTCTATGAGTTGCAGGATGCTATTTGTGGATGGTTGGTCAAGTCGGAAAAAATAGATGGACTTCTATTTTTAGACATACTTGGCGGAATCTATTTTTAGATTGCCAGTCTAAAAATAGATATGTCGAATATTATTAGCTCTTAATAATATTTGGACTATAAACATTATCTTATTCTCTTGGAGCACTTCAGTTAAGTGCACAGATGTGGCACAGGTTCTGACAGAAGTAATTACACTATTCCTAAGGGTTAAGTGGAGCTATTGCATGGATACTTCAGTTAGAACTCATGTGACAGAGTTTGGTGGAGTTATTGAGGTAGTTGGTGGAGTTGTGTTTAGTTTAACTTAGTTAAACATAGTTGAGATAGTTGTATCTAGTCTAACTGATTGATACACTAGTGAGAGTGGTGTGAATTAATTATTAATTAATTCACTAATTATTAACTCATTAATCAACTAAAGAATACATCAGTTAACTATAGTGCATGGACAGTTTCAGTGGAGACCAGTGAAGAGGTAGGTGAAAGAGCAGTGTGACTATTAGTTGTGACTATATTGTTGCATGATTTGCAAAAACTAGTGATTGGAGATGCCAATGAGGATTGCGTGAGCAAGGCTAGACCAATTCGAGTTCATTCAAATCCATTCTTCAGTAGTGATTGCACAGTAGAGGCAGGCTATCAGGTGGCAGAGATTGGAGCATGTGATTTGCTAGATCGGGGCTTGATTAGTGTGTAGCAATTGGAGATTATATTGAGAGCTTGTGAGGAGCTTTGTATAATGATTGTTACATGATCTCTATGACATATAATATACAGATAGTTGGGGTTTTTCAGCTTTAAGCTTTCCCATAAAATACTGTGTTCATATGTGTGATTGTTTATGGTTTTAATGTGCGCATGCGATTGTTTTTATTTTCGCAATTAATGATCAATGGTAGAAGAGATTATGTATTGTGCATGAAGTTAAAATAGTGTGTGATCAATATAATGATAATCTGGGTGTATAACATATCGGTTATCAAATTTCTACGGATGCCGCGAGATAGATGGTTTAATCTATTAGACGGATATTTCTCAGTTCATGACTCTTTAAATAGGGAGAAGATTATTTTTGCACTCCTAAAAGCTACCCCCATGTCAAGGACTGGTGGGAAACCTCACAGGTGGGAAAAGGATTGAAGGGGAAACCTCTCACGATCTCGGTCGTACCCTTAGGTGTTGTGAGATGCCATCAAGGAACAATATTATCTCGTGGGGAGCTATGAGGACAAGTACATACAATGGACTACGTTATGGCAGCAAAGGGATCAAGATGTGCATGAGTTGACGAATTTGTTCCATACCCTGCGCACAAAGTTGGGTATCAAATATTCTTAGAAGCATTTGGTGTTGAAGTATCGTAGTTGTCTGAACAGATAAATTTAGGAGGAAATGGATTTCCTCGACATCTCCTCGCTTGGTACGGCATACCGGTATGCTGCCAAGATTGGGCAAAAATTCAAACAGAAGAAGCGAGACTTTGGATCTGTGAATCAAAAGCAAGGGAAAGGTGCCCTCAAACCAAAGAACAAAGGAAAAATCCAAGGCATGGCAGCCTAAGATAACCTACCGAAGTTGCAAGCAAATAACAATCCCATGAATTCGAAGAAGGACACGGGAAAGTGGTGTGAGTTCCATAAGAGCTCCACTCACAACACAAGTGAGTGTCAGGCCAAGAAGTCACTGGTGGCCGAGATGAGGGCTTCTGAATCATATGCATGCTACGACTTTGAATCAGAACCTAGCAAGGGGAATGAGAAATGGAAGCATATTATTGATGCGGAGCCCAATGCCACCATTTCCACTGCAAATTTCCAGAAGGAGGAACCAGAAGATCCAAAGGAGGAGGAGCGTCTCTTCCACTCTCATATGTGGGTAAAGGGTTCCCCGCTACAGTTCATTGTCGATAGTGGGAGCCAAAAGAACCTCATTTCAGCAGAGGTCGTGAAGTGTTGGGTTTTCCAACCACATCAAACCCATATTCGTACACCATTGGGTGGCTTCACCAAGGATGGGATCTCTACGTGATACAGTAGTGTCGCCTTCCCTACAGCATCAAGCCCTTCACAGATGAGGTATTATGTGACATTGCTCCTCTTGATGTTTGTGATGTATTATTAGGCCAACCATACTTGTGGAAGCGACATGCTGTGTATGATTCCCAGCCTCGCGTTGTTATTGTTACTTTGGGCAATAAGTTGCATAGGATACCAAAGGTACCACCGCCTATGACTATCTCTTTGGTTACTATAAAACAATGCAGTAAGATCATTTCAAAAACTGGGAAATTTGTTTTCCTGATGATTCGCCCAAGGGCAAGAAGAAGACTATGGCCACGACCTTCAGGCAGGGCTCGTCCGCACAAAAACAACAAATGGACAAGGCCGTGGAGGAGTATGGGGAAATATTCACCTCACCCACAGGGGTGCCTCTGCACTATCAGATCAAGCACCCCATCGATCTAGCCCTAGGTGCGTCGCTTCCCAATGGACCAATCTATCAGTGCTCTGTTCTTGAGAACGATGAAATCAAGAGGTAGATTTAGGAGCTGTTACAGAAAGGTCATGTTTGGCCGAGTTCATTGCCCTGTGGGAGCCTGAACATGTTGGTGCAGAAGAAGGATGGGACTTGGAGACTTTGTATTGACTATCGGGCGTTGAACAAGATCATTTTCTGGAATAGGTACCTGATCCCACAGATTAATGACCTTCTGTATCAACTAAAAGGGGCGAAATATTTTAGCAAGATCGACTTGAAGTCTGGGTATCACCAGGTACCAATCGAACCCTGTTATGTGTGGAAGACTACTTTCAAATCCAAGGAGGGCCTTTTCAATGGTTGGTCATGCCTTCAGGTTGAAAAATGCTCCCGCAACCTTCATGAGGTTGATGGACGACATATTGCGGCCATTCACCAACTCATTTTTAGTAGTGTACTTGGATGACATCTTGATCTTCAGCCAGACTTGGGAAGAGCACATCCACCACATCCGACAGGTCCTCCAAACACTGCAGAAACAGAAGTTGTATGCCAATTTGGAGAAGTGCACTTTTGGCATGACCAAGGTTCAGTATATGTGATACATTATTGATGAATGGGGGGTGCATGTGGATCCAACCAAGATCCAAGTACTTCGGGATGTGCCAGCCCCAACCACTATAACATAGCTTCGCAGCTTTCTGGGTCTTGCTAATTTCAACCACAGGTTCGTGTTGGGATTTTCTCATATCACTTGGTCCTTGAGTCAAATCACAAAGGGAGGAGTGAAAGAAAAATTATTTTGGTCGGAATCTCGACAGAAGGCATTCGTAGATTTGAAACATCATCTCTTCTCTACCCCAATGCTCACATTACCAAACTTGCAACAACCATTTTGGATCGAGACAGATTCCTCTAACTAAGCTATTGGGGAAGTTCTTACTCAACAAAGGTATCCAGTGGCATATCACAGTGAGACATTGTCCGACACAGTCCAAAAGTATCCCACTTATGACAAATAAATGTATTCCATTGTGCAGGTGTGCCACCAATGGAAGCATTACATTTTGGGGAAGGAAACGGTCATCCACACAGAGCATCGACCCCTTGCAGTTCATACAGACATAAGGGAAGTTGCAGAATGATCGCCATCAGAAGTGGTCCACATATCCGCAACAATTTCATTTCAACATCAAGTATAAGAAGGGCAGCACCAACAATGTTGTAGACTACTTCAAACGACCACTGATCATGGTGCTAACCACCATTCTCAACTCCTGTGGGCACAAGACTTATGATTGGTCGCTTCTCTACAAGAGTGATCCATAATTCAGCCACACATACAAGACACTCTTGGAGGGTATGTAAGTTCCAAATTTTCACCTCCAAGATGCACTACTATGTCACATGGACACCTTTTTGTTCCTTCAAGCGAGTGTGCCAGGATGATTTGGGAAGCACACTACAGTCGAGTCACTAGCCATTTCCGGGTCAAGAAAATAGTGGTAGTACTAAAGAAGTATTTCTATTGGTCAAAATTTTGACAGGATGTTGGGAAGTACATCAAATCCTGCACTCCTTGCTCCATTGTCAAACTGACCGTCAAGAAGCAAGGCCTCTATACTCTGCAACCTACCCCTATTCGACCTTGGGAATCCATCTCCATGGATTACTTGGCGTGCCTTCCTTCTAACAAGCATGGAAACAACTATGTTTTCTTGGTCGTCAACAGATTCTCAAAGATGGCCATTATGTTGGCTTGCAAGAAGAATATCACAGCAGAAGTCACTACTAAACTCTTCTTTAAACGAGTGTGTGTGCACTTTGGGATCCCATAGTCTATCATCTCAAATCGGGACAGTAGGTTCCTCAACAAAATTTTGTCTAGCCTCTTGTCAATGGTAATAAAGCTTTCATGATGATCTTAGGCTAGCAAGGTTAATGATACATCAACAATATCTTCCGGTGCCACACCACTTCCGTGTGGTAAAAAGTGTGGCTACGTGCTTGAAGAAGAGCGCCTCACTGACCCCACCACAAGCTTCAATGGCTCCAATATAGTCACACACCATCACCAAGGTCGAGGTGTTATAGCATCATTTCTCACCACATGATTCACAATTGTTGATGTATTTAAATCATTCAAGTTGGTGAGTCTGGACAAATTCACTTAAAAACAGTGTAAAAATCCCCATACGCGACTATGCCCGTACTTTTCCGCGTGTATACGCGAGTCCAGCTAGAATTTTCCGCGTATGCCATTAAAATGATTAAAAATATATATAAAAATTCCCTATTTTCGGGCTGGGTTGATGGTTACTCAGGTAGTTCAACCACCCCAGCACGTGGCCAACTGTTTCCAACTGTTGAAACTACTTGGAGGGAGTATAAAAACCCCTCATGTGTATGGCCTAAGTGAGAGAGAGAATTATTGATATTATACTCTGTTGGTATTCCCTATCCAAGTCTGATTCCCCGTGCCTCCTGCACTTTCCCAGTTCATTATAGGAAACCCTTGTTTCCTTGAGATACACATCCCTTTATATGTTATCTCGTATGCACCAGTTTTGAAGGAGTCTTAGCGAGGCAAGGGCTGGACGGATCCGGACGACGGTCTGCGAAGGCCTTGGAAGGATCAGGTGATCTCTCCACTTGATTACTTTTGTACGTACTATTTATAATACAGAAGTATCATGTTGTTCCCGAAATAAACGTGTTAGTGTATGCTTTTATGTATGAGAATATTTGTTATACAAGCATTCATTATGATTTATCTAATGTTTTATATGAATCTCACTAACATTTAGAGTAGATATATGTTGTACAACCAAATTTTCAGGTTTGTTTTTTCTGTCTTTCAAAAGTTGGGCAAGCAACATCGTTGTCAGTTTGAACCCTAGCTGGATCTTCTCTTCAACCTAGAGACCTACGGGTAACTTTCTCATTCTACCTATTTAGTTTTTCCGAACTTGCATGGTTGTGTGAGTCCTCCTTGCTAGCATGCCCCTCGCTTTGTGGAGTTGTAACCCAACGAACCTCTAGGGTGTGATTATATTCCCCAAATGTAGGGAACACACATTTGAGCTCACTATTCCACCATTCCTTGGTCTCGCACCCAAGATTCACACGTGGACCACCTTCAGCCTCATTTCCACCTCTACTAGACACCCCCTGATATCGTGCACTAACTCACACCAACAGTAGCTAAACCCGTGCTACATGGAATAGGCCACCACAAATTGTATCATGGACATGAAAAATCAAGAACACTCACCAGCCAGAAGATCCACCTATATCTTCGGGTTGTCAAAGCCGGGCAACTCTTGCACCAGCAAGTGGTTCACCAGTGGACCAAGTTCAAGAAAGTTTCCTCATCTCATGGAGGAACTCAACGAAATGGGTACCATTGCTTCCTAAGGGGGGAGGAATGATCCAAGTGGATATTGGTGGCCACTTTCCTATTCCACTTGGGGCCCCACCATTGTTTCTTTCATTTTTTAGTTTCCTTAATTATAGTACAATTTACTATTTTTAGCAGTTTTTCGGGTCCTCAAATTCTGTAGCCATTTTGAGGCCATAAACGATGTTTTTTGGGCATCAAACCTTCTCGCTTGAGGTTAGAAATTGTATTCCTTGGATAGATATTTCTAACAATGTACCATGTGCATCACATGGAGATAGTATGCCAAAGTTATGACCCCAGGAAATTGATGTACCAATTTACCCCGGTGAGGCCCATATTCTGGTGTTTCATCTCCTAGGGTTAGGTTTTTGGATGTTTATGGTTTTCCATTCATTCTCAATAATATATAGGCCTTTGAGCCTCATTTTAACACAGATTTTAGAGGCATGTAGCCACCACATCTCTTCTCAGAGATGTTGGGTGTGGAGCCTGATTATCTTGTTTATTTTGTATCACAGCCTTGGAACCTTGTACCTTAATGGGGTGACAATGCCACCCGTAATTAAATGTTGACTGGGAGGTCCAAGGGGGGAAGATGCGACTTTATTGAGCCCCCCCCTGGCGGGGGGTTTCAGGGGCAGCGCCCTCGAAGCTAAAAACAGATGTAAAATTGCCTTGTAAAAGTATAGTAATTTCTAGTCAATCTGGGTTGTTCATTAGGCAGATGATCTAAGGGTAGAAGTTATGTTTAGTTTAGGGTTTTTTTCCCTATAAGGCAACCCCTCGCTTGTATGAGGGCATTGTATTGTGGTTGTGTATTGTATGTGTATTCTCAGAGCGAGAAACAGATAGGGAGACTGTGAGAGAGAACATAGGATATTACAGTGAATCTGTTGTAGGTTGTGTCTCTTCATTTTGCTAGATAATAGAAAGGAAGGATTGGTTGTTCAGGGTGGATGTAGCCCAAACTGGGTGAACCACGTATATCTGTGTCTCTCTAGTTTTATGTGTTTTATGTGCTTGTTTTTTCCACATATTTTATGTGTCGCATTGCTCTATAATATATAATTTTTTCTAACAAGAGATAAGCTACTAGCACCCTAGCTAGTTTATTTCCATTTTGTCTGTAAACAAATTTTATTTATTTGATATGAATGAAATGAAGTGTTATTTCCGCTGAATTTTTATATTTATGTTTATATGTGTATTCTATTGCGTTCCTGCATAAATCTAGGTCACTGACTCTATTTCTATATATACCATTTGTAAATACCATTTACAGGTTGGATGTTAGTCTACCTAAAGAATGAATATAATAAAGAAAAGCCTTTTTACTTCATGCTGGAGGATTTTGTGACTCAAGAACCATCTAATGTATGGTGTGTCTTCTTTCTTTGTTAATTTCTTCTAATTATGAGTTGCGGCAGCTAGTAAGGTGTGAGTGAGAAACTATTAAAGGATTTAATGGAAAATTATCTACTTTCAGCTTTCTGCAAATCATATATGTGTTTCAGAACATGTTAGTGAAGATTTCATAAAGGATTTTTTAAATAATTTATGCATGAAATCTACTTTTGTTACACAACATTTTGTCACCGTCCCTGCAATGCCCATCCCGCACATTGGAAGACCATTTTTGTGACTTATATGAAGTGTCATGCCTTGCAAAAAGTGTCATTGCATCCCTTGCCATGAGAAGAACATTTCCTCTGTTGACTTTTCCTAGAACAGACCATCAAAAACACATGCTTTTTGGTTGGCGCTGGCAAGCCATTATGACCTCGTGCCAATAAAGGAAATTAACTCTGGGCCCCGTGCCCATTGGTGCACTGTCCCAGTGTGCTACCCGCGCTGAGCTATTTTTGGAAATTTTTTGAAATATAGAAGCAAAGTTTCCAAGCTAACTACTTCGTGAGTGAGTCAACTTGGGTTGTTCGACTGCATAACCACGACCGCCTTCCTTTGGCTTCTTGTTTCCTCCTTTTGGGGCAAATTCCCAAAGGATAAGACCTGCCTTCCACCATTTGAGGGATCCTAACCTCCTCCTCTCCTTCTATAAATACTCCTATCTCACATAGATGTAGCTAGTTGAAGAGGAATTGTTGAAAATTTTTCTGAAACAGTCTAATATAGCTGGTGTGACATAGAGCAGAGAGAGAGACCCTTGTCGAGAGAGAGCTTAGGCTTTTTCCTCGCCACGTCCAACTTCCCGACGAATGCTCGAGACATGCTTCGACTGGACCCGCTAAAGGAGGTTGCGACATCAAGGCTCCAGTTGTAATCTCTTTCTTTCTCTTAATATATGCATGACTGATGTTTTGGTTCTGGTCTTGTCTTTATATGATTTGTCTTACACAATATGTTTAATCGTCCTTGACTGATTAGCTAGTTATGAATGCAATTATTTTCATGTATGCTGCTTTTTTACTTTGATATTTGTGCAAGCACCCGAGTACCATTGTTGAAGGGTCGCGACGTGTCAGGACAAGGATCAGGAGACTTCTACTATAGCTACAACAACCGCGTTGAATCACAGGTAGGAAAATCTATCCCAAATCGTTTCATTTGTTAACTAGGAATCGGCGTATTAGCATGTCCACTTGCTGCTAGACCCATCCTAGGGCTAGAGGGATCGCCTATGTCCGCAGATGGGATTTACCTACACAACAAGTTAGCAACTCCACTAGGAAACAGTGTATGTTTTTCGTCTCGTTGTTTGTTGAGAGTTTTCCTTGTCAAGTTGAATTTGGTCGTTTGATTGTTTTTCTGCCTTGCTCGACTTGCTTCACTATTTTCAATCCTCCTGTTTAGTTCCAGAGTGTCAAGGCTGACCTCTGCCCTGTGGTTTTTCCTTTTCCCATAGTTTTCTAGCTTGGCACAGTTTTTCCTTGAACAGTCATGCGAATTGGCACTTGTTTCTTTTGTCACAGATTCGCCAACCCCTGTTACGTGCAGATTACAGCCTGACAGTCACACCAAATCCTGTAGGATTTGATTTGACCTTCTTCCTGAGTTTTATGTCAGTATTTCTTCGCTCTGGGTTGTTTCTTTGCCTTGAAATTGGTCTTGTGAGATTATTTTGACTCTTTAACCTCGGTCTTCTCAGTTGTTTGTCCGCTATCTCATCAGTGAAGTTTTGTAGCCCTAGGGTTTCTAGGTGTCTTGTGCCGTTTGTTCGGCCTTCTCCTCACTGAGCCTTATGAGTTAAGTTCGAGTCACTTTGGTTTTTTCATTTCAATTCACTCACTAATTGTGTTAGTCTGTCTCAATTCTTCGTGTCTTTGGTTTTTTGGATGATCACTTTTGTTTTCGTTTAACTCTCCATTTCGTCACTTAGAGCATAGATCACATTTCTTGTTGGATCATTTTGAAAGTCTTTTGTTTTCTTGGAAGAGTGCATCCTTGATTTCAGTGTGATTTATGTTTGTATTGCATTTGGTTTATTCATTTTAGACCTTTACATTCGTAATGCTCAAAACTAGTGTTTGCTTTGCTTTTTTAGTGTAACAGTACATTGTGTGCCTCATTAATCTAAAAGACAAAAAACTTGCATTCTTTCGCTTGAATCGAAAATGAAAATTTCTTTTGCATAACTAGCTCTTAGTGAACTAGGAAAGAGTTTTTTGTTTGGTTGTTTTAGATGCATTAGTGAAACTTCTTCTTATGTTTTCATTAATTGCTACTTTGTTAAAGATTTCTATCCTTCTCTTAGTTAGCATTCATCGAACGGAAATGGTATTCTTTTGCATGTAGTGTGCATTTAGGAATTCGAGATCACATTCGGTAGGGCCTTGAAATTGAAACATTAATTCAAGATCAAAATTAAAAATAATTCAATCAATCTAAGGAAGCATTGAAACCTAACATACACATTTTAGAGGTCTAGGCTACTGACATGTTCCGATGTCTTTAAACTAGTAGCTTTCATTCGCTATCTGGCATTAGACAGTGCTATTACGAACTTGTGCTCCCTGTATTGTATAGTATATAAAGGGAGACCCTCACAGGTTGCAATCCTTTATCCATAGGAAGCTGAGTCTGCCGCCCTGTAACCATGATACACTGAACACAACATTCGGGGAGACTACCTGCACGTACGTCAAGTCCTTGGTCATTTATCTTTCATTTGATCACCAAGGTGTATATGGTAGTTCACGAAAACTTGGTACACCCTCTTGCTTAGATTACCTGAGTAGTCATTTCAATATTTTCGTGACTCTCTAAAAAGTGAAAAGATTATCGAGCACTTTTCCTTTCAAGCTCGTTCAATCTGAAAGTGACTAGAGTCATCTTTTGCCTGTTTCTCGACTCTTAAAACATGAAATAGCACAGTTCCATTTCAGTGTCATAAAATTAACTGCCTACGAACACAAGCCCATTAAAATTTTTATTGTTGGCTTGTTTTTTTAGTTCCTTAGTGTTTGATCTTGAAGCCTCGAATAGGCTATCTTGTTTTTTCTTCCTGTGTTGAAATATTGTCACGATGGCAGAACCACCAGTTTCGTCGTCTTCTTCACTACCTCTTAGTGGTATCCCTTTTCCTGACGTTTCTTTGGAAACCTTAGTCCACTAGGTCTGCCAAGTTTTCGCAACCTATTCTCTCGAGTGTCTTACCTCTCGCTACCCGATCTCCTGTTGAAGGGTCGGTTGAATTCAATTGGTCATCTCAGGGTGCTTGGTCTGGTTTTCGGAGTAAGGAAGAATTCCCTCCTCTCCTTCGGGATCGTCATTATTAGCTGTTGCTTTACCCCCAAGTCCTTGTCGTCTTTTCGATGATCTTACGACCTCGTTAGACATGGATTCTTCCAATCCTGTTGGTAGTGAAGAGTTGCATGATTCTACAGGGGAATATCAACTTTTCCCAGAAGAATTATCGTATGTCTCCAGTCAACCATCCCCATAATCGGTGTCTCTTCCACCTGGTTATCATACTTTGGGTCAGATCATTTCTCGTGTGGCATCCATGGCACAGTCCAGTATAGTGGCTATCACTCGAAGCTCAGTTTTTCCTACATTAGGAATGTCGCCCTCAACACCCATCTCATCAGCCACTGTTACATCTATCCTAGTTCGACCTATCGTTTGTGTGGCTTCATCTGCACCGGTTGTTAGCATGACTCCATCGTCAGTGCCTGTTGTTTTTCACAGGTCTATCTTTATCAATCCCACATTGCCTGTTAGACCTACTGTGAGTGGATCACAACCTCGCACTATGGAAACCCCATCTACTTCTACCACGCTTATGGTTTCTACTTATACATTCGATGACTATATGTTGGATATTCAACGACGGTATGCTCCTTCTCCTGATTCTCAGCCGTAGAATTCCACACCTCAGGGTTCTCAGCAGCTGCAAGCTCCTAGAAATCCTCCCCATAATTATGATGTCTACGGTAATCCCGTATATTTACCCCCCATCGATCCTAATCAAGCTGTTTATTTTCCTCCAGATAATCCTTATCAGACCGTTGCTCATCAAGGACCATTACGAAAGGGAAAACCCTCGGATCTACGAGGACAACCCTTACAGGGACTACCTTTGGTCTAGCAGGGACAACCTTACGATCCGCAAGGACAACCCTTACAGGGACAACCTTCGGTCCAACAAGGACAGCCCTACGGTCTGTCTGGTCAACCTTAGTTTCAACCAGGAGTGTCTTATGTTCCTGGGGGGGAATGTATCCACCACAAGGACAACCTTTGTGCAACAACAGCAACCTTACATTCCGTAAGGCTAAGCTTTTGTACAGCAAGGACAACCCTACGGTCCTGCTCCAGGTCAACTTGGTTTTTAGGGGCAGCCTGGTCCATCTCAACCATCGAGCCAACCTCTTCCACAAGGACAACCTGATCGCCCTTAGGATCTAGGTCAACCTGCTCCGCAGGGTCAGCCTGCCCAATCTCAACAGCCGATTCAAACTACTCAACCCACTCAGCAGCCGGTTCAACCTGTTCAACCTACTCTGCAGCCGGTTCAACCTATTCAACCTGATCAGCAGCTGGTTCAAATTGCTCCGCAGGGACAAATTTCTCAATGACAAGGCATTACTTACCCTCCTCAAGGTCAATTTCAGGCGGTATATAGTGCACCCCAAGGTTTCACTTATTACCCTCAAAAGCAGTCCCAGATGGTGTATAATTCACCTCAAGGCAATGCTTACATTCCGTAGCAAAATTCCTATGTTGCTCAGCAAGGACATCAATGGTATGCTCAGAATCAGTATCCCGGTCCTCAACCCCAGTATGGGAAAAAATATTAGGCTTATAACCCCTATGGACATAATCCTCCGGGACAAAAAATATGGGGGCAGAATTTCTCTCAACCTAGGTGGAATGCTAACACTAGTCTTTATCAACAACCTCTAATGCATTTTAATCCTCAATTACCGTTTCTCGCTACATTGGAACTGCCTTATGTGTCAAAGTTGACGAATGATCTAATCCTTCATAACTCGTATTGGCCTCCATTCCAACCAAAATCCTGGGTGATTGTCCCAAGTTTGAGGGCAAGTCTAGAGAAGACCCCCAAGCGCATGTTATGACATACCACCTTTGGTGTTCCTCTAACTCTTGGGTTGATGATTCTATCCGACTCTGTCTTTTCCAACGGACTCTTACTGGTGTCTTTGCCAAGTGGTACATTGAGTTATCTCGTGGAATCTTTTTGGATTTCAATTCTTTAGCCATGGCGTTTCTCACGCACTTTTAGTTACCAGTTCGATATGAAACCGGGATGCACCTCGTCACATCCTTGATACAAGATCGAGCTACCCATATCTCAGATCATATTCATGAATGGAGGCGTCATCTTCTTCTAATTAATTTTGATATTCCTTATCAGATTCTAACTGATTGGTTTACAACCTCTTTCATTAGTCCTATTGCTAAGGACATTGCTATGGAGCCATGCGTCACTGAGGAACAATCCATTGCTCGTGCCTAGTACCTTGATCTTGTGTACTCTCACTCTGGAACGTTGTATGATCTCTTTCCTGATGCTCCTAGACCTGGAACTTCCAAAGCACCGACGATGCCATCTGTCGACGATATCATCGGTTCCATGTCTCAGACTTCCCTGAAGTCTTCTCCTCCGAATCCTGGGAAGCAAAAATCTACTCCTTCCAATGATACTGCTTCTCAGCCAATCCTAAATTCTAGTAAAACCGCAGAAGTGAATGTCATTCAAGCCAATCCAGCGGATAAAACTTCCAAGGGTAAAAACAAGGGTAAAGGTAAGGCCAAAGTCAATACCCCGAAACAGGATTCTCAGAAATCTCGTGCTGATGATGGTTCACAACGTAAACCAAAGTATCCTTACTTGATTTGTGATGAAGAGCACTACACCAAGGACTATCCTCGATGGGCCGAAGTGAGTCGATTGCTCAATGGCATGCAAGGAACTCCGGTTGTTCTCAAAGAACCATTTCCATCACAGCAAACTCAGTTGGTCGAGCAGCCTCAGTCCTCTGTCCCTTTTGGCTCTTAGGTTTTCATGATGAACGGTTCTGCATCAGTTTCAATAGCTACCCAGTTGAAATATTATACTAAACCGTGTCAAGCAGTGGGGAAAGAGATCGTTGATGGTCCTCCTCCTCCGCCTGCTTCTGGCCCTTTTCAGATTGAAAGGACCAGTACTGAACCTGTCGTATGGCCACCTTCCAAAGGTGTAATCTGTAAGTCTTCTTACAATCCTAACGCCCGCGCTGCTCAACATTATAGTATTGTTGAGGATTTGGCTCAGGCGCCATCTGTGATGTTTGCATTAGAAGTACTTCAAAGTTGTCCATCTCAACGGAAGGCTTTTCTATCTGCCATCGGTGGGGTTGATCCTGCTGATTCGAGCCTTATCACTTTCAACTTGGAGAATTTTGTCCCATGTCTCCCTCACCATCTTGCACTCATCATACAAGTTGGCATTAATGGACTGAATATCCATCGAGAAATCGCGTACGAGGGTGCGTCTACATGCGTCATGTCATCTGCCTGCTAGAAAGCTATTGGTTCTCCAGCTCTGAATTCCTCTCCAAATTCTCTAGAAGTGTTTGATGGGAGGGAATCTAAATCTCTTGGTGTTCTCGCTAGTTTATCGATTACCTTAGAAGGGAAGACAGTCAACGTCGAGGTTGAAGTAGTTGATGCAAAGCTCAATTACAATATAATCCTCAGTCACAGTTGGACTCATGCCATGTTGTGCGTTCTGTCCACTCTTTTTCATGTTTTGCAATTTTTGCATGAAGGAAAGATCATTACTGTTGATCAGTTGTCATTTTTCACTCCTTCTTTCAAGAACAACGTTCTGTACATAGATCAAATTCCTACACCTTACGAGAGCGTAGGGCCGGATCTCTTCAAAGATCCTACCCTCATGGGTATTTTTCCTCTTCCTCCACTTCACATTGTTCAGGTTAATATGATCTCCAAGTCTGACGATCCATGGATCATCCCTTCGCCCGAGAAGATTGATTCATTTGGAGATTCGATGTCTTTGAATCTGATCAAGATTGATTACTCTGAGCTTATTTCAGCTTCAAATCCTCCGCCTCCTGATTATGTTCCTTCGGGCATGTCCCTTGATACTTATTCTCAATCCCCTTGGCTCGGTGATTCGAATTTTCCCAATCCCTTGAGAGAGATATTTCCCTCAGATGAAGCCATCGTGGAAACTATGTCTCTCGAGGATCCTCCTTGGGATGATATTCATCATCTTTCCTCGTTCATGCCTGGTCTTGGGGCCATATCTACGTGTCTTGAGTGGTTTTCTTCTCAGGTTCCTTCTCCTCCACTTCAAATTCCTATTCTGACACATGAAGTTTTTACTGAATTTAACTTGAGTAATATCACACAAATGATGCCTATCGACATTTCCATAAAACCAGGAATTGTCGAGAACATCCATATTGGGGTGATGTGTTCTTTCGATGAAGTGAAGTCTATACTAGTCTTTTCCACGAGTTTCACGACATCTTTGCATGGTCTTACGAAGATATTCCCGGAATCGATCCAAGTATAGTGGTGCATGAGATCCCTACCTATCTTGGTGCAAAGCCTGTTTGCCAGCATCTTCATCCAGTGCACCCTAGAGAGGCTGCTTCTATTAAGGGAGAAGTCGAAAAACTTCTCAAAGCTAGTTTTATCTATCTAATTCCCTTGCTAGAATGGGTTTCCAATATTTTTCCCGTAGATAAGAAACAGGGTACCATTTGTGTCTGTGTTGATTACCGTGACATTAACCGTGCTTGCCCTAAGGATAATTATCCTACTCCCTTTATTGATTAAATCATTGATGACTGTGTTGGGAGTGATATTTTTTCCCTTATGGATGGATTTTCTGGCTACAACCATATTAACATTCTTCCAAGTGATCAACATAAGAACGCCTTTATCTGTTCTTGGGGTACTTTCACTTATAAAAAGCTCCCTTTTGGTCTGAAAAATGTTGGGGCTACATTTCAGCAAGAAATTTCATATGCTTTCCACGATATCAAGCACATTATTCAGCCTTATCTGGATGACCTTCCGTCTCATTCAACTAAGCGTAAAGACCATCCTGATCATCTCCGTCAGATTTTTCTTCAATGTCAACGCTATAACATCTGCCTGAATCTGCATAAGTGCGTCTTCTGCATTGACTCTAGTAAACTCTTAGGCTTTATTTTTTCCAAAGACAGCATTTGTCTCAATCTACTCAAAGTTGAAGCTAACGTTAATCTCCCCTCTCCATCCTCATTACATCAGCTGCAAAGTCTGCAAGGAAAAGCTAATTTTTTACGTCATTCTATACCTAACTATGCCAAAGTGGCTAAAGGATTTACGTGATTAATAAAGCAAGGTGTCTTGTTCCTCTGGGATGAGATCACCCAAAATTCCTTAGATGAATTGAAGACACTGCTTGTCAACGCTCCTCTGTTGTGTCCTTCAAATTATCATCACGATTATTCCCTCTATTTGGCCGTCGCATTCAGCACGATTGCCATGTTTTTGGTACAAGACGATGATCATGGTGATGATAATTTGTTCAAGCTATTCAACGTTTTCATCACCATATTCTGTTGCGTACAGTGACTGTGATTTCTGACTGCAACCCTATGACTTATATATTGACTCTTCAATTACTAGGGGCCAAGTACTCGAAGTGGATTTTCATCCTCCAAGAGTTCGATTTGGAGTTCACTACTGCCAAATCGAAGAATTCATTACTCTTCGTCGATTTAATCCACTCTCTGCCTTCCTATTATGCTTCGTTTGGTTCTGAGGAACACATTCTGGATGACATGCTTTTTCTAATTAGCACCCTCGATCCTTGATACGGTGATATCATCGTATATCTTCAGAATTCTACCTTTCAATCTGAGTTGATGAAGGATGCCCACCGACGCATCCATCATCAATCGCAACCCTATCGCATAGTTGGAGATACACTCTACCCCATCGGAGTTGATTCCATTCTCCACTGGTGTTTGACTCTCGAGGAAGCTGAGAAAGCCTTGAATCATTGTCATAGTGGCGCCTGCGGTGGTCACATGTCTGGTTATGCTACTGCATAGAAAATTCTTCGTGCTAGGTATTTCTAGCCCACTCTCTTTAAAGACTACATTGTTGTTGTTCGTAAGTGCCATGATTTCAAAATCTATCAGTGCAATATGCACGTGCCGCTTTCTCATCTTCACCCTATCATTACGTTGGTCCCTTTGCGAATTGGGTCATCGATTTTATGACGTGTAACCCTCACTCAGTCGGGGGGCATGCTTATATCATCGTAGTCGTTGACTACTTCACCAAATGGGCCGAAACAATGCTTACACTTAGGCTGACGGTAAGACAACAATTCAATTTCTATTCAATCATGTCATTACTAGGTTTGGTGTCCCTTAAGCCATTGTTACCGATCATGGTTCCCATTCTCAACATTACATGGTGGAGGAGTTGACTTCCAAGTTAGGTCTGCGCCACGATAGCTCAATGCCGTACTATCCTCAGGCCAATGGCTAGGTTGAAGCCGTGAACAAAGTTCTCATCACTATGCTTCAATGTACGATTGGGATGCACAAATCAAACTGGCATCTCATGTGATTTTTGGCTCTTTGGGCATACCGATTCCTAGCGATGTGACCGGATTTACCACATTTTATTGTTTATCATTCAGTTACCCTCTTCCGATTGAATGTGAAATACTTTCGCTCAAGCTAGTCATGAATTACTGTCGAATATGTTTGGTCAATTTAGTGTACGAAATTGCCACATTAATTTGTCAATCCTAGATTGGGATTCGTAAGTCGACGAAGTGTGGCGCACTACATGTGCAAGACAACCTCATTCCCTTACTTTTTGTCGTTTTTGATTTTTTTTATTTATCTTGGATTTTTTATCTTGGTTGGTTTCCTAATGTGAGATGGAAATTCTAAAAGACAAGTATGGATATAAATGTTCAAGGCAATGATGTCCTTTATAATGATTTCCAAACTTCAAACTTCAAGAGGGCTTTAAACATGCAATGACAAAATTAATTCCTAAAAGAAAATGAAAATGCGCCACTATACTAGTCAAACAAACAGTGAACTATTGATCATGAAACCCATTACCCTTACTGCTGTATAAATACAAAAGAAACTGTGCTCAAAGAAATTCAAGAATTGCAAGAAAAGTAAAAATAAAATCAAATTACATCAACTCATACTCTGACCCCTCACCATTAGTCTTGCTATGGCTTTCGGAGGTAATCATAAACAACTTGAGCAATCTGATATCTAATTTGCAGAAAAATAAACTAATATCAAATCACACACTCATACTTCAATCCCTCACCATTAGTCTTGCTATGGCTTTCGGAGGTAACTGATAATGACATGAGCAATTTAATATCTAACTTGCAGAAAAATAAACTAATATCAAACTACACACTCATACTTCAATTCCTCACCATTAGTCTCGCTATGGCTTTCGGAGGTAACTGATAATGACATGAGCAATTTAATATCTAACTCGCAGAAAAATAAACTAATATCAAACTACACACTCATACTTCAATCCCTCACCATTAGTCTCGCTATGGCTTTCGGAGGTAACTGATAATGACATGAGTAATTTAATATCTAATCTAACTAATAAAGAAAATGTACAAAACTCAAATAAATAAAACAGTGCTGGAATTAAAAGCTAAGAAAAATAAATCAGCAGAAGGACAAGACTGATTCCATGTCATTAGTCATTGTAAAACTATGTGCAAATGCTCGGGCTGCCTACTGTAATCTGGAACAAAGACACTGATCAGTTAACAGCAGTATAAAGCATGAAAAATTATGGACAGAAATAAAACGTTAATACCATAAGAGATGTAATATATACACATGAATAACTATGGCATAATGAACGTAAGGAAATAAAGCATGAAACTATACAGCAATAAACAAAACCTCGGCGTGTGCAGGGGCCCTCTGCACAATCCTCGGGGAACAACTATCAACCATGAATTATGCTTTTAACAGAGTCTTCTCATGTATTCAAAACGCAGTCATAACAAAGAAATAATGTCACGGCACAGTGGGCTTTCTTTACAGCAAAATTACATTACAAAAGCTAGCTACTATGCGTATGAGAACGCATTATTTATAACAGAGGATGACATAACTACTTTCCTACAATCTGCGCTGATAAAAGACACGTGAACAACCACGTCCAGAAATCTAGCATTATGGCTGCCGTGAAGATTAAATCTATGGAGAGTGGCCATTGGATTCGGCTTATGGAGCCGTTCACAGGTGTTGATATGTCCCCCGTGATTTAGAAACGGCCACGCAAGTCTTCACGTGGTGAAAAACAGAGTTCTGTCACCGTAGGATTCTTAGGTTGACCACCGCTTGACTATCTTTGACCACAACCTTCTTTGGTGAATTCGACTGAGCCAATAGGACTCGGTCCATGTCCATGTCATTTCCAACTTGCCCATGTGGCTTGATTTGCCTGAAGACACCTGCAATATAGACTTTAAAAAAATGGCTGCGGAAAGTTGAAGCAGCTGCGGAAAGTGACAAGATTCCGCAGCTCAATGAGAAAAAATCTAATTCAAACAGCAGACACAAAACATAGTTAAAAACCACTTTAAATGCTCTTTTATGATTAATATGCAATGATGTTGATGAATTAGGAGGTCTAGGTAAATGGAAAAAGTCTAGAAAGGTGTATAGGAAAGATGCAAGTTTGGGACTCAACATACCCCCACTGTGAAGGTGTTGCATGTCCCCATGCAACCAAAATTTTGATCATCCTCCTTTAATTCATATGCCCTGATACCTCTGCCAGTACATCCAGTCCTCTTCTCCTCTTTCTTGGTGCTGCTAACATCCTGGGCTTCTTCATCAAGCATCTGAATTTGAGATTAATCAGTTCTCTACTTATCTTCTTGCATTTCTTCTTCAATTTCTTGTTCTTTTTGTGCCACAGTCCTAGATGTAGCATAGTGTTGTCATGAATGATCTTGTCCAATCTGTTTTGCTCCTTTAATGCTTCATTTTCATTTTTAATATGTCTATTTAAAACCTCCAACTCAAAAATTTCTTGTTTCAACGATTGGACTAGATCTTCTTGTGCTGTGTGAGGCTGAGTGGATGAAGTGCTGGGACCCGTGGCTGTTCTTTCTAAGGATTCTATGTAATCATACACCTCTTGTTGCTTTGGATCTATCTCGGGTGTCGTTTTCCTTGGGCTGTCCCCAAAATGCTGTGGAGGAGAATTGACTTCAAAATCTGGCCGAAAAGGACTCATGTCAACATCTTGAGGACTAGTTTCAACGTTTGGCTGAGAATGAGGTGGACTACGGCCAACTGGAGTTTGTTCAGGTGTTCCTTCTCCCAAATCAATAAAATGGGGTCCTTTTGTTTGTACTTTCCTCCACTTTCCTTTAAGCCTGCTGCTTCTTCTTACATACTGTGGACTACTGTCTTTTTCCTTTTGTTTTTCTTTTCCTCTCTTTTTGGCCATAGATGACTGTTCCTGAAGGTGAACTAGTCTCTCAGATAACACTTGATGGTCTTCTTCTGAGGAAGGGGTTTGATGCACAGCTTCAATGCTTCTTTTCTCTTTTGATTTTGTTGGCTTTTTACCCTCAGTCTTTTCCTTCCTCCTTTTAGACAGTCTTTCTTCTCTACTAGTTCTTTCAACTGTGTTAGTAGGAGTGATTTGAGTTTTATCACCTGTTCTCTTTCTTCTACTTCTTTTTTATGTACTGCCTTCAGGGGTTTCTTGGGGTTCTTCAAAGAAATTTCTAATTAAAAACTGCTCCCAGGTGTCCTTTTTCTCTTTTAATTGTTTTTCTATCAAGATTTTCATGAGACCATGGTGATACAAATGTGATTCTACGTCCCCCAGATGCTTTTGGACAGTTACAAACATCTTTTTCAAACTGTTTAGTAAAAAGTATGGCAAATTGAGGGTCTGGTTGTCTAGAAAATTCATCAACAGTCGGGTATGATACATGTACATTGATCCAAAACGTCCCTCACAGGTGATAAACTTTTGAATAACCAACAGTAAACTGGCCCACTCTTCTTTTAAAGCATGGAAAGGAATTCCCTTTTTGAAAATAGTTACATCCATACCTGGGTTACGTAGGATCACTCTCCAGGCTTCCTCGCCAATGCTCTTGTTCTTGAACCAGCGTTCACCTTCTTGAGGAAGTTCTGTAGCAGCTGCTATGGATGCCTCAGTCACTGTAAATTTGAGGCCGCCAATTTCTACCTCCAGACCGTTGAAAGACCTCGCAAAAGCTTTTGTTACCTCCTTATTGTGGCCTTTAAACTTTTGAATAAACCGAAGCCATTTTGCCTTTTTCAATATGTCTTTGACTTGCAGGTATCCTTCCATAAATTTGGGTCCCTCTGGTTCTATCCTCAACAACTGACCCATCCTTATCTTTTGCTCTTTAAAATTTGTCTGCGTGAGGAGGGTTTAACGGAGGTAAGATGGCTGAGTTAGTGGAAATGAGCAGGGTTTATGAAGGATACCAGTGACTATAAGCGGATATCAGAGAATAGGTACACGGAAGGAAGGGTAACAGAGAACAAAATGGGGTGAAGGCTTTTGTGAGCACGGTGGAAATGCAGCCGTGAGATCAATAGAACAGTAGGGGAGTAAAGTGCATTCGACAGTATTTAAAATTGGATGGCTGCAGAGTAGATACAAGCACATTTATGAAATGGCTACGTGCGGCTGATAGAAGCCGTATTCAAATCAACCACGTTTCATAATTACAGGTGGAGTATCAAAGTACGAGTGAAGACCGGAGGCTTGATTATGAGACCGTTTAAAAATGAATGCAAGGATTGTGGGAGGATCGTATAGAGATCGTGGAATGGTTACGGAGTTTGTCAACACAATCATTGCATATAATGGAGCTATGGTTTATAACTATATAAAAATGTGCTTGAATGCCATTTGAAATAAATTTTTACTCATACCTTGGAATTCTTGCCATTTTTCATTAATCTTCAATCAGTTGCTCCTTGTTGATGCTTTTGAATGCCCCATGTCTTCATAATATGTCTTCATACCTGGATTTGATTCCATGATTGTAGAACTAACATCTGGCTGTACATTTTTTTTTTTTTTGAAAAACAGAGTGGTGGCTGCAGAAACTGCTTCTGGCTGCGGAAACTGGTGTCAGCTGCAGAAACTGACACAACAATTATTTGGGTGAATGGAGATGGATAGATGATAACTGACTGAATGAAAATGGTCATGAAAGAAAATTTTTATTGGTGAAATGAAATGGAATAGATGAAATGGAGTGAAATGAAATGAAGTGGAGTGGAATGAAGTGGAATGAAATGGAGTGGGTTGTCATAAAACTTGTGAAATGAGAGAGAGAGGGAATTTTTTGGAAAATATAGGGTGTCAAGTGTTCCTGATTTTCACCCTACATTTTCTGTATAAGACTGCCAATCAGTGATTGGTTTTCGGGCTTGTACAATTTTTATTTTTATTTTTTTATTTTTTATTTTTTTGAAAATGAAAAGAACAAAGTCTAGGCTGGTGGAGAAGAAGGATTCTTCTTCACCAGCCTTATTGCAGAATTATCTTGAAACATTTTGACAAATTCCTCTTTTGAGAGTGGCTTATGATAGATCTTTAATCTGTGGCCATTCACAATAAGAGGAGTTTGAGATTCATCAATGGTCTTGATTCTTACCGCTCCATTGCTAAAGATCTTGTCGATCTCATATGGCCCAAGCCAATGAGTCTGAAATTTTCCTTTAAAATATTTAAACTTGGAATCAAATAGCAATGCCCAATCTCCTTCTTGAAACTTCTTTTCTTTGATGTATTTTTCATGCCATTTAGCTCTTTGATATTGAACTAGATCAGTTCTTAGAATTGCCTCTTGTCTGATCTCATCTAGCTCATTCAACTGCTCCATTCTATGCTTTTGGGCTTCTGATAGATCCATCCCCAACTGAACTGCCATCTTGAAGGTTTTAACTTGGAACTCAATGGGGAGTAGGACTTCTTTCCCATAAACAAGTTCATAGGGAGAATGTCCTGTTGTATTTCTCCATGTAGTTCTGTAGGCCCACAAGGCTTCAGGAAGCCTTTCTGCCCAATCTCTTCTATGTAGATGAACAGTTTTGGTGATGATACTTTCAAGAAATTTGTTTGTGGACTCCACTTGACCATTTGCTTGCGGATGGTAAGGAGTAGATCTTCTGTGCTTGATTTTGTATTCTTCCATCAATTTCTCCACCAAGTTGGATGTGAATTGGCTTCCCTGATCTGTCACAATTTCTCTTGGAACACCAAAGTGAGTAAAAATATCCTCATAAAGAAAATTAACAACTGAATTTTCAGTAGCAGACACTAATGCTTTGGCTTCCACCCATTTAGTAACATAATCGGTACAAACCAATATATACTTCTTTTGCTTAGATGGTGGATTAATAGGTCCAATGAAATCTAAAGCCCATTTTTCAAAGGGTTCGATGAGTACCTGTGGTTGCAATGGCATTTCATTTGAAAGGGTAGGTTTCCCTACTCTTTGGCAGCTGTCACATCTTCTGACATATTGTTTTGCATCTTTGAAAAGGGAAGGCCAATAATATCCTAAAGAGAGGATTTTATAGGCTGTCCTTTTGTCAGCAAAGTGTCTGCCGCATGGTTCATCATGACATGCCTTGAGGATATCAGGCATTTCATCTTCCCTGACACATCTTCTGATCACAAGATCTGGCCCTGTTTTAAACAATTCATTAGAAATCCATGAATATTTTGAACTCTCCTGAATAATCTTTCTTTTTTCACTTGGAAACAAATGTGAAGGCAGTTTCCATGTAACCAAATAGTTAGCAATATCTGCATACCAAGGAGTCTTAATAGTTACTGCAAACAAGTATTCATCAGGAAACTTATCCTCTACAGGAGAATCTTCTTTAGTATTCTGAATCCTAGACAAGAAATCAGCTACTATATTTTGTTTTCCTGGTCTATCCAACACAGTAATATTGAATTCTTGAAAAAGTAAGAGCCATCTTGTCACTCTGCCATTAGTAACAGGTTTGTTCATTAAATATCTAATTGCAGAATGGTCAGTATGAATAAAAGTTTCATAGCCTGTTATATAATGTCTAAAATTATTGATTGCATGAACAACAGCTAAAAACTCTTTTTCAGTTACAGTATAGTTCAACTCAGTGGGAGTCAAATTTTTACTGGTATAGTAAATGGCATAAGGGACTAAATCCTTTTGACCCAACACAGCTCCTAGAGCTGTATCTGAAGCATCTGTAGAAATATGGAAATGGAGTTTTCAATTTGGTCCTCTCAAGATAGGTGCTTCAGATATTCTTGTTTTCAAAGTTTCAAAGGCTGATTGACAATCAGGATCCCATTTGAATTCACAATCTTTTGTAAGTAGTTTGAAGAGTGGAGATGCTATTTTAGTGAAGTTTTCTATAAATCTTCTATAGTATCCAGTAAATCCTAGAAAACTTCTAACATCTCTTTGACAATTTGGAATAGGCAACTTGGAGATGACTTCAACTTTTGATCTATCAACCTTAATTCCATCTCCCGAAATATGATGTCCTAAAACAATCCCTTCAGTAAACATCATAAAGCATTTTTCATGGCTTAATGAAAGGTTTGTTTCTTTACATCTTATAAGAACTTTTTCCAAATTTTCTAATGCTTCTTCAAATGAATTACCATAAATTGTAAAATCATCCATATAAACCTCTACACAATCATGGATTAGATCAGAAAAAATTCCTAGTACTGCTCTTTGGAATGTTGCTGGTGCATTACATAACCCACAAGGAAGCACTCGGTAGGCAAAAGTTCCCCATGGACAAGTAAATGTGGTCTTATCTTGATCTTCAGGTGCTACCTGAATTTGATTATAGCCACTAAAACCATCCAAAAATGAAAAGTACTTTTTACCTGCTAATGTATCTAATACCTGATCAATAAAAGGCAAAGGAAAGTGATCCTTCAAAGTTGCTTTGTTCAATTCCCTGTAATCAACGCATACCCTCCATTTACCATTCTTTTTAGGTACTATAACCAAAGGAGAAACCCATCGGCTATCTGAAATTGGATAAATGAAGTTTACATTGAGTAGTTTTTGGAGCTCTTCTTTCACTATCTCCCCAAGGTTTGGATTCATCCTTCTCTGAGGTTGTCTGATTGGTATACTGTTTTCCTCAATATAGATATGATGGATGCAAGTCTTAGGATCAATACCTTTCATATCAATATACTCCCATGCAAATGCAGTAGAATGTTTTTGCAAGATTTTGGTTAGTTCTTCCTGTTGTGACTTTTCCAAATTTTTGTTGATATTGAATGTTTTTCCTGGAAAAATCTCAATGGTAGAACTACCGAACTCTTCCATAGAGTAAAGAGACATTTGTCTTGATGATAAATATTCAATGTCAGATTCCAACTGAAATTGTGTGGGGTCATATTCTGAAGATGTCTCAAAATTTTCTAATGTGTTTAGAATTTGACTATCCTCACTGATTTCAGAAATGGTAAAGACAGGTTGTATAGTGTCCTCATCATCAACCCATTCATTGTCTCCTACTTCTGTGATTGCTTTTGCTGGAGGAGACAAATTGAATTTCTTTGTCGAATTACCATTAGAAATGTACATATCCCCAGATCTACAACTAATGAAAGCATCAGCTGTGGCTAGCCAAGGTCTTCCTAAGATAAGTGGGTGCCCTCCTAGATTACTCTTGGGAGTCAAAATCATAAAATCTATCGGATATTCCCAAGAATCTAAGGAGACTGAAATATCTTCTAATACACCATCTGGTTTAATAATTGATCGATCTGCAAGTTGCAGTAGAGTAGGTGTAAAAAGAAGGTTAGGAAGTCTTAGCTGGTCCATAGTCTGTCTACTCATAATGTTGATAGCAGCCCCTAAGTCAATCAATGTGTTTGGAATTTCTATCCCATTTATATGTGTCTTGACAATTTGACTTCCTGGATCTACATACTTCTGCATGGTAATTTTTCCCATCATAATATCTGCAATTTTTCCTACCAGGTGGATTCTTCTTGTGTCTTTTAGTTTCCTTCCTGGTCTTTTGAAACTCAACTCCTTTATTGTTTTTGCTAGAATAGGAATCTCTCTAATGGCTTGTAGCAAGGGAATCTTGATACAAACATTCTTTAATTCATCTAGAAAATCATAGTTAGGCAACAATATTTGTTTTTCCACCCCTTTATCAATTTGTAATCTTTCAGGGAAAGGAGGTGTGGATGAAGATGCAGGTTGCTCAACTATAGGAGTTGTGGGTGTTAACTTTTATTTCTCTTTTTGAATGTTTGAGTTTTGAAGAGATGCTTCCTCAGAACTTTTATTGGCTTTAAGAGAATCCTCCTCAAAGGTATCTTGCTCTTGGACATCTATACAAGGTTTTTCTAAAACTCTACCAGACCTGAGTTGTACATCATTGAGAGGAACAATCATATAGGTAGGAAATTGTTGTCCTTATATCATGTAAGTATTCTGAGGATTTTTATTGTTAGGATTTGGCAATGGCTGAGCTGGAAGTTGATTTGTCTTTTGTTGGAATGGAGGCATGAGTTGAGGATTTGAATTTTGTTGAGAAGGTTGTTGTTGTGGAAATGGCAATGAAAGTTGTGGATTTGGGTTTGGAAGTTGTGGAGCTTGTTGATTTTGAAAAGATGGAGGATATTGATAAAATTGAGCAAATCTCCCATAAGGATTTTGCATTCCTTGTACCCATGGCTGATATGAATTTTGATATTGGGGCCAAGGTTGTTGCCAAGGATTCCAATTTGGTGGGGTTTGAAGATTCATAGGGTTGTTAAACCCTTGAGTTTGTTGTCCCTGCCAAGGTCTTCTTGCAACAAAACAGAGAGATTCTACTGAATTTGGGTCTTCTTGAAAGACAGCTTTGAGTCCATGAATTGAAGGACAATCCTTGGTCTCATGATTCTCTGAGAAAATCATACATGTTTCTACAACTTTTGCATCCAAGGGACATTCCCTTAAAGCATGTTTCTTCCTACATTTCGGACAAAAGATGGCTAGAGCATCTGTTTCTGCTTGTTTTGGATCTTAAGGGTGTCTAGTTGTTCACTAAGGCTCCCTAAGATATCAGTTTTGAATTCATCAAGCATATTGCCAATCTCTGCCCTACTTACTGATCCAGTTGCAGATTTGTTTGCCCTAATAAGAGAAGGATCTCTAAGCCCTTTTCCCGTTTTAGATTTTCCCCTTGAGAGATGGATACATAGTTCTGTTATGTCACGAAGTGGAAGTTGAGAAATGTCTCCTTTCCCCATCATGTTTAAAGTATCTATCCATTCATCTCTGATGGCTTTTAATAGAAGGGCTTTCAAATTTTCCTCATCTAAGTTGCTCATCTTTGCTCTTTTTAAGTTGTATTGAAATATTTCAAGTAAATCCTCCAAATTTTCATCTTCTTTTTGCACCATTTTGAATACCTCATCCTTGTGATTGGTGGGCATGCAATAGTCCAGGTATCTATCCAAAAATTTTTGTTTCATATCATTCCAAGTCCTAATAGATTGGGTGACTAATCCCATGAACCATTTCCGAAATAATAAAATCATTTTTATGTACCGCGCATATAAGTTTAGAATTTTTATGTAGCGCACATATAAGTTTCATATTTTTATGTGGCGCGCATATAAGTGTCGTTATACCGACGGCGGAAAAAGCGTCGCTATTGCGACCAGTACTTAAACATTGCAGTGGCGACACCTAGACATTGTGTCGCACTTGCAACGATTGGAGTCGTCTCAATAGCGACGCTTTGGGCCATAGTGTCGCAATTGTGACGTCTTTCTCCAAACGTCGCAATTGTGACACTTTTCTATGTGTCGGTATTGCGACACTTTTCTATAAACGTCGGTATAGCGACAGTTTCGGGCGGGATGGAAAAAATTTGGGGAAATTTCCGACATTTGGTCAAAAGCGTCGGAATTTGCGCCAAATGTAGTAGTGAGCAATGCCTACACTTACGGCTGACGGTAAGACAACATCACAGTTTCTATTCAATCATGTCATTTCTAGGTTTTGTGTCCCTCAAGCCATTGTTACCGATCATGGTTCCCATTTTCAGCATTACATGGTGGCAGAGTTGACTTCAAAGTTGGGTCTGCCTCACGACAGCTCAACGTCGTACTATCCTCAGGCCAATTTCTAGGTTGAAGCAGTGAAAAAAGTTCTCGTCACTATGCTTCAACGTACAATTGGGATGCACAAATAAAACTTTCATCTCATTTTATTTTCGGTTCTTTGAGAATATCTAACCTCAGTAAAGGATGTGACTAGATTCACTCCATTTTATCTTGTTTACGATTTGGAAGCTACCCTTCTGAATGAATGTGAAATACCTTTGCTCAAAATAGTTGTTGAATTACTGTCGAATACTTCGTGATAAGAAGAGTGTCTTCTCTACTTAGAAAGGCTGGATGAAACTTGCCACTTTGCTGCTCTGGTCATTGAAGCACAGAAAAAGCGGGTCAAAGCTCATTTAGAATAGTCGATTTCCCCTCGTTCCTTTATATAGGGAGACCTCATCCTCCTATACGACCAAGCTCACGATAAGCTGGGGGAAGGAAAATTTCAATCCATGTGGCATGGGCCCTACATTGTTAAACATGTTTTGTGGAATGGGGCTTATGAGTTTATTGATTATGAAGGTCATTCTTTGGATCAACCTAGAAATGGGTTGTATCTTAAAAAAATACTATGCATGAGTCATTCGTGCATGTTTTGTGTACATAGGTGTTATTTTCATTTTTGTACATTTTTGGCTTGGTGTGCTTTGAGAGCGTCTTCCTGCTTATTGGATCGTTTCTTATTGTGCAGATTTCTATTACCACTTATGTCAGTTTTGCAAATGGTGCTTCCCATAGTACCTGGAACCTGTCTTCAGTAGCCTAGGTGATTTATGATCCTGCTGGTGAGTTGATAGACCTTCAAGGTATCTTTCTAGGACAAACTACAAACAATGTCGCTGAATATAGTGCTGTTATTGAACTATTAACCAAGGCTATTACCCTCGACATTCGTGCATTGATTGTTAACCTAGACTCACAGCTTGTTGTTCTTCAACTTAATGGACATTATTCTGTTAGAAACCCTCACATCTTAAGGTTGTATTTGCATGTTCGTTTACTGGAAAGACATTTTGATTACATTACATATCAACATATTCCTTGAAGAATGAATGCATTAACTGATACAATAGCTAACATTGTATTAGATAGACATTTGTGTAATTTGTAAAAAATTTATCATCACATGACAAGATCCGTACAGGAATATATATATATATATATATATATATATATATATATATATATATATATATATCGAATGTTTGCATCCATGTGCATCATAAGTTCAAAAAATATGTATGTTTCGGTTACATCCTGAGACATCATGTCTCTCAAAAAATATGCAGAAATAAAACCTAGGTGTCTACTCAGCGTGATGCTCATGATAACACGTCATGACCCGTACAAGCTGCCTCAGCAAGCGGTGGATGCGGTTTGACACCCCTGCAGTGTGTCTCTGGTATGCACAAGGAGCATCATCGAATCGCACATAGTCCAGGATCACACAGGAAATTCCCTCCAAGTTGTGTATGATTTCCTCCTCCTCACCTCCCTCACCATGAGGGACAACATCAAAGTCGTGAGGAATCTGCCTTGCTATTTGGGACATACCTGCAGGTCTCTCTGGGCCAACATCTGTAATTACATGGATTAATGTCAGAACATGCATAAAAAAAAAATCATAATACTCATCAAAATAAAAAATGAGCCTTACCTAGTACTCCATCTCAATCCTCTCCTTCTGGGAGTGAGAGATCTGCATCATCCGTGAAATCTATGCCAGAGTAGGGTCAATCCTCCACGAAAATCAGTTGTTGGTGGAGCCACTCAAAGAACTCCGGTCTCCAAGACATTTGTTGACCACCCATTGACCTTGGCATCAACGCTGCCCAATGGGCCATCCATGGCTCCTGGGCTGGTGGTGTCGGAAATATTACCTCCTGACGCTAGAATATTGGTAGTCGTTCCAAGATGAACGATACCAATATGGACCCGTAGCCAAAATTCTTCAGCTTGGTTTTCTTGAATTTTGTCAGTTGATGCTTCATGTTGATTGTCACGGCCTCTGCCCAGTTGTAGAGGGTCAGTGCCATGAAATATACAATAAGAAGTAGTTGTGTCTTTGTGGCCTCGTGCGGTGCCTGCGATCCCGCAGCTTGTGTGATGGTGTGCAGCACTACCTTTAGTGCCAAATCTGGAATAGTTTGGATGTCCACTTTTCTGCTTCGCGATCATTTCCTTGCCCTTGGGAACACCCTGTCAATAACCATACTCATGTTCTCCATTGAGGGCCAGGTGCTAGTCAAGATTGGTACTATCCCCCTCCGTGACAGTCCGATTATGAAATAAACATTTGAGACTTTAATCTCAAGTTTTTGGTCTTGAATAATGAATTTTTCGTGATCAACGTCCCAGACACTGATCAAGTACCGCAACATCTCCGGTTGAGCTCTGAGACATGGTGTCATAAATAATTTCTTGAGCTCGCAATCTCTAAGAGCTTCCATGCATTTTATATTTCCCATGGCTTCCTCATCTTCTCCGCTATGTTCTCATTCTTTCCATTCGATCACCATTTTGCTATGTCTCACCTGTAAAAAAAATCATATGATTGTCATTAGCCAAATACAAAGCATTTGCATCATTAATTTGGGCCTCCTTGTTTAAAATCACATGCTAAAATTGACTGTCGTGGTTGGAAAATCACAGTTCATGAATCAAAAAAATGAATGCAATAGACTTATCTAAGCATTTTCAAATGGATGGAAACTGAAGGAGGGACTTCCATACTCCACCCAACCATAGTCCGGGTACATTGTACCTTTTTTGTAGCTGTCATTAGCCAAGCTAGATCCAAAGTTTCAAGGGTTTCTTACTCAAGGATTTCACACCCAAGGCTTGGTGAGACACACATGAGATGGATTTCATTTCCTTGGCGATTTAACAATTTCCTTCTAGCAGTAAGCACCATAGTGACTCACTCACTTCTATGAACTCAAACATAGGGCTTCACCCAAAAATCCATATGGGCTATTGCTTAGTGGAGGAGATTGAATCCACTAATCAGGTGGTTTAAAAACTGCCTTTTCTTAGAAAGCATTGTAGGGATTTGTAGTCCATTGTCTAGGTGGTTTGAAAGCTCTCCAACAAGCACCAAAATGAGTCAAATTTCCATGTCTAAGTGGTTTAACAACTACACAACAAGCACAATAATGAATCACTTACCTCTTTTAGTTATATCACAGGGCTACACCCAAGGTCTAGATAGGCATTAGGGGAATTTTGAGGTAAAAAATGGGTCTTAAAACAAAAAATGTACTCAAAATATTAAATATAGAAAACTAATAGGATTCAAGATGTCATCCCTAGGGGAAAATAGTTTAGAGAGAAAAGAAGAAAAATATTTTCTTTTAATTGTATTTTCAACTTATATCCTTATAGGTTTACTCAAATGTCAAGTTTATACACTTGTTAGATGCATAACTAAATTCCACATCCACAAGTACCCACTCTACATACTTCTCAGTAGACCCACATTGAAAATTTTTGAAAATACATGAAAATAATGTCATGAAAAAAGGTGATTTCAACATGCATTTACATGTATTTTCAATTTTTTCGATGTGGGTCTACTCAAAGGTCTGCACAGTTGGTACTTGCTGAATGTGGAATTTAATTCTACATACAATGGGTGTCTACACTTGACATTTGAATAAACCTATAAGGAAATAAACCAAAAATACAATAAAAAGGTTGATTTTTTTTCTTTCCTTTAATAACTCATAACTATTATTTTATTATTTTCCTTAGGAGGCTCATTTTAGACCTCAAAAGTCCCATAATGGTATTACTCAATCTAGGAGATTTAATCTACTGTTTATTTGGTTTAACAAATGCCCTTTCATAGCAAGCGTCATAGGGGTTTGCAACCCATTGTATAGGTGGTTTAATAGTTCTCTAGTAAGCACAATAGTGGCTTAGATTTCCTTGTCAAAGAGGTTTAACAACTATACAAAAAGCACCACAACAATTTGGTCATCCCACAGTCATCCATTAAGCCTCCCACTAACCATTCAAGCTAAGACACACAATCCACTAATCTCAAGCACAACAATATAGGGTATAACACCTAAAATTTCTTAGCATAGGGCTTAGTCACAAAATACAACTATGATTCATGTGTTGCATGCCCAAACTCCAACGAATGCTTTGTTATGGCCAATATTTTTGCTATTTCACTAATTCTCTGTTGCATCCTCCCTCCAACAAATTTCTCCTCTCTACCATGTTTTCCCTATTTCCTCTTCATCTAGATGTTCCTCTTTGTTCTTGACAAGGGAGACGGGATGGGTGCAATCCTCCACCCACATCACCCAATCCCATATCATAATTTCTTGTTATTAAGGCAGCTCCATTGGTTTAGATCTGAACTATTGTCATCTTAACTCAATTATCTAATGGCTTGAGTTTCAAGGCACACTTGCAAGCAAACAATTTTCCTTCATGCTATGGATCTATAAGGTAATCATTATTCGATCATTTTCATCCAATTGTGGCTCTCCATGTTGGAAAAAATTCCATACTCTAATGTTACATAAACCGAGGTTGAAGCAAGGGATGTTATAAACCTCACCCCCTTAAAGGAACATTGTCCTTGGTGTTCTATAAAGAGAGAATAGAAATAAAAACTAAACTTTATAACTACAACTCTTATATTGATGACATTTTCCATGTACTAAGTTGATATTTCAATCAAGGTCATTCGTTATCCATGGTCTAGTCACATTTATACCATCTAGCGTTCCATCTCATTCCGACGTAGTTATCCATTGCTCCACATGGTTTCTGTAGGGAATAGATCTGGAACAAGTTGTCTTTGTTGGATACCCTGAATGCGTTTATGATCACAATGAGTATGTATACGAATTCTTTGAAAACCAATTCATTCCAATATCCTCTTCCTAGTAGTCACACACCTTCCAAGTTAAAGCATCCCCTTCTCTACTTCCTTAGTCCCTCGGGTGATCTATTCCTTGGAAAGGCTACCTTGCATAGGAAGATTCTTGATGGATTCTTACAATCAAGGTATCCCTCTGGAATTATCTAAAAATACAACACATTTTTCATGACATAACTCTTCGCAATTAGTGCATATTATGGGGTTCCATTATCACCATATTCATCTCCATTACGCCTCTGTTGTGTTATTCTGATATCACTTGGTAGTTAGCATCATATATCCTTGCTAGTTAGTTCCTTAACTCACCTATATCATAAGCATATAATTCTCATGAGACTATTAATAATAATAATCAAATTAATTTGGAATTTCAATAAGTAAAGATTTGAACCAATTCTTGTATTTATGGTTATTCTTTTGCTCCACAAGTAGTAAGTTCAACTCATGGTATGCATTGAATACACCTTGTTTTTCTCACATCGCAATGAGGGTGTCACAAATTTATTCTCTCGTCAGTTACTCACCCTTCCAAGCCTAGGAAACCCCCATTCCAGGAAGTTTATGTGTCTAAATTTTTCTTACATGGGCCCCCATTAGTGACTCACCTTTATGATCCCAAGCTAACCCCATCTTGGGGGATTTTAACTATCCATGGGTTTTCCGTATGGGCCCCAATCATTTACTCACCCTTTTGAGCCTAAGTGACCCCCACCTCACATTGTCTACCTATTCAAGGGTTTTATTGCGTGAGTTTATTATTATATTCTTACAACCAAGTGTCATTCTAGCATGCTCTATTATATTGTGCATGGATTCTTATAGACAAGTGTCTATATGACATGCTACATTACATTGTTCATGGAGTCTTACAATCAAGGTGCTAGTTATGACTTGCTCCGAATGATGTAATAAAAGTGTCATAGGGCTAAAATACCACCACAATATTTTTGTTCCTAGCTCCCCACCCGATTATTTCAACCGCATCATAATTTTTAGTTCCCATGAGATATACTTAAAAATTTCAAATCATAATTTTTAATTGCCCCAAATGTGCTTCACTTACAAGCCAAATCTCATAAACATGAGACTTTTATTGATGTTGTTGGGATCCCTTACACTGGGTGGTGATATTTTTTATGGTGGTTTCTATATCACACCCCATTCCATCACTCTACCTACAATTTGATCTTTCAATAATCCAAATAGTTGTTAGTGCTTATACATACAATATTTTCGTTGAAAAAATTCACAACATCTCCTGAAGTGATCTTAAAATTATTACACACATAACAATTCTATCATCTCTAACTAATTGAAAATAGATTGAAATGAATTCATCATTCATTATATATATCCATCACATTAATTCTAAGCATTTAATCATGCAATAAAATGTTTATTCCATCAACCCAAAGAGTCAAAGCTAATAGATACATATCTTTAAATTCATGGGAAATTTAGTTCTCCATTTTGTTTTATAGGAATTACAAAAGTCATTGCAATCATTTCATACTGAAGGCTCCCTATCCTAAGCATACCCCTTCTTGGGTATCCATGCAATACATGGATTAATTTGAAGTCCAAAAGGTATCAAATTCCATTGAAATGAATTCTTAACCGTTTCCATTCCTTTACATTTTTACCTTTACTTGTTGCTTTCCTCACTTATTTGGTTACCATCAGAAGCATTCTCAACTAAATTTTTTTCAAGGAGTCCAACTACCTTTAGCATACCTATTTTTTCAATTTTAAACAACCCTATTCAAACATTAATATTATTTTGAAAATACAATACATCATCCAAGCACAAATTTCCATTAAGGGAATCTCCTTTCTTAAGCTTTTTTCACAACTATAATCATTATTTTCCAGCTTGTTCACATGGACCTAGTCAAACCCCTTTGATTGATCCTTTATTCAACTCTTCTCTCTAATGTAATTATGTAAGGAATAATTCCAAGCTCATTAGAAATCTCATCACATAAATAAACATATATTAGAGGAAATTTTAGCTTAAAAGTGGCCTCCTAAGGAAAAATAATAAAATAATAGTTAAAATAATAAAATAAGAGTTATGAATTTTGGAGGGAAAATAAGAAAACTACTTTTTTTTAAAAAATGTATTTTTGGCTTATCTCCTCGTAGGTTTACTCAAATTCCAAATGTAGACACTCGTTGGATGAAAAAATAAATTCCACATCCAACGAGTACCCATTATGTATACCTTTGAGAATACCTGCATTGATAAAAATTGAAGATACATTACCAAAATGTATCTTCAGTTGTTATCAACACATACCCATTATCAACGAGTACCCATTATCTTCAACAGATTTTGGAAATGTATCTTCAGTGTTTATCAATTTGGGTCTTCTCAAAAGTATACATAATGGGTACTCATTAGATGTGATTCCAAAAAATGTCTACGCTTGAAATATGAGTAAACCTACGAGGAGATAAGCCTAAAATACAATGTAATATTCCAAAATTTGCAACACAAGAAAATTGGAATATTAGATTTTGATGCTTTCACTTAGAAGAAGAAAAAATGGGAAGGAGGCCCATGAACAATAAAGATATGAATAAATTCCACCTTAATGAGGAAGGAGATCACATTAGGAGCTGGATTTTACACTTTCAAGTGTGAACAAGGACAAAATAGATGTGGACATAGTCAAGTTTGACTAAGTCAACATGCATTCTTGAGGAGGAAGAAATCATCCAAGTAAACTAGTTCAATGTGAACAAGGATCAGCCTAGACACACAATGAGAACTGGATTGAAGATCCCTTACTGTGAAAAGAGGCATTGCAGGTGGATTAGTCCTATTTGAACAAGTCAAAAATACTGCTACAAAAAGGAGGGAAGCCAACTAGGGTAGCGCAGTTTTGGAGGAGGAATCTTCACTAGGAAGTCACCTCAACAATGTGTGGGGTCCGGGGTGAGGAGGCTCACCAAAGATAAAAAGGAGGGCATGGCATCAAGAAGATTATTTAGTATTCATCTATCTTTGGTCTTGTGACTACTTGCATGCTTTAGCTATTTAGCTGTGGTTGCAACACTGCTTAGTGCAAAGAACTCCCGTGCGGGAATTCCATCCTCTCTTTGGATCAACTTTCTTAAGGGATCAAGAGGGAAGGATTTGAGCTTCAATTCATAATTTGGCTTAGGGCCACTTATCCATACTCATCTACAACGTATTTCCCTTTAGAAACTGTGTCATTTATGCAGGTGCAGCAGCAATAGGGTTGCACACTCAGATTTTGTGCTAGTCTTTGAGGAGGAGGTGTTCATTTCCCTCCGGGAGATCTAATAAGAAGGGCCTTTGGCCATTTTCTATATTGTTCAGCTTTTTTATGTTGTATTTAGTCATTATTAATATAGAGTTGTAGTAAACTACATTATTTTCTGCAGTACTGCTTTTTGTGCATGTATATTGCCGGAAACCCTTGCCGAGTGTCTTTTTCCTTATGTAAAAGAGGTTAAACCTCCATTTCTCTACTATCTGATTAATATAAGCTCTATATCAGTCTTCTTTCATAATTTTCTATAGAAATACTCATGGTAATCATGCTATCACAGTATTCAAAAATTTTGTTGTAGAGAAGTCATGGGATCAGGGTGTTTTTAAGCTGTATTGAGTCGGGGAGATTTGTTTAGTGTAGCTAGTTTCATTTTTTTCACCTCAAATTATGCAAGTGGGTTGTATATGGTCTAAAATAATGGATCCAAGTCCCAATATCCACTATTATTGCACAATTTTCTGAAGACAGCTGTTTTATGTCCTATATTGCTGCATTTCCCCACTTGGGAAGGAGAATATAGGCCATATACTTGTTGAGGTTCTTTCATCTGCTGGTATGATGTTATTTTACATCTAATGATCTGCTCTACATTTTCATGCTCATAATTTTTTGAAGCTCCACATTGTTAATAACTCAAAATATTCCAAATAGTGTAGCTGTTCCCATTTTGGGATATTACAGTGGTATCAAAGTTGTCATTTTGGCTCAACCTGTAGATTTCAAATCCAATCAAAAGATAATAAGGAGAGAAGAACAAAATTATGGAGAGGATGAGATTTCTCTCATCCATTTTCAAATCTAAGAAGGAAGAAGAGAAATGCATTGAAACTCCAAGAGGGTTTCAAGGAGGAGAGAGCTGCAGTGAGACCTCTAGAAGGTTTCAGGAGGCAGAAGAAGATGCATGAACTTCCTGTAGAGGAAATGGAGAGCAAGGAGACCACTTAGAGCATGAAATCCTGAGTGGGTATTTGGCAGAATACAAGTGCCAACCTAGGGCTTTCAAGTAGACCCTAGATTTTCCTCCGTTTATTCAACTGAGAGAAGAAAGAAGACCTTGCAGTAAAGGAGAAATTAAAGGCAATAGATTCCTATTGTCTACATTTGATGGGTCAACTACAACAAGAGTTTTGGCCAGGAAGCTTGAGGCGTTCTTCCTACTTCATCTAGTGGTAGAGAGGGAGGCAGTAGAAGTTACAGCGTTGCACCTGGAAGGTGAAGCCAATGCTTGGTGGTTTAGTCACTTAAGCCATACAAGAATGACTTATTTTTCTGAGTTCACTCAAGGGATGACTAGAACCTTTGATGGAAGGAGATCATAGGAAAGAAGGCCCACACCACCATGGGAGGAGACATGTATCAGCGTTGTCATAGCCTTGGGAGAGCAGCCTTCTAAATCAATAGTTAGGGAAGCCATTACATTGGAGGGAGGAGCCCTTGCAGCACTACATGAGATTCCCGCATCTCACCAAGGTATGGGGAGATTTCTACTTTTACTTATTGCAGAAAATCTTTCTAAAAATTGTGGAAATATGTCTTCATATGGCCCAGGATCAAACATTATTGCTAAGGTAGAGTAGCAGGATTGCACTGTGCTGAGCAAGCTTGAATGGTTCAAGGAGCAGATGAACCATCATTCTCATGGACCCCTGTGGAGTTGCACACAACCCTTGAGGTTGGAGTGTGATCTTTTGGAGGGAATCATGAACTTTAAGATGAAGTATGAGGCAACAACTATGTCATGGGAGAGGCTATCAGTGCTATCAAACAATAACAGTGAGGGGGCTTTGCCTTTATCACCTTTGGATCTTTATGGATTCAAGATGGTTATGGACATGAGATCTTCTCTAAGAGATCTCCAAGAAAATGCATTTCAACACCACATGGCATGTAGAGAAGAGGAACTGGTTGTGGAGGATGATAGCCCACATGGGAAGAATGCCAAGGTGAAGAATGATAGAATGCATCCACATGGGGTTGAGTGGATGTGGGGGAAGAGCAAGAGGCTGGTGAGCCACTTGCAAATTTATGATACAAGGCAGCAAGAGGCAAAATTGCGTTGGCTACTCTTGAGAGAGTTTGGCCATCATGAGGCATATCCTTTCCCGAAGGGTATGAGGATAGGAGGAACTTGGCAGGGTACTTGCATCATATGTCAAGGAGTGTGGATGCATTATGATGATGTGATCTTTATGTTTTCACCACATGGGTTGTATCATGGAGGTATGAGGAGGCAACAAAGGGTTTTGTTGCTTTGGAGGATTTGGAGAGAGCAAGGTCATATTTGCTCTCACACTTGGCATGATGCTGCAGGAGTATGGGATGGCACTATCATAGTGCAAGGAGGCTACTTCTTAGCCTTAGATGATTTGGAAGTACTTCCAACTTGGAAGGAAATTCTTGTATGCAGCAACATTATGGAAGGAGTCTTTGACATAGGGCATGTCAAAGAATGGATTTATGAGTTGGCAGGAGCCTATTTGCATAGGCCAACAATGCTGTCACTTTGGAGCAGAAACTTGTTGATGGAGGGTTCCCAAGATCACTTAATATTTGAGGCACTTGGTGGGCATAGAGGAGGTGAGATTGGTTGAATGGTGGATGGACTCATCTGTTATAGTAGTATGTTCTCCTTGACTTGGATTCCTAGGCATAAGAAGGGGGATTTTCATACAGTATGTGGTTCATTCCTCTTCCTATGGGTATGTCCTAACACTATGGAGGATACATCTATGGATTTTGTCACCATCTTGCTTTCATTACATGATAAGAATTCTATTTTTTCATTTATTGATTGTTCAACACAATATCTGTATGCTCTTACCATTTCTTTGCAGTGCATTGCTCTACAAAGGGGCAAGTTTTTCTTAGGGCTCCATGAACCATTTTTGGCTAGCTATTATGATGGAGACAACCATCTACTATATGATTTGGGGCAAGTGTTTGGTCACTCCTTGTATTCTCAGTTGATACATTCAACCATCTACTATTTTCTAGAAGATGTGGTTACTTACACAACTAGCCATATGTTAAGAAACAACTTGCCATGCTATTTTCTGAAGCTGCAGTGGGGAAGACTGTGCTGTGACCACTTGGGAGACTGTTGGTACCTTCCAACACCACATAAAACCTTTAGTCTTTCTTTCATTATGATGCTGATCATGATCCTATTTGCTGATATTATTCTTGCTTTTATGAGGAGCATGATGGGAGGAGAAACATACGGGGTGGATGTGTTCTTGGGGGAGGAGCATCCCCACACTCTCTGCATTACATGTTCTAAGGGGAGCATGGGAAGAGACATGGCCTCTACGGCAGAATATTTATTTCTGAAAGAGGAGGACCATGAGATGTATGGGATTCCATATGGTGGTGATATGTTATCCATCATGTATGAGATGGTTTGGGCTAGCTGGATTCACAGCACTGGGAGAGGGACCTTTGGAGGTCTAGTTTCCTTGCCATTTGAGGGAAATAGTATTGCAGCCCAAGATCAGAAAATTCTCTACACTCATCATAAGTGGACAGGAAGATAGCGTGGGGTAGGCTATCTTGTCTACCATGTTTAGATTTTCATCCCACCTATTCTACATGAGCTCAAGGTGGAAGAGATCCTTCATGAGTTGCCATCCTGGAGGATGACTCATTTTGTTTGGTTGATAGCTTGGGGAGGAGAGATTCAAATGGGGATGATGAATCCCAATCTATATCAGCCCTCATGCTTCAAGAGGACCTTCAAACAACCCATTGTTGCCTCCATGGATGTTCTACTGTCACATAATGTCAACTATTTAGATAGCTTACACACTTGGGAGGGGCAACTTGGAGATATATTGATGATGCAACACCTTGATTCTTAGAGGGTTTCATCTTATGAGGTTGCTATAGGAGAGAAGAGGATGCTATTCAGTCCTATCCTTGGAGTTTTTTGGGGACAAGGAACATTTGGGAGGGGAGGACTGTAATATTCAAAATTTGCAAACAAGCAAATTGGAATACTAGATTTTTGATGCTTTCACTTAGAAGAAGAATAAATGGGAAGGAGGCCCATGAACAATAAAGATATGAATAAATTCCACCCTAATGAGGAAGGAGATCAAATTAGGAGCTGATTTTACACTTCCAAGTGTGAACAAGGGCAAAATAGATGTGGACATAGCCAAGTTTGACTAAGTAAACATGCATTCTTGAGGAGGAAGAAAACACCCAAGTAAACTAGTTCAATGTGAATAAGGATCAACCTAGAAACAAATATGAGAACTGGATTGAAGATCCCTTAGTGTGAAAAGAGGCATTGTAGGTGGATTAGTCCCAGTTGACCAAGTCAACAACGTTGCTACAAAGAGGAGGGAAGCCAACTAGGGCAGCGTAGTTTTGGAGGAGGAATCTTCACTAGGAAGTCACCTCAACAATGTGTGGGGTCCGGGGTGAGGAGGTTCACCAAAGATAAAAATGAGGGCATATTATCAAGGAGATTATTCAGTATTCAGCTATCTTTGGTCTTGTGACTACTTGCATGCTTCAGCTGTTTAGCTGTGGTTGCAGCACTGCTTAGTGAAAATAACTCCCGTGCGGAAATTCCATCCTCCCTTTGGATCAGCTTGCTTAAGGGATCAAGAGGGAAGGATTTGAGCTTCAATTAATCATTTGGCTTAGGGCCATTCAGCCACACTCATATACAGTGCATTTCCCTTTAGAAACTGTGTCATTTATGCAGGTGCAGCAGTAGCAGGGTTGCACACTCAGATTTTGTGCTAGTCTTTGAGAAGGAGGTGTTCATTTCCCTCCGGGAGATCTAATAAGAAGGGCCTTTGGCCATTTTCTATATTATTCAGCTTTTATATGTTGTATTCAGTCATGATTAATATAGAGTTGCAGTAAACTGCATTATTTTCTGCATTACTTCTTTTTGTGCGTGTATATTGCCGGAAACCCTTGCTGGGTGTCTTTTTCCTTACGTAAAAGAGGTTAAACCTCCATTTCTCTACTATTTGATTAATATAAGCTCTATATCAGTCTTATTTCATCATTTTCTATAGAAACCCTCATGGGAATCACACTCTCACAGTATTCATAAATTCTATTGTAGAGAAGTCATGGGATCAGGGTGTTTTTAAGCTGTATTGAGCAGGGGAGATCTGTTTAGTGTAGCTAGTTTCATTTTTTTCACCTCCAATTATGCAAGTGGGTTTTATATGGTCTAAAATAAGGGATCCAAGTCCCAGTATTCACTGTTATTGCGCAATTTTTTGAAGACAACTATTGTATGCCCTATATTGTTGCATTTCCCCACTTGGGAAGGAGAATATAGGCCATCTACTTGCCGAGGTTCTTTAATCTGCTGGTATGATGTTATTTTACATCTAATGATTTGCTCTACATTTTCATTCTCATGATTTTCTGAAGCTCCACATTGGTAATAACTCAAAATATTCCCAATAGTGTAGCTGTTCCCATTTTGGGATATTACATACAATTTAAAAGAACAGTTTTTATTCCTTTCCCTCCAAAATATTTACATGTACCTCTTTTCAAATTTCAAGGATTTTACGGGTTTACATATTATGACATGGAAATTACGTGAAAATTTCATGGACACTTTTAGGCTGAAAATTCCTCTAAAGGCAATTTAATTAAACAAAGAAATATGTTTTCTCAAATTTTTAGCAGTCTTGCAACCAAAATTTATTTCTAGTGATAGTTATGGGGTCCTTCAATTTTCACTCCTATGCATTCCATCAATTTACACAACCCTAATTTGTTAGTCAGTTTTTTCATGTATGCACTACAACATCTCAATTTCACAACTAATTCAATCTTCTTGAATTATTGAGTTCAACATGTGAGTTGTATATTAGATGTGTAACACAAATAAAACCTTATATATTTACTTCAGCAAGGCACATGGCATACTATTGTATCCAAAAAAATTGTTAGATTTTTTCCTAAGGTCTACATCGACCTTAAATTTCCAAAATATTTCTAAATATATCAGGAGGAACCTTTCCACTTGCATTGCTATGCAAGTGGATTACCTTAGTTATACACCATTAGTTAGTAAATATCATAAGACTATATTTATATCATGCACTTAATCAAGCATTAAAACAATGTTCTAATTGTGCATAAAAGTCTAGAGTCATAATCCATAATTCTTGGAACACTTATATGTAGAAAACTGTTGATCATAAGAAAACCTCTTATTTTCTCTTAGACATAGGCTCTTCTACTCTTTTTTTGTTCACCAATGGGGCATTCTCATGTTGGGTCATGACTCCACAAGGACATTGTATTACCAAGAGCCAGACATGATACACAACCAATAATTGAACATGACATGGGTCCCTACACTCTTCCTTCCAAGCTTAAACCTTTTACAAGGAAACCCAAGGAGAAGTGCCCTCATAATAATGTCACATTATGCATATCAAGTGGCATAAGTGCCACAACTTGTATTGTTATTTAACCAACACCTCATCTTCCATTGACTCCACAACTCTTTTTGGATTAGCTTAGTTATACACCATTAGTTAGTAAATATCACTAGTATCGATCCAACTTTACCACAAATCTAGCAAGAATTGAGAGGGATAAAATCTCTTGAGGCGCAAACCCTTTTTATTGTGCAAAATTTAAAAAATTTCACCTAAAAAGATTGCACCTCTATATATGTGTGTGTGTTCTCTTTTTCGTTTTTTAATTGCATTTTTTATTGCATAAATGTATTCAACCCCTTTAAAATCCCTTGAATTCATGAAATCAAATAGATTAAACATGCAATTCCAACAAATATTTGCTTCATTCAAAATAAACCCTTAATAAAAGGGTCAAAATGTAAAATAATGATACTTGAAATGCTATAAAAATAATAATTTATTTTTTCAATTACGTTATATAATATATAGACATTATTATTATTATGATTTAAAACCATATATAATATGTAAATGGTTGAAATTGAAATAATTTATTTAATTTATTTAATGGATTACATTGCTCACATTAAGTCCACGGGGTCTTGGATAGATGGTGATTGGATGCTTTGTTAAGACACTCCTTGATGTGAAGTCACCAGTTCAATTCCCTGCCCTCATCGGGGTGATATATTGGACAAGATGATGTGGTCCTGCCAAGCTTGTAACAAAAAATTGTTCACATTGATTTTTTTTCTTTCTATTAACGTTTTTTTAAATACATTTCAATATTATTTTCAAAATTTTTATTTTCAATTACTTTTTTTATTTGCACATCGAATTATTTCATTGTGGCTCATATATATACATATATGCTTATGTTTTTTCTAAAGTTTGATATTAAAATAAATTAGGTAACATGGATATCAAAATGGTTTGTTTAAATATCCAATTGAAATATGAAAATATAATTAATATCAACTATATTTTTTTTATTGTTTTAATTAATTTAAAATAATTTTAAAAGTTGGTATAAAATTATATTGTTTCATATGGACGTGGAAATGTTTTATTTATAATTGACAATGAGAGAGTGAAATATTTTACCATATCTCCTTTGTATTACGTTGTAATGTTAACCACCAATAAAGCAGGCATAATTAGGATTGGATTGTATTTTATAATATTTTTAAGTAAAACTAACCAAATATGTACATTTGTTGTTTATTTTGAGTATAGTTGACATTCTTTTTAAATTTGAATAAAATTTTATTTTTATTTTTAAAGGGACACGTGCCAACTCCACATTGATCACAGAAATAATTACGCATTGCCCTCTTATTGGGTTGTAAAATGAGTCTCTCAACTCAACAATCTTATCCTCATATAAAACACTTAATAAGGAAATAAAATTATGTTTTAGTACTTGTGCATAAAATTCAATAGTTGTAATCAATAAGTCTTAGAACACTTATATGGAGAAAACCATTGATTGGTAGAAAACCTCTTATTTTCTCTTAACCATAGACTGTGTTGCTCATGTTTTTTTCACCAATGTGTCATTCTTAGGCAGGGTCATGAATCCACAAGGACATTGGCTTACTAAGAGCCAATTATGATATAAAACTAATATTTGAACATGGCAGTTGTCCCTTAACTCCTCCTTCTAGGATTAAGTGTTCTACAAGGAAACCTAAGGGTAAGTGCCCTCACAACAATGTCACATTACGCCTATCAACTGATATAGGTGCCACTTGTACCTTTCTTTCATCAACATCTCATCTTCCATAGCCTTGATTCCACAAGATTTTGTGATTCCATAGGAATTACCCTTAAATAATCAAGTCACTAGAATGGAAGACTTGTATTGGATTAATTTTTTCAACCATGATCATAATTTTAGATGAGGTTGATGATAGGCTCACTTAGTCTAAGAATCCATCCTCTAAGGATTCAATTTCCAACTTGGTGTTGCAGTTTCTTATGGAAGAGAAAAGGCCATTTGAAATGAAATTTGTTCATCTGGTTGGCTCTCTCCAACAAGTTTCTTACATGGGATATTGGACTCAAAATAGGTTGGATTGGCCCTAGTTTATGCTCTCTCTATGTAGATTAGAAGAGGAATAGGTTAACCACCTATTTGTGAATTGTCTCTTTGCTTAACAGGTTTGGTCATTCGTTGTATCTAAGTATGATCCATCCTCCACTCCTTGGGACAATATTTCACTTGCAGAATGCATTAAAGATTAGGTTTCAGACATATCAGTTCAATTCTTTCCTACTCTCGCAGAAGCTTGGGTTCATACTATTTAGTGGGCTAGAAACATGGTTATTTTTCAAGAAAAAACTATTCGTATTTAAGTGGTAATGGTTGTTATTGAATCTATCTTCCATGCCCACAAAGTGGATCTAAGAAAATGAAAATTGATTCCTATTATGCCTCTAGTGAGGGGAGAAATTCCTTGGGGATACTTTGATAGGGCCAGCCAAGGCCACCCATTAATTTGCAGGATCAGAGCAATCCTTTATCTCAACAAACATATGTTCAAACATATTCATTTCTATCAGGGCAATGGCACTAACACAAAGTCAAAGCTCTCAGCTCTATAGGCTCTTTTGTATGTGGAAAATTATTTTGGGGTTAGGCAATTAGAAATTTTTAGGGACTCCCAACTAGTGGTCAACTCGATGTGCAACAGGATTGAAATTGGGGGTGCTCATATTTACCATGTCCTTCAAGAAATTAAAATAGATGCAAGCAAAATAGAATGGTTTGAGACCAACCACATCTTGAGGGAGATGAATGCTATGGCATATTGCCTATCCAAAGAAGCATTATAGGTTCATTTGAGCACCTTGGAGATAGCAGTATCACATGATGACCAATAAATGGAGGGGACAATTATCCAATTTTAGTAGTAAATTTTTAAATAATACAATAATTTTTTTGAGTTAATCTAAGTAAAGGTAAAGTTTTGTTAATTTTTTGTAAATAGCCATGTAGTATTTTTGTAAACAACCTAAGAAGTTCCGAGTCTTTGGAAAGTTTTATTTTTTATTTTTTTTATGAAACCTACAAAGTCTTCCAAATATAATTTTTATATCAAAAACACAATTTTTTTGGAAAATATAAATAAATAAATAATTGAAAAAAAAATTATGTTTAAAATAATTAATAACACTCTTAATATATGAAATAAAAAAGTCACATCAATTTTAATAAATATAAACATAATAATATTAATGACAATTATGTTTTATACCAAAATCCTGAGTATTGATTTGAGACATATGTGTTACTAAGCCTATAAATTAGTAATTCATTTTCAAATGAACTTGAATAATCAATGAAATCACTATAGTTGTATATAGTCTTCAAAATTTGCATAAATTTAAATTAGGTTGCTAAATAAGAAATCACATCGACTAAATTTATGCAATAACTCTATGCATTTTTAATGATATATTAAAACATTTTCTTTATAAATTCTTTAGTTAGAGGAAAAAACTTACCAGTATCTCCTAATAATGGGGGTATGATGGCGGGAGCCTTAGTTAAAGGTGACAACTTATCCATATCTCTTAATAAGGAGGGTATGATGGTCGGAGCTTAGTATGTTTGACTTGGCAACGTAGAATAAACTATTTTTTTTAAAGGGAATAGTCTTGGTCACTTTAGAGTTTTCTCTTCTATTTTATACTCTTGGATTTGTATTTCATGTTTTTAAAAATTATTCAATAATTAAACTTATTAATCTCCGAGGAATTGATAAAGTCTATGATATTATTTTTTTCTTCTACTTAAACAAATTAAGAAACATATGAATGGCATGGGTAATTAAGACTATGTTGCAAATTTTCAAATGTAAATAATTATTTTGTAGCAAGATTTATCTTTCATTTGAATCACTTATAAAATTACACCAGGTTTTTCTTAAGAATCTCGGTTTAAAACAGATCTTGTCACGTCCCTAGAGTGTACACTTGAGTTAAGGAATGCTGACTCCTTTGGATGTGCGACACTCGAAAGGTTTATCGCAATGGATATGGCCAACTCATGACTACTACTTCTGGACTATGCCTCTAACACTTATACTTCTTAGTGTGTGAGAAATATTATGTTAGTAGAATTAAGATTCAATCTTCATCACAAGTATAATTTCCAATTAAAACATCCACATCAACTTTCAAAATCTAACATAAATGTCACATTAAGATAAGGGACACATATATGTAGAATATTTATTCATAATATACTTATGAAATGTAGAACAATTTCATCCCACGACCTCATCTCAATTTACAATTGAAATCCAAGCCCTTGGTTCACCCAACCAAGTCCCCCACAGAAAACCAACCATAACACTTGTCTATGTTTTAAGCCTTGATTCACACACTATGGTTGTTCCTTCATTAAACTTGGTTTGTTCGTTCCAAAAAAATACTTGCATGACTTCATAGACTCAGTTGGATCAATTCACCTTTACCATTTGTAAGAGCCAACCATCCCCAACATTTAGTTCATTCCAACCACCTGCAGTTTTTCTCCACACTTGTATCTTGCATCCATGTTGTAACACACTTCTCCCACATTTACCCAAGCTACTCGGTCCACTGGGGTAAACATGAGATGAGAGGCTACTATGATCCGATTCAACCTCCTAGGTCACCTTAAGGAAGTGGAACCAACACCACACAACTGCAGAAACCTTCAGCACTTGCTATAGGACACCCAAGAGCCATCCAAACCTTCCAGGTGGCTAAACCCTGAGACAAACTAAACTTTTTGTGCATCAATCCCCGATTCATTCCCTTGATATGGGGAAGAGTGCAACTGTCAACCTCCAGTCACTCACACAGCATGGGCATGCATGCGATTGGGGACTTTTCCATGTATTTTTGAACCTGCGACCCCGATTTCTATGCCACTTTTTAGGCCCAGGGCTCAGGTAACTTCCTAGAACTCCATGGAACTTCCATAAATGAAAGATAAAAATGGAATAACAATGTTTGAACAATGAATTGATTAGACCCCTACTAGCCATGATAGAAATTTCGTCAAACATGTCACAAATATACATTCCACAACTTTAAACAACATATATGAGCATAGGGGTCTCATACTAATCTGAGAATCGCTAAGAAGCATTGATGCTTTATATCATTAGTTGAATTATCATCTATTAGGTAATGTATTCATTGCTCATCATTTACAAATAAAAACATGATGAGAACCATACATTTTCACTTGTATAAAACACATTCATAACCAACATATAAATAACAAAATTACTGAGGATACAACAACCATAAATGCTACATAGAATCTAGTACATTTACACATAAATTACCAATTAAAGGAACTCTTATTAATGAATGTGAAAACCAACCCAGTATTGGACTACCACATTCCACCCGACCATAGATTGGTTGAGCCAAATCTCTCTTCAGCCAATCATCCCCATCCCATATCCCAAGCATGAATGTGGGAATCAAACCAAAATAACCAACCAGGGCTTCCCGAGGTTAAACCACCTCACCCTCATCAATAGAAATAGGATTTACCATAATCCTCACTAGATCTCTAGGCCATAAACAAGCATGGATGCCATCGGATTTTTCCACCTACACTGTTAGGAATTTTCTCATCTCCTAGTCTCTAGGATTTACCGCAATCCACAGTCCAATCCAGGGATCACTAGGCCTTAATAGAGACACTACCCTCTAGGCTTTACCGTATATACCGCCATTCAGCCACAAGGATTCCTAGGCCTGATCAAGGGAAACCACCTCTAATATTTACTAGATATCTCGTCATTCACCTATCAAGGATTCCTAGGCCCACCAAGGCACATAGTACCTGGCTTTAATGCAACCTACAGTCTAGTTCACGAGTCACTTGGCCAATGGAATCACTGCAATCCACATTCTGGTGTAGGGATTACTAGGCCGTGTGTTCTTTCATTCAAAGATCCACCTCACTCAATTTTCGAATCTATCCAACAATCCATCTCAACCAAAACATGAGAAACCCATCACACCATGGCTATTCAGAAATGGAAAGGCAAGGCTGAAGAACACTATCACACTTGTAAAAACCCATCCTAGTGACAACAAGAGAACCTACATGCCAAATCTAGCAAGGAAATCATACATGAAAATCGATACTTGCAAGTAAACTTGCTGTAGCTATTTGATATTAATATTCCTTGCTTGATCTTTGTTTCCTTGTTACCTTATTTGCCTTTCTTGATTCAGTGCTTAAGTTCTCTAAGAAAAATCTAAGTGTCCAAGAGTGTGTGTGTGTGAGAGAGAGATATCTCCAAGATTGAACCAAAAAAATATATCAACTGATCCTCAGAAGCCTTTTTACCAATTAGGCCTCTATTTTCTTCATTTTCCATTATTTTCCTTCAATTTTCTCCTCACATGCAACCTGTGACCTTTCACATTCCTTTCTCCCAATCTCCTTTATTTTTATAAATAAATTCCAAAACATGTCACTTGCCTTTTTGAAAGATTTTCCATTGCCTTTTCCAAATTCCTTTAGCCATAATAACCAAAATTAACAACCACACTGGGATGTTTTTGCCCAATATTTAGCTTGGAATATGTGTCCCATGACCATGGTCTTACATTTTTAGATGGATTTTTAAACAGGGCTATTACAAAACCCTCCCCCTTGGGGTAACACCATCCTCAGTGTTCAATGACACCTATAACCAGCAAGACCACTTAAAAGTGAAACATACTGCCCATGGAGATTTATAACACATCTCGTTGCAGTATTTACAATGACATCCTGCTAAAAACATGAAAATCATATCGTTTACTAGAGTTTTTTAACACAACTCATTACAATATTTACAATAATAACCACATTTTCTCAACTAGAAAATAACCATATTGGTTATGAAGCTTTATAAATATATCTCGATACATCATTTACAATAATGCACACATATACATATATGCTCATTTTCTCCAACCATCAAATAAAATGATATGAAGCCTGCATAAACAACAAGGGAATCCAAAGGTTCATACCTCCACCCTAAAAGGTAGTAACATCATTCACCTCCTTCCTAGGAAGTCCAAAATCCACTACAAAAGTCAAATTTCACATCCAATGTCTAGTGCTACAATCCAGTGCCACTTGTACTCTCATTGAATAGTTATTGGCTCATTGTTCCAGGGGACACTCCCAATGTGCATCTGATTCCATCTAGAAATTTTAATGACCAAAAAAAAACCATCCCTTGGCCTCCCATTCTCTACTACATAGTCCCTCGGGCAATCCGGTCATCCCCTTCCGTGCAATCACTCACCTTCCAAGTTGTCTAACATCCCCGATCTCGAGTGATCCGTCCATTTGTATGGCTTCCTCACATCGAAAGATACAAAAACCAAGGAATATACCTGCCTAAAAACAATCATACCAACCATATGATGCTCATGGAGATCAATGAACACTATTAGGTACCAGTGTCCCACAATGGCCCTGCTCCTGGGGTGCTTTACCAATATACTATTGCATGTATCAATTCCTTGCCACTGCTGCTAAATCTTGAAGTCAATTTCAACCACCCAACCAAGAAATTTCATGTTCTCCTGTACCAAGCACATAAATTCCATTAGATTCAAAATTAAATTGAAATAAATTCAAACCATAACTCAATGGTAGCTCATCAATAAGGTGTACCTGCAATCCTCTTTACTTCTTGTCACAACAAGTCAAACTAGTTGTTTGATAAAATCATCATGTACAAACATATCACATCTAGTTAGCTCAGAACACAATCATCATAAATAAAAATAACGAATCGCATGCAATCATGATAAACCATAATCATAGATCACATGTAACCATCATAATTCAGAATCATAGATCACATGCATAATAAAATTGAAATAAAATATTGATACTTATCCTTTAATAGATCCTTACCTCCTACCTTTATCCTTTGTCCTTTTTGTTCGCAAACCGGATCGGTTGACGTACCCGACAAAAACCTAGTTCCTTCTCTTCAACCACATACACACACACAATGTACATCACAACACATACATATAAACACGACGTACAACACCACACACTACATACACCTACATCCGTCACACAACACAACACATACACCTACATCCGATGTGCAACACAATACATACACCTGCATCTGATGTACAACACAATACATACATCTACATTTGTCACACAACACAACACATATATGTACATAGAGTAAAACATAGTGAATACACATGTCATGATACCACATCTACACAATGCACATACATAGTACCACATGGCTGCAACACAACATGTACGACATGCATACAATACCACAAGTACACTAGTACCATATGTACAACATGTGCGTCACAGTACCACATGTACACAAAACCACCTGCACAATGTGTGCACAACATCACATGTACATGGCACCACCCACACATCGTATACACAATGACACATGTACACCGTACAACATGTATACAATGCCACATGTACACAACACCACATGCACAACATGTATATGATACCACATGTATACAACGCCACATGCACGACATGTACACAGCACCACCTGCACACAATACCACATGTACAACATGCATGCAACACCATATGTATATAGCATTGCATATACAACATGTACACAACACCACATATCCAACATGCACACAACACTGCATATCCAACATGCGCACAATACAATATGTACATAGCACCGCATATCCAACATGTACATAGAACCATTTATACCCAAAATTTTATAAGCAACATGTACACAACACCATATATACATAGAATTTCATAAACAACATGTACACAATTCCAGTTGTACATAGCATTGCATACAACATTACACAATGCCATCTCTACATAGCATTGCATAAACAACATGTACACAACATTACAAGTAAATCATTTACAACACATACACAACATTAGTACTACACATCCATAGACCACACATTGAATATACATGGCAGCCTTGCTTCTAGGGCCTTTCATTATTTATGCATGTTCCAGCATGCCATTGATCACACTGCTTCCATTCTATTGATGTATCCTATGGAATTACCTATCCATAACATAAAAATAGGCATAGTACGAACATATAATATAAATTCATATCCACATGATACCGACCTTGTAGATATGTTAGGGTTACTCTTCCAACTTGATTCATCATAAGCTAGGAACCTCTTCATGCCATTCACCTACATAAGAAATCATTCCTCCATGAGAATGATTCTTGATCCCCTGTCAAACAACTGCACACACACACACACACACACACACACATATATGTGAATGCTATTACAAAACAATCCTAATGACCCTATCAGTCAACAACATACATACATATATGCATATATAAACATCAACATAAACATAGTCACAACATAATTACCAGATATTTTAAGGTTTAGGTTAAGAGAAATCCCTTTATTCGTGCAATTCATGCACAACATCAAGAACAACAATTCCCAACATGGATAAGGAATATAATGCCTCAAATCCATTTAATTCACCTTAGTTGAATACCTTCTCATGATTGTCCTACCACCATCCATTTCGACCAATGGACCCAACCAATTCAATTCACTATCATACTCTTGCCTTCAATTGTCCTTATTCATGCACCAGGTTTTGTCTGAGTCTTGCATCACCTATTGGGTTTCATTCATCTCTCCCCTAGTTCCATTAACTTTCCTCTTTTCCCAACCAATTTCGTAATACCCTAAAAACATAAAAGGCAAGAAAAAACATAAACAATAAGAAAACCATGAAAAACAATATCAGTATGACACCAAAAACAAAGTTGCAGGGCCTTGCACGAGACATACACAAAAATCGAAATCAAGCACAAATGAATCACAAAAGAAAAAAAGCATAAAACTAGCAAAAAAAACCATGACTCAATCCCCATTGGTTCCCAATTCTTCCAAGGAAAAGCTCAACCTGATTGTTCTTCAATATTTCATGGAAGTCTCCTTTTCCATGAAATACCTGCATCATACTTCCATAAACACATAAATTTTGGTGCATAAATAAACATACAATATACCAGTTACCTTACCTTTTTGTGCCAAGCACGTTGCCTTGTAACTGAACACATCCACACCATCTCTCAAGGGACTCCAATTCCCTTGAAAAATCCAGCCATATCTGGAAACTAATTGTTATACCTATCAAATACATGTTCAATAATATAACACATATCCTCATAATGTCAAACAAAATAAAGGTTAATAAGACTTCATGTATGCAATGCACTCATTTGTTTGGAATTGTGGTTTCCAAACATAGCTAAAGGAGCTTCCACCCAATTCCTTTCTTTTACCTTTTCCTTGTTGCAATTGAGTCTTGCTATGCACTGCGACATCACCCAACTGTTAGTTATATAAACAGGTAAAATATTACCTTTTCACATTAATTCCAAGCATGTTTCCCTGCAACTAGTCACACATGTCAATCACATGTTCCAAATATCAAGACATCATATCTGTTAACTATATTCAACCTCCGCCATGACTAAAAACCATGTCATAATCAACTAATAGTCAAAATCATAGTACTACAACTATCACCTACTTATACTAAAGTACACATGAGTTGTCTCAACACACATTGTGTTAGTACAACCATCTTAAAATAATATCATTTCTTCATGCAATCTTATAAGAGCATACTCATATCATGCAAGTAATCAAACATTCAGACAAAAAATAAATGACATAATAGACACCAAACGTAAATACACCAAATAAATGACAAAATAAAACATTCAAACACCAAATAGACGAATAAACAAACTCATATCTTAATGTATCTCATGGGAGGCTATCTTGCATGCACAATCAATCTAGATTAGCACAATCAATCTAGATTAGCACGATATAACTTCACAACAAATCAACTCAAAAAAAAAAAGGTCATGATATCCATAACAATAACTAGCTAACATGTTCACCTCATAAGTTCATAAACAATTGTCATTCATGCATAAAAATCACACATACACAGTTAGTCTAGATTAGTATCACATAATATCACAAAATATTAGCTCATACTTGAATGTCATAACCATAACATCTGCATAGGTCAATCCAAATGATCAGGAGTTCATGAATTTTTCTCAAAATTGAAAGTTCTCAAAACTATACCGAACCTGAACAACTGGGTAGATATTGTCGTTTTGATTCTGGTGCCATGAACGGTTTGAAAAACTGATGTTGTATGAGGGAGATATCGCATTCTGATCGATTTCCCAAACAACTAAAAATGCGACAGGTTTGACTGGGATGCCCAGTCAACATGCAGGTGTACAGTCAGCAAAAATGGGAATATTCCTGAGAATATTCTATTTTCCCAAGCCTATAAGATTTCACCAAGTGGCACATGTTGATTCACTGATGTGGTGGTACAATGTTTTTTTTTGGCTAATGGTTGGGTGACACGTGGCCAGCCCTGAGGCTACCACGTGTCCCCTATTTAGTTGATTAATATTTTTTTGAGGTTCGGGGGGTTCAACCCCATGACCTCTGATGCGCACACAAAGGTTTTAACCATCCGGGCTACCACTAAGTTCTTACCCCTATAGGGCGCCACATCTATATAAAGTTTACAACTTTGGTATATGGGGGGTGAACCGTCGACAATCCCAACCCACCAACGGCCCTGATGGAAGTGGTCACATGCTACAACTCTCACCGCAAAATTTGTTGCAATGTTCTGATCGTTATGAAACCATAACACTCGGTGGTAATAAAACTACAACCACAACCCTATCATATGGCGCGGTTACCGTGACATGTGCCAACAGTTCTGCTTGGCAATTAGCATAACTGCGGGGTTTGGGGGTCGGCATGCGGCCACCCCCTCCCCATTAACTTAACATTAAATTCCGATGGTTTCACTTAGCAAAGTTAATATCGTACCACCAAAATTCAAATATTTTTTATTTTTAACTGCAGTTAACTGCAGTCCTTCATTTTTAGTGGAGGTTTTGTAGGATATATTGGGAAAAAGGCTAGGAGAGTCAATTTTCAACCAATTGGTTGAAACAAGAGTCTACCTAGACTAATTTTGGAATTCTGGAGAGATTGGTGTAGATAACAACCATTGGAGGCTTGTAAGTACATGTATTTGCAAACTTTTGAGCGTAATGAAAGATGGACATGCCATTGGGAGCTGGACCAAGAGATGTAACCTAGGAGGAGTTAACTGCTTCATCATGCCTGCTGTGCAAATCTTATGCATGGTTTTATTTCTCTATTATACACTATTGTTCAGTGTTATTTAGGCTTATTTTCATGCTTATAATTCACAAATTCATCTATGTTTCATGGTTAAATTAATCAATCCTTAAGCAAACAAATGGAGAAAAATATGTACATGTTTATTAACTAAAAAGACACTTAGCAAAACAAACTAATACAGTACTTTTAGATCAGGTTGGTATCAGAGCTAGAGTTTATTCTTTGGTGTTGTTGTGTGAAATGATTTTTTTAACTATTTGCAAGTTTTCACATGCTTACTAGTCTCAAGCTCAAGAGAGGAGAGGAAAATTGGTGGAAGAAAAAGGGTCTCAAAGTGAGACGCAACAAAGGAGGGCAAGATTTTCCACATTCTCCACCGCCTATATCACCTCCTAAAGAAGCAGAAGTAGCATTAATCATGCCTCCAGAGGAAGGAGAAATCCATGAAGAAATGGATCCCAAAGAGGAAGAAAGAGTGTTCAGGAAAGCTTTCCTTGACATGACTGAGATGGTGAGAATCCTTTATCAAGAAAGGAATGAGAAAATAGAAGGAGAAGGATCCAAAATTCACAAGGAAGGACAGGGATCATCAGGAGGTCAAAATGATGAAGATAAATCAAAGAAGGGAAATGGAGGAAATGGAGGCAGTGGAAAGTCACCATCCTCACCCTCATCATCATCATCCTCTACTTCATCTTCAGTACATTAGCCACATAAGTCGAAGAACACTAGTAAAAGTCATTTTCTAAAAATTGATGTTAAGTTTGAATTGCCAATGTTTAATGGTGAATTCAATGCAAAAAAAATTGATAATTGGATTAGGCAATTGGAGGTCTATTTGAGAATTCAGAACCTTCATGATGATGATACCAAAATCCAATTAGCTTCATTGAGAATGGAAGGTGCAACATTTTTTTGGTGGGAAGCCAAGACAAAGGATGAGATCAAGAAGCATGGAAAGATTATCCTATCATGGAATAATTTCATTACTTAAATAAAACAATAGTTTTATCCATTAGATCATATGCAGAAAGCCATAATAAACTGGAAAAACTTTAGTCTACAATTGAAAGGACAGAATGTGCAAGTTTACACCCAAGAATTTAGGAGAAAAGCTCTCTTATTAGGGGTAGATTTGCAGAGCCAAGATACTTTTCTCAAGTACATAGGAGGCTTACATAACTACCTAAGACATACTATTCTCATCTTTAATCCCACAAGTCTAGATGAGGTATGTGTTCAGGCAACACATCTAGAAGCTAGAGGGAAAAACATTTCTGATGAGGGTAGAAACAAACCTTTTTAGGGGAAAATCAAAGAGAAGACCTCAAAAGGTAAAGGAAAAAAGAATGCATATGTCAAGAAAGAGGGAGAAAAAGTGGTCTGTAAACATTTTTCAAAAGAAGGCCATGATGAAAATCATTGTTGGAAATTACATCCTGAAAAGAGGCCCAAACATCATAACAACAAAGGGAAACAAAAAACTGCAGCTACAACTCAACATGATTTAGGAGAGGATTCAGGCGATGAATATAAAATTATAGCCATGGGATTGAAGAACATGAAGGGGAAATAAATTGAAACTAAACCCAGTACTAGCACATCAAACTATCACATAAAAGCTCCAAATGAAGAAGAGAGAATTGCACTGTTTCGTGTGAGGGTCATATCCAAACATACCAAGATTGACACATTGTTTGAAAATGGGTCACAAGAAAACTTAATCTCTGAAGAATTGGTCAAGAAAATTAATCTTGAGACCATTCCACATCCAAAACCTTATCCACTTGGTTTGATTTGTAAGGATGAAAATTTACAGGTTTCAAAGAAGTGTATATTGCAGTTTGCAATAACTGCACATTTTGTTGACACAGTTGAATTAGATGTGGTACCGCTTGACATAACAGGCATTGTGTTAGGTAGTCCTTAATTATATGATAGGAAATTGATCTTCCATCGCCATGAGAACAAATACCATTTATTCAAATATGGCAATGAGTACATTGTTAGAGCACATCGCAAGAAGACAAACATTGCTATGGTAAATGTTGGACAGGTAAAGAGGCTGGTCAATTCAAGTAAGAATTTTTTTATTCTAATGATTAAGCCTAAAGCTGATGTTAATCATAAATCATTTGAGGAGTGTGATCCTACGTTGAATTTAGGTTTATATGATGTAGTTGATGCACATCATGAGATGTTTCAGGAGCCAAGAGGATTGCCTCCAAAAAGGGAGATTCAATATGAGATTCAGTTGCAACAAGATTGTCCTCTTCCAAACATCGACATGTATCACATGTCGATAATGGAGAATTCTGAAATAAAGAGGAAAATCAAGGTCATGTTGGACAAGGGACTCATAAGGCCAAGCACTTCACCATGTGGTTCATCCATAGTCTTGATTCCAAAGAAAGATCTGACTTGGCGCATGTGTGTAGACTTGAGAGCTTTGAACAAGATTACAGTAAAGAATTGATACCCACTCCAAAGGATAGATGATTTGCTTGATCAGTTGAAAGAAGCAAATTTTTTCACTAAGTTAGATTTACGAAGTGGATATCATCAAGTAAGAATTGCAGAAAGTGATAAATGGAAAGCTGCATTCAAAACCAAACAAGGACTCTTTGAGTGGTTGGTTATGCCATTTGGTTTGTGTAATGCACTGGGAACTTTCATGTGTGTTATGGATAATGTTTTGCGTCCATTTATTGATGAATTTTTTATTGTGTATTTAGATGATATACTGACTTTCAGCAAAGCAAGAGAAGACTATGTCTTGCATGTAAATAGGGTGTTTGATGTTTTGAAGAAAGAGAAATTACTTCTTAAGATGTCTACGTGCGAGTTTGGAAAGACTTCTTTCGTTTAACTGAGACACATTGTAGGAGGAGGCGAGTTTAGAATTGATCCTTCTAAAGTGGAAGCCATTGTGAATTGGCCCACTCCCAAAACAGTAACCGAGCTAAGAGGTTTCTTAGGTGAAACTGAGTATTGGAGAAAGTTTATTGCTAAATTTTCTGCCATAGTAGCTCCTATGCATGCAGTGACAAGAGTGAATAAAGGCTTCCAATGGGGAGGCAAATAGAAACAAGCTTTCGAAGCTTTAAAAGACAATATCAGTTCAGCTCTAGTCCTTGCATTACCGAATTTGAGACAACCATTCGAGATACAAACCGGTGCTAGTGATTATGCCATGGGCGCAGTACTTTTGCAGCAGGGTAAGCCTATCGCTTTTCATTCTGAAACATTCAATGGTGTTGTAACTAATTATCCTACATATGATAAAGAGCTGTATGAATTGGTACAAAGCGTCAAGAAGTGGAAACCCTACTTGAAGGGTAAAGAGATGATTATACATACCAATCACCAACCATTACAGTACTTTCAGTCGCAAACAAAATCACAACAATCATGACATTTCAGGTGGATGGGTTTCCTTCAATAGTTTCACTTGGTTATAAGGTACAAGAAACATATTTTTAATAAATTTGTTGATATTCTTTCAAGACCAATTATAATTTCTTCCACTTTACTTAAATATGATTCTATTGTACATGAGAGATACATAGAACAATATGGACATGATGTTGATTTTCAAGATGTGTATGCTAGTTTGAGTGAAGGGAATCAAGTTGAGGAAAATGATTATCACATGCATAAAAAAATTCTGTTTCATTTGGTCAAGTTGTGTATACCACAAGGAGAGAGGCTAAGTGTCATGAGAGAGGCTCATTCATCTCTTATTGCTAGACACTTTGGGGTAAGCAAAACAATGGTGCATGTGAGGTTTATTGTAAATATTATGTACATATATTAACTCAGATTTAGGGGGTAATGTTTTTTTTAAATCATTTTATAAATTATGTACATTTTAAATAAATTAAGAGGAAAATATAAGTGTGAGGTTTATTGTAAATATTCTCTCATAATTGAGAATATGAGTGGAGTTGGGTTGTATAGATATCTTAGGGATTATGAACTCCTTAAATAGAATTTAGTTGAGTCAAAGGAGGGATAAAGTTATTTTAGGATTTGGTTGAGTTATTTGTGGAGGAAATAATGGATTCAAATTAATCCACAATTATGTATAAATATGAAGCTTTGTGTGAGGATGGAGAAGAGGCATAGAGATGGAATAGGACAGAAAAAAAAAGAGAGCATAGAGTAGGAATGGTGTGACAGTGTGATGAGTTGTGAAGGTGAGAGAAAGAGGCCACAAATGTAATATTCGGCAAAGAAGAGTTTGAAGCTGTAATTTCTTGTTATTATTATATGCAAGTATTTTGTTTGTGTTCAACTCTCTATTCAAATTTATTATTTAACCTCTGCTACACAATGTATACACTAAATTTTTGCAGTAGATACTACCATCGAGTTTTAGGGTTGAACTTCTTGACCGTGATGTATGTTAATGTTTAAATGGTGGCTAATTTAAAGATTATACTAATCATCACTTTGGTATGTGAAGAGTGGGTGAACGCTATGCTGTCCGAGCGTATTTTGGTTTGTGCAAAGCCACTGCATTATTTTGGTATCAGAGCCTAAGGCTCATCCATGGTTTGTAACAGTGATGAGTAAGGAAATGTGTGTGTTTCCAATCAATTGTAAGGTCGATTGTGGAACTCCTTCGCATGGTATGAGAAGTTAAGTCCATATAAATTCTCTTCTTTCTCAGCTTTCGTGGTGGTCAACATTAATGGTGTTCGAGTGATGGAGTTCTTTGCTATGATTGGTCATTGAAATCATGTGTCTTTGTGGAGAATCATTTAAGTGTGGTTAGCTCAAGTGTTGTTAGGAGTTGTTGAAGCACAGAGGGGTATAGAGTTTGCAAGGGAAGATCGAACGGACCCACATTTTGATGGAATACTGAGTAGAGGTTGTGATCGGTGAAATGGTTATCGTCGAGCCATAAAAATAAGGAGTGATTTGGTGTTATTCCCATCAGACGATTGAATGCCTATGGCAATCCCGAGACTATTGTTTGCATTGTGTCTTGGGTAATCCCTAGACTGGGTCTATCCTCAGAGGAGATAAATGCACCATCATACATGTCGTTGTTGAAATCAAACTAGTTGTGTGGCGTATTTTTTGTTAAAGGAATTGGTTGCAAGGGTTGTGTGGAAGGCTGTGTAGAAGAGAAGAAGTATCTTGTTTTATTGCTTTTGACAGGAGAATAAATTGAATGCATATATTCTTCATGGTTTTGGTTGAATGAAAATGCAAGGAACATAGAGGAACCCAAAGGCCGCAACGTGTGGGCACAGAGTGGATTTGGATGTGTGCATATTTGGGTGATGGGTTGCATATATTCCAAGAGATTTCCAAGAACAACCAGGTTCCAGGGGAAGTTGAAGTGGTCGTTTCCTTCGATCACAATGATACTAGATGACTTGGTCCTTGCAAATGGCCCTGAATTCATTTCTCTTATGTGCAAGCCCAATACGTTTTCCAATAACGTTCCATCTCCATCCGAGTTAGAAAAAAAAATCAAAGCGTTGTGCTGGAGACTTCTCGTTGATAAGAATGTGATGGGAATAAGGGACGATTTGATCCCATAGTGAGAATAGAATAGAATAGAGGGGAGCATGATTGGTTCAATCGAGTCAATTTGGAGGTATGAACCAAAAACCATTTTGAATCACATTTGTTTTAAAGCCACTCACACATTTGGACAATGTTCCAGTTATGAAGGATATTATGGATTAGCAAAGGAGTGTGGTAAAATTCCGAGTGTGAATTGCTAAAAGTAAACTTTGTTACTTCGGATTTTATTTTATTATTTAAGGTTGGACATTGATTTATAAAGTAATGCCACAGTTTGTGAATAAATTAATTATGAAGGCTATAATTTGTGTTCTTTTAAACCGTGAGCATTGTGATCCGTAGATTAAGTGGTGAACCCAATTGCAGTGGAAGTGTGGTTGACAATAGAGGCAGTGAGATTGGGGGACAGAGGTTGTGGTGAGTTTTTGATTTGTGTCAGTGTGAGAAAATTAATTTTGTGGAGTAGTCAAGGATTTGACGGTCAGGATTCTTGGAGTGCAGTACTTACTCTCCACGCAGTGATTGGTCTGTGCAGAGGGGTTGGGGCTTCTATGTTATTTTTTTATGCACTTATGGAACGCTCCTCCTGGAAGTGTGTGCCTAAGTGTGAAGGGCAGGATGGATGCGGTCAAATGCTTTGGACATGAATTTTTAGATCAGGCCTGTACAAAATCATTTTTTTAAAGATCCTTACAAAACACTGGTTTCCATACTCCATATGACTGCAAATGTTGTGTAACCAGCTCCAAAAATAGAAGAAATGAGATATCAACACCTTAGAAATAAGCCACTTCGAGGGGGCAACCTCCAATACATTACATGAATGAACAATTCTTGGATGATACAATTCACAAAACCTCCTTTCTATATATAGGAGTCCATGGGGCCATAATGTAATCCTACTGGGCCACAATGTAATCCTAGCCGACCTAACAATAATAATTTAAGGGCACAATAATAACAAAATGGGGGTTACAAGGGTACAACAATAACAATAAGGGGTTTACACTAACAATAATAAGGGGCTATACTAGTGATATATGGACCTAACATGCCCCTCTCCTTCAAAAAAAGTGTTGTCCTCAACACTTGAGTAGCTCAGGGTGCTTCTGTATAAAATTCTCATCCTCCCATGTAGAATCTTCATTGGGTAAGTTCTTCCACTTGATGAGATACTCTGAAATTGATCGATTCCGTAGTTGTCGAGTTCTTGTTTCCGTGACCGCTTCAGGTTCCAATATGATTTTTCCTTCCTCAGCAAGTTCTGGAAATATTGTTTGAAATGGAATATTTTCACCTATAACCTTCTTTAAGCATGAAACATGGAAAACTAGATGTACTCGCGAAGAAGCAGGAAGCTCCAATTTGTATGCCATAGTACCAATCTTTTGCAACACCTTGTAAGGACCATAGTACTTTGGCGATAATTTATTATCCTTCTTTGCTTGCTTTAGGGACATTTGTTTGTATGGTTGTAGCCGTAAAAATACCCAATCTCCTACATCAAAACTTCTCTCGCTGCGATGTTGATCTGCCTGTTGTTTCATTCGATTTTGTGCCAAATTCAGGTTATCCTTTAAGAGTTGGAGAACTTCTTGCTGATGCTCGATGTGATCTTCCACTGCTTGAACCTTCGAATTTTTCCTTAAAGATGATGTGATGGATGGTGGATGATATCCATAAAGTGCCATAAATGGGGTCATTTTTGCTGTAGTATGGAAGGAAGTGTTATACCACCATTCAGCGAGAGGTAACCACTTGACCTATTGTGTTTGTTTATCAGATACAAAACAATGAAGATATCCTTCCAAACATTTATTTACTATCTCAGTTTGACCATCAGATTGAGGATGATAAGATGAGCTATGAGCTAATTGAGTACCCAAACAAGAAAGTAACTCCGTCCAAAAATTTCCAGTAAAAATGGGATCTCTGTCGCTCACAATAACCCTTGGGCTTCCATGTAGCTTTTGAATTCTGTCCATAAATGTAGTAGCAACCGTACTTGCTTTAAATGGATGAGATAATGCACAAAAGTGTGCATACTTGGTAATTCTATCAACTACCACCATGATGACACTCTTTCCTTCGGACTTAGGTAAACCCGTGATAAAATCCATTGAAATCTCCTCCCAACGTTGACTTGGAATGGATAAAGGTTGTAGAAGTCTCGGGGTCTTAATTGTTTCCACTTTATTCTGCTGGCAAACCAAACATTCCGCCACAAACTTTTGAATATCAGATTTAAGGCCATCCCAAAAAAATTCTTTCTTCACCCTGTGGTAAGTTTTTAAAAATCCTCAGTGTCCTCCTAAAGGAGAAGTGTGCAATTCCAGAAGAATATTTTGTTTTAGTTGGGAATTTTTACAAAGATATAAGCGATCTTTGTACCATAAGGAATCATTTTTCCAACTAAATGTATCAGATGTACTAGGATCTTGCTGCAACTTTTGAATGAGTGTCCATACATCTTTGTCCTTCTTCCATTCATCTCGTGCTTCGGTTATCCAATCTGGTTGGATAATAGAAATGGCACAAAGAAATGCTTCCACCTCTTCATTCTTTCTTGAGAGTGCATCTGCAACAACATTAAGTTTTCCTTTTTTGTAGATTATTTCAAAGTCATAACCCAACATCTTTGTGACCCATTTTTGCTGCTCTTCTGACGATAGTCTTTGTTCCAAAAAGTGTTTAAGACTATCATGATCAGTTTTTACCTTGAAGTGTCTCCCCATTAGGTAAGTTCGCCATTTCTTTAGTGCATGCAGTATTGCTAACATTTCCTTCTCATAAATAGGTTTCTGTAAATACTTTCCTTTGATTGGACGACTTTCAAAAGCAATGGGTCTTCCTTCCTGCATTAAAACTGCACCAATTCCATTTCCCGAGGCATCACATTCCACAATAAAGGTTTTTGTGAAGTCCGGTGTAGCTAAGACCGGTGCTAGGCACATTGCCTCTTTAAGACGTTCAAAGGCCTTAGTTGCTTCAGGAGTCCATGAAAATGCATCTTTCTTCAATAATGTTGTTAGAGGTGCTATTATTCTCCCATAATTCTTAACAAACTTGCGATAATACCCTGTTAACCCGAGAAATCCTCGCAACTGCTTTATGGTTGTGGGAAGTTTCCATTCCTTAATGGCTTTAATTTTGTTAGGGTCTACTTTAACACCCTTGTGAGATACAATATGACCCAGATATTCCACCTCTTGTACTCCAAAGAAACATTTGGATGTTTTTGCATATAATTGTTTCTCCCGCAATAGTTTGAGCACCCTGTCAACATGTTCAACATGATCCTTCCAAGACCTGCTGTAGATTAGTATATCATCAAAAAATACTAGCACAAATTTCTAAGGAAGGGTTTGAAAATGGAATTCATCAACCCTTGAAATGTAGAAGGTGCATTGGTAAGGCCAAAAGGCATGACCAAAAATTCGTAATGACCCTCATGAGTTCGAAATGCTGTTTTTGGAATATCTTCAATCTTCATTCTAATTTGATGATATCCTGAACGAAGATCCAACTTGGTAAAATAAATTGCTCCATGTAATTCATCCAATAATTCATCAATCACTGGAATGGGAAATTTGTCTTTAATGGTGAGCTTATTGAGCTCCCTATAATCCGGACACATTCGCCATGATCCATCCTTCTTGTGTACCAATACTACAGGAGCAGAGAAAGAACTTTGACTAGGTTGAATTATACCCGCCTCTAACATTTCCGCAATCATACGTTCAATTTTGCTCTTTTGGACGTAAGGATATCTATAAGGCCTGATGTTTGGAGGAACACTTCCTGGAATCAAATGAATAGCATGATCATGATCACGAATAGGTGGGAGTCCTTTGGGAGTTTCAAACACCTTGGAATGATTGTCCAAGACTTGTTGGAGATCTTCAAAAATAGATGATTTTGATGTTGGAACTTCTAGTGAGCATAATTGTGCAATTACGCCTCGCTGTTCTTTCTTTAGAAGCTTTGTCATGACATTAGAGCTTATTATCCTTCTTGGCTTCCCCGCAATACCCCGTAATTCCACTTCCTTTCCTTCTGAAAAAAATTTCAAGAAAAGTTCTTGAAAATTAAAAGCTACCGTCCCCAAAGATTGTAACCATTGTACTCCTAGTACAACATCAGCACCTCCCATAGGAATGGCAAGCATCGGACTAGTCAATACATATTCCCCCATGGTTAGCTTGATATTATGGCATTTTCCGGAGCAATTTATAGTTCCTCCATTTGCAACCATCACTTGACATTCTGGTGCTGGGTATAGGAAACAATTTAATTCCTTGGCTACCTTACAATGAATAAAATTATGGGTGCTACCTGAATCAATCAACACTATTACCCTTTTCTTCTTGACATGTCCTTCTATCTTGAGAGTTTGAGGAGTGGTAATTCCTGCCAGTGCATTACACGATATGGTCAGATTCATTTCTTCCTCTTCTAGGGCTGGTTCCTGGTGTATATCCTCTTCTTGTTCATTTTCTTCTTCCTCTTCACAATCTATGTAAATAATTTCTTCTCAGCACACTTATGACCTTTAGTGTATTTGCTATCACAACTGTAGCAAAGCCCTTTTGCTCTTTTTTCTTCCAATTGTTGTGGTGTCAACCTTGTAGGTTGTGGAAATTTAGGCGTAGCAACACTTCCTTCTTTATAGAATTGAGTGGTAGGCTTCCTTGTCGCCATAATTTTACATTCAACTTTTCTTGCCAACCCGAATGCCTTCTCCAATGAATCAGGTTCCAAAACGCGAACTTCATGTTGGATGTTATCCTTTAAAGTGCCTATGAAGAGATCAATCCTGTGTTCCTCTGGAATATCAGTTACCCTTATATTCAATTTTAGGAAGTCCTCAATGTGCTGCCCCACTAAACCCTTTTGTTTGAGATTTATCAATTGGCTAAAGAAGGTGTTGCTCTTTGTATCCTCATAATGTGCTATCATTTCCTCCGTAAAAATTGACCAAGTGACAATTTTTTTACGGGAGCAAAGCCATTTATACCATACAAATGTATTTTGTTCTAAATGTAAAGTTGCAATGCGTACCTTTTGTGTGTTTTGCACGTTATGGAGATCAAAATATTGCTCCATCTGTAGTATCCATGTTACAGGATCCTTTCCATCAAACTTCCTCATATCCATTTTTGGAATATGGTGTTTCTTCCCGCCAACATTTGAGTTTATGAAATCACGATTAACATCTATTTTGTTCTCATCATGAGGTTCTTCTCCTATATTTCCGCCATCAGGAATCATTTCTAGTTTTAAGCTTGTCATCAAGCCTTCCATGTATGCTTTTAGATCACTCTTCATGTTTTCCATGTTGTCTTTTATGTCATCCATCTTAGCTTCCATGTATTTCTTCAAACCTTCCATTTCATTTTTTGTTGCTCTTTGCGAGAGTGAAAACCGTTGCATTTGCTCTTGTAATTTTGATAGATCATGTTGCAATTCTTCATTTTCATGAGTCATAGTAGAGCCTTCTGAAGGCTTAATGGGTGTTGAATTCTTTTTAGGGGCCATTTTAGAATCCAATATTGATATCTATTCTACAAGATGCCCTTGGAATCAATTCAACTTGATTCTTCAAACAAGACTTATGCAATTCGGAAAAACAATACACACCTTTTACTAGATTTTAGGAGATCGATATTGAAATTGAATTATCTCTGTAATTGAAACTCTTTGATATCTGAAATTCAGCTCTGTAGTAGCCCTCTGAAGCTTCTTTCAAATGCCACAGGTCTAACCTGATTTTGATTCTCCAAGACAAAGTTGTGTCCAATCTCCCACAATGACCTAATTCTGGACTGGTTCAGTAGAGCGAACTTGTATGACTTGCCACGTGTCACTGTTTTTTCCTTTGTCTCTGAAATTGATAGCAAAGAAACTACAGGCCATGTACTTGTGACCACTTTTGACGGCACTCCAATCCAATCTTCAGAGAGAGAGTTATTGAACTTGTCCCACGATCACCTCTTTGAGATGAAATTCAGGAGCCTGAAAAAGCACTACCTTCCACAGATCATATCTCCAAAAATATTGCGAACCAAGCTCTAAAATTTTTTGATGAATTTCCTCAGGATTTCAGCTTCGCACCATATGAATTTCAGATTCTGAACCTTCGTAGAAAAATATTTATAGCGCAAAATACCTTACTTCCACAGATCATATCTCCGAAATTATTACGAACCAAACTCTGAAATTTTTATACAAGCTTCCTCAGGATGTTTTCTTCGTACCCTAAAAATTTCAGATTCTGAAACTTCGTAGAAAAAAAGTTATAGCGAAAATTCCACGATGACCTGTTTGGAGCAGCGAAACCCTAGAATCCAAAACTCTGATACCAAATGTTGTGTAACCAGCTCCAAAAAGAGAAGAAAAGAGATATCAACGCCTTAGAAATGAGCCACTTCGAGGGGGAAACCTCCAATACATTACATAAATGAACAATTCTTGGATGATACAATTTACAAAACCTCCTTTCTATATATAGGTGTCCATGGGGCCATAATGTAATCCTAGTGGGCCACAATGTAATCCTAGCCGACCTAACAATAATAATTTAAGGGCACAATAATAACAAAATGGGGGTTACAAGGGTACAATAATAACAATAAGGGGTTTACACTAACAATAATAAGGGGCTATACTAGTGATATAGGGACCTAACAGCAAATATTTTTGTTCTCATATTAACATAATAGTCTTGGGAATGTGTATGTGTAGTTCCTTTGCGACATTGACGACAAAATCCCGGATGTCCACAAAGATTGAAGATTCGATTCAAGGCCATTTGGAGCAGCATCCTCATTTGGATTGTGGAATTAATGCTTCCTCATCTCACACCATTGGATTCCAATTTTACCTTCTTCTCCCACTTAATGATTATCAAAAGCATTGTGAGCCACTTAAATCTTTAAATGTTAAATGGTAAATCCTTTACTCCATTTAAAAATAATGTGGTAAGTTAAATGAGTTTTTATGTTATTTAAATAATGTAAAGTGGGTGTGTAATTCAAGTTGAGGAGAATAGTTCTTAAGGCCATATACACTTTATGAGTGTTCCACCAAAATTCATGAGTGGGAAGAGAGATATTTTAAGAGGGATAATGAGTGGAGTGATAAGTAATTGAGTGTGTTATATATAGAATATTTTTATGTAAATTAATCACATAAAGTTGAAAAGTCAAATTAAGATGTCAAGGTCAAATGAAGACATTTTTATAGCTTGAGTCAAGTTAAAGTCCACCATTGAGTATTGTACAAAAGGGTGCATTTTTCATCCAAGATGAAGATTTGATGTCAATTCTGGAGTCAAAGATTCTTAAATCAAGTCAAAGGTTTGAATGTAATTGGGTGCATGATTGGCGGATCCCGATAGCCAAAGAGTTGGTCATTGTAACACAAGAAATACTACAGTTGTTGTTTGCAGAGGAGCAAGAGATTTTCCCAGAAGATGATTCCAAGACAAAGAACCAAAAGATACCAAGAGGTCAAGCGCAAGAAGAGAGCTTGCATTGTTCGATGGAAAGTATGAAGGCTTGCTGAAAAGAGGATTGAATGAGATCCACAAGTGAACAAATGAAGTTCAAAAAGGAGGAAAAAATGACTATTGATAGTCATTTCAGAGGTTCTGTGAAAGACCACAACAGAAGAAAGAAGAAGAAATATGCCATGGAAAATGGAATATGGAAGCAGTTGACTGATGAAGAATATGAGAGGGAGAGGGTTGAGATAGAAGTTTATCTTGAGTTATTGATGGAATTGTTACAGAGAAATAAGAAAGACCAGAGACATGGTTGGACCATGGGGAAGAAAGTGAAATGGCAGAGACTACAAGAAAAGAGGAATCAACAGGTAAATATGCAGTTAACAGAAGAACTGAGAAATCTTGAGCAGATGATGATTGTACAATTGAGACGTGAAGAACTCAGAGAAGATGAGTTAGAACTGGAAGTTTCCATTTATGGACCAGAACAGGGTGAAATTCTGGGTGAGGAGGAAAATGAAAAAGATCTCATGGACTATTGGAATAGTCCAAAACAATTTGAAGATATGTTGACAAGGGAAGCAGATGAGGCTCTGAAGCCTTGTATTTTTAAATGTCATAGTTTGTGTGTGTTTGCAGGATGTGTAGAAGAGGATAGAAAGTCTGGTAAAACTATCACAAAGATGAATAAATCTCTTGAGGTGAAGTATTATGGAGAATGCCTTTTAGAGGAGGAAGGTACTGATTTATTGCAGCAGAAAGAATTCATAGATGAATTTTTGTTTTGTGTAAGACATCTAGTTGAAGCTGTTATGGAGCAAAAGCATAATGAAAATGCCATAGTAATATTCCAAGGAGGTAAACAAATGAATTTGTTTAATGAAATTGATGAAATAATTTTGCAATGTGATGATACAGAAAATAAGATAACTTAGGAGGATTGCCAGAAGAAGAATGAAACTAGGAATGAAGGTTGTGATGAAATGCTGTAAAGTTTTCACATGGAAATAGAGTTCTTGGAAAGATGGCTCAAGGAACCTAAAGGAGAGATGAAGCTTGCAGAACCTGATAAAGAAGAGAATGCAGTTACCGTGCATGATAAGGATGAAATGTTTCTAACGTTTATAGATTTAAGTGAATGTTTTAACTCTTAAAATAATAATGTGGCTATAGGTACAGAAGGCAACATTAATAAATATGATGTTGAAATCAGAGGAATTGAACATAAATTATTTGAAGATGAGATGAAAGATCAGGAGCAGCAAAAAAACCGTTATGTCCATAGAGACATAAAGGAAACAACAGTATTAATCTAGAAGGATAAAGATGAAAGAAAACATAAATTCAAAAGAGGATTTACTGAAATCCATAAGGACTATTATGGGAGATTGGTGCTTGAAGCATCAAAAGAGGCTGGAAGGTCTTATATTTTTAAAATTAATAACTTGTTGATGAATGCAGGTACAACACCGGATGAGAAATTTGTTACTATAGGGGAAATCAATGACTATAGTTGTGATCAAGGAGAAGTTCTTGATTATTCTTCATTTCAAAAAGTTGAGTGTTCAAAGAAATTGGAGACGGAAGCATCAGACAAAGATGAATTACTCTGAGGAATTGGCAAAAGTAATTGTTGTAGAGGCCGATGGAATCTGGTTGACAGAACAAGTGATGTTGGTGATGCTGATGTAAAGCCAGTTCGGGATTCTTTCAAAGCTTGGAGAATAGAAGAATGGGTATCAGAATTTATACACAAGTCTGTAATTCTCGAAATAAAGATGGTGTGGTATGGAAAAATGACATTACATTCAATAGTGTTCTGAAAATACTATTCTAGGAATTTTGTGCAAAATTACAAAATGGAGTTGATACTTTAAAAGACTAGCGGAAAAACAGAGTTTGGAATCCTGGAGGTAGCAAGTCATTGAGACTTGTGGTTGTCTCATTATTATAGAAAAGTGATAGACCTCATAGACAGGAGTCTATGGAAAATTTTCTACATGGGGAGTCTGATGTAGGAGCATCCTACTCAATTGTTATTATTTATTTGGGTGATTTAGGGGGTGATGTTTTTTTTATTTTATTTTATAAATTATATACATTTTAAATAAATTAAGAGGAAAATCTGAGTGTGAGGTTTATTGTAAACATTCTCTCATAATTGAGAATATGAGTGGAGTTGGGTTGTATAGGTATCTTAGGGATTATGAACTCAAATAGAATTTAGTTGAGTCAAAGGAGGGATAAAACTATTTTAGGATTTGGTTGAGTTATTTGTGGAGGAAATCATGGATTCAAATTAATCCACAATTATGTATAAATATGAAGCTTTGTGTGAGGATGGAGAAGAGGCATAGAGATGGAATAGGATGTTGGCAATATGATGCAGAGTGTTGTCCTTGATGGCAACCCAATTGAAGAAGATAATGGCAAACTACTTGATGAAGTTGTTCTTGACTTGATGAACTTGTTAATGATGTAAATCTAATGTTCTACAAGTAGTACAGAAGTTGCAAAAGAAAGGAATATTAGTATGTGCAAGAGTAATGATGAAAAGTGTATGTCATAAGGCATATGCGGGTTTGCTTAATAGAATGCGCGTATGCACACGGAAAAGTACGTGCCAAGTCGTGTATGGTCAATTGCGCTCTAAATGTGTAAAACCAGGGGTTACTACCATGGTATTGACCCATTTTATTGAGCGTTGAGTTGTCTATTTGATCCCATCCAGGAATACCATCGGAAGTGATGTGGTTTTGGCTCATGGTATTGAAAAAAGGCTAAATCTATACAAGGAGGAGAAAATCATTGTGCAATGGGTGTGCAAGTGTCTGGGTTTGAATGAATAATTCACTCTAAAGTATGTCTGAATGGAAAGGGTAACAGTTTGATGATAGATCTGAATCTGTGATGCACGTATGAAGAAAATGATGAAGAAGGGAATCTAGATCTGAAATGTATTTGTATCTTCTAGATCTGTTTATGGTATGTTTAGATCTGAGATGAGGCGAACATCTGTCTGAAGTGAAGGGTTAAATCTAAATTGAATATCTGATCTGAAGAAGTATGCTGCTCTATAATGTCTAAAGATCTATAGGCCAGTTTGTCGTAGCGTAAGCGCGTATATACACGGGTTCGATGAAGATAAAGCGCGTATGGGTTGTTCTGTAATATGTAGATGTATACGCGGGTTGATATGAATGGAAGCGCTTATATATGCGGTATCAGTGAAAGGAAAACGCGTATGGAAACTAAGGTTTGCTGAAGTATGAAGTATGAAATGTATGATCTGTTCTGCTGTGTTACTGCTATCTATTAATGATGAATTCTATAGATCTGGGTTGTTTGAAGTGATAAGTATCAATTTGATGTATGATTGAGCTTAAATGTGTGGAGTGGGTCCAGTCTGAAAATATGATGAAAAGTGGCTTGCAAGTTGTGTTCTAAAGGAAGCTTTTGGATCCAGTGTGAAAATTGATGAAACGTGGTCCATGGTGGTGCTGAGGGTTGTAGCCTTCAGTCAGGGGGTTGTAGCTCCCTTCCAGGTGAGGCTGGTAAATGAGAGCACGGGGTCGTAGCTCCCTTCCAAGAGAGGCTGGTAAACGAGTGTAGGTGGGTGCCTGCGTGCTGGTATGAATCTGTGCCAGCACATAGTTGTAAGATGTTTTCTTTATAATAAAATATTGAAGGCTGAGACAACGGCAGCGGTGGTTTTCTCCTGACTTGGGTTTCCACCTAAAATCCTAGTGTTCTTGCGTGATGCTTATGCGTGATGGTTTATTCTATTATTACTGCACATGCTTACTGTTATCTAATCATCAGAAGAATGAATGTTGCATAGATCTAAGTAAATAATTAATGGCATAATAAGATCTTTGTATATACGCGAGTTTTGTGAAGGGTATCCGCATATATACGCGAGTCTAGTTCAGTAAAGTAGCGTATGGGTTTTAGAGCATGAAAAAGTAAAAAGATTTGAGTATGCCCTAAATACTGATTCACCCCCCCCCCCCCTCTCAGTATTTTTCCCAACAATTGGAATCGGAGCCAAGTCCTTCTGCAGAAGCTTGATCACTTGAAGGAGATCCGTCGCAATGTGAAGTCATGAAGGGATAATGTCGATAAGGCCACCTCTATTCAATGGAAATAATCTGTTATTCTGGAAGATGCGAACAAAATCATATCTGCAAAGTCTTGGTGCAGAAGTATGGGAAATTGTGGAAGGAGGTTATCAATATCCAGCAAGTATTCCTACTGATGCAGCAGAAAGGAAGAAATATGAAACCACTGCCAAAGCAGTCAATGTCTTATTAGGAAGCATGTCTGAACTAGAATTTTCTAAAGTGATGCAGCTAAATTCAGCAAAAAAAATATGGGACAAAATCATTCTGAGTTATGAAGGAGATACAAAGGTAAAAAGTGCAAAACTCCAAACTCTCAGAATTGAATATGAAAATTCAAGGATGCATAGTGATGAAAGTATTTCCAGTTTCTTTTTACGTCTAGATGATATTGTAAATCGTATGAGAAGTTTGGGTGAAACCATAACCGATACTACTCTGGTGGAAAAAGTCTTAAGATATTTGACTTCAAAATTTGAGTCAAAAGTATCAGCTATTGAAGAAAGGCAAGATTTGCAAACTCTTACTATTGTTCAACTTCATGGTATTCTGACTGCTTATGAAATTAGACAAGGAGGTCCCTCTCAAATCAAAGAAGCTGCTTTTAAGGCATGTGCAAAAGGAAAAGAAAAGGAAGTTGTCAAGGAATCAAGTTACATATCAGAAGAAGAAGAAGCAAATTTTGTGAGAAGACTCCAACCAGGTACGGGAAGATTCAAAGGTAAGCTTCCCTTCAAATGTTTTGATTGTGGAAGAGTTGGTCATTATGCTGCTAAATGTCCTTATAGAGAAAATCATGATAAAGGGAACCAATTTATAAAGGGAAAGAGTTATTATGCAAATGAAGATAATAATGAAATGTCAAGTGAAGATGAAGAATATTCTGACCAAGATCTACTAGTGCTCATGGAAAGGAAGCAAAAGAAAAAGGCTACTCAAAAGGAGATTTCTCAGAAAACACGTGCAGCAGAAAATGAGGAAAATAAAACAAGTATTGAATGTGATTCTTGCTATTCACTTTCTTGTGCATGCAATGATAAAGATAGTGAAAGTAATGTTATGGATCTAGAATAAGCTCTCAAGATTAAAGTTGAAGATCAACAAAGATAATTTAAATAAAGAGATGGTATCTACAATGAGATGATCTCTCAATTGAAAGGACAGATAGAAATTCTGAATGGACAGGTAGACAAGTATCAAAAGTTGTACAATTATGGAAGCAATCGAAATAAAAGACTTGAAGTAGAAATCAATGATCTAAATGAAGATCTGGAAAAATAAAATAAGAAGAATGAAGGACTTGAAGCAGAAATCATCTCTCTGAGAGCAGATCTTGAGGCATCAAATAAGAAGAATAAAGAACCTAAACAATCATTTGAAAAGGAAGGAATTGAAGCAGAAATCATCTCTCTCAAAGAATATTTGGAAAAATCAAATAAGAAGATTGAAGAACTACTACGAACATGTGAAGATCAAGAAAATTGGTTGAAGGAAGAAATCTTAAAATTAAATGATCAAGTAGAAGAAGGAAAAAGGGTCGAAGAAAGCATGAAGAAGCAATCCAAAAAACTGGAGGTTGAGGTAAACATTCTCAAAGGTAAATTAGAAGAAAAGGATAAACTCTTGAGGTTTCAAGATAGTACTAAGATTCTGGACAATATTCTTAGTAATCAAAGGTCTCCTGCTATTAAACTTGGTCTTGGTTTTCATGAAACTGTCAAAGGAGAATCTAGTTCGCAGGGAAGTGCTAAAGATTCAAAGGATTTCAAAGCAAAACCTGAAGTGTTGAAAGAAACTAAAGGTCAACCTACAATCATGAATTCTCAAAGGAAATAATTCAATAATGTTGAATGCTTTAAATGTCATAATTATGGGCATGTTGCAGCAAATTGCAGAAGCAGATCATTTCAGTCACAATCAAACAGATTCTATTCAGAAAGGTACTCTGGTTACTTCAAGGGATATTGTTTTTCATGCAACAAGTATGGTCATAAAGCAGCTGATTGCAATAGAAGGAAGAATAGAACAACACATTATGATCCTTATGCTTACTTCTCTGGTCACATGAGATGTTATGCTTGTAACAAGTATGGACATGTGGAAAAAGAATCCAGGATGAATAGATATGAGAAATTGGATGATTTCCAGCACACATTTCGAAAGTTCAAGCAAAGTTGGAAAAAGAAGGAGGATCAGTCAGAAACGTAGGGAATATTGACCCTACTACAGTCATCTGCTTCTAAAAGCTTACTTCTCATAATGATTGCAGGAGTGATGTGATATACATTATAGAGATTAGTAATGTATCGTCACAGGGGGAGCGATGTATGGTGATTCCCATGATGGTTTTGATTATTCTGGTTATGTTTATTTCTGACTGAGCATTTGATGTAAAGAAGATAGGTACAGGTGGTACAAATTCAGGGGGAGATGAAGGAATGTGAAATTTTCAGTGTTTCACTTTCCATACGTGGGTTTGATGAACTAAATTCGCGTATACACGCGAGTTCTAGTGGAGACAGACGCGTATGCAGTTATGACAAGAAAAATAGTATGACAGCTAAAGATCAGGAGCACAGGTGCAGGGGGAGCATCAATATGATTGCTAATGACTGTATTATTGGCACTATATCTACTTATTTATCAGTTCTAAATGATGATGACTTGCTGTTGAAAGTGTTCAGGTTGCACAAGCTAAGGAGGAGCTTTGGTCACATGGAAATGATGCATTGGATGCACATATTCAGGGGGAGTATTAGCCTTGCTGAGAATAATGCATTGTTGGCATTATGATTATGAAATATGATCTCTCTCTTGAGGTCTTTTCTGGTATTGGTCACAAAAGGTCATATTTGTAATTTGATGAAAAGGTCATGTTGATACCTATGATGTAAAATTGTAATATTCAGTCATGTAAGGACTTGTTCAAATTTGTAAACCCACTTGGTTGGGTAGTTGAGTCAAAATGTGTAAACCCTCTTGGTTGGGTATTTGAGTCTCATATGTAAATCCACTTGGTTGGATCTTTGATGTAAGTATGAGTCCTTGGTGATAGGAAATGTCATAGAGTCATATACTTCATTGAAAAATATGTTTGAAGATTCAGCATGAATTCAGAGGGAGCATGGTAACTTCAATGTACATCAGATCTACAACGCTCTTCTTTTTACATGAGGAGAAAAACGTTGTGTTGGTTTTTATTCGCCGTTTTCCCTTGATGTCAAAGGGGGAGAGTGACATGGTTTTTGAATAAGGGGAGAATATCATTATGCTTAATGTATCTATCTGTTGTGGTGATCAAACACCATCGTGGTTGCCATCAAGTCCAAAGGGGGAGATTGTTGGCAATATGATGTAGAGTGTTGTCCTTGATGGCAACCCACTTGAAGAAGATGATGGCAACCTACTTGATGAAGTTGTTCTTGACTTGATGAAATTGTTAATGATGTAAATCTGATGTTCTACAAGTAGTATAGAAGTTGCAGAAGAAAGGAATATCAGTATGTGCAAGAGTAATGATGAAAAGTGTATGTCATAAGGCATACGCGGGTTTGCTTAATAGAATGCGCGTATACACGCAGAAAAGTACGTGCCAAGTTGCGTATGGTCAATTGCGCTCTAAATGTGTAAAACTAGGGGTTACTACCATGGTATTGACCCATTGTATTGAGCGCTGAGTTGTTTATTTGATCCCATCCAAGAATACCATCGGAAGTGATGTGGTTTTGGCTCATGGTATTGAAAAAAGGCTAAATCTATATAAGGAGGAGAAAATAATTGTGCAATGGGTGTGCAAGTGTCTGGGTTTGAATGAATACTTCACTCTGAAGTATGTCTGAATGGAAAGGGTAACAGTTTGATGATAGATCTGAATCTGTGATGCACCTATGAAGAAAATGATGAAGAAGGGAATCTAGATCTGAAATGTATTTGTATCTTCTAGATCTGTTTATGGTATGTTTAGATCTGAGATGAGGTGAACATCTGTCTGACGTGAAGGGTTAAATCTGAACTGAATATTTGATCTGAAGAAGTATGCTGCTGTATAATGTCTAAATATCTATACGCTATTTTGTCGCAGCATAAGCGCGTATATATGCGGGTTCGATGAAGATAAAGCGCGTATGGGTTGTTCTGTAATATGCAGATGTATACGCGGGTTGATATGAATGGAAGCGCGTATATATGCGGTATCAGTGAAAGGAAAGTGCGTATGGAAACTAAGGTTTGCTGAAGTATGAAGTATGAAATGTTTGATCTGTTCTGCTGTGTTACTGCTATCTGTTAATGATGAATTCTACAGATCTGGGTTGTTTGAAGTGATAAGTATCAGTTTGATGTATGATTGAACCTAAATGTGTGGAGTGGGTCCAGTCTGAAAATATGATGAAAAGTAGCTTGCAAGTTGTGTTCTAAAGGAAGCTTTTGGATCCAGTGTGAAAATTGATGAAACGTGGTCCATGGTGGTGCTGAGGGTTGTAGCCTTTAGTCAGGGGGTTGTAGCTCCCTTCCAGGTGAGGCTGGTAAATGAGAGCAGGGGGTCGTAGCTCCCTTCCAGGAGAGGCTGGTAAACGAGCGCAAGTGGGTGCCTGCGTGCTGGTATGAGTCTACGCCAACACATAGTTGTAAGATGGTTTCTTTATAATAAAATATTGAAGGCTGAGACAACGGCAGTGGTGGTTTTCTCCCGACTTGGGTTTCCACCTAAAATCCTGGTGTTCTTGTGTGATGCTTATGCGTGATGGTTTATTCTGTTATTACTACACATGCTTACTATTATCTAATCATCAGAAGAATGAATTTTTCATAGATCTAAGTAAAGAATTAATGGCATAATAAGATCTCTGTATATACACGAGTTTTGTGAAGGGTATCCGAGTATATACGTGAGTCTGGTTCATTAAAGTAGCGTATGGGTTTTAGAGCATGAAAAAGTAAAAATATTTGAGTATGCACTAAATACTGATTCAACCCCCCCTCTCAGTATTTTTCCCAACATAGGACAGAAAAAAAAAGAGAGCATAGAGTAGGAATGGTGTGACAGTGTGACGAGTTGTGAAGGCGAGAGCAAGAGGCTGCAAATGTAATATTTGGAAAAGAAGAGTTTGAAGCTGTAATTTCTTGTTATTATTATATGAAAGTATTTTGTTTGTGTTTAGCTCTCTGTTCAAATATATTATTTAACCTCTACTACACAATGTATACACTAAATTTTTGTAGTAGATACTATCATCGAGTTGCAGGGTTAAACTTCTTCATCGTGATGTATGTTAATGTTTAAATGGTGGCTAATTTGAAGATTATGCTAATCATAATTTTGGTATGTGAAGAGTGGGTGAATGTTATGCTGTCTGAGCATATTCTTATTTGGGAAGATCCTCTGCATCACTATAGGGCACCACATCTATATAAATTTACAACTTTGGTATATGGGGGGAAACAGCCGGCAGTCCCAACCCGTCGACGGCCCCGATGGAAGTGGTCACATGTTACAAATCTCACGGAAACATTTGTTGCAACGTTCCGATGGTTATGAAACCGTAACACTCAGATGTAATAAAACTACAACCACAACCCTATCATATGGCATGGTTATCGTGACCTATGGTGTTGGTTCCGCTTGGCGGTTAGCATAACCACAGGGTTTGGGGGTCGGCATGTGGCCACCCCCTCCCCCTTACCTTAACATTAAATTACAACGGTTTTGCTTAGCAGAGTTAATAGCGTGCCACCAAAATTCAGATATTTGTTATTTTTGACTGCAGTTAACTGTAGTCCTCCATTTTTAGTGGAGGTTTTGTAGGAGATATCGGGAAAAAGGCTAGGAGGGTCAATTTTCGACCAATTTGGGTGAAAAAAGAGTCTACCTAGACTAATTTGAGCATTATGGAGCCATTGGTGTAGAGAAAACAACCATTGGAGGCTTGTAAACACATGTATTTGAAAAATTTTGAGCATAATGAAAAATGGACATGCCATTGGGAGTTGGATCAGCAGATGTAGCCCAAGAGGGGTGAACTGCTTCATCATGCCTGTTGTGTAAATCTTATGTGTGGTTTTATTTCTCTGTTATTCACTATTTTTTAGTGTTATTTAGGCTTATTTTTATGCTTATAATTCACAAATTCATCTATGTTTCATGGTTAAATTCCTCAATCCTTAAGAAAACAAATGGAGACAAATATGTACATGTTTATTAACTAAAAAGACACTGACCAATAACATAGCATCATAACATACCAATATTATCATGATGACCTAATTGTGTACAATGACCTTAGAATGCATGTTTGACCTACTATACATGCATAACTATAACCATGACAATGCATGCATAATAACATTCAAACACTGACATGCATAACGATAACCATGACAATGCATGCCTAACAACATATAGACACTAACATGCATAACTATAACCATTAAAATGCATGCATATAAACTTACATGCATAAAAAATGCATATACATCCGATATGCATTCATTGAAAACACATCCCAACAACAACATCATCAACTTCCACATGGGGATGCAATGGCAACAATGACCACCACCATGCATACACATCCACAAACATAAAGAACACATATGCAAATGACCTGTATGCATGAAAAACAAATTCCTATCATCCAGTCCAAGTATTGAACCATGCTTTGATACCACTCTAGAACACCCTCCCACATTTACTCAAGCTACCGGTCCACTAGGTTAAACATGTGATGAGAGGCTACTATGATCTAATTCACCCCCCTAGGTCACCTTAAGGAAGTGGAACCGACACCACACAACTACATAGACCTTATACACCTACTACAAGACACCCAATATCCATCAAAACCTTCCAAGTGGCTAGCCACTGAGACAAATTGACCTTTTTGTATATCAATCTCCCAATCGATCCCTTGATATGGAAAGAGTGCAACTAGGAACCTCCAGTTTCTTGCACAACATGGGCATGCATGCGAATGGGGACTTTGCAGGTAGTCATTTATATCATTATTCCACTGTTATATTTTATTTATAGATGTGTCATGGAGTTATGGGTAGTGACCTGAGCCCTAATCCTGAAAAGTGGCATAGGAAAGTGGCATTCCAATTATAGCAAGGAAAGCACACATGAAAATTGATACCTTCAAGTAAACCCGATGTAGCTACTTGATCCTAATCTTCCTTGCTTGATCTTTCCTTTCTCTTTATCTTCTTTTCCTTAAATGACCCAATGCTGAAGTGATCTAAGAAAAATATAATTGTCCAAGAGTGTGGTTGTGTGTGTGTGTGTGTGTGTGTGTGTGTGTGTGAGAGAGAGAGAGAGAGAGCTCCAAGACTGAACCAACAAAAGCTACCAACTGGTCCTTAAAATCCTTTTTATCAATTAGGCCTATATTTTCTTCATTTTCCATTATTTTCCTTCATTTTCCTCCTCACATGAAACCTGTGACATTTCACCTTCCTTTTCTCCTAATTTCCTTTATTTTCATAAATAAATTCCAAATAATGGCTCTTTTCGTTCAAAGCCTTTGCCATTTCCTTTTCCAATTTCCTTTAGCCATAATAACCGAAATGAACACCCACATTAGGATTTTTTTCCCAAAATCCAGCTTGGAATACGTGTCCCATGACCATGGTCTTACATATTTTGCATGGATTTTAAACCAAGGTTGTTACACATGCCAAGTTTTTTCATCTTCTCCACTTATTCGTTTCATATATATATATATATATATATATATGAAACCATTGTGCCAAATTGGTAGGCACGTATATCATTGACGATGACACCTCATTTTTTTTCATTATGCATGGAACCGAATTACGATGGATTCTAATTCATTACATTTGGTCGACTCATTCTGTCTAGGCACACTTATCCCTCCTAGGCACGTTAGGTGCACTCGTTTCATGTTGACCACCTTGAATAGGTGTGAATGATCATTTCACATTGAGCACCTCATTCATGCATGCACACTCGTTCCAACTCGGGGGTCATGGAGCCACTTTGGGCACGTCATGCCAACTCGACTGCCAAATTTTGGGTGCAACCTTGGGTTAACATGGACACCTCTTATGCCACCAATATGGCACTCTCACCAACATGTCATCTCAATGGGGATGGATTGGTGCCTTGGGCACTTAGTTGAGATGGGTAGGTGCATGAGCGCCTAACATGTTACATCCTCCCCACCATGAGTCATTTCCATCCTCAAAAATCCCATTACCTCCTGATGTATCTTCTCCTCAAACTCGTATATCTATTTATCCCATATCCATAGTGATCCTCTCATCTCTCATCTATCCTCCTCAGATGCATTATTTGAATGCATAAGATACTCTCTCCTCTTATTATTGTTGAATCTTGTAGAAATGTACTAAAATATCTCCTCACGATCTAACTCAGGATGATCAATAATTAATGTTGGTCCATGTGATGGCTCTAATCTCTCACGGTTTTCCATGTCTAACTGGAATAGCTTCAACTAACTCACATGAAACACTAGATGGTAGACTTGTAAGTGATATGGTAGATCTAACTTGTAGGTTAATTCTCCAATCTTCTCAATCACTTCAAATGGACCCTCAAACTAAATGATCAAGGAATTTGCCACCCCTTTTGGAGGTGGAAATTGCTCCTTCATCATCTTAAGGAAACATTTATTTTATACACTAATTTGTGTATCCCATCTATCTTCATTCTTTATATTTTATTTTCCAAGTTAACATGAGCCAAATTTATGTTATCCTTCTAACCTTCCATGATTCTCAAGGACAAAGGAATTCTCCCATAGAATTTCTACATCAATGTGTGAGGTATAATAAGCATCTTCCAATTAATTAGCTTGAATGGCCTATAACTTGTTGTTGAAATATTATGAAGGATGTTGCTAAATTGTACTACATCAAACAGATCAAGCCAATTCTCCTAATTATATCTCACAAAATTTCTCAAATAATCCTCCAATAGTGAATTCATGTGCTCCACCTATCCATCTATATGCAGATGGAAACCCAAACTAAGCAACAACTCAGTTCCTCCAATCTTAAACAGCAAGGTCGAAAACTTTGTTGTGAATCTCGTATATCTATCTAACATAATTCTTAAAGGTAATCCCTAATACTTGACCCCATACTTGAAAAAAATCTTCGCAACCTCCTCAGCTCCACATGGTACCTATGTTGGAATGAAGATAATGTTCTTGGAGAAATGATCAATAGGAACCATTTCCCCATTAACTCCCTAAACCATCAGTAACTAAGATATGGAGTCCATTGTGACACTTCCACATGATTTTTCTAGAAACATTAAAGGCTACAATAGTCCTCTTTCCAATCTGATATCTGGTTTGTCTCGCTAAAAAACGATGCAAGTCTATACATACTCCTCCACATCATGCCTCATATGCTCCCAAAATTAGCCTGTATCTATTAATGTTAGTGTTCTTATACGGTCTTGTGGTTGTCCAGAAAAAAGTGAATCATGAAATTCCTTCAAAATTTCCTTACATATCCCACTCAAATTAGGAACATATATACAATCACCAAATGACAAGAGACCATCATGAATTTAGAATATTCTAGTATTCCCTTCCTTCACCTATTTTATAATGTTCTTCATTGAAGTTTCTACCCCCAAACCTACATGAATCTTCCTCTACAACTTTTTTATCATCTATATTTGACTCTCCCTTAGTATAAGTAGTTATTATACTTCCTCAATTAAAACTAAATATTCATTTCTTTTCAAGGCATCTACAACAATATTAACCTTCGCCATCCCATACTCAATCGTCATGTCAAACTATGCTAAAAGGTCCTACCAATGTGCCTACTTTGCTCAAAAAATAGATTGAGATGCAAAGTAACTTGTCACAATGATTTATATCTTGAACAAAAAATGTTTTCCCATCAAATAAATGCCTCCATACCTAAATATAGTGGATGGTTATTGTCATCTCTTCTCAATAATGAGATATCTACACTCTTTTTCCTACAACTTCCTTCTCTTATAGGCTACTAGATGTCCATCCTGCATCAAAACACCTCCAATGGAAAAATATGAATCATCTATATCTACCTAAAAATACCACTCAAAATATGGTAACTTCAAAATTGGATCTATCACCATCTTCTTCAACTCATTAAATGCCTTTTAATGCTTCTATGTCCATCTCCATGGCTTTTCCTTCTTCAACAAGTTGATCATTTGTGTGGTGGCCTTGGAATTGTCCTCCACAAATATCATATGGTAGTTCACCATCCCCGAGAAAAATCTCACATCATGAACATTATTATATTCCTCCCAATATTCAATAGCGTGAACCTTCTTGGCATTGAATTTCCACAACCTTGGGTCTAAGTCAGAGTCTTAAATCAATGACACTACCAAACCAAGAATCTAAACCATGAACTAATTTACACAACGGAATATAAACAACAGTAAATCACAAATGCACAGAATATAGAGAACTTTTTACTTTTTCAACCCAATTTCATTATATTAACAGCATATAATACAACATTCTAGGGTTCCCATATAAGGGATAATGGCCCTCATACATCCACTAGTACAAGATACATACAAGATACTCTGACCATCTGGTTGTAGTGAAATATATCATCCCTCTCGATCATACCCTGTAGGTTCTCAGTCCTTCGATTCCATATCTATAGCTCCTACCTCTATCAATGCTCCAAGTGCACTTGGCCACTAAATCTCATCTATCCAATCTACTCTCTAGTTTTCCCTTCATCTATCAAGGGAAAGAAAAATAAATACTCCTGTTGAGTTCTTCACAGCTCCACTTGTGAAAAACTCTCAATCTAGCCACTGCTACTCCTCAGCTACTCAGGGACTCCATCCCCCTATGTTCTTCCTGCGCTGCTACAATGAAGACCAACATAGGGCATGTATGGCTTCCACCTATCATTGTGAGATGTCCATCTCTCACAATGAACATGGGCTAGGAGGACTTCTCATCATCTATTGGAGAAGTCCTTCTCCACACACAAGTCTCAGGCTCCACAAGGCTGCTTCTGTTTGATCAGATCCTTGATCTCATCAACTGCTAGGCTATCAATCACCTTTGTCCATCAAGTTGTTGCACTTTAGCTCCAACATTGACATTATCACGTTGTCCTCTAGTAGACCATAAGTTCCTAATCTTGTCCACACTTGGTCCTCTCTAACGCTACCCTCCAACAGACCACGAGAGACCAAGTCCATGATGTAGAATCTTCTCCTAGTTAGGTCATCCGCACACCTGGGAGACCATAAAACTTGGTCTCTCACAAACTCCACCCATCCTCCCTTTTCCCTACAATAGAGAAGCTTTTGCGCAAATATAGGCACCTCAATGTGTCCTCACCTAGGACACCATCAATCCATCATACACAGGTCCATCTGCAACATATCTTGATGTTGTCCTCTTTCCTTCCAATCTAAAGTGTTTTTTGTCACCTTGTCTGCTTGGTAGGCCTCTGAACAATCCATGTGGACTCCTCCAAACAACTCCTAAGGCCTCCTACAAGTCGCCCACAAACTGACCCAAGAAAAATTAAACACTTTGACCCAAAACTACATTGTTGGTTATGTACCTAGGAAGATCCTTCACCTCCTCAAAATATCATCAACATGGCACCATTAGGCTTCACTAATCATGATCCAAACACTAGTCAACCCTTGACCCAACAAACCTCCATAAGAAACTACTGCAACACTATTTTCATTTTTGTTCACTTCACTCCTAATTAGGGAACACATTGTATCCATAAACACACCCCACAGTCATCAATATATCCCTTTAAGGATTGCGCCTCATCTTGGAAAGCTTCATTCCATGCCACGCTACACTCTAATGGTGTTGTCCACCCTAGACATCCCTCATCTAGTTGTGTGCTATTTCTTGTAGCCTAGCACAATAGTTGTGTTGTAGCAACAAAATTCCCAAAATAATCCCAAACAATCCTATTTCACTAGAATATTTCTCCTTTATCTCTCGGCCTATCTTCCCTACAATACAACCCTTGAGACAACCCTTCTCGGACATGTTTGACCCTCAAACATTCCTACAACAAGTCTTTGATTATGCCTAGAATCTCGACCTCCAAACAGACTTCACACACTGCTCATTGGCCTCCCTTTTGTTGCAACTAGGATCCTCTCTCCACCGAATTCACTTTGGAGGATATGTTGCACAAGAATGGATGCCTCTAACACAAGTGATTTCCCTCCTTTTATAGACATATGAGTGACTTATTAAAATGTTCGGGGGTCATGACCCAGGTTAGGAGGTTAAGGTTTGCCAATAAACCCCTATACTATTGGCCCTTTTGGTAGTGACCTGCTTGCACAGGCCAAAGTCTCACTCGAAGAAGTATGGGAGGATGTTGGAACCAGGTTCACACCCGGAGAGAGAGTAGGTAAGTCAAGAAGATCTACGATCGCAACTTATCGGTTTCGCATTAAACAAATCTATTCGCAGGATCGTCAACAGTATAATCGCAATACACAAAGCTATTTTCATTAACAGATCTAGTTAATAACTCCGCATCCACGTGCATATCAATAGTAATCAACACATATCATCATAATGCATTATCAACAGAGTACAGTTATACCATAACATAGATAGTTTCGCAGCATAAACAGATAACCAACAGTATTTATAACAGATCCAATAGTTTACATCAACAGAAATACCTTAGATCAGATAACATAGAAATACTTCAACCATATTCGCATATATTAGTATCCAAAACTCACTACAATCTGACACATCCTGTGCACACAGCCAGCAAGGTCTGCACACAGCACGACTGAGGATCTCCACGTACACAACCAGCAAGAGTCCTTACCCTAACGACCAACAACATATCTAACAATTTGCACTTAACATCAGACTTAATTCTTTCCTGATTTAACACTAAAAAGTGTTCATCTATTTATATCGACTTAGCCTACGCTTCCAGTGGTTTGCAAACCATGGTTTGTGGACTCTTGGTCTACCCTTGACCCATTACAATGCATTCGGGGCTTTGACCCACCCCAAAACCCCTGCACTAGACTAATTAAGACCAAAAATATACAAAATTGTACAAAGTTCATAGCTTTAGGGGATCCTGTTCCAACATTCCCCCATCGCAAACTTGTGACTCATCCTGAGTCACTGTGATGGTGGGGTCTACACCTGTGCCTACAGTAGTCTAACCACCTTAATGAGTGGGGGAAACACTCCTTCACTCTGAGAAGCAGCGTTCTAAGAAATATCTAATAGCTTCTGCGAAATCAGTCCTTTTGTTGCAGTGGTGACACTCTCCAAAGTCTGGTTTAATTGCTTCACAACAACATCAATATTCTGGGAGAGCTTAAGGGCTTCATCAGCCCATGGCTTAAGATGGTCACTGAGAGTCTTATTCTTCTGACGAATTTCGTCGATATCATCCCGAAGGGCATGGGTATTTCGCAGTCGTGCTAATCATTGAGCAGGAACTAGAATAGGCATCGTGGCTTCTATCTGCTCCAACGCTTCTTCCTTTTGTCGCAGGTCTTGGTTGATTTCATGCAGGATCAGGTCACGATGTACGTTGGTCCATAACTGTATGGCTATATCTAGCAATTGGGCACCTTGAGCAATCTTTCCTGTAATCACATTAGTAGCTACGGTAACTAGCACAGCTCGCTGGGCCCATACATCCAGTGGTGTTTTTGGCTACAACTTGGCCTATAAGTCTGCGATCTGTTGTTCCATCTGTGTTTTGACTACCTAGATCACTATCCTTGAGGCTTTTAATGCTGCGACCAACCCCTCAATCTTGGCCTGGGGGGTAGCCATGGCTGGTATTTCATTCGTAACATCCATGCATAGTCTACTAATCAAATTTTCCAGCTCCGTCTGCTGCGCGGTGGCAAGGGTGTATGCAGCCTAGGCCTGAGATACTTCAGCAACTTTTTCTATTGTCATTTTCTCGGCTGCGTTGAGCTGATGGTGCACTTGGTGATCCCGATGCTGGATTTCTTCAAAGAGCGCAGTGTGGAGAAGCTACAATGACTCATGAGGTAACCGAGCTAGATCTAACTTCACTCCTGCACAAGCATGGACTTTCGCACGTAAGTCAGGGGAAATCAATATGAGGGTTGCGCCAGGCAGCACACAAGGACGACTTTCAGCTGTAACCATGACTGCGCTACTGGTTGTGGGGTTTGACCTTGCCTGGGTCATGCTGGTCTACAAGGTATCTGCTTGGAGTTGCAAAGCCCAGATCCCTGCCTGTAGTGTATCAACCATGGCCTTCTTATTCTCCTCGAGAGCTAGCCATTTATCTTCTGCCACCAAGGTGACCGCATCAACAATCTGCTCTAGATTATCTTTGGTCAGTGTAACTCCTGTACCTTGTTCTGGTCAGATGGCACGTTGTTTCTTGCACGACCCCTTGATAGGCTTACTCATCTGCATCGTGCCTAGGGGGGAATCAGTACCTCCCACCTCCTGACCTTTGGTCCCAAGGTCCTGTTGCATATCCTTCTGTGCTATGGTGTGCGCACCCTTCCCCATACTCTTACCAAACTGTGAATACTTCTATGATGCAGCTTCGGTGCCCCTTCCTGTACTCTGACTAGGATGCAAACCCTTCTGTGATGCAGCTCTAGAACCCTTCCCCATGCTCTTGCTCAGTCCTACTGTATCCTTGGTGATGACAGACATGATTACTTTTGTTGTGCTAGTTCCTTCAGTTCCCTTCACGCCTGTTTTGAAGACAAGCTTCCAGTGAGGAGGCCATAGTGCAATTACATTGTCAATTTCTTCATCTGCAACCATATAAGGGGAAAAAACCCACACAGAATCCTTGCGGCCTCGAATTTGGACTTTGTGCATGGTGACCTAAAATGTCGCGATGTTCTTGTTCTTATCATACATTATTGGAGACAAGCACGGTCGGGAATTGATGGCTGCTGCCAAGTTGCTTTGGAAGAGGACCTAGAAGAATTAGTTGTCCTCAATGCACTGTGCATCCTTAGAGTCCCACAAGTTAGTATAACGAGCTCCTTCACACATGTCTTGGGTGAGCTCAGGGAGGATTGATTCCTCAGGTGCTTCCCAGGTGACCAACGTAATGAGGAACAACAACCAGGAATGGAAAAAGGCTTGCCCCTGCTCCTGGGATTCTCAAACATTGGCTAAAAACTAGTCACACAAGTATTGGGCCTAATTGAAGCAGACCCATTTCTCGAATTTTCCTGCCAACTAAATCACATATGCAGGGACAGTGGTGACCTGGCATTTTCGCATCATCTTTCATGCCAACAACATGGTTCCCAACTGCGTACCAGGGTCACAAATGGACTTAATTATGAAACCTCGAGTATTCTACTCCACTTGGTAGGTTTTGTGCATGTATTCAGTAGTCTCCCCTTCATACTTCTTGCCAATGCGCTCCAGGGGGTTTGTTCCTTTCATGGGAAGACCAGTTATTCGATGAATGAGCGCATCATCGATGGGGATTCGATCTTGGATCCACAGGCAACCCTCATGAACCAGGGCAAGCAACTGATGTGCCAGATGGTGCGTGATGTTGTAGTGGCCAAAGTTCGGAATCCTTAGCAGGTTTAGGAGCCCGGACCCATCCAATCCACATGCCCAACGCATGGGGATAATCTTTATCTCATTGTCTTCCTGAACTCTGTCAAGGTATAGCTCGAGTGCCAACTAAAGGAAGGCCTCCAAATTGGCCAAGTCATGATCATTAAATTTTATCTCGTGGAGCCTTCCAAAAGGTTCACCAATGATAGGGACCTCTCCCGAGGTCAGCGGCATCTGCAGGTAGTGATCAGGCTGTCGAGGTTCTTTGACGTGCGTGTCAAGGGCCTGCGCGGTTGAACAAAGCTCGATAACCAATTGATTGGTGCAGTGGCTTGGGCCTATTCCTAATCAGAGCGTGCCTGGGGCATCACTCACAGGGATTTTACATTTCTTGGGGAAGTATGGGGCCTCACCCCAACCCATTTCATGGGTTTGCCTGAAGCTTGAACCTTTTCCTTTCCTTTCTTCTTAGTTGGGCTCAGCATGGAGATAACCTCTTCAGCTTTGGACTCAATCTCCACTACTTCCTTGATTTCTTGTTCTACCAAGGTCACTGGTTATGAGGATTTAGTAGGATTAGTGGCCATCATTTTGGTGCAAAAAAAAAACTTGGGATGGCTACTGTTCGAGGGGGAAGCGCATTCAGACATCAACAAATCATAAAAGACACAGAATCAGACAGAGCACAAAATTGTCAAGTACAAGCTATTCTAACGATATGGAACCCTTGTCTGATCTATCCTCCTCATTTTATAGCCTTTGCAATCGACCAATGGTTGGGTAAAATTCACTTGGAACTTACCATCAATTAAATGGTAAAAAATCTCAAGAAATCTCCTCATTAAATGCCAGCTGCCCACTCTTGTTAACGGTAAATTTTGTTGTTTACCCAATTTTACTATGCCAATAGCTATTTTTCGTACCTCCTATGCACCCACCCTAGCTCTGCTCTCCCAATGGACCTCCTATTCTCCCAGCGCACCTCTGCACTTCCAGTGCGCCTTCTGCACTTTGAACATTCTCCTATGCCTCCCGCGCATCCCTTCGAGCATCGAATTCGGCGGCCACACCCTATGCATATCATGGTACCTTTCGTTATTACCTTCCTTGGTAGGCATGGCCCATTTTATATAGCTACTCTGGCCATATAGTCATTTGATACGATATGGTTTGAGCCGAGTAGCATATCACTGCGCAGGGTGGATAATCAAACAGCTTCAGCATCCATGATTTCTTTAACGGCATAGGGCCCTAGCCAGTGCTATTGGAACTTCTTCGGGTGTTTCACAAACTGGCTATCATACAGTAGCACTAGTTCTCCCTCCATAAAGGTATTTTGTTGAATATGTTAATCATTCCATGCCTTATCCCAAGCCTTCTGAACTTGTTGATGGAAATTAGCAATGAAGCGATCTTCCTCCAAATCCATAAGCTGCGCTAACTGCTCCTCCATGATATCAGGCTCTACCATATTCATAAAGGCTGTAATGCGCAGGATAGGAACAACGTATTCCATGGGCATAATGGAATCCTTGCCATATACCATCCAAAACGGTGTTTTCCCTGTCAACTTCTTATAGGTGGTTCGGTAGGCCTAAAGAACAGATGGGATGCGAACGTCCGAGTTCCTACGATCAGCGTTACAGACCTTGGTCAGTGCATGCCCCAAGACTTTATTAAAAGCTTTGATCACTCTGTTTTCCTGAGGATGATACGAAGTACTTTACACATGATGGACCCGAAATTCTTCCATCAAGGCTTGTATTGTTTCATTGACAAAGTGCGTACCTCTATCGCTCATTAGGATTTTCGGACATCCAAATCTGGTCAGAATCTGCTCAAAGATGAAGTGTGTAGTGGTATATGCAGTGCAATCCATTACCGCTTGTGCTTCGGCCCACCTAGTTACATAAACAGTAGTAGTTATAATGTAACATGCACCTGTCTTCTTTCCGAGTGGGTTGATGGGTCCTACAAAATCGATGGCCCATTTGTCAAATGCTTACAGGGAAATTTTCAGTTGAAGGGGAATTTCATCCCTGCGGGACAACCTTCTGGTTTGTTGGCATGTATCACATGCCTTACAATAGTTGTGAGAGTCACTATGCAGGGTAGGCCACCATAATCCAACTCTTAAGATCTTCTGCGTCTTTGATTTCCCTGCATAGTGACCTCCTGCTACCCCATCATGGGCTTCTGCTAAGATAGCATGCCATTCATGTTCCAAAATTTACCTTCACAACAATTCATCTGCTCCCATCTTATATAGATGACCTGCGATGATGGTAAAATCAACAACGTGGGTTACCAACTCTTTCTTATGTTGCACCAAATACTCCACGGGTGCCATGCCTGTAGTCAGGTACTGAATGACGTTAGCAAAGTGTGCATCAACTACCTTAATATCAAACAGCTACGCATCACGCAATCCTTCTTCCAGGTTGTTTGGTTCCTCTCTAGTCTCAATTCGGGACAAGTGATCTGGCCCAGCATTCAACGTCCCTGGCTTGATAATGATCTCGAAGTTGTATTCCTAGAACAGTAGTAGCCATCGACAGATTTTTCCCCTCAACACATGCTTACCCACCAGGTACTTCAAAGCTGAATGATATGTAAACATTTTGAAGTGTCCTCCTAACAGAAAGTGCCGATACTTCTGTAATGCATAGACCATCGCCAAGCCCTGTCGTTCCGTGGTAGAGTATTTGCGCTCTACACCAGAGAGTTTCCTACTGGCAACTGCAACCAGATGATCAATGTCTATGTCTCGAGGCAGCATGAGGACCACTCCTAGGGTGATTCCTAAGGCATTGACATGAACATGGAACACCTTCACCCAATCAAAAAAAATGAGGATAGGCACAGAGACCATATTTTCTTTGAGTAGCTCGAAGCTCTTCTGAAACTCTTCATCCCAAAAAAATGAAACATCCTTCTTAAGCAGCTTTTCCATAGGCGTTGTGATTAGCACATGCCCCTTAATGAACTTCCTGTAGTAGCCTGTGTGTCCGAGGATCGAACACAGCTGCTTCTCAGTTGTAGGTACTGCTAGATTTATGATCACTGTAACTTTCACAGGGTCAACCATCAACCCTTGTCGGCACACTATATGTCTGAGCAAGATTCTGAAGGGTACGCAGAAGATCAACTTCTTGATATTAAGGGAAATCTAGTGCTTCCTACAGGCATCCAACATCATGTGTAGGTTCGAAACGTGTGTCTTTACTAAGCCGAAGACAGTCCAATCATCAAAGTAAACTTCTAGAAATTTGTGGATGAACTCTTTGAACACTGCAACTAATACTCGTGAAAAGATAGCAGGGGCATTCTTGAGTCCAAAATACATCACTGTATACTGGAAGGATCCCCATTCAGTGGCAAACGTAGTCTTGCTGCGATCTTCAGGTGTGATTATGATCTGATGGTACCCTGAGAACCCATCCGTGAATGAGTACGCTTCCTGCCCTCCTACGCTATCGAGGATTTCATCTGAGAACATCGTAGGAAATGGATCATGCATGCAGGAATCATTCAATTTGCGCAATTCCACGCAGATTCGTATCTCTCCCTTCGTCCTTTTCTCCTGAACCACTATTAGGCTTACCGAGTCTGACTGTTCGACTAGTTCGATGATACCTGCAGCGAGCACATTTTATTGATTTCTTCCTTAACCTTTTACTTATACTTAGTATTTAGCCGACAAGGCCACTGCTTGACAGGGCGCACATCTAGTTTTAGTGTGATGTGCATGACTCCTAGGTCCTTGTGATCCCCTTAAGCTCTGAAAAAATCATCAGGAATAAGTCCTGATATTCTGTGAGTAGTTTGGCAAATTTTCCTACTGTATCATCATCCCAATAATCCCAAATTTTAGCTAGCTTGAACTGCTCTTCCATACCAATGTTGACTTCTCGCAACTTTAGAGGCTGCGTAACGTCCACAGTTTGTAGTGGAGGTCCCGCAACTGCGCGCTCTCCCTCCGACTCTAGGATAGAGACATTCCGAATCCTCATCGCATTCTTCTAAGGTTGTAGTGTGGTAGTTGGTAATATCCTTCATCTGTTCTTCCCATGTTAGTACCCCAAGTGCTGCATAGGGGCATGATTCATAAAAAACAAAGGTATCTATATCCTGCAAAGCTTCGTGAAGTGCCTCCGTTCCCCCTGTCAGCCCAAATGTCCCTACAAATTCATCTTATAATGTTTCCCAGTGGGGGATGTGTTCATGTAGCTTCGCATCTAAGTACCATGCGGTGGGAATTGGTCCCAAGGAATGAATAAATAGGTGAACCCATTATTTTATAGTCCGGCCACACCATTTTTCCATCCAAGCAAACAGATGCTTGCGTGAGTCTCCAGGGCCAAGGAATGTTTTTACGCGCAAGTGGGTCAGAGGTTCGAATCGCAAGATCATCATATCCTGACACTCTTCCCATTCCTAGAATGCCCCTTATGCGTATCCCACCACCTCACAGGTGTTGCATGCATGGCTAGATTAAGGGCCCATAGCCTTCGCTCTCACGGAACCTCAACCTCAAATGTTTGCAAAAACTCCTTAATACTATTAGAACCATCAAATTAGGGCATTTATCTTACCTCAATGGAGATGAATCAAAAGTCCTTTGTGATCCTAAGACATCGCATCGCAGATACATCATGTAACCAGTTCTACCAGTTTTCTATTTCCCCGTCGGAGTTAGAGAAACACTCACTATCCTTTTCCTAGTAGAGTACACTATCAGCTGTGGGATTGATCTAGTATTCGTCCTGCGCAGTTAAATTATAAATATGATCTACGTCTTCTTCTTCATGCATCGGCTCTGTATACCATTCTCCTTCTGCAGGGTCTAATGGTACTATCACCCGTGTACCTTCATTTTCAAATACCATGCTTCTTTTCTTCAAATTGATGATACCTCCCATATCTATGGCCCAGTCCAATCCTACGAGCGCAGGATAGGGGTTCGCATCTTCTAAAATTTGAATGACCTTGAAGTTAGCATAGACCTTAACTCTTGCGATATCTACCACGATATTTGATAATCTCCCCAACAGTATGATCTTCTGCTGATTGGCCATGCGCAGCTAGATAGTGGACCATTCCAACTTGGGTTCTCCCATTTGCTGCCAAGTTTTCTTAGGTAATACATTCACATATGATCCTAGGTCCAAAATAACCTGATCCATCTCGTAATCACCAATTTGCGTGGATAACCGCATTTCCATACCAGTGTGCTTCTTATGTGTGTATAGTTTGTGGACATCCTTAACTTCCATGGGTGGGGTTGTTCTTTCTGCTCAGCTGTCTATCAAAGCTTGGAGGTTTTCTGCGTCCCTTTGGTTGTGCAACAGCTTCATACATGCCTGCAGAAATGGTTTGACCTCATCATCTTCCTCGAGGTTCATGGGAGCTTGAGGAGTAGGTGCCTTAGCCTTAGTAAAGTCTTGGCGAGCTGCAACAAAGGTTTCCTTTTCCTTTTGTAAATTCAGACCTTCTTGTTTGATGGCTACTTTTTAGATAAGAGGCTCCACCTCAAATTTCTTCGTAGCTCCCCCGGTGGCCACGCCACTGCGTGTTATGACGTTAATGCTTGGTCCTTCGTCTCGAGGTTCTTCCTTAACCCTTTGTACGTTCTCCGTAGGTGTCTGCTGCTTTTCCTACATCTTGGCTATCAAAATTGGGCAGTCTTCAATAATATGGTCCAGCTGTCTGTAGTATCTATAAGATTGTCTTGCAGGGTTCATGCAGTCCCTTGCAAAGTGCCCTATCTCTCCGTAGTTATAGAAGATCAATTTTCCTCTTCCACTACCTGCACTTCCACCTCTACCCCCTCCCTTGCCCCTAGCTAGGGATCCACCCATAATTGAGGGGGGTCTTGGTGAAGATGGGTCTGATTGTACCCTATATAGGTTTCCCTGGTCTATCATCAAATCATAAGTTCAACAGTTCTGCTCATCATTTCCTATTGACCAGAAAAACCTGCACCATTGTTGCTTCAGTTCTGGGACATACGCACCTAGATGGGGGCAATGGTTAGTATCATGCAGACCGACTACGCGAAAATTGTCACACCACAACGCAGGTCCACTTGGTCCTGGGTGCAACAGACTGGGCCCCCCTACCTGTAGGTATACTGCCAGCCGTGAGCACTGATCCTTGGTATGCCCAGATACCCTACATCGTATACACCATACGTCTGGGCTAGCTTCTTTCCCTCGGTCCTTTCGTAGGTTTTGGATCTCCATGTGCATCGCCCCCATCTGTTCTTGGATTTTTTGTACTCCCAACTAGGTATCATCTCTCGGCGCAACCTCCAAATTCATAGCAATATCCAAGGCTTTTTCCTATGATTCAATGGCTTTTTGACCTATAGGTACCTGCAGGTGAGGTAGTAATATAGCAATGAACCATTCCTTGTGATGTCTGTCATGAAATAGAAATTCCCCTTCTATGATTACATTCTTCAGCCATTGATCAGCTTCCCACATAGACTCAAAGGGTCCTTGCTTGAAATCTCTTAGATCATTCACTATCTGAGAGTAGGAATTAGCCTTCTTGAACTGTTTTTTTAGGGCATTCTTAATCTCTGGAATGGTCACATTTGCATGATGAGCTATGTATCCCATATACCAATCCAGGGCTCTTCCTTTAAAGGAAAGGGACAACTATGCCCTTTTCACGACTTCATTGGCCACTTTCTGCGCAGTCCATACTGATTTTGCGACAAACCAAAACCGATCCATATCTTCATCCCCTACGCCCTTAAAGGTAGGCAGCTTCATGTGCGAGGCCGTCTCATCTTCTGGTGGTGGAGGTACGAGTGAGTTCTTACCCCTATTCTGAGTTGAAGGTGGTGTAGTTGGAGGGCTATGCGCAGCTAAATTCCTTACTAGGCTATAGAGAGATCTATCTCCTTCTTGATTATTTATGTAGTATTTTCCACTCTGTGTTTTACCCTCACTCTAATCGGAGCTCATTCACTTTGTATGGCTACACAGAACGCTCTTTTTACACAATAATATCTTAATCAGTAATGGAAAGGTTTTCAGAAACTTACCCCAGAAACCCTTGAAGAACCTCCACTCTGCCTCTAAATAGGACACGAATTGATCAATTGAAAATTCCGTCACAAATCCTCCTAGCACACTGTCCACCTGGTGGTCTACCATGCAGGTGATGGTGTTATTAGTTTTCTCTAACTGCTAAATCAACTTTGGAGTCCACTGCGTGACCCATTCGTCCTTCCAACACTTCTAGAAATCTATAAGCCTTGCAAGCCACTCCTGAAGCTCGGTCACAAATGTCACAAAGAAAAATTTTGTAGACCTCTGTGAAGATGTACTTATTCTTCCACTTCTCTGCCGTCAACTTTGTGAAGATTCTCTTTTACCACAAATTTCTAAACCTGATTTTCGAACCACTCATCAATTTATTTTTTCTCAGGTCTCCAATGTTCCCTTGGCATTACCTTCTCCCTCTCTCAAAATGATCCCAGTCCCATCAATGAAACATTTTTTGGCTTGAGGGGTCCTGACCCAGGTTCGGAGGTTAAGGTTTGCCAACAAACCCCTATACTTCTAGCCCTTTCGATAGTGACCTACTTGCGCAGACCAAAGTCTCACCCGAAGCAGTATGGGAGGGTGTTGGAACTAGGTTTCCACACGTGGAGAGAGAGTAGGTGAGTCAAGCAAATCTACGTTTGCAACTTATCAGGGTCGCACCAGACATATCTATTTGCAGGATAGTTAACAGTATAATCGCAATACACAGAGCTATTGTCATGCACCAATATAGTTAATAACTCCGCATCCACATGCGTATCAACAGTAATAAACACATATCATCATAATGCATTATCAATAGGGTACAATTATACCATAACATAGACAAATTCGCAGCATAAACAGATAACCAAAAGTATTCATAACATATCTAATAGTTCACATCAACAGAAATACCTTAGATCAGATAACACAGAAATACTTCAACCATATCCGCATATATTAGTGTCCAAAACTCACTACAATCTAACACAGCCTACGCACACAGCTAACAAGGTCCACACACAACAGGACTGAGGATCACCACACACACAACCAGTAGGAGTCCTTACCCTAACGACCGACAACAGATCTAACAATTCGCACTTAGCATCATACTTAATTCTTTCCTACTTTAAGACTCAAAAATGTTCATCTATTTATATCAACTTAGCCTACGCTTCCAATGGTCCGCAAACCATGTTTTGCGGACTCTTGGTCTACCTTTTACCCATTACAATGCATTCGGGGCTTTAACCCACCCAAAAAACCCTACGTTAGACTAATTAAGACCAAAAGTATACAAAATTGTACAAAATTTGCAACTTTAGGGGATCCTATTCCAACAGTTGTGTTGTAGCAACAAAATTCCAAAAATAACCCCAAAGAGTCCTATTGCACTAGCATATTTCTCCTTTAGCCCTCGGCCTACCTGCCCTACAATCTGGCCCTTGAGACAACCCTTATCGGACATGTTTGACCCTCAATCATTCCTACAACAAGTCTTTGATTATGCCCAAAATCTCAACCTCCAAACAAACTTCCCACACTACTCACTGGCCTCCCTTTTGCTGCAGCTAGGATCCTCTCTCCACCGAATTCACTTTGGAGGATATGTTGCACAAGAATGGATGCCTATAACACAAGTGATCACCCTCCTTTTATAGAAATATGAGGGACTTCTTAAAATGTCACAATGAGGGGTTGCCAACTTTCATGAGCCTAAAAACACTTTAGGCCGACCTACATACACATGTGCAAACTCATCATTTACCTTAAAAAAATCATAAATCCTCTATGACAACTCAGAATCGAATGATCCTCGTTGCGTTGGAATCCTATTGTTGAGAAATATCATTCTCATCCATCACATGTCAATTTCTCATCACATTTTCGGCCCAAAAATCAATGGGTGAAAAACCCCCAAGCTTTGATCTTAAGCCAACAATACTATTTGTGGCACTTTTACCTCTGACCCTCAATCACCAGGGCTTGGATTACCTCCCAATATACACAAAAATAAACACTTGGGATCCATTCGAATACATCCCTACCCAATCTAGTGTCCCAGAAATGGTATCTTGGTTTGAGCAAACATACAATTCGAATTATTTGAGAATAATTGGTGTTTCCTGAGTGCCTCAAATACTTATTCCAAGTGCTTCTTTTTCCCTCCATACTATAAATATAAGACCATAATATAATAAAATTACACCACCACAGATGAATCTAGAAATATACAAAGTATTTTGTTCATCAAGGTACAAAATTTAGCAGGTTCATTACACAAATCAAATGGAATTACCAAAATATCAAAGCCCCATGATAACTAGTCATCATAGTTTTCATATCCTCATCACTGTCTATAATGTGTACCTAGTAATAACCCTGTCTAAAATCAAGCTTTGAAAACACATTGGCCTTTTCCAACTTATCAAAGCCATACATTATTAGAAAATCCTTCCACGACTTTCCAAATCCACAAAACATAACCTGTGCAACTGGCCATCCTATTTCCCCAGAACACCAATTTTCATGGTATAGTTAGAAAAAAAATGTCTCTTGGATGACATATACCTCCATCTTGTTGCAATTTCTTCTACCACCTATCATTCCCCCATAGCATACACTCGAGTTAAAGCACATCGAGTCCTTTGGATGTGCAACATCAGTAAGGTTTATCGCAATGGATGTGACCAACTTACGATTACTTCTTTCAGAATATACCTCTAGAATTTATACTTCTTAGCTTGTGAGATATATTATGCTAGCAGAATTAACATTCAATCTTCATCGCCAATATAATTCCCAACTATCACAGATCCAACATCCAACATAAATGTCACATTAAAATAAGAGACACATATATGAAAAATTATCCTTCATAAATGATACTTTTGAAATGTACAATAGTTTCAACCCATGAAATAACTCAATTTAAAATAGAAATTCAAGCCCTTGGTTCACCCAACTAATTCACCCATAGAAAACCAACCACAACAGGTCTCCATTCCAAGTCCTCACTTTCACGGTCTTGTCATTCCTATTCATTCGAATTTGTTTATTCATTCCAAGAGACTACTCGCACAACTTTTTAGATTCGATTGGCTTGGCTCACTAGTACCATGTGGTAGAGATATCCCTCTCCAACATTCTGTTTGTTCCAACCACTTCTGATTCCACTCTACACTTTTCTCTTGCATATGTTCCTAGTTCTATCATCTTATCCACTCATTTGTTACACACACACACACACACATGGAACCATCGTGCCAACTGTACGAGAATGAAAATCATTCATTTGAATGTGTCATTTTATTTCATTGTGTACAAAACCCCAATTTTGAGGGTGATTAAGTCATTTCATTTAGGCATGCTCATTCTTCCTGGGTGTGTCATGCACACTTGTTCCATGTCAAGAACCTTTTTTGGGCAATCAAGTTTTTCCAATTGTAGTTCCATGGGGCCACTTTGGGCACATAATGCTAACTAGGGTGCCATAGGGTCACTTTGGGCACATTATGCCAACTCAGGCACCAAATTTCACGTACTCACTTCGGTCGACACGGGCATCGCTTATGCCACCACTCATGCACGTTCACCAACATGTCATCTTAGTGATGAGGGACCGATGCCTTGGGCACTTGGTTGAGATGGGTGGGTGTTATAGGAAAATTTGGGCATCATCCCCCAAGACCTATTAAAACTGGACATCATCCCCAGGACCAATGAAATAGGGTCTATCATCCCCTTGTATTTCAGTTTCTACATGCCCTAATAGAAGAACATTTCATTCATGACTTCTATTGTGAGATTTCCAAGTTTTGAAGTATATTTTATATCACTTATTGACTCACCAATAGAGTATATAAAGGGACTAACTGCATTATAGTGCAAAATAATCCATTTAGTGGTGCATTGCAGTGCACTTCCTAACACTCAAGGGCAAGTTGGTCACCTAGGAGCGGAATTCTCATTGTTCCGGGAATCTCCACATGGCCAGTGCCTTCTAGAAGAGTCCATATGTGTCAAAATTTGAGTCCAAGTGTCCATCTAACACCTTTGAACCTGGAAACATGTCTTGCCTATTATTATAAAGTCAATCATTAAGAAACTACCATTAGTTTCCTTATAAATTGAGCACTCATCCTAGTGCTAGGGAAGGTATAATTTTGGTAAAGTTATGTTGTTTGATTCTCATGTGATAAGAGAATGAAAGTAATGATATGATGCTGGTATGCCGATGGATGTGATGAGGCTGGAATGAAGCTGGAGCAGGCTGACAACAAATCGATCCATTGGTTGTAACCTCCCTCTTCTACTCTTTAATAAATATTGTTGTTCATTTTCCCATACATATGTCTCTATTTCTTATGCAATGTATTCATGAATGATGTATGTATTTCACATATAATCGATTTGATTAAGTAAGATAAGTATATATCTGTATATTGCATGTTTTTCTCTGTTATTTGTTTGTGTTTACAGGAATCGATCAAGCATTTTGGGTTGGATTGAGAGTGACGACAACATCGACAGAAGGGGAAGGAGAAGGAGAAGCGACTGAATCACAAGTAGGCTCCTTTACCATTATTTATATCTATTTGTTTTAGAGAAATTGATATTAATTCTTTCCTCTGTTGTTCTAAGTGACTAGCATCACACTTAGGGAATTTGGTTTATCCATAGATCACAATTCTGCATAACAAATTAGCGACTCCTCTGGGGAGTATCCTATCATTCTTGGTGATTTTGCCTCTATTTATCCTCATAAATAGCATCTAATTTCAGTTATTAGACATTTGAATGAATTTTTTTTATTAGAAGTGTGTTTTTTTGCTTGATTTTTCAATCCCTGTTGTGCCCAACGCACTGTTGGTCAAGACACAGTGCACTGCAATGCATTGTCTCCCACTTAGTGGTGCTCTGCAATGCATTGTCTCCCCTTAGAGATTGCATTGGCCCCTCAACCAACCAAATTATGTCTAAATTTTACATTGATATCATTCTCAACCACTTGTTTGTTGTATCTCAGATGTCTGATACCTCTTAGAGACCAGTAAAATTTCTTGATTCTTCCTCCTTTGAAATGTAAATTTGTTCAATGTATTTTTAGTGTTTTTCTCTATCATTGCAAATAAAATTCAAATTATTTTATTTCTACATTAGATCAATTTGTTTTAGAAAAGGAAATTTTCATTTCATTCCTCGTTTCCTGTAGGAAAATTGTAGTTCCATTCTTTATTTTCCTAAAAGAGAAATTGTTGTTTCATTCCTCATTTCTCAAAGAAGAGAACACTTCTTTTATTGATTGATGCATATAGTTTTTTTTCTTTCATTCACATTAAGGGAGCTGAAAAGAAAAATATGCGTGCATATATAGTGAATTCTATGTGTTGCATAGGAACAAGTTAAGAAAACTGCATTTTAGTTTGTGCTCTTTGTTGTTTGCTCAAAAACTGATTATTCTTTCCCTTAGTAGCTAGGATTTTCATTGAAAAAAATAAATTGAAAAGTTTTATTATCATTTAGTTTGAATTTTTATGAATTTCCATTACATCACGTGGTGAACCTCAAAGAAAAAATTTTAAACAAGATCAACATAAAATTTACATCAATTTACCTAAGAAAGCATTGGAACATTAAAAATAACATTTAGAAGGTCTAGGATAGAGACGTGTTCCGACGTCATTAAGCATAGCAACTGTTGCTTACTTGTCTGCGATACATTCTGAGTGTGATACCTTGCTCCACGTATGTAAGTATATCGAAGCTCATCCACATACCTTCTGGTATATAGGGCGGTGTTCTAGTACGAAAAGTATAAGGGGGTGCTCTCACTGTGCGGTTTTGTATTAGAAAACTCTAATACGGACTTGGGCCTCCACGCACCTTCAGGTATATTTGGGAGGAAAACTTTAGGTTGCTATCCATCCATAGGTAACCAAGACAACCACCTTGTAACTTGTGATACATCGAACACAACATTCAGGGAGATTTCATGCCCGTACTTCTTGGTTCGCCAGGAGGTATTCCATAGTTCAAAATTACTTGGTAAACCTTTTGCCTAGGATTACCCTTTTATTTTGTTTATTTTTGTTTGGTCATAAAATAAATCAGTCATCGTGGAAGAAGAACATCCCTTTCCCCGTCGTTCCCATATAATATCACTTAAACCACCTTTACCATCGGAAGCCATTTTTGGTCGGCGAAGGCAAAATTGTTCTACTGAAACTAGTACTATCAGTACCTCTGGTGCGACATCATCTTCACATATAGAAGAGTCATCTTGAGATGTTTTCTACAAATCCTAGTTCATCTACTATTGTCAAGACGAAGTCCTCACAACTACTTATGGTCATGATCCATCCAATCAGTGAGACCATACCTCCCGAACCTGACGTTGTTCAACTGGAAGTTGATCTGGATCCCATCGTTATTTTAATAGAACATCTAGGTCCCGAAGTCGAACAATCAGACGTTTTTCCTATATCAGTCACCCCAGAGTCGATTGTGGCCATTGAGTCTCCCATATCACACAGTCAACCATCTGAAATATACTTCGGGCCTAACGGTGAAATCCTTCCACTTGGTTTGAGTTCGATTGAATAAATACCATCAGACGAAACACCTTCAACTCCAACCCATTTTGGATTGGAGCTTTATCTTTATGAGACTTTTCCTCAATCACCTCACACCGCTTTCTTTGATCCTGTGTCTATTTGAGTTCCCATAGATTCTGTAGGGTATACATTGGGTCATATGACCATGGCTGAGATAACATGTTCATTGTACCATCTATTCCAGTTACAATAGCACCTTCTCTTGCTACCCCGTCGATGTTCACCACATCACTAGAGTCACATATATATGGTGGCCCTTCCGTCCCACCTGGTTACCAATATTTATCTAGAAACTTCTCTGGTGCATCCTCAAAGCCATGGACTTCACCAATGTCATCATCTGGTATTCTATCTAGTACATCTCTAATGAGTACTTAATGGATTGATCCTTTATATACATCTTCAGTGAAATATCAAGCTAGTCCATCTGGGTATATTCCATCCAGTACAATCTCAACTGGACTCCCGACATTTGGAGAGTAATATATTCCATCCTATTATACTCCTCATGCTGGGGGGCAACATATGGTCACCCATTTTGACAGTACTCCATAATTATTTTGTCATCCTAATGTCGGAATGACTGTTTGTTAGTGGCAACCCACTCTACCCTTCCAACCACAAACGGTTGTGCAATCATATCAACCGGTTCAACCTATTTCACCCACATCTACTCCACTTGTTAATACATCCTTACCCCTATTACAAGCATAGAGTGTTGTACATCAACCATCTCAGGTGGGTCCTTCAACCCAATACCCCCAAGTATTGGGCCCCAAGTCTCCAACTCCCTCGATTGGTTTACAACAACCACCTATATCTGGAATTATTTATTCACGAGATGGATTACCCTATTATGGGATGTCGCAAGCACAACCAGGTTTTAGCTATTCACAACCGAATCCAAGATATTCTAGTTTGGGTTATAATATTGGTGGATAGACACCTTGGCAGCCACAATCACAAATGCAACAACCCTCATTTCAACAAGTAGCCTACCTAGGTTTTGGTCAACAAAATCCTCAAGTGTTTGCCTATCAAAACAACCCCTATCTGGGTTATCAACAACAAATTCCTTATGCTTGTGCTCAAAGGCCTGTTTCCCAAGAAATTCCATCATACCCAAGCTATGATCAACATGAATTAAATCGATTGTTTCTCTTTGTTGCAACTTTATAATTACTAGAATTAAACTGGCTTATAAATGATCCAATTAGCTATGCTACTTGGTGGTCAGTGATACCACATAAATTACCCTCGGATATTCCTAAGTTCAATGGAAACCCTAGGAAGAACTATCGATGCATGTTATGACTTATCATTTATTGTGTTCATCTAACTCCTTAAATGATGACTCTGTTCCACTACATCTTTTCCAGCGTACGCTCACAGGTCCATTTGCGAAGTGGTACGTTGAGTTACCACGAGCTTCATTTGATAATTTCACTACCTTAGCTACTACCTTTCTGACCCACTTCCAGTTACCCATATGATATGAAACTGGAATGTAAATTTTGACCAATTTCAAACAAACAAATGCTACTCACATTTTTGATCATATTCATGAGTGGCGTCATCATCGTAGAATGGTCAAGAAATTTGTTCCTGATTAGCTCCTTGCTGAGTGGTTCATTATGTCCCTGTTACCATCTATAACTAAGGATGTGGCTAAGTGTGGCATCATCACTAAATAATAGGTCATTTCTCGTGCCCAATACTTAGATTTGATTTATACTCATTCTGGCACGCTCTCGGCGAAAATTCCCAACGTGTCGCGATTTAATTTTACTGTTCCTCCTCCATCTAAGTACTCTCATGGTGGAAACGGTATGATCGGTACTGCAAGAACACATCACTCTATTGTATCTAATCCTGCACCTTCTTTCGAAATTCATTTTGTGTCATCTGACAAAGGAAAAAGTGACAAGCAACCTAGAAGTAAGAAAAAATGGAAATCAAAGAAAAAGAAAACTTCAACCCCGCAAGAACGATCATCTGATAAACAAACTAGAAATCTAAAACCTCGTTACCCTTGCATAATAGGTAATGAGTAGCACTTTGTTCGATATTGTCCTCACCGCGATGAATTCTGAAAATTGATTAAGACCTCGCATGCATCCACTGTGTTAATAGAGTCATTTCTGAATCCAGACACAAATCTGGTTTCTATGGATCCAGCTTCTAGTTCCCAAGAGATTATGTTATTTTTCACAAAGCCAATAACTAATGTTTTGGTGTAAACATGTAATAAAGATTACGGTAGTTGGGCTACTAATCAACCTACTACCTCGACTACAAATCTATATACGAAATCTATTCCGCCAAATTCTATTCTTGAGCTAACAATAAATCCACCAAAGGGATTTGTCCATAAATCGACATTCAATCCTCAAGCCCAAGCTGCTCAAAATTATAATATAGTTGAATATTTGGCTCAATCCCCTTCAGTTATGTCGATGCTTGAGGTACTTCAAAATTTTCCCTCCCAGAAACGGGCTTTGTTCAGAAATTGGTGGAATCGATCCGACAGATTCCAATATTGTAATCTTTAATAATACGGGCTATGTGCCGTAATTACCAGTAGAATTGGCATTCTCCATCTAAGTAAATTCTCTCAATCACCTCGTTCATCGTACTATTATTGATGAGGGAGCATCTACCTGCATTATGTCTCTAAACGGCTAGAAGTCACTTCGCTCACCGCACCTATCTCAATCACCTACGACGTTGAAAGCTTTAGATGGTCATACATATAAGCCTTGCGATATCGTCAATAACCTGCATGTAAAACTAGGGGGAAAAATAGTAAGCGTTGAAGTTGAGGTCGTTGATGGAATCCTTGACTACAATATTTTTCTCAGAAGGCCATGGGTATATGCTATGACTGCGATCGTCTCTACCTATTTTAGAATGATCACCTTTCCACATAAAGGTGTTATCACAATCATCAATCAACTCTCCTTCTTTGCCTCTAGTTCCCAGGTAACAGGAAGCATTCCGTTAGTTCAGGCACCCAAACTAGCACTTCAAAACATTGGTGTAGGACTCTTAAAGGATTCTTCCCTCATGGGAACCTTTGCATTACCACTGCCTACGACGTTGCCAGAAATTGCAAACATAGAGAACTGCTACATGATATCTTCCACTCCATCTGGCTAAAGGAATATTACAGGTGATTCTGAAGTTGCTACGTTGGATGAATTTCTGCCACCCAGCCCAATTGAGCTAGCATAACATTCAATCTACATGGTTTGGGTGGAAAATGTGAAATCATCGTCGCCGATCATTTGGGTTGATCATTCATTAGATTTTGGTACTCCATATGATCCTTTTTCATCCACTTTCTTAACTGATGAGAGAATTATGGAATCCATGATGCTAGAAGGAGAACCATGGGAAGATCATCATCATCGTTCCCACCTTCAGGATTACAAAGAAGATAATATTATTAAACTATATCACCCATCGATAAAAACATTATTTCCAAATTATTTTCCCATCAATGCAATCGAATCCGAATGAAACTTATCAAATATTGAAGAAACCATTTCTATCGATATTTCGACCAAACCTAGCATTTTAGAAAACATTCATGTCAACGCGTCTTGTTCTCCATTAGAATTTGAAACTTATCACTCTCTCTTTCATAAATTCCATGATATATTTTCTTGGTATTTCGAGGAAATGCCAGTCATAGATACTAGTATCATTGAACACACCATCAACATGTACCTTGATGTCAAACCGGTACGTCAACACCATCATCCTGTTCATCCGAAGAAGGCTACTACCATTAAAGCAGAAGTTGACAAAATTTTGAGTGTTGGTTTCATTTACTCTGTTCCGTTAACTTATTTGGTTTCCAACATTGTTCATGTCATGAAGAAACAAGGAACAATCAGAGTGTGTTGATTATCAGGATGTCAATCTTTCTTGTCCAAAAGACAACTATCCTACTCCCTTATCGACCAGATTATTGATGATTGTGGTAGATGTGAAATATTTTCGTTCATCGATGGATTTTATGGCTACAACCAAACCAATATCATCCCAAACGACCAATATATGACAACATTCATCTGTCCATGGGGCACATTCACTTTTCAGAAACTCCCATTTGGTTTAAAGAACGTTGGGGCAACATTTCAGAGAGCAATGGATTATGCTTTCAATGACATCAAGCACATTGTTCAACCTTATCTATATGATTTACGTGCACATTCACGAAACCAAACTGATCACCCAATGCATTTGAGAGTTATCTTTCTACACTTTTGACATTACAAAATGCGCCTCAATCCACATAAATGTGTGCTTTGTGTTGGTTTTGGTCATTTTCTAGGATTCGTCGTCTCAAAAGAAGGAATTTGAATCGACCCACTGAAGGTCCAGGCCATTCTTGATTTGCCTATGCCATCAAATTTGCTTCAGTTACAGAAACTTCAAGGAAAGGCTAACTTCCTAAGGAGGTTCATACCCAGCTACACCGAAATGGCTAAAGGATTTACTCTGCTCTTTAAAAAGGGGATTCCCTTTCATTGGGATAAGGTTGCACAAGCTTCTTTTGATGTAGTCAAGGATACACTTGTCTGAGCGTCATTAATGTATCCCCCTAATTATCAGAGTGATTATTTATTATATATCGTCACGGCTAATATGACCATTGCTATGGTACTGGTCCAAGACGAATATGGGATAGAAAATCCGATATATTATTTTAGTCATAATCTTAATGATATGAAAATGAAGTATTCATACGTCGAAAAGCTTGCCTTGGTGAACATTCAAGCTGTCCAAATTTTTCGCCATTATATCCTATTATAGAAGACCATTTTCATTTTGGATTGCAACCCCGTGACTTACATTCTATCACGTCAATTGCTGGGGTTAAATATTCAAAATGGATCGTCATTTTACAGGAATTTTATTTGGAATTCATCAAATCCAAGTCAAAGAAGTCTTTAATTTTGGCTGAGCTTCTTTGCGAACTTCCCTCTAATAGTACTGCCACTACATTGGAACCATCAATTCGTGATGAGTCTTTGTTTCTGATTGGATCATCTAATCCTTGGTATTGAGATTTTATCATTTATCTCCAAACCCATAATTTTCGGCCAGATACCTCTCGCTCTCAACAATGACATATTTGATACCAAGCCAAAGATTATCTGATCGTTAGTGATACACTTTATCATCATGGTGTCAATACGATTTGAAGGATGTGCATCACTCATGAGGAGGCCGAAAAGGTTTTAAATGATTGTCATGTTGGGGCTTGTGGTGGACACTTGTCTGGATACGCTACCACGTAGAAGATACTCCACACTGGTTACTTTTGGCCAACTATATTTTGCGACTGCATCCTCACAGTTAGAAGTTGTCATGTGAGCCAGATAGATACCTCTCGCTCTCAACAATGACATATTTGATACCAAGCCAAATATTATCTGATCGTCAGTGATACACTTTATCATCATGGTGTCGATACGATTTGAAGGAGGTGCATCACTCATGAGGAGGCCGAAAAGGTTTTAAATTATTGTCATGTTGGGGCTTGTGGTGGACACTTGTCTGGATATGCTACCACGTAGAAGATACTACACACTGGTTACTTTTGGCCAACTATATTTTGCAATTGCATCCTCACAGTTAGAAGTTGTCATGTGAGCCAGATATTTGATCCTAAAATCCACAAACTGCCAGCGTCGATGCATCCTTTTATCACTATGGGACCATTTTTAAAATGGGGCATTGAATTCATGACCTACAAGACTTGTTCGTCCAGGGGGCATGGTTATATTATTGTCGCAGTATAATACTTTATTAAGTGGGCTAAAGTGATGCCTACATTAAATAACACAAGAGAAACAACTGCATTATTATTTTTCAATCATGTCATCTCACGGTTTGGTGTTCCATATGCTATATGTACAGATCATGGTAAAAATTTTTGCAATAACATGATGAATGAATTGACTACCAAATTAGGATTGTCCCATGATAGTTCTACTTCTTATTATCCACAATCAAATGGACAAATTAAGGTTATTAAAAAAATTCTTAAACGAATGCTTCAACGAATGATAGGAATTCATAAATGAAATTGGCATTTGATCCTGTACTCGGCTTTGTGGGCATACCGAACCTCGGTGAGAAACGTAACCATATTTATCCCCTTTTAATTGGTGTATGGTCTGGAAGTTATCTTGCCTATCCAATGTCAAATACCATCGTTAAAACTCGCCATTAACTTGTTACCTGACACCTCTTCTAAAGAAGTATGTCTTTTTAACCTCATCCATCTTGATGAAACATGTCGTGAAGCCGCATTGGAAAACGAAGCGCATAAGAGACGTATAAAGGTGCAATATGACAAACATGTCCAGCCTCGCATCTTCTCATAGGGTGACTTGGTCTTACTTTATGATCAAGAAGCTGATGTAATAGGTACATGAAAATTTGAGCCATTATGGCATGGCCCCTATATTTTCAAAAGAGTTCTTGCTAAGGGCGCCTTCGAGTTGGTATATTATGATGGAATTCCATTGGCGCAACCCCGAAATGGGTTGTATCTCAAATGTTACTATGCTTAAACTTGAGCGTAGTAAAATATTGTATTATATTGTATATATGATTTTGATTTGCATTTACTGTCTTAGTTTGTTTTTCTAGATTTTTCCTGAAGTTAGTAATCATCTTTACATTTCATCGCAAATGTATGAATATTTGGGACCATTCTTTGGGTATGCCGATGGTGCTAGTCGTAGTACGTAGAATCTATCCTTTACAGCGTGGGCCATTTTCGCTCCGAACGATGAGTTAGTGAGTTTTCAAGGGATTGTTTTCAGTCGATCTACAAACAATATCGTTGAGTATAACATGTTGATCGAAATTCTGTCTGATGCCATTTCATTTGGTATTAACCAAATCATCATTAGGTTAGACTCATAACTTGTGGTACTGCAACTTACTAGTGTTTATACTGTCAGAAATCCAACATTGCATCGTATGTTCCTAAGAGTTCGAATTTCGATCTTCTGTTCCTCCTCTGCTATAAAACACAGAGGGAAATTACTGTAAAGGTTGTTGATGAGATATCACAAAAACGCAAGAATTTTCCTCTTGAGACAAGTTCTCTGTGTAATGTTGTAAGATAGGCTGAGATTTGATGTATTCATACTAAATGTTCAAGCTGTGGGAAATGATGTACCTGATTGGTGTTGTTTTTAATATGACAAGCACATTTCTTTGGATCCTGATCTAAAGCAACTGGTGATGTTTTCCTTTCTCTGTATTTGTGATTGACTTTCTTTCATTTCATTATGTTTCTTAAGGATCGCATTAGAAGTTTGGCATAAGATTTTTCCCTTCATAGGTACCTTATGTTGTTGCTCTCCCAGCCTTTATGTTTTTTGCTTATATGTGTGTCTGAATATTGATTTCAATTGATTTAACCAATGTAGTGGATGTTATTGCCTGCTCTATGATGTATGAGTTAATGAAATCTGTGTTTAGATGTTCATGTGAGGATTTAGTTAGATGAGTTGAGAACACTGGGAGGTCTAGAACCCTATCTCTGCCTCACTAGGATCTTTCCATCTCATTAAGCCTTTCTAAGATCCCTTGTCTTGCCTCCGGTTTTTTCCAAGCAGGTCTAGAGTTAAAGGACCTCTGACCTGATCTATAAACAAAATTGGTTGGTTCCCCTTCACTCATTTTCAGTTCTTAATGTCCCATTCCATCAACCATCTCTAAGATCCAAATGCTCTAGATGACTAGCCCAACTGAAAGCTTGCACATTGAACACAAGTAAATCCTTTCTTGACTCCCAATGGCCTTGATGTTCCCTGAGTTATCTATCTTTGCCTAGTTTCCTCTATGCTCATCCTTGTCTTATATTGGACCCTTCTTTCCTGATTCCCAACAACCAAACATAAACAATCAAACAAACAAACCCTATGCCTATAACTAGCCTAAAACCTTAACATTTGAGCTTCAAAGACATAAAACCTTTGATTATCATAGAGAGATCCCTCTCTGGACCTAGGAGGGCTAGATCCTAAGGTCTGAAAGTGGTTCTATGTTGTCTCATCTTCTGGTCTTGTCAACCTGGCCAAAACATGGGAACCCCAAAAAATCTCATGCTAGATATTTGTCAACTTCGAGGGGGGAATCCAAAAGAAAGATCAGAACTCTTAAGTCATATTGTTACTTTATTTTCCTAGATTTTAGTTAAATTTATTCTTACGAGGATGGTTGTTTGAAACATCCTCTATTTTATCGTAATAATATATTTTATAACATAGTTAGTTTAGTATTTAAACCCCTCTCCTGCATTTAGAGAAGGGTCCAGAAATTTTTCAAAAACATTTGCAAAGAATGCACTATTGTAAGTTTGTGAATGCTTTGATGAATTAATCGAACACAATCTGTTATCTTCTGACAATTAAAATTGTTTAATTGATGTTGCACTACTGTAATCTATAAATTGCTTGAAAGTAAAGAGGAGAAGATCAATTACTGTCAGTTTACATGAGTAGAACTTTGTACATATGGTTCTTGTATTAAGTCTTGCTTTATAGATTGACAGTGATATTTTTATTGCATTATATATTTGAAACATTATTATATATGAATGTTACATGCACTTTTGTTCTAATATTTGTCTTCGATTTCTTATTGAATATATATCACACATATGAATGCGATATATTTTTCACAATTTTTCTAATCAAAATATTTTGTTTGAAGAATCATCTTACTTAATTTTCATCTCTTTCAACTATTAAATAATCTACATTACTAATAGTTGAACGATATCTCTTTAGATTGCATAAAGGAAGAAACACCCTGGGTATATAATAGAATAGATAGTTTATATAGATGCATGTGATAGATTATGTTATCACTATAAAAAAAATTTGAAACTTGGTCAGTTACACTTGTTCCTAAGTCATAATGATAGATAGGGTTAGAGTCATTTTTATATTTTTAAAGGTCTAGATCATGGGTTAAAGGTCTCATTCCATCACCAAACAATGTTCATCAACCTTGTTTCATTCTTCAAAGATCTTATGCCATGTTTTGAAACCCATTTTTAAAGTTTTTTTTCGAATATTTGATGAATAAGCCACGAAACCACGTTTTCGTAGCGCGCTCAGTGTAAAAAGTTGATTCTGCGCTATGAAAACCCTGGTGATTTCGTAGCGCAAAAACCCGAATTTTCAAATCATGTGCTACGAAATCGAGGATTCTCAGTTTTGCGTTTGAGCTGTCACATCTGTCAAATATAGTTAAATTTTTCATCATTAAGTGTCATCCATGAGTTCTCATTCACACATGCATCCATTTATTATAATTATTAGGGGTCATTTGTCATCGATTAGGGATCAGGTTTTCATTGGTCCTTTCAAATTTGAAAACAGTTGGCCATTTTTGACTTCATTTGTCTCATGCAAGACAATAGTGTGTTAGCGCTCGAATCTACCTTAGGCTGAAATAAGGTAAAACTCAAGGCAACATCAAACCAAGCTGAGCCTCGTAGCTAGCCCTACGAGGACAGGAGAGGGCTCTCTCCAGGTCTATCTCGGAAAAAGGTTTTCAAAAGGGGCTGAGATGACATATAATGGATATTGATTTTAGGCTAGTAAAGAGATAGGAAAGTTTGATTTAAATTTTTTGGGTTTTTGTTGAAAAAATGGGAAAAACAATTTTGGGCTGGGGATGAGGCCAGATCTTTGCAGAATTCGAGTTGGGGCAAGGTAGGCAGTAGTCTTGATGCTTTTTGATTAGGTGTATGGATGGATCAGAATGAAAAGGAGCTGAAGAGGGCAAGGGAGAACAGGAATCCTCTCCAAACTGGCGAAAACATGTAAAACTAAACAAATTTAAAGGCAGAGCACTGGAAACAATGGATTCAACCTCATTTACTTATTCATTTAGTTTTAACAAAGAAGGAATGAAAGACTAAAAATTAAAGAACTTAAAAACAACCAGAGAGAACAGTAACCAGAGAGAAAACACCATCAAGAACTGAAATCCACAAGAATCCCAACAGGTGCTGCAAAACCTCTGATCTTTCCTTAGCCAAAATATGAAGAATATGTACAATAGTGTGCCAAAAGTTTCCCAAGAGTCCAACTTGTAGAATGTCTCAAAAATTACAATATATAGATCACTCTAACCCCTTCCCATGCCTCTAGGGTTCGAATTCCTTCTTCAGGGATAAGTTTCAACCAAATTCTAATCAAGGAGCTAAAATCTAGGCAGCCAAAGAACTTGCCTCTAAAAGGAAGGAAACTGATTCTTTCACTTGATTTTCACTTTTTTGGGAGTGAATCTTCTAGAATAAGTAAAAATGAGTCCAAGTTACATTACAACCACAAAATTACATCAAGACAACTCAAAAATTACATCCACAATCAAAACTGGTCCAACTGGCCGAAATTCTGAGCTGGAAGATGAAAAATTGACCAAAAATCTCTATGCGTCGCGCGCCTGATCTCTATGCGTCGCGCGCCTTTCAGCCTGCTTTTGGGGCACTTATCGGAATCCAAATCAAGCTCATGATAGCTTTTTGGAAAGCCCTAGATGTCTGCTATCCAAACCAAGTGGAATTTCTCAATTTGAAGCTCATTTGCCCCTCCAAAACTTCATTCTCCCACAAGTACTTCCTGCTGGTGCAAAAGGTGGCAGAAAGGTGATTTTCATGGTGTTTTTGGCCCTTTTGATCTTCCAGAACTTGGTGAAATGCTTCGGCCATTTCTGAGCATGCATAAATTATCATGAAAAATCCAAAAATACAAATTTTTCCTCCAGCAAGTGTCCCAATCATAAGCGCGCATCGTGACGCGCTACGCATTGGGCTGAAAAACCTGTTTTGAGACCAAAAATTTTCAAAATGACAAAAACTTCTCCGAATTTCCTGAAATTCGGAGCAAAGACCCCCCATCATGCCTCATGCTCAGCCAATGAAGCCTCGGCCAAGATTCGAAGTGGATCATGCGTTTCACGACGTTTCAGTGCCCTCCTGGTGCATGCAGTTCCTGTGGTGAAAACACTGTCTCGGTTGTATGATGTGTCGTTTTCGGTCATGGTGTTGCAATGTGTATGTTCAGCTTGTTGAAAATGAGAAATGAGACCTTGGTGTCTTTGTATCCAATCACCAAATGCGTGCCAAAGGGGAATGAGGGATTGTGATGGGGGGGGGTATTTTAAGGACATGAGTGAAATGAAATGGCAACATATCAGTGAGTCAAGTGGAATAAAGGACAAAGAAACAACCCTTGAATGTTATGGAGATTAGGCTTTTGTCAATGGGGGAATGTAGTAGTAATTAATAGGGTTTGGGAGTTTAAAATATGGGCTCAAAATGGTATGAGAGATATGGGACAAAGGAGAATTAAAAGGAAAAACAGTGATAACAGTGTAATGGGAATGAAAAAGGGTGGCAAATGACAAGAACTTTGCACCAAAACTCAACTTTCAAGCTTCACACATAAACTCTAGGAGCAGACTTTGGTATAAACATAGAGTTTTCTTTTCACCACTTAAAATTTTGATCTTTGGTCTTCAAACACACCAAGCATGTTTCAAATAAATAAGCAAAGGGTTTTCACTTACTTGGAGCAAGAAAATTTGTTTGATTTTGAAATTTTGAAGAAAAGTGGAAAAATTTTTGGCTGTCAGCTCTACGTGCCGTGCGCCAACCCAACACGCCGCGCGTGCCATGTGCGCCGTGCCAGTTTATTTTTACACTGAAAAATTTCGCTCTACGCGCAGCGCGCGCCATGTGCGCCGCACGCTAGCCCAATGCGCCGCGCGCTGATCCAACACACAATTTGGCTTCAAAACTCATTTTTTTCACTCCCTTGATGTGTCTTGGCTTTTGCTGATGTCTTTGGTGTGCATATGGAGTGTTGAAACATTATAATTATATATGTACAAAACACTTTGAATTTCCACTCATAAAAACTCACTTTTATAATGTTTCCATTGGCACTTCCTTTTCAAGCTCTGCTTTGGCTCCTTTTTTCTTCCACTGTGATTTTTTTGGCTGAATGATGAATTTCCTTGTTTGAACAAGGAGAGACTGAGAAAAATTTGATGGGTGAAAGAAATGGCAAAAATCTTGTGTTCTGGCCCAATGCCCCGCGCTCACTTTTCTATGTGCCGCGCGCTACATAGTGCATTTTTCAGGAGGCTTTTGGAGGCCTTCCCGGTGTCCAAATTGGGCGCATGATAGCTCGTTGAAAAGATATTTGAGTATAATTTCCAACCCAAGTGGAATTTTTCAATTTGGACTTTATTTTCCTTGTCATAAATCAAATCTCCCAAAACTTGTCAAAATGAGCAGAATGAGGCTGCCTCAAGGCAGAGCGCTGTTGCAGTCAACTTTTTAAGGTCTTTCTCAACTCCAAATTGAGCTCATGATAGCTCATTGGAAATATATTTGTGTCTATTTATCTTTTGACTCATCAAGAAAGTCATTTGGCCAACCAAGCTAGGAGAAATATTGATTTTCCCAAGGTCACTTCAGAGGTGCATTCAATTCTCCTAAGGCAACAGTATGTTTGACATTTCTCTAAAACCATGATACCTGTGTAAAAAGTGAGGGAGGTTTTTCTTCTTTGGCATGTTGTGGACAAAAAACTCTCTCAGGTTTCCAAAATTCATCTTTTATTGCATTGAAATAGCATTTGAGTGAAACTTATCTCGATGTGTGGAACAAGGGATTTGTCGAAATGAAGCGAAATGAAGGGGATAAGGAGCTTCTAAATTCTTGGGGAAATTTTGGGAAGTAGGGAGGGATGTTAGGAAGTAGGGGAAAGTGGAATCTCAGAGATTGAGTGAGGGGAAGGGGTCCAAAAGGGAAAAACACAGGCCTAGCCTAGAAAATTGCCAAGTTGTAGCAAGAAACTAGGGTTTGTGTGAAAATGAGGAATTTGGGGAATCTCAGTGATAGGAAGTATTTAATAAGGTACATTAAGGATAGGGGAAGCTGTATGAACATCAGGATACAAGTTTTGCCGATGATTTGACCATCCAAGAGAAATTACCTCCAAAACCCTAGGAGAGGGAAATGGACCTTACCTAGGCACAACTGAAGCATGAACAAGGCATAAAATGACCCATTGGAACCTGACATGATGATGAAAACCCTCTGAATGATGGTACACTCAGCGGAATGGTGACATGGACCGACATTTGGACAACTTTGACAAGAGTAAAAGCAAACCCTAGACCTAATGCCTAGTGACCAAATTTTGCTTGAAGACTCTTTGAAATGACAAAATTTGACCTTGACACCTTAAAATAAATTTGTAAGAGCATGTTTGATCACTGAAGGAAGGCTGCAAAAACTGACACTAACATAGTGTATGCATGTTTATGTTTTGAAGAAGAAATTAGTGGTGAAAGACCAAAGTTCACTGAAACAAATTCAAGCGAGGCTGTGAAACTATAATTCAAGAGAGGCTGTGAAACTATATTTCAAGCAAGGCAGAACTGAAACAAATTCAAGCGAGGCTGCTCATTCAACAATATTTTAAAAACTTGCTATCAAGTGAATTTGAAATTCATTGTTGGTGGAAGCAGGATTGTTATCAAGCAAGGTTGAACTCATTTACCAAGCGAGCCAGTTCATTCAACAAGAAACTCTGATTGCTAATTTGCTAAAGACACAGGGTTTTTAGAGGGATTATCATAGATTTCTAAAGATTCAAGGTTTTCAAGGAGAAAATGGATGAAGAAAGAAGGAGTTATAGGTCTGTTCATTGCCTAAGAATAGATCCTGAAGGTGTAGAAGCCCTTACAAAAGACAAGTCTATTGAAGAAGCCTTTAAGAAAGTAGGTGGCTGAAGGTTTTGTGAAAAAAATGAGGAGGACACACTAAAGTCACCAAAGAATTTTCCATAAACTTCACAGGATCAAACTTAAAGATTGGATTCCTCAATTTACCAATTTCCCCTGAAGTGGTATCAGTAGTTATAGAAATTCCGAGGGGAGAAGACAGGTGGTTTAAAAACTTCAAGTTTGACATGGTACCCTGCAAAATATTTCTAAAACCAGAGTTTACAGAGGTTGAATTGAACAAGGTTGTGCCAAGAAGTTATGTTAAAGATACATTTTCCAATCTGCTCTACAATATTCAGAGGTACTTCACCTGTGAAGGGAGATACCACAAGGTGTATACCTATCACTTTAAACTCTTGCTTCATTTGACAGGGATAATATCTCTAGATTTACCTTTTTATCTTCTCAGAAGTTTGGCTAAGATGTCTGATAAGGTACAAATGAAATTTGAGTCATGTGAAACCTCATTATTTCACCATGTCTTAGTCAAGTTAATAGTCTTACATGAGCTGCAGAAAGCAAATAGAGATTGGGCTAAATTCCTCTGTTTGAGTAGAATTGGGATTGAAGGAACAAATGTTAGTCCTCAAACTAAAGAAAAAACTCCATCAAAGATTACTGCCCCTGTAGAAACAAAGTCAAGAAGATTTGTTAAGCTCAAGCCTCAAAAACAAGTTAAAGAACCAATGATAGGAACAACATTGAAAATCCAAGATACTCCTAAATCCACACAGAAGAAGAAAACTCTGGTTAATGAGACAATTCTAGGGCAGTCAACTAGTAAAACAGATCAAATGAGGTTGAATAGGAGTCAAAGGTTAAAGGAAAAGGGTAATATTGTAGTTACAGAGGGGTCAAGAGGTAATTTGAATGATATACTTCAAGCTATTGACATTGAAGAGTCTCCCCTAGTACAAGCAGACTTCATCAAACTAGATACAAGTGGCAGCAAATCGAATAAATTGAAGACATCCAAAAGGTTAGATTTTCAGGATGAAGTGGCAGAGTTTATCTTTAAACCTAGGAAACCCTAAACTAGGCACTCCAAGAATTTGAAACGATCATACATAGAGATATATCAAACAGGAGGTGAAAGTGCTAATGTTTTTTAAGAAACTACAAATACATCATTTTCAATGCCTGAAGAAGACAGAAACAAGGTTTTCAATATTCATAAGGAAAAGAGCAACTATGAAGATGTCAAAGACAAACTCAGATTGGAAAATAATGAGATTGATAAGTTGAAAAAAAAGGTGTGAGTGCATGCAGAAGAAAGGGAAAACTTTGAAAGGATGAAATGACTGTGGGAGTTGGAGAAAAATCCAAACCCTAAATCAATTGATAGTCAAGCTCAATTCTTTATATGGACCTTACCTGCAATCAAAGAAGAAAAATTCATTAGGATGGTCAATACCAAGCTAAGGGTAAAAAATAGAAGGCTTAAGAGGAGAGTAGAAGATCTGGAAATACAGCTAGCACAGTTTGAAGATCAGCCACAACTAAAATAAGTGCAAACAGTAAGTGTCATCCTTTAACAAATTTTTGAGGTTATGTGGTAATATCTCATTTTTGGAGCTGTTTAAAGTTGATTTTTATGGGTTATGAAGGCTGATACACACCTGGAAATATAATATTAAAGGGTTGAAAACTAAAATTTTGGAAGGAAGATGAGAAAAGTGAAGACTCAACAGTTTCGTAGTGCGCTACGAAAATGCTGAAGGTGACACACACCAGTTTCATAGTGTGCTACGAAACTGCTGTAGGATGCAGTTTGAAAGATTTTTGCAAATTTTCAAAGGTGAAAAGGGTTTGGTGTTGAGATTTGATGTTGGTGGGAGGTATATGGAGAATATCAATGAAGATCCAAGGGGTTTGGCACATAAAAATGGAGGTTTGAAGCACGATTTTAAAAGGAAAAGTCTGCGCTACGAAAACAACAGACTCAGCAGTTTCGTAGTGCAGTAGTATTGACAGTTTTTGCACCATTTTGGAGGTTGGGATTTGCACTGCTGGAAGGTCGAATTCAAATGAAGATTATAAGACATTTTCCACATGTTTTGAGCACCATTTCTTCAACAGTTGGTTCGAATGGACAGAAATGAGGCATTTAGCTATTTTACAGGAAACATGCTCCTATTTTGCAAGAATGGATAAGAAGCAGGTTGATGGGGTCTAATAACAAGAAGATGAACAACATCATGGTCGAAGTCTAGCTGTCAAACATAGTTTTTAATGATTAGATAAGGTTGTTAAAGGTTGTTAAGATATAATAAATAGTTTTTTAGTCCTAGTTGTATTAGGACTGTAAGACAGACAGTTTAACTGCCAGTTTGTAAATAAAGTTTGTTTAGAAGTTGATAGGTGTCAAATTCGAATTTATTCTCAAATGTTTGGAAGGGATCCAAGGATGTAATGACCACTCTATAAGAGGGAAGAAATCGAATTGCATAGGGTTGGAATTTTCAAGGAACAAGCATACTTTTGTGATATTAGAGAATTGTGTTTTTATCTTAATACAGAGAGTTTTGTTTCATCACTCAGGATTCAGAAAGGGTTATGGATGTTTGATTGTTTCATTATGCTTCTCTTTAAATTACTTGCAGTGGCATGAATGTATATTACTTATAATTCACTAAAGGTGCTCTAACTTCCTATATATGTTCATGAACTGTGTTTATCCTCTATCCTATTGTTCTATTGATCCATTTAAACCCTGAAATGCCCTGACTTCCATATGAAATTGATCTTTATGTTTTGTGAAAGCACATTTGACTCCATTTACTCAATAGATGTTTGTTGATTAGTAGTACAACCAATTATTCACTTTATTCAGTTTATTCATAGAGTTAGCCATCTAATCTTTATTTGTAAATCATTAACCTATTGAGAGAGCCCTCTCAGGTTGAGGAGGCTAAGCCTCAACTAAAAGTTTGGTTTGAAATAGTTGCTCAAGGTCTCCTTGACTAGCAGCCTATCAGGGTCAAATTTTGAGATAACATATTAAAATCATTTTCCATTGCATGTTGTATAATCAAAACACACCCAAAAATCATCCTTATTGGGAAAATGGTCCCACTATCCCCAGTTGGAGCCACTACACCAAACGGAAAAGGAGTTGCTTTAAGATCCAAACTGGGTGGTTTTCCCTCATGTTCTGGTAGCATAATTCCGAGGCCTCAACACAACCTAATCCTCTCTGAATATTTAGGACACTTTCTTGTTTAAAGCATAGTTACCAAGTTTGAATAAAATTTGATACGATAAAAAAATTTTAATTCGAGAAAAATTTGATAATATACATCTTAAATATCTAAATATATATATTTATAAATCCCCTCTTGTAATATTTATAATTTCTTTTGTATAATAAGAATTCCTTTTCCTCATTTTATTTCTTACTCATTTAAAATTCAAATAATTTTTAATAATTTTTTTATTAATAATCTGAAACTATAATTCACGAAAGGAAAACCACTTTTGTTTTCTTTCCAAAATCTCTCAAGCTTAGCCCTAAAATCTGGTTGGTTGCAAAACTATCTAAAATCATTTTACAATGAATACATATTTAAAAATTGAATATTCAAAACTTATTTATTTAGAATTTCTCCATAATATAAACATATTTAGAAAATAAGTAACTGATTATAAAATTTTCTCGCCTTTAGAGTTTAGGCTCAAATTCTTTCCCTCTTTGTTTTCTTGGCTTCCATGGCTCTTCAAGGCAAAATTAAAACTAAAAAATGGAGTATTTTTCCATTTCCTAGTTGCGCTCCCGCCACTATCTATATTGACACCCTTATTTTGTGTTTAGGGCATGCACTTAGCATTCTATGAATGCAAATTGACAAATCCATGTGGATATAAATTCTGAACTATGGATTTTGTTATACTTTTATCCACAATATTAGATGTTTATGCTGTGAATTGAATACAATTTTTATGTTGTGAACCGGATCAAATTTTTATTGAACTATTCCAATAGTTTTCTGTATTTTTTTATTTTTAAATGTTTTTTTTTTTCATGTTTTTTTAATATATTTTTTTTCGATTTGGTAATCATATATATATATTCCGATCTTATTTTCCATTTCTTCCATTTAATTTTTAATTTTATTTTTTTTTCTCAGATTTGAGTCGATTTGGTAACCATGGTTTGAAGTATTGGAGTACAAGAAATAATTAGTAATGATTTAGTAAATTTGGTTTGAAGTATTATAGCACACGAACTGTGAATTTGATATCTATGGTTTGAAGTATTGGACTAGCCACACGACAAGGAAAACCATTATTCAATCTGATTCCTTAATCTCTTATTTTTCAACTTTAGTTGTGTCATGTTTAGTCAATCGATTGATTGCATGTTTGGAGACGAAGGACAGTTCCTCTGGGAGGAGGAGAAGCCATTCCAAATATGTCGATGAGACCTAAACGCCCAATTGAAATTTCTACATTTCTTCAATATTTTTTCATTTTTCTCATGTAGTCCCAGAACTTCACAACAATGTTCTTCCTCCTACCAAAAAAAAATTACATATACCAGTATCAAGTGAAGTTTAAGAAATAAATAACCACACCAAACAAAAAAAAATGTTCAAACCCAAACTAAATTCAATCACATGAAAAAAATATCGATACCTAAACTTAATTCAATCAACCATAAAATATCGAAACCCAAACTCAATTCAATCGTTGTATATTGGTGGCGAATGAAAATGCAATTTCTAATCAAAATGGCAATTTTTTTGATGGAAAAACAATTTAAATTCAAATAAGTGAATGGTGTAGGCATCAATTCAAATGCACTGACAATGCATGGCTTGGTTTCAAGCTTTGCCTTGCAATTTGTTTGTGCCTTTGATCATTGTCCTGCGCCTCAATGATTTACCCTTTTTTTTTGCACCCTCTTGTCATTGGTAACTGCCCTCTAGGTGATCTCGTCGACTTGCCATAGGCCCCATCCCTATCCATCTCTGTCTCCGTCGTAGGCTCCATTTTCCTCACAGCGAGTATGATACGACATTTTTCTTACCACCCACCACTCGAATTAAAACTTGCAGCTTCAACTTCTCGCATTCTCATTTCTCATCCCCTGTTTCGGTTTCTAACCTGCTTGACACCCTTGCACCCTTCTCGGAGTTGAATTTCAGATTAACTACACCCTGGCGTCCCTGTAACCAGATAAGTGAAGGTTTCCCACACCTAAGTGCAACAATAATTTTTTATGTTGTTTGTGATGTGTTTCTTGCTTGGGAGTTTAAGGAATTCGTTATCCCTGTTTTTTTTCCCTTGGTCAGATTTGAATATCAAATTGTGGGGAATGCAGACAATTCTATTCCCCCTTATACAAAAAAAAATATTTGTACGGGACCGTTTAAATTATTTTTTTGAGTTCTACTGTATTTATTCCATATGAAAATAGAGATTCCAAGGACTGAAGAACCCTTTTAGTATAAGAATCCATCTCGTTCATGGAAATAAATAGAGATCTTAAACTCTTTTTTACTATAACTAGACAAATATTATAGTTCATTATGTGAAAATAAATAGGTCCTCGTGAGTATTATTTGACTTGGAATGATATTAATTATCTATTTTTCAAAAACAACTTGTTGAAACTTGACCATTCCCAACAATTTAAACCTTGAAACGATGATTGGTTCCCATGTAGAAAAAGAAGATCCTTACAAAATATTTAGTTTTCGATTATTGGGAATTCACTAATAAAGAAACTTGAAGTTTTAACAAAATGAATTTATGTATGCCTTATTTTGTGTTTTGAAGACTCAATCCGTCAAAATAAGAATGAATTCAGTGATTCCACCCTAATTTTATAATGAAACACAAAAATTTGTATTGGAAAAACATGTTCAATACCTAATTATCTAGAGGAAATTTGTTTATCTCAACAACTAAGATACAAGAAGGTCGTCTTTAATATTGGGCCCACAAATACAAGAAGGTCGTCTTTAATATATGTCTACATTCCCCATAGTTTTTGAATGTCACACTTAAATTTGCAAACATATATAACTTATTTTAGAAAGGATGGATAAAATGACTACTTATGATGTTATTGATGTTGGGATAGAAAGATTGCTTATGGTGATTCCTCCACATATCTCAGACCTCCACCTACACTAGGTACTACTTCAAAAGTAGGTCATCAAGAATCCTCTTAATATCTGATCAGTGCTTCTCTATGAAGAAGTTTTGTATTCTTGTTTCAAACATGATAAATGTTGGTCATTAGATTGCCTATCAATTCAGAATTAGTGTAAACAACAATGTCATTTGCACCATAATTTGTAGCTATTGTTAGCCCATAAACTATTGCAATATAGTAGGCTTCATTATTTGTTGTTCTACGAGGAACTTCTCTACTTTTCTAAATTAATTGACTTGGTGATCCATTGTGAAGCACACATCTAGTTGTTTCTCGTCAAGGGTTAGGATAACACCAAACTTGAATGCCAAAAATCCATTATTTCACTGTTGCGAAAACTCATTGGTTCACTCTTATAACAACTTGTTAGCTCACCATTGTGACAACTTGTTAGCTCACCATTGTGACAACTCGTTGGTTCATCGTTGTCGCAACTCTCCCATTCATCGTTGCAGCAACTTGTTGTATCATTGTAATGGGAACTCACTAGGTCACTATTGTGGCAACTTTCTAGGTCACTATTGCAGCAACTCATTAGGTCACCATTGCAACAACTTCGTGGGTCACAAAATGGTAAATCAAGGCAAATTGGAAATTATAGTTGCCCTTCCAATGCAATACCCTAAAGAGAAGATCATATTTTCTAGAAATGATTTAGTTTGGTCTGAAGTACATGGAAATAACATGGATGATTGTTTGGATTGAAAAAATCACTTCACATATAATTCCCAACTTTTTTAGAGAAGAGAAATGAACCCAGAAGCTCCATGTTCTTTTACCTAGGTACAAAATAAATGCTTAGGCTCAAGGTCCTACTTCCTTGCGATATGAAGTGTATGTTTTTATAGGTGCATTGTTTAGATGTTGGTATTAATAGTGCTTTATCATTTGTCATATGTATTGAACTTTCAAAAAAAATTATGCAAGTATGCTTGTTCATATGTCTCTGAGGACAAAAAAGGAGATAATTAAATGAAACGAAGATCCTCATTTGCGAAAAAGAGGGGTTGAAAATTCCATCTCATTATAAAATTTATGGTTCAAAGTCCTGACATAGGGATAATAATGTATAACATGTATGAACTTGAAGATAGCCAAGGATTACCTTGTCATGGCTAGCATGACACTTCAGGTGATTCTAGGGCCCCGTATCAACCAAAGTTATCAAGGGAAATGCTTTCCTACGTAGACAGTTGTTTTTTCTTAGAAGTGTCGATTGACTCAGTTTGTATAATGCAAGTTAAAAAATATGTTGACATGGATTCCATAGCTCGAGATAGGGATTTATTTTTGTGTTGAAAATATTTTGTTAACATCTATAATCGTCTAATCAACGGAAAGTATCATTTGCACAAGAAGGATGTGTTGTGAAGATAAATCCCCTCTACGGACAAAGGTGATCTCTCTAGCCCTAGAGTGGGTCTAGCAAACTCATGAGACTTTCTAATGCAAGCTTCCTTAGCTAATATTCAAAATGAGACAAGAAAGGATATAGGGTTACCTTTTCTTGATGCTATGCTTGAACACTTTGATGGTGGTCTTGATCCATGATCCCTCAAGATTGTTCCTCGCTACTAGTGGCATATGATTACCTGTAAGAGATCAAGAGGCAATAAAAAACGTAATCCAATACATAATATTCATGAACATCAGCTATTTAACAGATCAAGGAACATTATAATTTTTTCACAAATGATTAGACAAATATAGAAAGCAAACATTAGACGATTTATTAATGAATATAAAAGAGAGATCTTACAACCCAGGCCTTAATGTTGGAGGCCTCCCTTTGGTGATGTCTGAGTCCTTCACCGAAGCTCCAAAGAATTCGTTCTCCCGAATATCTTAGGCATTATCACAATATAGGAGTGTAAAGGGAATGAATGACCAGACCAACCCAACAATGACCAACCAATAGTGGAAGGATGGGGATCAATTTATAGGAAGGGAGAAGAGGTTGGAAACCCATGAAAGGAGGAGGAAGATCCACTTTCTAAGGGATAAATCCCCATTGATAAGATCAAATCTATAAAATCAGATAGCTCGACCCTATCACCACCAAATAACAACCAACTTGCCACCTTGGAGCTTCTAAAGGTTGAAGCTTCTCCTTCATTTTGAGGAAACACTGCTTGAAAGTTATCAACGCGGTTTTTCCATAAAAAATGGCACTGACAGCGCTAGGCCAGAACTTTCAACCTGCCATTAGCACAAGAAGGCCACTAGAGAAGTGAACTGACCAAGAAATTTAGGTTTTTGACCAAGTTTCTCCAATGGTATTTCAAGGAAACTTTCTTTGATTCTTCAGGGGATATCTTTGTGTATTTTTCCAGGCGGATATACTTCATAGGACCTATCATATGCCACTTCAGGATTAGGGAAGGAAAGTGATTAGGGTGAAAATTACTTTGTAATAGATTCCCCCTAAGGCATGAAGGAAGAAAGGGGAGTGATGGGTAAAATTCTTGAGGAACAAAGACAAAGAACTCAGATTACCACCAGGAAACCTGCCAAATAAAAAACAATAAAATATATGACATTTCTAAATAGGAATCAAATAACACATGAACCCATGGCATGGTCATAGATACTTGTCTGAAGGAGATCATGGAAATGGATCCACAGTATGGTCACAACCATCCATATAGAAAGGATCATGTTTACAATCATGAATACTAAAATATTCAACTTAGCCTAGATAATAACAAATGTGATTTAGGGTATTCGTCTTGATCTCAAATTACCTACGTACGAATCTAACCATGTGAATAGATGAGATGATGTCGAGCATGGTAGAAAGTACCTAATTATCGGTCAATGATGAGAACCGTTAACAGGCACGAGAGAAACCACCAATAATGACGATGGCCCTCAAGGTACAATGACACAATCCACAAGTGTGAATAAATTTGTTGAAGTCGAACAGTTACAGAATCATTCGATCGAAGGCCAGTGATGTGAACCTCTCGTCAAACATGAAGAACTTGCTATTGAGGCATGCAATCTCCAAGGTACTGAAAAGGAGTTTCTAAATCATCTTCCTGGATAATGAGTTGAGGTCGACAGGAAGTGATCCATCGAAGGAGGGCCATAATGATTCCCACATCATTGACGCAAAACAACAACTATCTAAAGATGATAGGACTGATTCAGGACTGTAACAGAGAAGATCAGATAAGCATAGGATGTTTTATTTTGATAAAAAAGACTTCTCATGAACATATTGGTGACACGAATTCAGAGTTTTTAAACATTTGACTCAAATAGGATCATAGGTCACAATGATTGAAATGGTAATCATATGAGAGGCAAATGGATTCCCCAAACCCACAAAGGCAAAGTTACAAATGAAGGATATCCCCAACCTGACATGAATTGCAGATAAGTGTCATGTTCAAGAGTGACAAGCTGCCCAAAAATACACATAGGATGTTCACTTTCAATTTTCCCTCGTTATCACTAACGAGTACCTTTTTATTTTTGATAGCTAACGTGAAGAGGATAGCATACGCTGAGCCTATAAGTTGATTCTTCAAATGAATCCATCCTACTAATTTTAACGAGCACTAGGAAGGAGGAACACGGTCTCATCATGGTGACAAGTCTTTTGTTGTTTAATTTTTAACGAGTTCGATGGAAGGATAACTTAGTGCCTTTTTCCTGTCTAGGGAGTTTGAAAAAGAAGCAGAAAACAAAACTCCATCATGTCCCTTTTCGTAAATCATCCCTCGAATCCAAAAAGGTAGAAAACAATATCCAAGAGAACCTCTTGACCAATTTTGATCAAGGTATTCCTTTTTCGTAAATAGTAAATCTCAACCTGAAAAAAAGGTAAACATATACTAAGACCACCTTAATTCATTTACTTTAACGAGTTCGAAACAACAAGTACTTGACAATCTTTTCATTTTTTTAGAGTTATAAAAGGACTGAAAGTTGACTCCATGGGGGTTCCTTTTTCATTTATTTTTTACTGAGTCTGAAAAAAGAGATAAAATCAAACTCGTTTGCATCAGAAATAATCGATGTTAGTGTAAAGATCTTGTTACTGCACAAAAATGACAAACATCATTGATATCGAGGAAAAATAATAAAACAATGGCGAAAATATCTTCAAAAATATATCAGTAGACAAAAAGTAAATTCATTTTCACCATTCTATTTTGAGTAAATTGTGAAAGTGCATTCTACCCCTTTTCCCTTCGAACTTCAGATCAGTGATGTGGCCAATCTAGGACGTCGTTCAACAATCCCTCAACTACAGTTAAGAGCTCAAGCTCGCCTCTTTATTTTAATTCCATTCTTAAGTATTTTCGCTTAGAAATTTATAGATTGAGGGGAGGATTTCAAGTTTCAATTTCGCTCGCGATCAATGTGGGTTCGACCATCAGACATCCACTAGTCACTCTTAGCCCATTAGGGCAGCGCATCGTCAAAGTTGATTCAATTTCGATAGATGCGCTGACTATGGGAAATAATTTGAAACAATAAATCAACCCACTTTTAAAGGTTCATTTCAAAAACTACTCTGATGAAAGCTCCTAAAATGTTAATTAAGCATGTTTTGCAGGAGAATTCAGCGAAGAAAGAGGCCATGAGGTGGAAGACCAGCAAGTACTCCAAGACCCAAATTGTGTAAATGCATTGTGAAATTGTGGACCTCTAAAATTCTTCCAAACATCAGGGTTAAGAGCTCAACTAGAGCTACTTGAGTATTTGATTGGGCTATGGAATGTGGATCACAAAATATGCATAATTGGAGACCACGAACGACATTTTTCTACATTATGAATCACAAAAGTCTTAGATCTAATATTAAATTCATTTTAAAAATAAAACTCAGTTATTTATTTTAATTATTGATATTAATATATACATTTTTAAAAATAGTTAAAATGAAAAATAAAAGACCAAAATCCCCATATAATTAATGTGATATATTGGTATGAATATAAGGGACCAGAAGCCTCATTGAGAGGATTTTCAAATCGTGTCATGGTTCTTTTTATATTTCTTTTCTCTTTTCAATGTTGCTTATGGCTTATTCCATTTTTATAATCACATAGTAAGAAGGTTTGGTTAGACAAACAATGGAAGGAAGTTTTGTTAAAAAATTAGTAATGAGAAAATGTATCTAACGGTTTTATATACAAATATTTTTTCATTTAGAAGCATTGAAGTTTTAGATTCAATATTATTATGTAAGTTATTATTGTTATGTAACTTGTTGATGATTTTGTATTATTATTATAGAAAAAAATTATTTATAAATTTGATTTATTAAAATATGAGCAATGAAGAAGAACTTAATTAGAGGCAATCTTGTTAACAACTTAAAAAACAACTAAAGTAAATGACTAAATTTATATTTATTAAGATAACATTTTGATGGTGATCAAATTTACCATGGAAATTTTAAAAACACAAGAAAACATTAAATTTAAAGTGAAGAGAGTATGAGTGATAGAATGTGCTCTCTTTAAAGTAATTATAAGGGACATTGTTCTCAATCATTATGCTAGGTTGTATACTACTAAAATAGATTTGAGTTTTAGACGATTGGAAAATGTAAGAGGTTGCTCAACAATCATTACTATTATTAAAATCACAACAATCATTACTCTTTTTAAAAACACCTAGGCTATGAATGATTGAAGTAAAGGATTTGCAGATCTTGTTAATATATTCTTTTTATTCAAATAAGATAAAAGTGGATACTTTAGAATTATTAATTTTTAAAAACATGTTAAGAAAAATAATAAACTTTAACATAGAAAAATATCAAAATGGTTGAATCATCCTTCCATATATCCTTGAAAAGATATTTCAAAAAATCCGAAAGAACTCTAGAATAACCAAAATATGACTCTGTTTTAAACAAATAACCTACCTTATGAGTGGGCCTAATGGTTAAGATAATATGTTTCCTTGTAAGAGGTCACAAGTTCAAAACCAGAGGGGGGTAGAGTATGTATGCCTTTGTAGGCTTAGCAGTCAAATCGTTGCGCAGAGGTGGGTCCCTTGTCCCACAAACAAGGGGGTCTCATACACCAATTTGGTGTGTGGCTTGGTTGTGACCTTAAACTTGGATAATAATAATAACTAAGATTATTCCTTGATTAAGCCTTCATTAAAAGTGTTGGGATAGTCATTCCTTGATTAAGCCTTCATTAAAAGTGCCGGGATAATCATACCCTCACTATTAAAAGGTATGGATAAGTTATCACCTTTAATTGAGGTATCTATAGAGAAAATGTTTTAATCAATCATTTAAAATGTTTATGTTGTTTCCTTGGCGGGGATGAGGACCCAAGAGCTAGGTGGGTTGAGACCATGTGCTCGCCACCTTGTGAACACATACAAATTAAATGGATGGGGTTGTGTTGCCACCCCATGAATGGAATGCATATGGGTTGGGACCATGTGCTTTCCACCTTGTGAACACATACCAATTAAATCAATGGGGTGGTGTTGCCACCCCATGAAGTGCAATGCATCTGAGTATTTCAGCTCTTGTAACTCATGAGGTAAGCCAGAGGTGGGAGATAAGGGGTGCAAGGGACTTGCCTATATTGCGTCCCTATATGAATTTTGATAATTGTTAGTAAAAGTGAAATTTAAATAGATTTTTATGCAAATTTAAACATAATTCTTATATACTTCATTGTCTTTATATTTGTCACATTTCTCAAAACTTTTAAAAATAAAAATTTAAAACCTACTATTTTATAATGAAAATATATTATTGATTAATGAACTTTATCTATTAAGCAACATTTCACCAAATTTCAAATAAATCCTATGAATAACAATACATTTCAAGAAATTTCAAATGACTTCAATGATTAGCCATAGCATGGGATAATACCTTAGATATTCTTTATAGCATTCTCCAACTTAGTGTTATGAACGAGATTTATTAATTCTTAAAATATGAAAACTTGGATTTTATTCACGACATTCTTTGACATGTTCTTATGGGAAAGGTTTTTTAATTCCAACAATATGAAAAAATTATGGAAAAGGCTTATTAATTCTTAGAATATGGAAAAAATGATAGGAAAGGTGTTTTAATTCTTTGAACATGATAAAAAATAAAAATGTGAAACTAGGGAAATTACTTTATATTTTCTTTATATCATTCCATAGCTTTATTAGTTTATTGGAAATATAGGTTATTAGATTATGGGCAATGATTTTTTTATATTATTCTATAGCTGATTATTATGGGGAATTTATTAGCTCATTGGTAATATAGGTTATTAAATTATTAGCAATGATAAATTTTGAGTTTTCCAACGTAATGGTTATTGGAAATTTATTGGAGATTGGAGTAGTTTTTAAATGTAATTTTTTGAAAAGTTTTACTGTTTGTTTTTTTATCTTATTTTTTTTTAGGATCTTGATTGAACTCTTCATAGAATTCACTAGTGAATTTTCACAATTAAAATATCTTAGATGTTTTTGAGAATACTGAATTCATATATATACAATTTAAACAATATAAATGAGAATTTAAGCACAATTTTTTCATTGAATATCAGCCAAAAATTTATCAAAAACCCCAAATAAATTTTCATTAAATTCTAGATTCTAACCAAAAATTTATTAAAAAACTCAAAGAAATAATGTCTTCCAAAACAATATTATTAAAGACTTAACGAAAAATTAGTCAAAAACTTCGAAAAAATAGCGTCTTCCTGCCCAAAAGTTATTAAAAACTTGTTACTCGAAAATATTCTTAATAAACATTTCCCCAAAATAGTGTTTTCCAACACAAAAGTTATTATTGAAAGAGATTTTTAATAAACATTTCCCCACTCCCTGGATATGATACTATTATTTTTACGGATGAAGTAAAAATAACTTTAAAATTAGTTAATATTAACCCAAAAAAAACAAAACACCGTTCGATATAATATTATTTCCTATCCATTATCAAAATTTTAATTTATAACTCTGTATTTTGATGTAAAATATTTTAAAAATTAAATAATATTAATAAAATTAAAATAACTTTATTTTTAACTCTCTTAAATTTAAGAAAATAAAATTAATTTTTTTTAATTATTTAAATCTACATGGCATATTCAAATTACATTTAGATTTAAGTGAACCTATGTGCTTCCCCATGTGCTTCCAAATTGAAGTACAATAGTGTGTGATTTAAATTAAAAATACAACGATTTGAAGTGATTTTGCTAATCAGGAAATGAACCTTGAAGATGATTTCAAGAATGGTAACTTTCTCTCGCTTAGTTCCACCAAATAATGTGAATGTTTTTGATCTTCACACCCTTGGTCGAAGGGATTTTGATATATCTTTTGACAAGCAAAGTACAATTATTCTGATGATGTGGCTGAAGAAGCTATTAATTTTATAAGGAATGGACTATCAAGGGGTGATATTGTTGACCTTTCAAATAGAACATTTGCCTCTCCAGATTCATTGGCAGAAAAACAACGACTTACTTTTGAAATTTTTTAAGGCATTTTGCTGAATATGAGATTCGTGAAGCTCTTCTTATGATTGTTCAGGGAATTGTATGCACTGGCAAGTCTTTCCTTATCCATTGTATTTTTGAAGCTCTTTCTAATTTGTCAAGTAATGGAAAAAGTCATTTGCTTCTTCTTACCCCAATAGGAATAACTGCTTTTAATATACATGCAAAAAAAATACACTCTACTCTAAAAATTCTGATTAAAGATATCAAACCACTACATGGTAAATCTCTAACAGTATTCAAAGAATAAATGAGGCATATTCGATATATATTGATTGATGAAATGAGCTTTTTAGGATTAAGGTTATTCATGCAAATAGATGCTCAATTACGAGAAGCATTTCTAGAGAAAAAGAATTGTCCTTTTGGTGGCAGATCCATCATCCTTGTGGGTGACCTTGGTCAACTACCTCCTATGAGAGGTAAGCCTTTGTATGTAGGTAATACAACAGGGAAATTCTTATGGAAAAAATTCAACATTGTTGTTACTCTTGACACAATATTTCGCCAACAAGGGAATAATGAGAAACAATCTTGTTTTCGTAGAGTCCTCAATAACATAAGAAATGCAGAACCTTTTCTTGATGAATATGAGTTTCTTATGTCGTGGGTTGATATGAGGTTGCATCCTTGAGAAAGGGATTTATTTAATGTAGCAGTTCACATGTTTCCAACAAATAATTTGGTGTCCTTCCATAATAGGCATATGTTGAAATCATTAAATTCTCCAATTGTACTATGTATTGCTCAGAATTCAAGGCGTTCAGAAATCAGTGGTGCCGATGATGATCAATTGGACCATGAAGTTTTGTGTGTCGTGGCCAACGTGTTATGTTGACATGTAATTTGTGGGTTGAAGTTGGTTTAGTGAATGGTGCACTTGGTTATGTGAAGGAAATATTTTATATGCCTACCTCTTGTTAGCTCCCCGTAATTTGTTAGATTGGTGAGAAAAAATGAATAGGGGTAACATCAGACCAGTCTTTGGAGTCCTAGGACCTAGCCTTCTTGGACTCAGAGAGGGCTCTCTCTATTTTGTGCAAAGGATGTGAACTTTCTTCCTTTTAGGGTTTGATTTTAGGCTAGTTGTTAAGTTTAGGGTTTGTTTATTTGTTTTGGTTGGATAGATGATCAAGTTGAACAGATGGAGTGAGAGATATTCAAGTCATTGGGCTATGGAGTCTACAAAAGGTCATGGAAATTTCAACAATAAATCAGGGTGCATCACAGGGAAGATCTAACATGGTCAAACAGATCTTCAAGGTTTGTGTGAGATGAAATGAACAATAAATTGTAAACAAAGTAGGGTAAAGGGTAGTTAAGAATCCTTTGTCAAATAATTTAACAATAAGGGAATTTAACATTATTCAACATAAAGAAGTAATCATAAGATAGAGAAAACCAATAAATCTTTGGTTAAACTCAAGAAAATAAGTATTTAAGACAAACAATCCAGTGAACTATAGAAGGCAAGAAACTTGTAAAACTTCTAGTGATTTCACCTTCAAGATTAGAAAATATTTAAGATAGACATATAACATAGATCAAAGAAGAGGGAAATCCTAAACATCATTGATCAAGCTATAAATACCTTCAAGGCAACCTTTCAAGAATGGACAAAGGGCATGATCAAAACATAACCTCTTTGGCTAAACCTAATCAATGATGCTTCGAAGAAAGATCTCAAGAACAATATTTAAGTAACATCAAACAAGCAGGGCTAACCATAAAACATCTTTGACATCTAATGTATTGAATCATTCATGAGATAAACAAGCATAAGTGGGTCTAGAAAGCAACTAAGAATTCTCTAAACTGACCTAGCAGAGGAAAACATAAAGGCAGTGAAGTTCAAACAGAGCTAAGGTGCCTTTGAAAAACATTTCTTAGTCTAAAACCTTTGTCCTACTTCAATATAGAAGGATGTAACAAAATGATACATAAGAAAACAAGAACTGAATAGAAACACATCACCATTAACGATGCTCAAGGATGCTTGCATCCTGCAAGCAAGCCTTCTCCAACATTAATCAAAACAAGCCATCCACAAATTCCACAACACCAATTTCTCTTCAATCTCCAAAAAAAAACTATGTATTACTCACAAGAGTCATAAAATGCCAACCTTTTACAATAAGACCCTCATGCTCTATTTATCTAGCAAAGGAGGGAAAAAACCCTAACTAGGGTTTGAAAATGTAAAAAATACCCATAAATGTCATTTATGTCTAAGAGACCATGCAAGGCCCAAGACACAAAATATCTCATGAAATAAATGCAAAAATAACTCCTAACACCTAACTTTGGAGTGATTTGCCCCAAAAAACACTAAAATATATTTTTGCCATAAATGTGTGTCTTTTGTTGACTTTTTGCACAAAATGGCTCAGTAGTGAGGTCTGAAGGCGCAGCGCCTACACTGGAAAACTGGGTCCACTTGCAGCCAAGTTTTGATGGCCTTCCCGATGTCGGAATTGGCTCCGTGATGGCTCATTGGAAATTTCGTCGAGTCTACTTTCCAAAAATTCCCTTATTTTTCTGATTGGGCTCCATTAACAGGTTCAAAAAGTAAATCTCCCAAGGCTGCTCAAGGCGCAACACCAGTCCTGAAAACATGTCAAAAAGGTGAAAATTCCCATGTTTTTTAGCCTTTTGAGGGACCAAAACTGCTCCAAATGACCTGAAATTTGGTGATCATGTTGTACTTGAGCTGATGATTCTAAAAATGTAAAGTTTTCCTCCTGATTATGCTTCTAGGAAAAGCGTAGTGCCAAGGGTGCTACGCTACACTTTCAACCCTTCAAATAAGCAAAACCCAAAAAATTTCAAAAAGTTCCCCAAATTTGTGAATATATTATTCATGGACTTTGGAATGTCTATGAGAAGAATCGGCTAAGATCTCAAGTTTTTCTTGGTGTTTTTCCTCCTTGAGTGCTTGAATTTTGGCCAGGGATCCTTTGAGCTTAGCCCTTGCAATTTGATTTTGCAATGCATAGTGCTTGGCCATATTTTTTTGTAGGCCAAGGTCCCTTTGTGTCTTCTTCATCTATTGTGAAACCAACTCCAAAAATAGAAGAAAAGAGATATCAACGCCTTAGAAATAAGCCACTTCGAGGGGGCAACCTCCAATACATTACATGAATGAACAATTCTTGGATGATTCAAATTACAAAACCTCCTTTCTATATATAGGAGTCCATGGGGCCAAAATGTAATCTTAGTGGGGCCACAATGTACTCCTATCCGACCTAACAATAATAATTTAAGGGCACAATAATAACAATATGGGGGTTACAGGGGTACAATAATAACAATAAGGGGGTTACACTAACAACAATAAGGGACTATACTAGTAATACATGAACCTAACATGCCCCTCTCCTTCAAAAAAGTGTTTTCCTCAACGCTTGAGTAACTCTGGGTGCTTCTGTATAAAATTCTCATCCCCCCATGTAGAATCTTCAGTGGGTAAGTTCTTCCACTTGATGAGATACTTTGAAATTGATCGATTTCATAGTTGTCATGTTCTTGTTTTTGTGACCGCTTCAGGTTCCAATATGATTTTTCCTTCCTCATCAAGTTCTGGAAATTTTTTTTGAACTGGAATATTTTCACCTATAACCTTCTTTAAGAATGGAACATGGAAAACTGGATGCACTCGTGAAGAAGTAGGAAGCTCCAATTTGTATGCCATAGTACCAATATTTTGCAACACCTTGTAAGGGCTATATTACTTTGGCGATAATTTATTATCCTTCTTAGCTTCCTTGAGGGACATTTGTTTGTATGGTTGTAGCCGTAAAAATACCCAGTCTCCTGCATCAAAATTTCTCTCGCTGCGATGTTGATCTGTCTGTTGTTTCATTCGATTTTGTGCCAAATTCAAGTTATCCTTTAAGAGCTAGAGAACTTCTTGTTGATGCTCGATGTGATCTTCCACTACTTTAACCTTTGAATTTTCTCTTAAAGATGATATGATGGACGGTGGATAATATCCATAAAGTGCCATAAATGGGGTCATTTTTGTTGCAGTATGGAAGGAAATGTTATACCACCATTCAGCGAGAGGTAACCACTTAACCCATTGTGTTTGTTTATCAGATACAAAACAACGAAGATATCCTTCCAAACATTTATTTACTATCTTAGTTTGACCATCGAATTGAGGATGATAAGATGAGCTATGAGCTAATTGAGTACCCAAACAAGAAAATAACTCCTTCCAAAAATTTCCAGTAAAAATGGGTTCTTTTTCGCTCACAATAACCCTTGGGTTTCCATGTAGCTTTTGAATTGTGTTCATAAATGTAGTAGCAACTGTACTTGCTTTAAATGGATGAGATAATGCACAAAAGTGTGCATACGTGGTAAGTCTATCAACTACCACCATGATGACTTTCCTTCGGACTTAGTTAAACCTGTGATAAAATCCATTGAAATCTCCTCCCAACGTTGACTTGGAATGGATAAAGGTTGTAGAAGACATGAGGTCTTAATTGTCTCAACTTTATTCTGCTGGAAAATCAAACATTCCACCACAAACTTTTGAATATTAGATTTAAGGCCATCCCAAAAAAATTCTTTCTTCACCCTGTGGTAAGCTTTTAAAAATCCTGAGTGTTCTCCTAAAGGAGAAGTGTGAAATTCCAAAAGAATATTTTGTTTTAGTTGAGAATTCTTACAAAGATATAAGCGATCTTTGTACCATAAGGAATCATTTTTCCAACTAAATGTATCAGATGTACTAGGATCTTGCTGCAACTTTTGAATGAGTGTCCACATTTCTTCGTCCTTCTTCCATTCATCTCTTGCTTCGGTTATCCAATCTGGTTGGATAATAGAAATGGCACAAAGCAATGCTTCCACCTCTTCATTCTTTCTTGAGAGTGCATCCGCAACAACATTAAGCTTTCTTTTTTTGTAGATTATTTCAAAGTCATAACCCAACATCTTTGTGACCCATTTTTGCTGCTCTTCTGACGATAGTCTTTGTTCCAAAAGTGTTTAAGACTATCATGATCAGTTTTTACCTTGAAGTGTCTTCCCATTAGGTAAGTTCGCCATTTCTTTAGTGCATGCAGTATTGCTAACATTTCCTTCCCATAAATAGGTTTCTGTAAATACTTTCCTTTGATTGGACGACTTTCAAAAGCAATGGGTCTTCCTTCCTGCATTAAAACTGCACCAATTCCATTTCCTGAGGCATCACATTCCACAATAAAGGTTTTTGTGAAGTCCGGCGTAGCTAAGACCGGTGCTAGGCACATTGCCTCTTTAAGATGTTCAAAGGCCTTAGTTGCTTCAGGAGTCCATGAAAATGCATCTTCCTTCAATAATGTTGTTAGAGGTGCTGCTATTCTCCCATAATTCTTAACAAACTTGCGATAATACCCTGTTAACCCGAGAAATCCTCGCAACCGCTTTATGGTCGTGGGGACTTTCCATTCCTTAATGGCTTTAATTTTGTTAGGGTCTACTTTAACACCCTCGTGAGATATAATATGACCCAGATATTCCACCTCTTGTACTCCAAAGAAACATTTGGATGTTTTTGCATATAATTGTTTCTCCTACAATAGTTTGAGCACCCCGTCAACATGCTCAACATGATCCTTCCAAGACCTGCTGTAGATTAGTATATCATCAAAAAATACTAGCACAAATTTTCTAAGGAAGGGTTTGAAAATGGAATTCATCAACCCTTGAAATGTAGAAGGTGCATTGCTAAGGCCAAAAGGCATGACCAAAAATTCATAATGACCCTCATGAGTTTGAAATGTTGTTTTAGGAATATCTTCAGTCTTCATTCTAATTTGATGATATCCCGAATGAAGATCCAACTTGGTAAAATAAATTGCTCCATGTAATTCATCCAATAATTCATCAATCACGGGAATGGGAAATTTATCTTTAATGGTGAGCTTATTGAGCTCCCTATAATATGGACACATGCGCCATGATCCATCCTTCTTGTGTACCAATAGTGCAGGAGCAGAGAAAGAACTTTGACTAGCTTGAATTATACCAACCTCTAACATTTCTTCAATCATACGTTCAATTTCGCTCTTTTGGACATAAGGATATCTATAAGGCCTGATGTTTAGAGGAACACTTCCTAGAATCAAATGAATAGCATGATCATGATCACGAATAGGTGGGAGTCCTTTGGGAGTTTCAAAAATCTTGGAATGATTGTCCAAGACTTTTTGGAGATCTGCAGAAATAGATGATTTTGATGTTGGAACTTCTAGTGAGCATAATTTTGCAATTACACCTCGTTGTTATTTATTTAGAAGCTGTGTCATAACATTAGAGCTTATTATCTTTCCCAGCTTCCCTGCAATACCCCGTAATTTGACTTCCTTTCCTTCTGAAAAAAAATTCAAGAAAAGTTCTTGAAAATTAAAAGCTACCATCCCCAAAGATTGTAACTATTGTACTCCTAGTACAACATCAGCACCTCCCATAGGAATGGAAAGCATTGGACTATTCAATACATATTCCCCTATGGTTAGCTTGATATTATGGCATTTTCAAGAGAAATTTGTAGTTCCTCCATTTGCAACCATCACTTGACATTCTGGTGTTGGGTATATGAAACAATTCAATTCCTTGGCTACCTTACAATGAATAAAATTATGGGTACTACCTGAATCAATCAACACTATTACCTTTTTCTTCTTGATATGTCCTTCCATTTTGAGAGTTTGAGGAGTGGTAATTCCTGCCAATGCATTACGTGATATGGTCAAACTCAATTCTTCCTCTTCTAGGGTTGGTTCCTGGTGTATATCCTCTTCTTGTTCATTTTCTTCTTCCTCTTCACAATCTATGTAAAATGATTTATTTTTAGCACACTTATGACCTTTAGTGTATTTTCTATCAAAACTGTAGCAAAGCCCTTTTGCTCTTTTTTCTTCCAATTGTTGTGGTGTCAACCTTGTAGGTTGTGGAAATCTAGGAGTAGCAACACTTCCCTCTTTATAGAAGTGAGTAGTAGGCTTCCTTGTCGCCATAATTTTACATTCAATTTTTCTTGCCAACCCGAATGCCTTCTCCACTGAATCAGGTTCTAAAATGTGAACTTCAAGTTGGATGCTATCCTTTAAAGTACCTATGAAGAGATCAATCATGTGTTCCTCTAGAATATCAGTTACCCTTATATTCAGTTTTTGGAAGTCCTCAGTGTGCTCCCCCACTAAACCCTTTTGTTTGAGATTTATCAATTGGCTAAAGAAGGTGTTGCTCTTTGTATCCTCATAATGTGCTATCATTTCCTCCATAAAAATTGACCAAGTGACAATTTTTTTACGGGAGCAAAGCCATCAATACCATAAAAAAGTATTTTTTTCTAAATGTAAAGTTGCAATGCGTACCTTTTGTGTGTTTTTCACATTATTGAGATCAAAATATTGCTCCATCTTTAGTATCCATGTTACAAGATCCTTTCCATCAAACTTCCTCATATCCATTTTTGGAATATGGTGGTTCTTCCCGCCAAAATTAGAGTTTATGAAATCACGATTAACATTTATTGTGTTCTCATCATGAGTTTCCTCTACTATCTTTTCACCATTAGGAAAAATTTCTTGTATCAACTTTATCAAACCTTCCATGTCTACTTTTAGATCATTCTTCATGTTTTCCATTTTTTCATCGATCTTAGCTTCCATTTCATCCATCTTAGATTCCATGCCAGCTCCCATGCCATCTATCTTAGCTTCCATGCCATTCTTTAAACCATACATCTTAGATTCCATGCCTTTCTTCAAACCATCCATCATAGTTTTCATGCCTTTCTTCAAAACATCCATGTCGTTTTTTGTTGTTCTTTGTGAGAGCGAAATTTGTTGCACTTGCTCTTGTTATTTTGATATGTCATGTTCCCATTCTTCGTCTTCATGAGTCATAGTAGAGCCTTCTAAAGGCTTGATGGGTGTTGAATTCTTTTTAGGGGCCATTTTAGAATCAATTCTGATGGGTGTTCTGATATCTATTCTACAGTATGCCCTTGGAATCAATTCAACTTGATTCTTAAAACAAGACTTATGCAATTCGGGAAAACAATACACACCTTTTACTTTCTTTTGAGGAGCTCTATATTGAAATTAAATTATCTCTATAATTTCGGATCCTCAATATTTGAAATTCACCCCTATAGTAGCCCTCTGAAGCTTCTTTCAAATGTCACAGGTCTGACCTGATTTGGATTCTTCAACTCAAAGTTATGTCCAATCTTCCACAATGACCCAATTATCGACTGGTTGAGTAGAGCGAACTTGTGTGACTTGCCATGTGTCACTTTTTCCTCCTTTGGCTATGAAATTTATAGAAAGGAAACTATCGTCTGTGTAATTGTGGCCACTTTTACAACATTCCAATCCGATGCTCAGAGAGAGAGTTATGAAGATTTTCCCACAATAACCTCTTTGAGATGAAATTCAGAAGCCTGAAAAAGACCTAACTTCCACATATCATATCTCCGAAACTGTTGTGAACCAAGCTCTAAAATGTTGCGACGATGTTCCTTAGGATTTCTACTTCGCTCTCTAAATATTTCAGCTTCTGAATCTTCGTAGAAAATAATTTATATGAAAATTCCGCAATGAGTTGTTTAGGTTAAATTCAGAAGCCTGCAAAAATCCCTAACTTCCACAGATCATAACTCCACAAAATATTGCGAACCAAGCTCTAAAATTTTGCAACGATGTTCCTTAGGATTTCAGCTTCACACACTAAAAATTTCATCTTCAGAACCTTCGTAGAAAAAATTTGTGGGAAAACTGCCACGATGCCGAGTTTGTAGTAGCGAAAAACCTAGAATCCAAAGCTTTGATACCAAATGTTGTGAAACTAGCTCCAAAAATAGAATAAAAGAGATATCAACACCTTAGAAATAAGCCACTTCGAGGGGAAACCTCCATTACATTACATGAATGAACAATTGTTGGATGATTCAAATTACAAAACCTCCTTTCTATATATAGGAGTCCATGGGGCCACAATGTAATCTTAGTGGGACCACAATGTAGTCCTAGCCAACCTAACAATAATAATTTAAGGGCACAATAATAACAATATGGGGGTTACGGGGGTACAATAATAACAATAAGGGGGTTACACTAACAACAATAAGGGACTATACTAGTAATATAGGGACCTAACATTAGCTGCTTGTGTTCATCCTTATAATAATTAATAATGTACCTTGCCATGCCAATGCTTCTTTGTCGATCCCTAATTTTTTCATCTTTGCTTTGGAGCAGTATGCTAGTGACCCTCTCCTCATCTTCATTTTCACTGTCAAGGCCAATGATTTTAAATTCTTGTTCAACCTCATTTTGATCTTTTTCTTCTTGTTTCACCTTTGCTTTACCTTTATCCAGTGGCTTAGTGGATGTGGAAGGCATGGCCCATTTCCTTTTAGAGGCAGCAAACACATGCCTTTCTCCTCTTGGGTATGTTAATGGAAGAGGTTCAATTCTACTCATTTTAGTGCCTTCATTATTGTGGACCTTTTGACTATCATTATCACCGATATCCATGTTGTCCTTATGGCTTTCATGGTTTTTTTCCTCATCATTATCACTACTTTCATGAGCCTCACTATGTTCAATATTACCACTATTGTCTTTGTTGTTTTGATTAGTTCCAACATCATCATCATGATTGTTGCTCTCCTCTGCATTTTCACTGCTTTCTGCACCATCATCATTTCCACTGTGGGTTTCATTGCCTTCATTGTCCTCATGGCCATTAAGACTGCTATCATGCTCCTTGTTGTCTTCCTCCTCACTGATTCTTGTTTCATTATTTCCAATATCAGCCTCACAGCCCTTAGATTCAGTTTCTTCCTCTTCATTAACATTTTTTGCCTCATTTCCATCAGCACTTTGGTTTCTTTCTTCATCGTTTTCTTCATCTTCATTGTCATCTACCTCCACGTCTTCTACTTCATTGCTGACCTTTGTCTCTTCATCACCAAGAGCCTCACTATTTCCACTGTTATCATGGCTCCTAGTATCATTTCCATCATTATCACCATCACTACCTTCAGTTTCCATGCTCTCTTCTTTGTTTTGGCTTGATTCATCATCGCCCTCTTACTCATTTTCATTTGACTGCTCATTGTCACTTCCTTCTTGATCTGAGGCATTGGGAGAGGGTGAGGAAGGAAGGCTTTCTTGAGGTGAGGACACATTTGTGGATGATGAAGCATGATCAATGGGAGGTGATGGAGGAGTAGGGGGGAGGAGGATGAGATGATGAGGGAAAATTTTGCTGATGATGGGGTTGTGGGTTTGTGAACACTTCATGATCAATTAACACCTCCCATAGAATTCCTTTTTTCTCCAACTAATGTAGCACAACCACCTTGATTAAAGAGTGATGAAAAAAAATTTCATTTCCTGGGAATAGTTCCTCTTTTTTACAACAAAAGACATCTTGTCAATACTCCTATAGAGGTAGTAAGGTAAATGAAGCATCTTAACCCTAGTAAAGTGCATGAGAAATCTTATATGATAGGAGTAGAGCCTAAAGTACCTTCCCTCACAGGTAAAATATTTCATGATGACCCTCATCAGGGGTGCATACCTCTCCAGCAAATGTGAAAAATGGAAGATAGATTTGCAGCCTTCTTTGTATCTGGGTTTGAGAAATGGCACATAGCAGCTTATTTTTAACTTTTCTCTTTTGAACCATTTTTCACCAACATTAGGCATTCCAGTGGCAATACAAATGGCATCTGATGACAACTCAAATTTTACCCCTGCAAGATTCACCTATATATTGTGAAGGTTGAGGATAAATAACCTAATGAGCTCAAGGTGGCTTTGCACCTGTTGAAATTTTTCACAAAACTGAAAACACCCTACATTTTGGAAGCATGTGATAATCATAGGAGAGGCATTGAGCTCCATAGTGTCTTGGGGTTCAAACCTACTAACCTTTCCACCTTTATGTTTCTGCCTCCTAGGCACTTGGCCTTATTTAGTACTAACATTTCCTCCTTCTCCTGACATTTTGATTACTGTTGTCTTGAAACAAACCCTAGCTCAGCTTGTGAAACTTGATATGAGAAGTGAATTGGAATGATGGTGAAAGGCAGCCTTTTCAAGTGAGTGAGAGGGATAAATTAATGTATAAGTGTATGACAGAGCCTTTTAAGTTTTTATGTATGGTAAACTTCAAATCAATGCAACCACACTACTTCATACCCTACTTGACTAATATCTTCCTTTTTATAGATGATGGAGGTTTAAACAAGGTTTTTAGCATGAATATTTAGGGTTTTCACTCCTTACTGTTTTTTCAATTTCTTCTTAACATCAAACCATCAAAATTCACTAGAGGAAAATCATGGCATCCACCTACCATTTAGAAATGTCCTTGCAAACCCTTGATATCAGCTTGAAGGTGTTTTTTTATTCTTTTGGGCGTTTGCAGGTGAAGGAGGAGCTTCAGGCCTAAAACGTAGTGCCTGCACGCAGATTCAGGCTTCCCTTCCCAATGCGTAGCACCTGCACGTATATTCAGGCTTCCATGCCCAACACATAGTGCCTGCACACAGATTCAGGCTTCCCTGTCCAACACGTAGCGCCTGCATGCATATTCAGGCTTCCCTGCCCAACGCGTAACGCTTGCATGCAGATTCAGGCTTCCCTTCCCAACGCGTAGTGCCTACACGTAGATTCAGGCTTCCCTACCCAACGCGTAGCACCTGCACGCCTTTCGAGTCTGTTGAAAACGTAGTGTTGAATGCGCAGCGCGGTGGGTTTTCGGGCTTGTCGGGCTTCCTAGGCGAATGCACAACGCGCCTCTAAACGCATAGCGTGTATCTCTGAATGCGCAACAAAGTGAAAATTTTCACATGAAATTCCTCTGAATGCACAACGCCTAACCCTGAACGTGTAGCGTCGACCTGAATGCGCAGCGCTGGGTAACTTGTCCGGAATCTGACTGAAATTCACAATTTTCTCCCTTAGATGCTCTGATGACCTTTGCAAGTGAAAAACGAGTTATATGAAGGAAAAAATGATATTTTATAGCCTAGGAAAATAAATCAAACTTTTAGAACCCACTTTTCTAATGTTTTGAGCCTTTGTCACTTTTTCACTGATATTTATTTGTCTTTTACTACAGGTGACTTGAAAACTTTTAAGTGGCTCCTTTTCCATTTTTGGTGGTAGATTGATGGAAACATGAAAGGGTCTTTTTTAGCCTGAGGGTCTGTTTCACTCATCTTGACATATCAAAACCCCAAAAACTTCCTTCTTTGTCATTTTGAAACTTAACACATCTCTTTTGTTCATTCAGTAATGGTAGGCTTCTTAAAACATTTTTTTCCTTAAAGTTCATCTTGAGTTTATGGGAGAAAGCCTTGAGTTTGTGGGAGAAATGACATGTACATGGTTTTCCTTAAAGTTTGACTTAAAGTTTATGGGAGAAATTACATCTAGAAATTACATGCCTTAAATTTTGTCTTGCCTAGAGTTGAAGGGAGTAATGACATGTACATGGTTTGCCTTAAATTTTTCCTTATAGTTTATGAGAGAAATGACATAGAAATGACAGATAACTGACATGCCTTAAAGTTTTCCTTGATTTTATGGGAGAAATGACACATGTACAGGGTTTGCCTTAAATTTTATGGGAGTAATGACATAGAAATGACATGTACATGGTTCCAAAAACACTGACAATACCTTAAATTTTATGGGAGAAATGACATGTACATGGTTATCCTTAAAAGTTGCCTTGATTTTATGGGAGAAATGGGATAAATGACATGTACATGGTTATCCTTAAAGTTTTTCTTAAATTTTATGGTAGAAATGACATAGCAATGACATGTACATGGTTCCAAAAACACTAGAAAATGCCTTAAAGTTTTCCTTAAATTTTATGGGAGAAATGACATAGAAATGACATAATTTTATGGGAGAAATGATATAGAAATGACATGTACATGGTTCCAAAAACACTAGCAAGTGCCTTAAAGTTAATGGGAGAAATGACATAGAAATGACATATACATGGTTCCAAAAACACTAGCAAATGCCTTAAACCAAGTATGTGCATAAGTTTAAATTGGTATGTTTATTTATGAACTTAATTGAAATACATGTGCTGCTAGAAATGAAAATATAATGATAGGTTCTACAAGATGGATATAGACTAATGTTTAATATATACATGTATGCATGTATGTCTATTCGAGATGTATGTCTGGTGGAGATATATGTCTAGTGGAGTTGTATGTCTGGTGGAGATGTATGTCTAGTGGAGTTGTATGTCTGGTGGAGTTGTTGTGTGCATATGAAAGTTGTGTGAAGATGGAGTTGGTGTGTGCATGTGAAAGTTGTGTGAAGACAATTATCGTGCACACATAAATGAAAATATACATGGTTATCCTTAAATCTTTCCTTAAATTTTATGAGAGAAATGACATATAAATGACATGTAAATGGTTCTAAAAACACTAGCAAATGCCTTAAATTTTATGGGAGAAATGACATGTACATGATTATCTTTAAAGTTTGCCTTGAGTTTATGGGAGAAATGGGAGAAATGACATGTACATGGTTATCCTTAAATTTTATGGGAGAAATGACATATAAATGACAAGTACATGGTTACAAGAACACTAGCAAATTCCTTAAAGTAAAGTTTGCCTTAAAGTTTATCCTTAAAGTTTTCCTTGAGTTTATGAGATAAATGGGAGAAATGACATGCACATGTTTATCTTTAAATTTTGCCTTAAAGTGTATGGGAGAAATGGCATAAAAATGACATGTACATTGTTCCAAAAACACTAGAAAATGCCTTAAAGTAAAGTTTTCCTTAAATTTTATCCTTAAAGTTTTCCTTGAGTTTATGGGAGAAATGGGAGAAATGACATGTACATGGTTATCCTTAAAGTTTGCCTTAAATTTTATGGGAGAAATGACATAGAAATGACATGTACATGGTTCCAAAAACAGTAGAAAATGCCTTAAAGTAAAGTTTTCCTTAAATTTTATGGTAGAAATGATGTACGTTTATGGGAGAAATGACAAGGAAATGACATGTACATGGTTTCAAAACACTATAAAATGCCTTAAAGGTTATGGGAGAAACGACATGCACATGGTTATCCTTAAAGTTTTCCTTGAGTTTACGGGAGAAATTACATATAAATGACATGTACATGGTTCCAAAAACACTAGCAAATGCCTTAAACCAAATATGTGTATAAGTTTAAAGTAAATTTTGCCTTAAAGTTCATGGGATAAATGACATGTACATGGTAACAAAAACACTAGCAAATGCTTTAAATTTTATGGGAGAAATAACATGTACATGGTTATCCTTAAAGTTTGCCTTGAGTTTATGGGAGAAATGACATAGAAATGACATGTACATGGTTCCAAAAACACTAGAAAATACCTTAAAGTTTATGGGAGAAATGAAATGTACATGGTTATCATAAGTTTAAATGGCATGTACATGTAAATTAAAGTTTGTCTTAAAGTTTATGGGAGAAATGACATAGAAATGACATGTACATGGTTCCAAAAACACTAGAAAATGCCTTAAAGTAAAGTTTGCCTTAAATTTTATGGCAGAAATGACATAAAAATGACATGTACATGGTTCCAAAAACACTAGAAAAATCCTTAAATTTTATGGGAGAAATGACATATACATTGTTATCCTTAAAGTTTGCCTTGATTTTATGGGAGAAATGACATGTAAGGGAGAAATGACATAGAAATGACATGTACATGGTTCCAAAAACACTAGCAAATGCCTTAAAGTTTATGGCAGAAATGACATGTACATGGTTATCATAGGCTTAAATGATATGTACACGTAAAGCAAAGTTTTCCTTAAATTTTATGGGAGAAATGACATAGAAATGACATGTGCGTGGTTCCAAAAACACTAGCAAATGCCTTAAAGTAAAGTTTTCCTTAAATTTTATGAGAGAAATGAAATAGAAATGACATGTACATGGTTCCAAAAACACTAGCAAATGCCTTAAAGTTTATGGGAGAAATGACATGTACATGGTTATCCTTAAAGCTTGCCTTGAGTTTATGGAAGAAATGACATAGAAATGGCATATACTAGAGAAATGACATAGAAATGACATGTACATGGTTCCAAAAACACTAAGTGTGTGCATAAGTTTAAATGGTATGTTTATTTATGAACTTAATTGAAATAAATATGATGCTAGAAATGAAAATATAATGCTAGGTTCTACAAGATGGATGTAGACTAATGTTTAATATATGCATGTATGCATGCATGTCTGGTGGATTTGATGTGTGCATTTGAAATTTGTGTGAAGATGGAGTTGTTGTGTATGATTTGAAAGTTGTGTGAAGACAATTATCCTGCACACATAAATGAAAATATACATGGTTATCCTTAAAGTTTTCCTTGAGCCTATGGAAGAAATTCCTTAAAGTTTATGGGAGAAATGACATGTACATGGTTATCCTTAAAATTTTCCTTGAGTTTATAGAATAAATGACATATACATGGTTATCCTTAAATTTTGCCTTAAAGTTTATGAGAGAAATGACATAGAAATGAAATGTACATGGTTCCAAAAACACTAGCAAATGCCTTATGGGAGAAATGACATGTACATGGTTATCCTTAAAGTTTTCCTTGAGTTTATGGGAGAAATGGGAGAAATGACATGTACATGGTTATTCTTAAATATTTCTTGAAATTTTATGGGAGAAATGACATAGAAATGACATGTACATGGTTCCAAAAATACTAGAAAATGACTTAAAGTAAATTTTACCTTAAAGTTCATGGGAGACATGACATAGATATGACATGTAAATGGTTCCAAAAACACTAGAAAATTCCTTAAATCATGTGCATGGAGTTGTTGTGTGCATAAGTATGTTAACACAAGAGATCGTATTAAGTTCTTGGGAGAAGAAATTAAAAATCAGGCAATCAATATAAATCTATATCTCAATAAATATCATATCAATATAATCTCAATGCATATCCAAGTCTTCTAAAAAGAAAAAGGCCTGAGAAAAATTTACATAATCTAAGTACTCAATTAAAATTTCAAAATGCTAAATCTATTTCTAAGAGAATATTTCACTATATTAACCAAAAATAAAATAATTACATTATACCAGCTTAATCAAGCTCAATTATGTAAATCCTCAAGAATCCCACACTGCACAAACATAGTTTACACACTACATTTTCACCAACAATAGTTTTATCACTGCGTTTTCATCTAGGACAAAGTAGTATTGACCTGAGATTGTTTTCCAATTTACTATTGTGGTTTGCTGAGGGGATAGGTGGTCTAAATACGTAGGAAGACTCATTGTTTAGAGAGATTATATTTTTTTTTATGCAAAAATTGGGTGAAGACAACAATATTACAGTGGACGGATGTATATCTGCATCACATTGACTGCAGGATTGAGAGATACACCCTGTAGAGTGATGCCACTCTCAAGACTGAAAAGAGATTTTATCCACCTTTGTCTCGGCCTCATTAAGATGGCACATCTGTAAATCTCATGAGGTCAGGAATAATACTTCTTGACTCCTATAGAACTGATATGACATCAGGAATAATACTTCTATCTATAATATAGATAAGTTATGCAAACTAGGCATGTTGAGTCCATATGACAGAACCAATATTATCAATAAATAAATGGAACTGGTATCTAAGCTGCAATGATTAGGCAATTACACAGATCTAATATAGATAAGTTATGGAAAACAAATCATGTTGATTTCATATGACAGGACGAGTATTATCAATAAATAAATTAAATTGTTCTCTAAGCTGCAATGATTAGGAAATTACACAAATCTTAAGTGTAATCTATCAACAACATCAATGGCTATTGGTTACGTCTTCTATGATGTATTTAATTGCTTCCAGGTAGCTTCTAGACAGCCAACAAACTCCAATACAACTCCAATCCAAGTTTTAGGTCTCACGAGCATATTAAAGCAAGTAAGAAATTAATGAAGTTTGTCCATGAAGCAAAGGAGATTGTTTTTTTTTTCTAGTTTATTGTTGTGGCTTTATGAGGATATAGTAGGTCTAAATACGCAGGAAGACTAATTGTTTAGAGAAATTATATTTTTTTAATGCAAAAATTGGGTGAAGACAATATAATTACAGTGGACTCATCTAGATCTGCATCACATACTGAATAGAGATTTTCTCCAATTATATAAGAAAGGAATGTAGTGGATTATTTTACATCACCATTCATTTGACTACTCCTAAACAATCTATGTTTTGGAGACCTCAAGTTTCGCACCCGTCCAATCTATAACAATGTTTGCCTCCTACATTCTCGACCTCTGTTTCATTTTGTGAAGAATTAACATTTGTTTCTGTCATGCTACGCACCATACATGATGCATCATGTATCCATAATCTTCCCTCCTCCCTTTAGATTTACGTTTTTAAATTGAGAGTGGGATAATGAAATTTTCAATTGATTTTTTTGAAATGGTCATGTTCCCTTCTGGAGATGTGCTCAAGTGGAGATCTTTTCTTCAAAATACACACCAAAATATATGATTGAAAACTATTTCATGAATTTTCTCATGTGATTCTAACATAGATCATTTAGACTACTATGTTTTATACCATGCTTTTATCTCTATGAAGTTTCAGTTGTGCGGTTTTATGTAAGCCTTTTCTAAAATAACTCATGATAAATCATGTTGTTATGAGACCCTTGCATTGGTGTGCGTACCAAATCATATCTTACAAAATTTTAGAAAATTCCCATGTGATATGTGGCTCTCAATATCTCACTCGGCCAAGGATTTGATACACCAAATTTTTTGTAGAGACTCAACGCACAACAAGTCCTATGTATTTCCTCTTTTCTTCTATTTCAATTTTTGGTTAAAGTTTACAGAGGAAAAGATAAAGAATGAATTTAAGCTTATTTTCAAGTTTACAGGTATGTCGTTCTAGAATGACTGAATGTAGTGTCTTATTTTATATCACTATCCATCCATAAACAAAGGAATCACATGAAGGAATGAAGGTTTTTTTTTCTACTTGGAAATTCGAGAAACTGAGAGGATGAGGCCACAACGAGACAATGAGAAACACGACCACACTGATACTACGAGACGGCAAGGTCACAGATCGTCGAGGACGTAGATTATAAATAACCTACGAACACAGAAAATAAAAACTAAAAACTAGAAAAATAAATAAATAAATAAATAAACAAAAAAAAACCATAAACTAAACAATTCTCACATTTGCTTTCTCCCCTCCTTGACCCTGAAACAACCAACATAAATAGATCACATATGCAACAACAAACATAGACAAATTGAGACATCAATGGTAACTAATCGAGAAAGACAACAGAGCAATATAGACCGAACGGTTACAAAACTGAAACTTGTTCCAATCTGGGGGAACATATATTTAGAAGAAATAGTTCGGCCAAATTATTTTCAAAATTTTGGTCGAACTAATAGTTCGGCCAGACTATTAATTCAAATGAACTTTCGTTGCTGCTTTTCCCATCTCTGGCAAAAAATATGTTTACCCACGTTGTCAATGTAAATGATAGAACTAGTTCGGCCGAATTAATTTCAAAACTTTGGCCAAACTTTATAAATTTCGAAATTTCGGACCACGTTTCTCACAAAAGTGTAACCCACCTTCGCATTTTTACCTAGTAAATTTCTCTAAAGCATAGAACATACCATTGTTATCTAAAATTAACATGTAGTCATGTAGGCTTAGTGGAATTGAGTTGGAAATGATTTCATTGATTCAGTCAATATTATGGAATTACCCATAGGATGGAACATTATGCATGCATGGTTGAAATTCTTGGTTGTGCTCAACATCTTTATGAGGATCAAAATTTTATAAGGATGACGCCAATAGAGCCTAATTCTACCATATGGAATGCCTCGCTTGGTGTCTGCAACATTCATTGTGATGTGGAGGTAGGAGAATGGGCATCAGAATGGAGTTTTGAATTAGGCTCCAAAAATGTAGGAAACTATGTATTGGCATGAAACTTCTTTATTGCAACTAGAATATGGGTTGATGTAGTCAAACTCAGAACGATATTAAACCATGGGGGGTTAAAAAAAAATCCAAGGTGCACTTGGATTGAGATCAATAAGAGGGTCCATGCATGTGTTGAAGAAGCTATATCAAACCCATAGTCATAGAAAATATACATGGTTTTAGAGAGCTTGGCCCAAATAATGAATGGTGAAGTTAATATAATGGAAAAGAACTTTATGTTGCATTACATGAAGGAATGTGACAAGAAGCATATATTTTGAAACCAAAGTTAGAACTTCGTTGTTTATTTTTGGTTTATGATCTACAGGTCATCTATTCACATAACCAAAAGGCTTTGAATTTGATATTTGTAGCGATTTTCATTGTGCCACCAAGATTGTATCCAATACTATTTAAGGAGTCATTATATGATTATTTTAAGGTATGTAACAATTTTCACTATTTTAAGAATACAAAATGTTATTGTGGATTTTTTTTTTTAAGGCTTAGTAATATGGCCAAAATCATCAAATTAAATACTAAAACAATCAAATTAAATCCAATTGCAAAAGAGTTGTCAATTTTATCACCTTAAAGCTTGAGATCTTGAAGCATGAAGAGGCAACACATGTAGCCAAGAACAATTTTGAGTGTAAACCACATGGCATCTCAAACCTCTCATTCTTAGTTTCCACCTCAACTCATCTACTTTGGGAACCTGGAAAAACAATACCCAAGTAAAATGTTAACAAGCTAACAAGACTAGTTAACATTCAATGATAGTCATGAATTTTGTTTTTATCCTACTAATTAATGGTTTTCATGGATCCCTAATATCTAGAATAAATAAATATGGTTCATATACTCCATTCTAATTGTTTACAATAGGATATGAATGTCATCAAATTGGAACAAGTAAAGAAGTGCCTAAATCAACAACCAAGGTTTTTCTGGATTTTCAAGATGTTGAATCTCACTCATAGAACATGCACCAGTCACTTAAAATGACATACAGAATTGAAACTTATAGTGGATATGTTCTTGAATTGATAGGATAAGCAATGGAACTTAGATGATTCAAGATCTTCCACTGGGAAACGATAATTCTCTAGACCTCTCAATTTTTTCATGCCTTTCCTTAGTCCTTTTGCACCTCAACGTTAATCAATATTAGAATCATAGTATGAATCCATATATATGGGTGAATATAGATTGTCACCAGCTATATATAAAATTTTACTCCCATTGTTTCAAATTAGAACATCAAATGCAGACACTTTGATTTCAATAGAATGAAGCATATAAATTGTTTCTGAAACTGTTAATCTAGTAGATAAAATGAATCTAGGAGTTGAAAATTTTCCAACGGAATGAACTGGATTCATAATCTCTTGGATGATAATATCTTGTATACTAACAAGGGGTTATCCAAAAGCATAATACCAATCCACTACAATCACAAATAGACACTTTCCTCTCCTAAGAAGTAGTTTCCTTGAAGAAACTAAGCTAATACTGTGATCTATACTTTGTTTTTCCAGTGATATCACGTCATTTGTCTTCCGCAATTTATATTGATTGTCTTTAAGTCTTCTCTAAGATCATCCTAATGTGGTTCTCAAACTTCTATGGTTGAATTTATTTGCAGAAACTGGATTATCCACAGTATCATAGAACAATGGTCGACGTTTCAAATCCCAACGGGGATCCATCTTCAGGACGAGAAGTACCTCCGAAATACCTCCCATGTTCTCTTCATTTTTGAGAATTTTGTCAAGATCAAAGGGGCTATTAAGTGAACTAGAGCAAGAAAACCTATCTGCATCTAATGAGAGCCGAAGAGATGTATCGGGCCTCGGGGACATCCTTGAATGAACCATTATTTGATTCAGAATATATATTTTCATTTTTTTTATTTTCACTTCGCCATTCTGGGTGTCTCATTCTACATTGGGCGATTCTAGAAAAATATATTTTGAAATGATGTGGCCAAGAATAGAGATGAATGATCTACAGACGAATTTTCCTGCATTCAGCCCAGAGGTTCTTATAAACTACTAGTTTGTACAAAGAAACTCCAATTTATTTCTTATTATAGAGTTATCCCAACATACCATTATTCAACATCCTCACAATAGTAAACCAATTTGAGTGATCAACCACATGTAAGATCCAATCAAAATTTTATATTAGATAGAAAAAATTTCAATAAACCCGTTGAATGTATGCATGTCCCCCATTATTTGTGGAAACCATAGGTAATCCATGTGCATCTTCCTGCATTAGAACAAACTGGAAGCATGACACGTGTTACTATTTTTACACAACCAAAAATTCTTTAGATCAAATTGCTAGTATGAAATTATGGAAGGCTTCTTCTGAAGTTATTTGTGAAATTTGGAGAACATAACGTTGAAAATAGTACCAAAACCGAGACATTTTATTGCTTCATTATGACGAAATAATGCCTCGAAAAATGGAATGCAATTCACTATTTTGTAACTAAATGCTTCTCTCTGAAATTCTCCATAACTAAACAAAGATAAAAAATTGTACTTTGATGCAAATATTGTTCTTTTTTGGATACATATATATGCATACATATACATAGATACACACAGATATAAAATTGAAATTTGCAACAGTAAAATGAAAATATACCAGTCATCGAAGCAACCTTTCATATATAATTCCTCTAAACGAAAACAAATGATATTCTTTTAAATATAGAAGATACATATGTGGCTGTTGAAGAACCTGTTGACACGGAGAAGGCGGATCGGATCTGAAGAGTTTGCTGGAAATGGCATCTGCAAGGGTTTCACTCTTCGCTGCTACTGGCGCAGCCACCGAAATAGAAGACTCGGCGATTTCCTCCCATGGCACGGCAGTCTCCTTCACGACGGATCAAGCGTCCCTGGAAGCCATCGACGCTTCAGCCGATCAAGTAGCCCCCAAGCTTGTTGCAGTTGCCCCTCCCCTTGGCTACCCGCGCATGCTCGGAGCCCTTTCTGGCTTAGCCGTCTCTGAGTATGCTACAAGCGAAGGCAATGAGGCATACACAGCCACCGCTATAGATCTCCAATCTGCAACTGTGGGGGCACATGCTGCAGCCCCGATCTGCTCCAAGAACGTGAATCCGATCCAGAAAATCAACGCAGCTCATGGGAATAATGAACACTTCTCAGAAGAACGAGGGTTAAGTTTAGGGTCTGCGGCGATGGAGTCACCCAGCCGCAACGTCCAAGAGAAGGATCTGTGTAGCTCTGATCAAGGGTTGGTTTTGCAGCCATGTCGATCCTCTGGAATAGATCCAGTCTTCACCAACAGCAGCTTGGATCCTCTTCAAATCTATTCCAACTTTTTTCAAATACAGGTTTCCCTTCCAACAGGCAGAACCCTGCTCCTTTGGGTACAGTCTTCTTACACGGGGCTTCTCCTCTCCAAAGCCCTCGAACAGAAATTGAGGATCCCGTCTTCTTGTTTCAGGGTCCTCTATGCAGGTAAGCAGCTTGCAGATCATCTACCTCTAACTTTTTACAATCTAGATCGGAATGCCACAGTGGTTCTGTCTTATCGACTAAGGGGAGGCGCAGCAGGGCAGTCCTCTGCTCCCAAGGGTTCTTCCTACAGGGAGGCTGTCAAGGCACCCACTTCTCCTCCATCAGCCCCTACCACAGAGGCTCCCAAGCCTTTCGTGGTAGATAAATTGGAAGAAGTTCCTTCAGCAGAAATAACCCACCCAGATCTGGGTAGGGTGCGCCAACTCTATGAGGAAAAGGCTCTCATCTGCAGATTCAATGGTCTATGGCCACGATCTGAAGATCTTTATAGCTGGGTTCACTCCACCTGGACCAAGCATTGCAAGATCATTCTGTGCTCCAAGGGTTTCTTCATTGTCATTCTAGCAGAAAGCGAGGACTATCAAACTGCCCTCACTGGTGGACCTTGGTTCTGGGGTAAGGCAGGGCTTTTCTTAACCCCCTGGTTTCAAGACTTTGATCCCTCCACGGCAGTCATCACTAAACTCCCGATCTGGGTCCGACTTCCCAACCTGCCTGCTCACCTATGGCATGCGGCAGTTTTCGAAGCTATTGGGAACACTCTAGGGCGTTTCCTTGCCACAGATCCATCAAGAGGCCTGAAGGGTATCTACACCTACGACAGAATTTGTGCAGAAATTGATATCAGCGAAGGACTTCCAGACCATATCATTCTCAAAGTTGGAGACTTCTCCTGGCCTCAGCCTCTTGACTATGAGAACACAGCTTTCCGTTGTCGGCACTGTCATCAGACCGGGCATCTTCAAAACTCATGTGCTCAATTTCTGGCCAGTCAGAAATCTGGCAATCGCAAACCAAGGAATAAAAGCTGGAAACCTTTTGAACCCCCACCCTTGGAGGACTCTGATCCCAGCAGCTCTGAAGAAGAAGAAAGTGACTCAGATGAAGAGATTGCAACTCAGCAGCAACCTTCTCCATCTGATGTCCCCGAAAAGCCCCTTGTCTCCTCGGTTGTTCAGAAACGCCCGCACAACTCCAGCTCCTCCGGTTCGGACAAAGACGCTCCTCCTGGAGGCCGCAGTGATCTTCAAATGGTCTCCGTACCCCAAGGCCCTGATGATTGGGTCAAAGTGGTCTACAAGAAAGGGAAGAAATTTTGCACCATGCACTCAACCCCTTCTGGCTAAGCTTTCAGTCTTTTCTCCTGATCATTCTTGTTTCTCTTTTCTGCTTCGTGTAGCCTGTTCTGCTATCGCTGCGATTCTGCGGGCAGATAGCTTGTTTCCGTTTGTCTATGTTGGCTAGCTGTCTTCAGCTATCAGCAGCTCTTCTTGCTGTATAGCTTGGCTCTTAGTCAATCTGTCTGTCTAAGTTGGTAGCTCTTGTCATGATTGGGATCACAATTCTCTGGTAGTCTTCTACCAACGTAACTCTTTGTAATTCATGTACAATTGATGCTTTTAATACAATTTCTTACTTACAAAAAAAAAAAAAAGATACATATGTTTCAAGTTTTATATTACGACCATTCTATTTAGTTTTGGAGAATTTCAAAGAGAAGAATTCAAGTATGTATTTATATTAAAGGAACTAAAATATATTGAATTTTTATATTCAAAATAATCCAAAACTACTAGAATGGTCATAATATAAAAACTTGATACATTTGTATCTTCTTGAAAATCTTTCATCTTGAAAAAATAATATAAAAAACGAGGTTGGTCAAGCTACCTCAATGAGATTCAAACCAAAGGGTTCCACCAAGACCAGATTGATGAAAAAACCCTGCACACACAAACATAATCATTTGAAAATTACACAGACAAGATTTTTTCTTATTTTTTTCTCCTACACCAACTGTAGTTTAAATTTGCTGACTATTATAAGTGTAATAATGGATAGTTTATTTTATATTTTGACAAGAAGTTTTATAAAACCTTATTCTTTGCTGCAATCCTATATATATCAACAAATTTTGATTGTTTTTAATGTTTAGGATATGCCACTTCTCCATATAGATCATATTTGTTAATAAGCTTCAAGACAATGGTCAACACACTAGTACTTGTTGCAGGCATTTGATCAATATCATCTTGACTGCCCATGATCAACATATAAAATTTTGAAATGGATAAATAAAATATCAGTTATCAACTTATCAAACAAGATAAAAGCAGCAAAACATGCCTCTAAATAAAAAACTAAATTTAGTTACCAAGAAAAGACATACCAAGTTTGCCAGCTTCCTCAATTTGATACATTCACCAAAATCCTTGACTAAAGTGACCATATTATTCTTGGGATTAGGTAAATCAAGAGACAAAATTACGGGCTTTGAAGGATTTTTCAAAAATTGTGGGACCTAAAAATATGAACTGTTATTATGTCCCTCGTATGTGGAATGAGGGATATAATTTTTCATGTATGTGAAATCTTAAATGGTGAAAAGGAATTAAGCCTTTCCTTGCTGCTCACCTCGATCCATCAAGGAGACTTGGGCAATTGAACAGAGTCGTTGTCTGAATTATAATATTGCACTACAACATTGTTGAAGTCCATTCCAGGATGTATATCCTACAATAAAGCATATATATGTAAAAAAATCTACCACCTAAATGTCATGTTCTTTTCTGACCTAAGAACTCATGGAATAATTATTAAGGAAGAATAGGATTTCCACATTTGATAATGAAACACACTTCCTACAAAATTAAATAAGCAGATGAGTAAATCCTTAGGTAACAAATTGACAAAGAAAGCAATTTGATTTCAATAGGAGTGTCATTCTTTTCACTCACCTTCATTTGAGGCATGTAACAACCATAAAAATGAAAATCATGCTTTTCTTGATGCCTGAGATTTCTATTAAATCCAAAATAAAAACCATCATCCAAGCCCCATTTTTCTTCAAATTTTTTCCTTGTACTTGTGACCACAAGCTCAGCGAAATAAAGGCACAATTCTTCGACTTGAATCCTACACATGATATTGTATGTTTCATTGATATCTTCCTTGGAATGCAATCCTTGTTTCAATAATTTTTCTAGTTTATTTCGGCCTAGAGAATGACCTATCAAAACCATTGGAATGTTCAGAGTACCAGAAAGAAGGAAAACAACACCCTTGCATCTACATAGTGGCCATGGATTACATAAGGCCATACAGGTGTGCCTTCTCTAATCATATCTCCCAATGCTTTTGAAATATTAAGAATATGACCGAGTGTTCCATCTACAAAATCTAGAATTTTTGGCCATAATAATTATTTCTAAATATACTTTTCTTTGGATCCACAAGGGATTCAAACTATGTATGCCCCTCCACTCTCTAGAATGTATTCATCCTGATCAGAAGTCAACATTTCATTTGGCTCTCCATTGCTAGAATCCACTTTAGGAGAATAGATTAGACATGTTAGTAGGTCCACTCTATACACTTATGGCATTTTTTCAACTGCTTTTGCAAACTCTACAACATATTTCACCTGCATGAGAAACGAACACATGTTTCACTTGGTGGTAATCCAATTATTCTCCTAGCAAAATAAGGTAATCATGCTTTGATCCCCTACTTTTCTAAATTCTTTTGTGATAAAAATGATTGCAACTATTCAGTATTGTAGAAACAGGTTAAGACAAATATAAAAAATAGAAAGCTTTTATAATAAATTTTCCTTTCCACATGTATCGAAATCACGACCAAGTTCCATATTCTTCCCTCGAACTAGGCCATGCATACTAGCATATTAATCACAAACAGGAGAATCAACAAATTAAATTTTTCGGTGAGAATTTTTAGATCTAACACTTCTATTCTCAGTATGGAATATTGGAAAAATAAAAATCAGAGAAAACTAACTGCAAAAGAACTATAAAAGAAAAAATTCAAACCTCCAATAAGATCCTCTTCTCATTGTAAGTGTTATTTTGCTACAATTACAACATATAATTATTTCATTTAATGTTTCCATTCACTTACATGAAGTTTTTCCCTCAAAATTTGTTGCTTGGAGATAAGTTCAATTCACACTAAAGCTCCTCCAAGAATTGTGTAGCCAAGACCCATGAGGCCTGCGGATTCTCTGAAGCATATTATCAAGGTTTGCATCACACCCATGATAATGACAAATAGAGAGAGAGATACCCTTCTCCCTCTTCCACCGCTACTTAATCTAGTTCCTCACACTCTTAGGGTTTTCCTTTCTCTTCTTTACCTAAATCCTACTACTTTATCTTTTCTTATAATTTGTTTCTTTTATTCTTTGCTAACTTTTTAGCATCTAGGAATGTTCACACTGTCATAATCTGTTGAAAATTGGTTTCCCTATCTAGACTCATTGAAATATATGCGTGTCATTTGTTGAAAATTCATAATAATATCTTATCTTAATTCAGACAACCTTTCAGACTAATAATATTTTGTATACTATAGTTGTCACATTGTTTATGAAGTTTTCACCCTTGAAAACAATGTGTTTTCCCAACCAATTGGCTAGGGAAAATTTACATACTGCTTCATATAAGTCATGCTTTTCAACATGGTATTAGAGCCAGGTGTTGAGGTCGGTTGGAAGTGGTTAAGAGGCTAGAAAAAAAAAGCATGGCTTAAGGGGAGGAGGACGTTCAAGGGAGCAATCTGCACTTTGATATTGCAAAGGTAAGTTTACTAGTACACTGGCATGATATGAGGGTGCCTAGTATCCTAGAGTGTATGAGACACTAAACTATTAAAAATCCTTAGCGTGGATCCATTAAACAAAGAACCTAATGGCTAAATCCTAAAATGATTATAAGAACTAGATGTATCGAATCAAATGAATTGAGTTCTAGGTTTTTTCAAAAGGGAATATTAAACTAGCACAAACCCATATAACCATAGGTCTAGTTCCAATCAGTACTAAACCTAGCTATTATACAGCATGATTTTGCATATGTACGAGTTCAATGTTTGATATTTTCACCATCTGGGTACATGAAAGTTAAAACCTTCCCCCCTGAAATAACCTTCTAGCGTTATGTTAAGGGGTGTAGTAATTTACAGGGTAAGTTCCTTAGAACAAACACCAAAGGTCACTGCTCACAAGCATATCACATATCAATACACTAGTATTTTACGCGGTGAAAACCCTCGAAGCGGGAAGTAGTCCACGACTTGAGCCAACACGGCCACTTCAGGAAATTTATTAATATAAAGAAATAAAATGTACATAAGCTTCTCTCATAAACGGTCACCGGACAAATGACCCTCCTATAGAAATTATATGCACTAAGCATGCATATGTCCAAGATCCACCTGATCTCACACTATTTAACTTTATACAAGATACTGAATCTATTCCACTTATTAATCTTTTGCAGAAAAATTAATTACACACACATGTGAAGCATAAACAAAAATATTTAATCGCACATAACACAATTTTTATCTGGGAAAGCCTGAAGCTGAAAACCCCAAATACATATTATGTAACATGGATATCATATGCCAATATCATACAACCATACAAAGCTTATCACAAGCTCTCAGTACAGTACAATCATCATACACTAATCAGGACAAATCTTGCAAATCCATGCACCGATCTTTGCCACCTGCTAGCCTACCTCCACTGCGTAATCTCTGCTAAAGAATAGCACTGAATGAATTCGAATTAATCCATACTTGACTGTGCAATCCTCATTGGCAACTCCAATGTGTGCGTGATGCAATCAATGCATCACTATAGTCACAACAGATAGTCTATCTTGCCCTTTCACCAATCTCTCCACTGGTATCCACTGAAAATGCCATGCACTGTAGTTAACTGATGTATTTTTCAGTTGATTAATGAGTTATTATTTTTGAATTAATTAACTAATTAATTCACTCCACTCTCACTAGTGTATCAATCAGTTAGAATAGATACAACTAGATCAACTGAGTCTAATTGAGTTAAACTGAATACAACTCCATAACTACTTCTTCCAACTGTGTCATAACTCTGCCACTTGAGTTCTAACTGAGTCCTCCATGCATTATCTCCAGTAAACCCTTAGGAATTGCGTAATTCCTTCTGTCAGTTGATGTGCCACATCTTTTCACTGAACTGAATTGCTCCAAGAGAATAAGTTGTTGTTTAGAGTCTGATTATTATTAAGAGATAATAATAATCGACATGCATCTATTTTTAGATTGACAATATATAAATATACTTCGCCAAATATTCTAAAAATAAAATTTCATCTATTTTTCCAACTTGATCAACTATCCACAAATAGCATCCTGCAACTTCTGAAATATGATCATCATGTCTAAAAATAGACTTGTGCCAAAATAGCCTGCGGGCCCACTTAGTGAAGGCAACTCTTTTCACTAACCTCATCATCTTGTTGAATCTCAACACTCCCTCTCAACAAGATATGGATTATCCTTTACCCTGATCCTGCCTCTATTGTATTCAAATTTGCTCCTGGTGAGAACCTTCGTCAAAATATCTGCATCCTGATCCTCCATAGGAATGTACTGAAGCAACATGATCTTCCGCTGCACACAATCTTTGATATGCTGATACCAGATATCAATATGTTTAGATCTATCATGAAACACAGGATTAAATGAGAGTTTAATGCAACTCTGATTATCACAATGAATCATTGTGGGATCTAAATGTGAACCAAACAAACCAACTAGAATCTTCCTCATCCAGATAGCCTCTAATGTAGCTTGAATTGCTACCATGTATTCTGCTTCCATTGAACTGAGTGCCACAGATCTTTATTTCCTGCTGTACCAAAAACTGTCGTAGATCCGATACTGAAAATCCCTCATGATGTGCTCTTTCTGTCTGTTGGGCTTCCTGCCCAATCTGCATCCGTGAAGCCATGCAACTTCACCTCATCCGTCTGTCTGTACCATAAACCATAATCAGATGTGCCCCTGAGATATCTCAGGACATGCTTGCCTGCCTTCCAAAAGAGCTTGGTAGGCTTAACCATCGCTTGTGAAAGTTGCTTCACTGCATAGCATATGTCCGGTCTTGTATTGACTAAATACATGAGCGAACCCATGCCCCCTTAGCTGTAGTTAGCCCCCAGATGACATCATCAACCATTTTACAATCGTCAACACCCTTGCCTCGGCCATCAAGACTAGCAGCCAATGCATCCAACTCGAACTAGCCCAAGCGGCCTGCCATCAATTCTGCCACAACAGTAAACATGTACTGGAAGATATTAGAAAACTTAATAATTAATGAATTTCTATCTTATAGAATTGAAAACTTATTTTTGAGAAGGGAAAGTTAGATATTAGAGGATTTGTTAATAATATTTCAATGTTAAGCATATCAGAGAACTATAACATGGTAACAATGTTATATATATTATCATTATGTACATTTAGATTTTTTTTTTCTCATTATTTTTTTTAGAAAACTTAACAATTAATGAATTTCTATCTTATAGAATTGAAAACTTATTTTTTACTAGGGAAAGTTAGATATTAGAGGATTTGTTAAGATTTTTTTACCCTCCAAAATGATATTTTATGATTAAAATATTTTCAAAATGTTTCATTTGATTATGAGTTACTATTTTTTGTTGTTTGTTGTATGTATTTTAATTCATTTGCATACTTTTCATTTATAATATACTCATTATTTCACTTCACATAATCAAAGTTTGATGCTTTAATTATATATATATATATATATATATATATATATATATTGCACTTGTTTCACTATTGGATTAATGCAATGAAGTATATAAAAGTCGTTCTAACTTGGGAAATGTGTAATATTGAATTAGGTCTATTGATTCAATATGCGAACAAGAAAAAGAGGAAAGTCTATTCGGAAAAAGAGTTTAAATGAATCTATGAGGGACACACCTTTTGGAGTCATAGGTATTAATGAGATACCTTCCAAAGGAAGTAATTTATCTACAATTCCATCTTTCCATTTAGATTTTACAGATGATGTATATGTCCCAATAGTAAGTGATACTTGCCATAATGTGGAGCCTACACTTGAAACTAGATTTGAAATTGATAGATTGCAATCATATAGAGATTTGTCGACGAAGGATGATGTTGATCCATTCATAAGAGATGCAATTCATGTAGCATACAAAACAACGATCTCTGACACAGAGAATGCAACATATGCAGAAACAACAGTTGACGATCTACTAAGGTAAATAGTCATTTATATTTTACTTAGAAACTTTAGGGTTGTAATTACATAACATATGATTATTAATAATATATTATATCGCAATGTTCAAGAGTAATATCAATGTTCTCGAAGAAGACACTAACACCAATGGACAACAAAATCAATCTCCTCCATCAGATGAACAAACTATACCATCTATTGATGCATCTTTTCAACCTCTCTTAAAACATCCAAATGAATATGTTAAAGGAGAGGCAACTAATGGTATGCCATTCACAATCACATTAAATGAAAAAGGGCAAGTGTTAAATGATGAAGGTGGGAGAACATGGAGAGACATACTTCACCGTGAAGCATTGAGATTATTTGGTCCTACAATTACTAAAGATTTTCGTTGTCAAGGTAAAACACATATACTATGTTTTTTCATAAATTGCATACTTAATTTATGTAGTATAAACTATATACTTAACGTTTCATGTTTCATATTAAAAAAAAATTATATATTGTACTCAGCGTTACATTCTCTAAATTTCATTACTATGATACTAGAAACCTTAAGATTTTTTATATGGATTATTTACTTTCTACGTGTATTTCACAGATAAATCTAAGAAGGATGAGTTATTATCTCTTATGCATAAAGTATCGGCAATTGTACCTCCAAAACAAATTCTTCATAGTGTTGCTGAATATATTAAAAATACCAGGAATGCTTTGAGAGGAGAATTGGTAAGAAACAAAAATGTAGTCAAGCCGCACTTCATAGGAGAAGGAGAGTGGAAGAGGTTATTGGATGAGATTGCTATTAAGAAAAAAAGGAAAAATGGAACTTTGGTTGGAAAAGACAAATATGCACATACTGTACGAGCCTCTAGGTTGTCCACACGCCATCATTTGGGGAAAGGTGGCATGTTATCTGCAGAGGAAAAATTTGTAAGCTTAATACACTACTATGCTTCTGAAAGAAAATTTATTTTTTATATAATCAAATTTCTAACTATTTCATTGTTATTTAAAATATAGTTGCAGGTTTTCAATACTAAAATGTCTGAAGATGACAAAGATTTTGCTTCATGCTATGGTGTATCTGCTCTCATTCATAAAAAGATTAAAGATGGATTTCAACCTGTTATAGATTATGAGGTATTTTTTGACCTATAATTTTTTTGTTCTAGGTAAATTTTTATAATATGAAAGAAGTATATGCAAATGAAAGTTTCAATTAATACAATTTATAGTTGTGTTGATCTTATCTTATATGTGTTTTAGGTAACTGATCAACATGATGAAAGAGAAGATGAAGTTGAACTTTGAATCATGCTTCAACCTTACCATATGTTTGGTTAGTTCACTTCAGTTATTTTTTAAATCAATAGGATACTTTAGTTATGAAATACCATTAAATGCACACACTTTTTATGGTTTATTTCAATTCAATTGAAGTTATTGTTTGTGTTTTTCTCCGTTTATTTCATTTATGTATTTTTATTCACAAACTTATGTTTATAATTTTCTTTTTATGATTTTTCCATGTAGGCAACGACACAATTTCTTTTAATGATGAGCAATACAGATGATTTCAAACGAATTATCAGTTTCGTTTTTTCAATATCTCATAATAAAAAAATTTCAAGACCTAAGACATTTCATTATATTAATAAATGAAAAGTGATTTTTTGATAATCAATGTTGGAACATATGTAAAACTTTTATTTTCTTTAATTAAATCATCTCTTTTTATATACTCATAGTTTTGGTTGTTGTATAATATACTTAAAATTTTAACATATGTAGATATTGTTATTACTTTGTAATTATTCATTTAATGTGAAAGATATCCATTTAATATATTTTTTCATAACTAGAAAGATATGTGATAGATTAGAAAAACAAAAAATTTTGAAATATCATGCCATCTTCAAATTTTCACTCAAACAAAACTCTGTGACGCTTGGAATTGAAATGACACTGCTTATATTATGTAAATTTATTATGCCCATCAACTTGGAATCATGTGAATGTTTCAATAGAGAGACTCTTCCATTACTTGTAATTGATACTTGCCATAATGTAGCGAAGCACAAAAAAAGCTACCATAGTCTTATTGTATACAATGAATTAAAAATTTTGGATGTAACTATGAGATACTTCAATTGTGTTAATACATTTGATATTAATTAAATATATTTATGGTGATTGGATTTAAGCATAAGAAAATGGTCAAAATGTTCTTTTTGGTAATAAAATCAAACTCTTCCTAGGATACTCACCACATGCAATATATAACCTTTCTAAATAAAGGAGGCTATTTTTTTTTTGCACCATTTCATATTTTATGGTGCTTTGCACCATATACAATTTTATTATAATAACAATAATAATTTATTTTTTTTGCACCATTTTTTTTATTTTATGGTGCTTTGCACCATATACAATTTATTATTATTATTATAATTTTGATATTTTTATGATAAATTTTTAATTTTTGTAAAATTGGTTTTGGTGCTTTGCATCACAAAATCTTGATCCACGTCAGATTGGTTTTTGGTGGTTTGCACCATACACCATGGAATGCCACATATGCATTTAACACCAAATTTAATATTTTTTATTAACTCCACTTTTGCACCAGACAACATAGCACCACTATTTGAAAAGTAAAGATTTCTCAACTCCTTCACAAATTTTGGTGCTAATGTGTGGCTAAATAACCCTTCTTCTTGTAGTGAAACCACGTGAAATTCCACTCCTTATCTCAATTTTAAAGACTAGAGATGGCGAAAGCAAAATGCTGCCCTACACACCCAAAAAACACTTGTCCACCACCTTAACTCCCATTACCATGCACAACCAACAACAATAAGGAGAGTTGCAAGTAGTAGTTATACCTCTTTAGTTTTCTAAAAGCCTCACCTTGCCCCTCAGCCAAGAGGCTTCCTTAACATGCCTCATTAAGTAAAATATTTTTAAAACTAATTAATATTAATAAAAAATAAACACCTCTCAATATAATATTATTTCTCTCCATTATTAAAATTTTAATTTATAATTTTGTATTTTTAAGTAAAATATTTTTAAAATTAATTATTTGTTAATATTGTAATTTTTTTTTATAATTTTTTTAATTGCTCAGATGCTTCTTATTTCAATTTAAGATGGATGAGCATTATTCATTTTTATTTTTTATTTATTTTATTTTTTTTAATTGATAACTTGGATTGATTCTAAAAAAATATGTTCAGCATATGTTTAATTTAAATGTTTATAACTGTTGTATTTTGTTACAGAGTGTGTTATTACAATAACTTTTAATAAATTAAAAAAATTAAATTAGATTAAAATCACTTAGCTCCCTGCCCACCAATTTCCTTACTGGTTTGTTGTTGAGCAATTTTCCGTCCACAAACATTTAGCTTCTGGGAGAAAAATTTTCTACTAAAAACACTTATAATAATGAAACGTCATCGTTCGTCTATGTAAATGGAGGAGAAAAACGTCCATCTATTGTAACATGCTACAGGGTACGAGATTAGTTTTTGGATGCAAAAAAATTTCGGACCACAAACAGTTAAACACCAACGTTGGGGAATTCTCAACACGAGGTTATTCAACAGCGCATTGCTTATGAAATCATTCTGGAAGGCTGTAAACGGTGAGGGGTTATGGCATGAGGTAATCAGATGCAAATATTTAAGGGGGGACTGTCTAAAACAAATTCTATGCTCAAATTTTCCCACCCTCAGGAGCGCATCTGCTATATGGAGAAGTTTCAGGATGATCTCAAGCCATGTTTCAGATAGGCTGGCGTGGATGTTTAGGGACGGTGGTGACATCCCTTTCACATTTAAAAAAATTATCGGACTTCCTTCAAGCGAGAATCCATCTCCGAGGCTTATACACTGCCTTGCTCACAGGGGCATCAACTACATTTCTCAGACTGTCAGATTATGGTCTTTCGATGCGCCAGAATTTAAATCTGCCATCCAGCTAGGGCTGTCGGAGCAGGTCTCGGAGGAATGGGAGTCGCTACGGGACGCTTTCAGGACAGCCGGTTTTAGTTGGGATAATGGAGGGGATTCCATTGTTTGGGACGGTCCCATGCACGAGGGTGCGCCTATTGTAAGCGACATTTACAGAGTGTTGAATTTTGCGTTCTACAGAGATCAGATGTCGGCATCCTTCTATGTATTTTGGAAACGGAAGATCCCCACTAAAATAGTCCTTTTTGGCTGGTTGGTCTGGAAGTGTAGGGTCTTTACGGGTGAAAATTTGAATAGGAGAGGTTTCTCCGGGCCTTTTAGATGTCACATATGCTGTAAAGAATGTGAATCAATCGACCATCTGTTTTTTCGCTGTCCTATCATCATGAGTTTATGGCGGCTTTTCTCTTATCATTTTATGGGTCCAGCATGGGATCTTACTGATTTCTTGACTGTTGCCATGGAGTGGGACAAACTAAAAGGTAAATTTAGATCGTTGCCATTCTATTTCATTTGGGAAGTGTGGTTGGGCAGAAACAGAATGATTTTTGAAGAGGTGCCTTTTCGGAGTTCAAATGTATATGCAAATATACTTGGCTGGATGGAAGATCGCCCTTCCCCAAGCGCTACTATTCAGGACTGCTCCATTCGAATTAGGCCACATGTGATGGAAATTTCGGCAATTTATTTCGATGGTGCTTGTGTGGATGGCTTATGGGCTGTGGTGCCTGGATAAAAATTTCACAACGTGAAAGGATTCATATTCACTGGAATGCTGGTATGGGATCCAACAACAAGGCGGAACTGATGGCTCTGTTGGGGGCCTCCGTTTAGCTGTTCTTCTTCAGATTCAGGATGTGCACATATTTGGAGACTCACAGGTTGTAATTGGATGGGTCCGCAGGACAATGGCCATGATGCGGCCTGATTTACAGGGATGGCTTCGCAGGATTCGAAGTTTCTGGGTCAGGCTCAACCATCCTACCATCATGCACATATACAGAGAAAACAATACCAGGGCGGATGGTTTGTCCCAGAAAAGTTTGGTTTCAGATTTCGGGATTATGCACGTCCAGCTTTTTAGAGATGGACAAGTCCATTGGCAGACCTCTTTTCCAATGCCATAACTGGATATGGCCTTGCTGTTTGTTTTGACAGATTTTGCTCACAGTTTCTTGCGGTTCAACTTTGCTTCCTTTGTGGATGTTTTTTTTTTACTATGCAGGGTTTTTGATCAGGGTTATGATACAGGGAGCCCGACATACTACATCAAGCGAGTCGGAATGTTTTTTTCTCAACGAGCCTGACAGGAATCAATTCATATGTGACTGTTCTCACACTACTACACAGGAGGGGACATGCTACAATTGTTATATTTTCATATGTGTCCATACATATCAAGGCATACAGACCTTCTCTTCACATTACTTGGCAACTGTGGTTATAATTTTTGGTCTGGCATACAAGTTTCTAATTGACAAATGGGAGTGGTCGAACCTGTGAGACGAGCCAACCTTTCTCATATCAAGCGAGCCTGGGAAATGATCTTTTAAAAGATTTATAAGAGGGCATGTCAATTGGCATCATCCAAGCCGGAATTAGACTTCAAACGTGCCGGTCATGCATCTTTTTCAAGCGAGCCTGCGAAGATGCGAGCCGAAACATAGTTTTCTCAAGCGAGCCTGACATATAACATTCCAAGCGTGCATGTTGAGATATTCGCCGCAATCTTCAATCAAAGTTACTTGTTATGATTTTCCTACGCCTGCAAATCTTTCTACAAACGAGCCCGTTTTGACATAAGATGATGTAGATGTTATGCGTTTTCATGTTTTTCGGAATATCTTTACAACACGAGTAGGGATGTACAGGTGTGATCTTGAATAGTTTTTTGCTTTTTATCACCCTCATTTATCAGTCATCTTTCCAATCAACACAGGACTCTTTTTCTGTAGATCGTTTATCCTTTTGTCCTGTCCATCGTTCATAATCTAATTGTCCTCACATCTGTTTGATGGTCTTGTATGTATGGGATGGCTCTTTCCCGATATGAGGAGGCCTAACACATTTCTGCTCCTTAATCCTATAAGTGAGCAACATCATCTGGCCAGTTTATGGTGGAATTCTCGCTGCAGAACTTTACAGCTGAGATTATACAAGTCTATGTACTGTCTATATATTAATATATTCAGCTCCATTTACGACATCAACATCCTGCTGATAGAATTTCCAAAAATAAATGTTTATAATAATGAACGTCAAGGTCGTAAACGACATCGGGATGCTGATGGAATTTTCCGATAATAAACGCTTGTAATAATGAACGTCAAGGTAGTATACGAGATCGGTTTTCCACACAGAAAATTTTCCGACCACAAACAGTTATGAAAATGAACGCCAACGAGGTCGTATACAACATCAGGGATGCTGATAGTTTTTTTCTGCCAGTGTCTCTGCTAGTTTCCTTTTTTTTTTCCCTTCTGTAGTGTATAGTCTTATTGTAAAATTATAAAAAACTCTTGAAAGCTTGATGCAGCACAATTGTAATTTTTTTATTCTACAAGAAAAGCAAAAAATATCATCTTAATTGTATTTTTTTGATTTTATGGAATAAAAACATATATCTTATTGAAGGATATTAAAAAAAAAAATACGATCCAGCTGAGAATTGACCAAAAAGAATCATAATAATCAACGCCAACGTCCCTCACCGCGTTTCAAGAGAACGTCTGTCTATATTAACGGATAGGATAGGTGGGCCCACCTGGGAGAATTATGCAAGCGGAAATGGAAAAACTCTGCTATCGTCCGTCTCTGCAAACGAAGTGGAAAAATTCTGCCAGAGAGCGAGAGAACGCCAGTCTATATAAATGGATACGGAGAAGTGTTCCCAAGATAGGTGGGCGGAGCGGAAGAGACAGAGAGAACTTTGTGGGCCCACTTATCAGAGCGGGAGAGGTGGGCTAGCCTGAGAATCTGCAATCGAGATATGTATATGGATGCAAAATGGGCGGAGTCTAAGTGGATTAAAAAAGGGAGTTGTTTATTTAGTCAATAGAATAGTTTGGATAGTAGTTTATTGTTGGAATTTGGTAAAAAATTCAAAAAATTAGGTAGTTAGAGTGTTGGAATTGCAATTTTCGATAGTGAAAATGGATTTAGCACTATCAAAAAATTTTAAAGCACCTAAAATATTGAACTTTAACAACTATAAACAAAATTATAATAAATTTTTACTGAAATTTATCAAAATCTTTACCAGATTTTGAATTATTCTGTAAGTTTTTAGACTACCCCTTTAAAAAGATGCACATATCTTGGGTCGAACAGCGGGGCAGCACAACGTTCCCTTCTATATTGTTTTTAAGTGAATTTAAAAATGAAGCAAAAGAAAATGATAAAAAAAGAGCTTAGCAGATTTAAAATGAAGAAATTTTTTTTTAATAATTATACAATCTATTGTTTATGTCATTACAGGTAACAGCAACATTAAACTCCAATCTTCAGCGAATTTATTTTATAAAATGCATTGATACTTGGCAAATTTACTTTATAAAATGCATTGATACATTATACGAAAAAGGAAATATACTCACTGGCCGGCACAACCCACAATAGCGTCGCAGACTACATTGCCCGCTATTACCACGTTCACAGTCAGAGCCATCACCAGAGAAAATGGACTGGCTGCAACACCTGAACTCTGAAACCCTCCCACAAGGCTGAAGCCAACAAAATAAATATCTGACATCCAAATCTAGTGACCAAATAACACTCACCCTTCTTACCGTGGAAATGGAATCCGACCATATGTCCAAGGGGAATACTAAATGCGCTACGTGGATGGAAAATCTGCCGACACGTGTGTGAATAGGGAGATATGCATGGACTTTAATGACTACATGATGTAAAATTAGCATAGTTGATCTCTCCCCACTCAACATGAAGTGGCCATAAAATCAATATCCAATATTGAAATTGATGTTATTGTGGGAATAGATAATAAAGTAATTTTTATTTTTTTTTTGGCATTCCACTCTTAATATTTATAGGATTTCTTTGAAGTTGGATTGGTAGGGCTTTTAGGGATAAGAATTTCAGTTACTGAATTTTAATATGGTTTGTTTTTTGTTTTTTGTTTTTAATTAATATATTAAGATATAAAATTTTTATTAGAAAATAATTATTTTTTTATTTGAGCTATGAAAATTTTTAATGACAAAAACTAATGTCTAACTTTGTTATTAAACTTATCAGTGATTTAACTTCCCAATGATGTAAGGGAGGAAAAAAAGGTAGATGTTGAGTTAATTCTTCTCCAACTCCTCCTAGGGGAACAGAGGGAGAAGAATAAATGGCCTCCAGGGACTGAAATCAACTGAATTCACTATCATGCCATCTCTAGTAACATAGCAATGGAATGTAGGCTTTCGGGAGGGCATATACTTGCTATTGCTTGGGGTTATGGTCTAAGAAGTTCGAGCATCAAAATATAATGAGAGGATATTGCCTTTTAATACAGTTTAGAAGGGGAGGATTTCTATTAATATTCAAGCACTTTATAAAAGAGAGAGATAGCCTCTGTGCATTATTCAAAGGATATTCAATTATTTTTTATTATTATCGAATAAATTAAATGTTAAAAATAATTAAATAATAATTAAAGTTTGAATTTATATATTTATTTTATTTTTAATAATTACATGTTAGGATAAGAAAAGATTTCAAAACCAATAAAAAAAAAGAAAAATAAAAGTAAAAATTAAATAAATAAATAAATAAATAGAAATAAAATAAAATAAAGATATAATTAAAAATAAAAATAAAATAGATAAAAATAAATAAATAAATAAAATAAAATAAAAATTAAATTCTTAATTACAAAAACAAGAATATAATAAATAAATAAATAGAAATAAAATAAAATAAAGATTAATAAATAAATAAATAAACAAACAAATAAATAAAATGAAATAAAAATAAAATTACATAAATAACAAATGAATAATAGTAAAATTAGAAATAAATATTTTTATTAAAATAAATATAAATATTTAAAAATTTTCCACCTCTTCTTCGCTGCCTAGGTAGCTTTTGCGACTGAGGATTAATCTCACCATAATATCAAATATTAGCTCCACCACAATTTCTCCGAGAACGCTACTGCAACGCACCGATGTGTTGAAAAGGGCAGAGGAGGAGCTGGACTTCATAGTTGGAAGGGAACGCGTTTTGGAGGAATCGGATCTCCCAAAGTTGAAGTATTTGGAGGCGATCGTGAAAGAGTCGAACCCCCACGCCGCGAAGGAGCAAACGACTTGACAGCAGCACGGCCCAGGCTGTGGCTGCATGGCAAATAGCGTGACGGCAAATGTCAAATTTTGAGTGGCGGTAAGAACGATGAGAACGCGCTCTATTTGGCTCAGCGAACAATCGCATTCGGAAAGCCAACAAAGAGAACGCTTTCAGCGTAATTAGTATATGTAGTTAAACACAATGTGTATTTTGGCTAATGAATGATGGGGGAACACAGGCATGGAAAATACCCAAACACCATTCTATGCAAAAGCTGAAGATTTTGTCAGAGCTTACTGAAATTAGTATATGTAGTTAAACCCAATGTGTGTATTTTGGCTAAGGAATGATGGGGAACGAAATTTTGTTTGTAAACGAGCCATATTCTTTTATTTCTATCTATTCTCGCTATATATATGAACATATTGCAGTGAATGAACTCAAAGGATAGAGAAACATGTCTAACCAGAAGATTCAAGTTTGTTCAGTAAATCTTCGAAGGACTTTCCCATTTGACATTTTTGTAAGGCCTGCTTTTACAAAAGTTAGAAACTCTTATAGAAATAAAGTGCAGATGCTCTGAGAACAAGTTTAGACCTAATAGAAATGAGTGCAAATGCTTTGAGACCAAGTTTACCCCAATCGAAATGAGTGTAGATGCTCTGACACGAAGTTTGCATTGCAATTAAATTCATTTTTTTAACTTTTAAATAAGCATACTTGATTTTGAAAGCATGCAAGATTATCCAGACTTGATAAATCAATACAGTAATGGTTAGGAGACGCCTTCCACAAATCGACACAAAAGAATGTTCTGGAAAAATATTATCAACACCTACACAGCGTCTTCTTTGAGTCATGTCGATCCAAGTCATCGCAACTCTGCTTTGATAGTTAACGAAAAGGCTGAAAGGTATGCATTTTCTTCATTTCCAGAAGTTGAAGCTTCATTTGTGGTTGGATGCAAGCTGACTCCAGCCTCAGCATTGAGCTCTCAATAGCGTTCACACAATCCCTGGCAAAATCATGGCCCAAAACGGTAAATTTAAGTCTTGTCAGTGACATTTCAGTGGGCTTCAAGATGGGAGACATTGTGATGAAAGTGAATTTCCGGATCTCCATGTGCCTTCGCATGGTTGCACAAGACTTGGGCTCACATGGCAGCAGAGTCTTCTTTGCTATGCTACACTGGCTCCTGCAAACCTCTAGGCCAGAAAACCTCAATATATACCGACTGCACAAAATTCTCTTCACCGATGACAACAAAGAAAAATCCCTTCAAGCTAAGAAAATGCGCTTTCAAACCAGGCTTGAAAGAAGGGATCTTTGGAGCAGACCAACCGCTAGACACCAAGGGTTTTATTGTTCATTCAAGAGGAGGAATACAGAGGGTTTAGGATACATATACAGCTGCAAGAACTGAAAGACCTGTGTTTCCGACAAAATTATTATGATGGTGATATCCACCATGCAATACAGAGCCTTGCACCAAGAACCAGGGAGGATGACCATTCTACAAAAAGGATTCCTCTGTTTTGTTATTCAAATGTTCAGTGGGTGGCTAGTTGTATCCAACATTTTTACAACCGTTTCAGGCAAAGTCTGTGATTGTTTGAATCACAAAATGCAATCTCTTCTGGCTTTTAAAAATAGTTTGTATGATCTTGAACATTTGGCTTCTTGGAATGTTTCTTTCAGATGTTGCTAGTGGGAAGGTGTCTCCTGTGACAGTCGAACCGGCGTTGATGTTGCGGTGGATTTGCATAATTGCAGTTTGAGTGGCATCCTGCGCCCTGTTGCACTGTTTAAATTGACGACCCTGCAGCATTTAGATGTTAGCTTCAAAAACTTTACTGGTTTATCTATTCCTATAGAGATGGGTCTTTTGAAAAACATGAATTTGAATTTTTCCATATGCTTATGCAGACATTGTATGTAATTGGATGATCATCTTATTCCACGATGAGTAGTATTGTGTGGGAGTCTTGTTATTGTTGTGTGCGAGAGCGACGCTGAAATGCCCTCGGGCGCGAAGAGAGGGAATTTCCAAAAATTCGATAGCCTGTTATTGTTTGTGTCAGCCTTCTGTATAAGGGCTTCTATCTGATACTGGCTCGGTTTCAACCCCAGGGATCTTAACAGGGACCCTAATTCCAATTGTGTCAATCTCCCGTCATGGTTTTTGTCGAATGTCATGAATATCTCGCACAGTTGTGCGATTTGGCCTTTGTCCAGCCTGGAGGACATGCCATGGCTCTCGTTCATTTTCTTCAATCGCACTACATATTCAGCTGCACGTCTGATTGGAGATTTTATGAACTCCTGCTATGGCAACGCTGCTGCAACGCCCCGATGTGCTGAAAAGGGCTTTTCTGGCTTTTAGTTTACTTCTAGACCTAGCTGCATACACACCATTTGTGGCAGTCTCAAGATCATCCAACATTCAATCCTATGGCATGTTAAACTCTGCTCCAAACTCATGCTGTTTGTAAACATTTGGCTTTTAGATTGCTTCTAGACCTAGCTGTATACACACCATTTGTGGCAATCTCAAGATCATCCAACATTCAATCCTATGGCATGTTAAACTCTGCTCCAAACTCATGCTGCTTGTAAACATTTGGCTTTTAGATTACTTCTAGACCTAGCTACATACACACCATTTGTGGCAGTCTCAAGATCATCCAACATTCAATCCATGGCATGTTAAACTCTGCTCCAAACTCATGCTGCTTGCAAACAGCTTGGCTTTTAGATTACCTCTAGACCTAGCTGCATACACACCATTTGTGGCAGTGTCAATATCATCGAACATTAAATCCTATGGCATGTTAAACTCTGCTCCAAATTCATGCTGCTTGTAAACATCTTGCTCCTGCATATGCAAAGTGTTTCTTGGGTGAAACTCCGTTGCTGAAATAGATTCATAAATCCTGAAGAAGCAAAGATTTTTAAAGTTCCTGTAGCTTATAATCTGATTGTGCACACTTCCAAAAGAACCAAGGAGAATGATTCCTTTTTACAGTATTTTCACATGAAGTATGCAATCCATGTAGAATATTAGAGCCATGAATAGGCAATATGACTGCTACCATTATGGGGATTCAAACAACCTACTTCTGATATTACTGAAATTCCCCATCGTTGCATGTTAAAACAAATGCTGAAATAAAAATACAACCTGGATTATCCATTTCACCTCCATGGCATAGATTGAATATTGCAGAGTAGAATAATAATGGTCAACCAACACAAGATAGTTGGATTGTTGAGAGGTAGGATCTGTTACAGCGTACATACGGATTTGATACTAAGAAAAAGTAGCCCATAACCTATCCACAAGGGACCTTAACCTGTCTCAAGGTAGGAGGCAGTAAGTAGTCCAAAGCTTTTGTTAGGTGGGGTATGGATGCTAGGTAGCAGCCCAACTTTATGGTGATGATGGATGCTGGTTATTCAGTATTAAGGAAGTATTTATAAAACAATCATAAACAATGTATCATCTCATTCAGAGGAAGTGTGTTTGTTTTCTCATCATACAAATATAACAAAGGAGGCATTCTGATTGACAATTCGATTTTGATTTTCAACTAATCTAAGCTCGGGGTTCAAACATAACTTCTTGTTTATTAAGCACCCACTTTCTTCCCATGCTTTGAAAGGTCCATATCGAACTATTGTAAACTTCGAACTTGATCATTCGAAGATTAACATAGTAAAAAATACTATCATGTGGAATCAGATCCAGAAAAGAAAAGGGAATCCAGAAGGTGCTATCCTACCAAGCACAATCGAAGGTTATTATAAATAAGCAATTTTTAGCATGACAGATAGTATGAGAGACGTGGAAAGGTTAAGAAATACTTAATTAACTAAAAGTAATTAGGTTTTAATTATGTTCAAGATGACACTCTGGAAAACAAATATGCCACACCTTAAACATTGGAAAATGGGATGGGCATATCTAGGAATGTCACACACATTCCATCTGAAACAACAGGAGCTAAAGACATTAATGATAGCACAGTACCACACTTTAATAGGATGACAATAATGAATGATAATATCAGCTTCACCTATGATTCAAGTCAAGAGAACCATGGTATTTGTAACGAACTCAAGATAATGGTAACAATCTTGCAAAACAGATCTCAATAGCTCTAGACTATTGCTGTTTGAATGTAAAAGGGCAATATTAATGCCACGAGATATTAGATTTGAAAATCATATTTTCAATTTCAGGAGTGCTATGCAAACCCTGGGTTAGATTACTAATATGCCTGCATTCATTTTGTAACTCTTGAACGCAAGACTTTTAATAGGAAGCATATATCCATTTCAACTCTGAATTTATTAAGCATCAAGAAGCATCAAGAACAATAAAAAATCAAGTTACAAACATCTAGGTGCTTAAGAGATCTGGACTTTAGATGAATCTATGCTAGTTGAATGCAAGACTGTTAATAGCAAGCAAATCCATGTTAACTCTGAATTTATTAAGCATCGAGAAGACTTAAAAAACCAGGTGGAAACCTCTAGTTGCTTACAAGATCTGGACTTTGGATAATCTTAGATCTATGCTAAGTTGATTCTTTCAATCTTCCATCGGATGTCAAAAAAAATATTTTCTTTTATTAGCATTACCCACGTACATACAACGGGGATCTCTCCCACCCCGGGATATAGAAGCAGTCCACTTCTTTCAATGTCAAGTAATCTGGTAAAACTCGGACTTCGGAATAACTCGGCCGAGGTAAATGCAAAAATTCAGACCGACACAGCAAAAATTTATCAACTTTTTTTAGGAAAGGCATAATATTTTATTTTTACAATTGAATTAAAATATTCTTAGCCACGGAATAAACACCAAGTTTATGCTCTAACAGCAGGGTGGAACACTGCTCACTTGCAGAAATGCAATCAGCAACCTTGTGTAAGCAAAATGACTGACTTTTGGGGGTTTATAATGAATAAAAATGCGCTTGCGAGCAGTCTTTCAAAAAACCTTCCGATCTTGTCAAATTTTTCAAGAACTTGCAATTTTTTAACCGCAAGTTCTCGTTTTGGAATGGAAGCGCTAATCTTTCGGCAATTTTTGCAACACTAGTTGATATGATTTTCTTCACTCACAATAAACTGATGTAAATGGAATAGTTACGTAGCCCTTTTAATCAAATCAACGATTCAAAAGCGTTCCCACAATCTTATCTCTTTTCAGAGAAGTCATGCATATTGACAGTGATAAATGTAAACTTAACAGAGAGATCTCAGTATCTCTGATCGGATTTGATCTCATCTAGAGTAATTTTTTTTTTATCTCAGAAAACAGTAGGGAGACATTACAAGAAAAAAAGAAATGTTTCTGCAATTTATAAATTTGACTGTGCATTGGACAGTGGACAGAAAATGGGGAATTACTTGCTCACCTGTCCACATTAATAGATCATAACATTACTTGTACAGAAACGAACACTGAAAATAATAAAGCAGAAAAATCAGAAGGATGTTTACAGGCCTGCCTATGTATGGGCATATAGGCAGGCAATAATAATAAAGCATAAACCTGGATTTGATTACCCCGTAGGCAAAGTATCAACGTAGCTTATGACCATCTTGAGTAAGCTACTCTTGGCATCCGATTGAAGACCCGCCCGCATCTCATCCGCCATTGCATCCACCACGTCTCTGAGTCTGGAGATCGGGGTCGAACACTGCCTTTCCACTTCCTTCACGATGCCCTCTGCTCGCTCCCAGTGCGTTGTCTCGGAGCTTAAACACACATCCCCAAAATCTGCCTTCTCATTCCTCGTATAACACATCAATGGACAGCCGCGACGAGAAGATGAAAAAGCAGCAGAGGCTTTGAGAATTGATGCCTAGGCAAACTTTGAATCCTGAAAAAACATCCTGTAGCTTCCATGGTTATATGCAGTAGAAGAAGATCTTAGAGACAAAAAAGGGCTTTTCTGGAAATTTTTGTCTGATAAAACATGAGTTGGGTTCAAACCGGCGCAGGAGAGCTCCATGGTAGTTGGTTGGGATAATGGGGAATACAGGGGAAGGAAATAGACAACAGGGTAATGTTTACAGGCCTGCCTATGTATGGGCATATAGGCAGGCAATAATAATAAAGCATAAACCTGGATTTGATTACCCCGTAGGCAAAGTATCAACGTAGCTTATGACCATCTTGAGTAGGTTACTCTTGGCATCCGATTGAAGACCCACCCGCATCTCGTCCGCCATTGCATCCACCACGTCTCTGAGTCTGGAGATCGGGGTCGAACACTGCCTTTCCACTTCCTTCACAATTCCCTCTGCTCACTCCCAGTGCGTTGTCTCGGAGCTTAAACACACATCCCCAAAATCTCCCTTCTCATTCCTCGTATAACACATCAATGGACAGCCACGACGAGAAGATGAAAAAGCAGCAGAGGCTTTGAGAATTGATGCCTGGGCAAACTTTGAATCCTGAAAAAACATCCTGTAGCTTCCATGGTTATATGCAGTAGAAGAAGATCTTAGAGACAAAAAAGGGCGCTTCATAGTTGGAAGGGAACGCGTTTTGGAGGAATCGGATGAGGACCCCAACGTCAATGACGTGGGCACGCAAACGACAGCCGCGAAGGTCAAACGACTTGACAGCAGCACGGCGCAGGGAAGTCGAACAGTGAGCGGCCACTTGTCAAATTTTTATAGGCGGAAAGAACGATGAGAACCCGCTCTCATTGGCTGAGCGAAAAATCGCATTTGCAAAGCCCATAAAGGGAACGCTTTCAGCGTAATAAGTCAACCTTAATTTTGAAAAACAATAAATTCACTATAGTTTCTCCACTTATTAATTCATTATACAAATAAATAACACCAAAAAAATGAACTTCCTCATATATAACTTTTTATGATCTACTTATTGTGCACAAGACAATTTGCTTTTAGGTGTCCATCATTTCTAAAAGATAATTTTTTTTCAAAAGTGAAGTTAATGTGAGGTAATGTAAATAGTCATGAAATTTTTCTTTTAGGTATTCATCATTTCTAAGAAATAAATTATATAAAAAAAATTGAATCTATTGCGAGGCTTTCTAAGAGAGAAATTATATAAAAAAATTGAATCTATTGTGGGGTAATGTAGATAGTCATGAAAGGGTTTAGTGATGAAAGTTAAGGAATAACTTTGTCACTAGACTTATAAGTTACTTTAATCTACAATTTGGTTAAGGTTAATTTCAGAAAAGACTGAATTAATTAAAAAACTTGTCTACTTATTAACTCATTACATAGATAAATGACACTAAAATATAATTTAGTCTACCAAAATTAACTTTGAAATTGTTTCCTTATAATCTAATCATTTTACATAATAGAGCCTTGGTTTTAGGTATTCAATATTTCTAAAAGATAAATTGTGAAAAAAATTTAAGTTATTATGGAGTTACTTAATTTTGAAAAATAATGAATTCATTAAAATGATTGAGTTTTTCCACTTATTAATTCAATACATGAATAAATGACACTCAAATTCCATTCTGAGCTACTAAAAATTAACTTCGTAATAATTTTTTTATGATCCAACCATTGTGCACAATGGTGTTATGCTTTTAGTTATCCAACATTTCTAAAAGTGAAATTTAAAAATATAAATAAAAAGTTAAATTATTATGGGGAGATGTAGATGGAAAAACTTATTTTTGGGCTATCCACCATTTAATGAGGTGTGGCATATATTGCTCACTCTATATGCCACACCACATTAAATGGCGGATAGCTCAGGAAATAAGGCTCGCTGATGTAGATAGTCATGAAAAAGTGTATTGACAAAAGTCAATGACTAAATTTTTCACTTAGATTATAAGTGACTTGAACCAACAATTGGGTTAAGCTTAATTTTGGAAAACAATGAATTTAACCAACAATTGGGTTAAGCTTAATTTTGAAAAACAATGAATTTACTAAAAAAAATTGAGTGTGTCCACTTTTTAACTCATTACATAGATAAAAATTGAGTGTGTCTACTTATTAACTCATTACATAGATAAATGACACTAAAATTTCATTCAGTTTTACCAAAAGTTATTTTCGTCATAGTCTCTTTATGATCCAACCATTGTGCACAATGACAATTTTTTTAAATATCCAACATTTCTAAAGAGAAACTTTGGAAAAAAAAATCAAACTATTTTAAGGTAATGTAGATAATCTAAATCAAGATGATCTAGCTTATGTTTTAAACTATTTTAAGGTAATGTAGATAATTTAAATCAAGATGATTCAGGTTATGTTTTTGGATGCATACTAGGATCCCCAAAAAGACTACACACCAAATTGGTGTATAAGACCCCCTTGTTTATAGGACAAGGGACCCACCTCTCATTTCTAAAGAGAAAATTTGGAAAAAAAATTAACTATTTTAGGGTAATGTAGATAATCTAAATCAAGAAAAGTTTTCATTATAATCGTTCTTTCAAAATTCTCCGAAATACATTTTTCTGAGTAAAAATGCTTTGAAATATCCAAAAAGCTTGAAGTATAGAGTATTTTAAAAGTTTTCTTTGATGCCTATCCAAACCTGCTATAGTAAATTGAAACAAGTTGGAAAAGTAAAGTATTTATCGTAATACATATGTTTGTCAAAAACAAGTTGGAAAAGTAAAGTATTTATTGTAATACATATGCCTTTTAATAAAAAAACTGATTAAAACATCCCAACACTAAACAATCCAAATTGTATGCATTGTAGACTGACACTTAGATTTCTAAAGTCCAAGATTATGACTGGCAATGTGGCAGTAGAGTTGGCCTGAGTTGAGGCTTGAGTTGGAACACTGATGAATATAGGCCCTTCCTGGTGTTCATTTGGCTTTGTGTCTGATTCTGAGACCACATAGCGTTCTATGCGAGACAAACTAACAACTATATCATCCAAGTTGTATCTAATGTCTCTCATAGTTCATTTTATATCCTCCTGACCTGCAAATGTCCTATATTTTTCTACTTGCTTGTCTCTAATAAACATGCTGAGAAGAGTTTCCAATTGGCGATGAGGATTGATGGAATGAAGGAAGTGGATCACTCTCTTAGGAAAATTCCCCTAGTCGAGTACCCACTTGAGGCTACTTCCTCCTAAATATGAATCTTATAAATAAACATGATCATCAAGTTCTTTAGCCTCGAACTCAAGAATTTCCTTTTGGAACACCAGAGGCATTGCTTCAAAGAAATTTGTTTCTAATCCCCAACCAAACAGTCTCCAGCGACGCATTGAATGAGACCTTGTGTTAGCCATCAGTAAATTTTGTCATAAGCAAATGATGGCTAAAACTGTCCTTAAGCCTTCAAGAGATCATTTTCATATAAATTCATTCATTCTTGAAGGTTGTTGTTCCCTAATTGTTGTTCCTTAACTACCGTGCCTTAAAAACAATGTTGTTCCCTCCAAAAATCCAACAAGAAATATGTTGTTCCCTTCAAAAATGTTTCCTAAACAGCCCCCTTTTCATCATTTCATTCACTCATTATGGCCCTTTTTACCCTCCATTTTCCTCTGAAAAAAGCTCCTTTTCTCTTTTTCATTTTCCCTTCTTTCCCCTCAAAAAACTTTCAAAATCCCTTTTAAACTTATGAAAAATCATTTATTATGGTTTAAAAACTATTATTCTGCCTATCAAAACCTCAAAAAACTCACAAAAAATGCAGAAAAACCTTTGGAGGACCTCTTCCCCCCCTTTTTTAGGTCTTAAGCCCCTTTCGGTTTGGCCCCCAGCTCTTTCCTCGTCATAGAACCAAGGCACTGTGACTGAGCACTTGAACCTTTTCACTCCCAACCCTTCACCTTAGCCCTCGGCCCTTTCATTCCTTCGTTAAATCTTCCCCGCTCCTTGTCTTCTAAGCGCCTCTCCTTCATAAACCCCCGCTCCATTTTATTCATATAATCCCACCCTCGACCACCGGCTAAACCCTTAGCCCCTTATCTCTCCGCTCCCGGTCCCTTGCACCTCTGTCGGACCTTTCCCAACTCCTCTTCCTTTAGCCCCTACCCTTATACCTGTATACCATCACACCCTTTAAAGGAAATTCTTTTCTCCTTTGAAAATCTCCTCGCGCAAATACAAACCCCTCAAGCGATCTTGACTATCGATCTAATTGATTTGACGGTCATCACTTGCCCGTTCCATTCCTTGACTCCGACATCGAATCCTCACCATCGATCGATATAAACCGATGGCCCTCACTCATCCCGTCACCCAACTTTCCCCCAGACCCACATTCCACTACCCGGTTCTCTCACCCTATCACACGCTGCCACCTGTCTCCCACCAGAGCTTCAGCCCGTGCACCTTTCCTATCGCACCCGATCCGCAGCGTCAGATCTCTTCCCTCTCATCCGACGGTTGTCATCACATATCGCGTGATTTCGTTGTCCGGAGTTTAACACTCCAAAATCACGCGATACCAGCTATATCGAAAAGTCCACATGGCGCGATGCAATTGGATCGCGTTCCCTCCAAGAAAAACCACTTGCTGCCCGAGGGTTGCGCGAAAACCACCCGTGGTATTTCGAAAACCACTTATGCCCGAACTTGAGCCAAAATCCATTTTAAACCATATTTTCGCCTATTTTCTTCATGAGGCCTCTTCCGCTTGCATATTCCCCCCTTCTGCACTGCTCCTCCCGCTCTCTATCAGCTTCTGTAAAGCAGTTTTCGAACCCGCAGGATTTTATGTAATGTTTTTTGTGGTTTTTGCAGGTTTTTGACAGCAGTTTATGAGGACGAAAGCCTCCTATGGTTCATAAAGAGACAAGGCCTAAGATCATGACCCTTGAAACTCCAACAATGCAGAGTAGAGGCTTCCGAGGTTTATTCCACAGTTTTTTGGCGCTGTGTGAGTGTTGATCATAACATTAAACCCTCCACCACAACAAAAAATCACCTGCACATAGCAAAGAAGCAGAACCGTGAAGACAAAGCTTGAAGACTAGAGGCTAAAGATAACAACCAGTCGATTATAAGGTATAATCATGTAGTTTGAGGGCTTATACATAGTATCAAGGATTAAATATCCAAAGCCGAGGATCAAGGGGTTAACCCTACAGTTATAGGTAAAGCATGATTAAAAGGTTAAAAGGACAGGCTTAAGGTACTAAGGCCGAATTCAGTTCAAAAGAACCAAAGACAGTGATGATTAAGCATATAAGGTTTAAACACTCCAAAAGTGATTATAAGGCACAAAAGCAATATCAAAGGCCTTATTGAAGTTCAAAGTGCCAGATCAGCACAAATCAGTGAAGGAGCCTCCAAATGCCACATCATAGAGGCTATAACTCCTCAAAATACCACCTGCTAGCTGATTTCATCTAAAAGAGTGCATATTAATTGCACAGTCAGGGATATTTTTAAAATACAACTCAACATTAACTGCCAACCTACCAAAAACCCTCAAAGTCAACAAAAATGACTAAAGGTGATGAAACTTAATGTAAAATTTATTAAAACAGATATGAGCATTTGAAATCTTCTCCCTCAGGCCTCCCAAAGGTCAAGAAACCATTACTCTGTATTAATTGAACAAATGAACCCTTCTTACACTCCAGCTCCTCATTCTTCTGTAAATACTTATGTAGAAGACAGTATAGAGTTTGGTCTTTGAATACTCATTAAGTGTAAATAGCTTTGAAGCTGCTGAAGCTTTATTTTGTAATAGAAGAAAGATAGGCTGAGATGAGAAATCTGAAGCTGTAGAGACCCACTGGACTCGAAGATTGTAACTGGTTTGGACATCAAATATACAAGCTGATTTATGGGATCCTGGTCTATGTTAATGGTGATGTGTTTCTTACTGTAATTGTTTTTTCCTTCATGTTTTCATTTTGTCCACTTTTCTCTGATAAAGAACAACAAACATAGATTAGGATTTACTTCTGAAGTACCCTAAATCTCACTGATAAATCTTTATCCTTTATGTTTTCTGCTAATTGTGTATTTGAGGATAATTCAACTGAGTGTAATCAATCAAGGAATGTTGGTGAGCCCATGTCTTGTTGAGTAAAATTTGAGATATTGTTTTTGAATGTTATTTTCATTTTCATGCTAAGTAATGTTAAACTAGGGAAGTCTATGGTTAGCCCTGTCCTCTAGTCTTTTCTCCAACAGCTGTCTTGAAAGTTTCCCTTCAAAGTATGTCAAAATCAGGCTAGTTTAAAAGTACTTACCTGATCTTAGACTATTTTTATGTTAATCTTGAATGTTTTCCTTTGAATATGCTGAAATCAGGCTAAGTTAAAAGTATTTACTTTATCTTAAGCTATTCTTTGTTTTTCTTATCTGTTTGCTTCTTTCACCACTGTTAATGTTTCATTCCATAAAATCAACTTAAAGAGATCTATTGACATAGATGACTTTCCCCATAGACCACTTTTGAAATTTGTTGTGCAATTAAATCCTTTATGACTCCATAGCCCAATGGATTAACATTGTTTCTTACTTATCTTATCAGCTGGACCATTTTCAAACTACTCACAACTTTACCCTTCAAAAGACTTCCTTCATTTTGATGATGTTCATTCCAACCAAAACAAACAAAAACCTTGTTCTTCATAACTAGCCTAAAAATCATATTTAAAGCTTAAAGAAATACCTCTTGAAAGCACATACATAGAGAGATCCCTCTCTGAATCTAGGAGGGCTAGATCCTTAGATTCCAAAGTGGTTTTGATGTTGGCTCTGCAGTGTTTATATTTGTCAATCTTGCAAACTAGAGGAACATAACATAGTGGAGACCATACTGGGGACTTCTGAGTAAAATCCCTTAAGCAAACACTCAGTATTCATTTAAGAAAGATCAGATTTATTCAAGCACTACCATTTTATTGGTGATCATGGTAGGACTTATCTGAAACAGTGAAAAACTAAGTAACTCTTAAGATTCTAACAAGAGCCTTATCAAACCTTGAAGAAATCAGCTAAGTAAGCCACAGAGTAAACTCTGTTTGTCTCATCACCATAGCTAAGTGTTGAAACAAATTTAGGACACTCTCATAACCCACAGGACTATGAAAACTCAAAAAACCCTAAAATATTTCAGATTGGTATTCAAACCTATTAGTGGTGGTGGACCATAAAAAATTTTACCTTCTAAAGCTAAAAATTTCCACCTGGTGACTCCACAATCCTGAATAGACCTAAAGACTCCACTGGGAAACCCATTTCTATCATAACATCATACAAACTCAGTTAAGGAAATTGTGAGAAATTAGGTTTTCTTGTTTAAAATATCATTTATCCTATCAAAGATTGTCATATTTGTTTAAAATTTTCTTATCATTGGGTCTGAAAACACAACATAGTGGCTTCTAGAAGAATTCATACTAGAGCCTATCCTAACCCAAATCCCCCTGAGATAGTTGATAATCCGGAAAGTATACTTAGGAAGTCTCCTAATTCCAAAACTTCAACTGTTGTCAGACTAGTCCATAGAGCTAATTATGTTCCCGAAAACCTAACAACTCTACAAGATTCACAAGTTGACTTAAGAAACCCATTTAGAACTAGGTCACTTGATGATATTGATCAGATAGACTTTGAGCCTTCACACTCACCCCAACGTAGTGGTGAACATCCTGGTAGTAGAGAGACCACTCCACCTGACCTTCATTTCATTCATAGCTTTGGTTTTTCTCATCCTAGATCTGCTCAACAGTCTTCTGTTGGTCCATCCACTTCTGTTATCCATACTCCCACTGTTCAAACTACTCCATTCCATAAAACCCCTCCTATCTTACATCCTCCACCTGTAAACCCCCCACTTCTTCTACAACCTCCTATCATGGAAACATAGTATGCCCCTCTAGTCCTTCCTTTACCTTTAGTTAATCTGCCACAGGACTATCAGTCCAAGATTCCATTATATGATGCAAGTGGAGCTACTACTACTTCACAACATGTGGACAAAATGAATGACTATTTTGAAAGAAATGAGATTGATGATGAAACTGTCAAACTCAGATAGTTTGCTCAGAGTTTAGGGGGTGAAACAAGAAAATGGTTCAAAAGCTTAACCCCTAATAGTATTAATGAACTCCAAGCCCTCCATTAGTTATTCCTAAACAAATGGGAAGTCAGAAAAAAACCTCTCCAAATACTTTCAGACTACAACAACCTCAAAAGAAATACTAGGGAAAGTATTCAAAATTATTGCACTAGGTTCAATAGTGTTTTTAATGCCCTACCCCCAAAATTGAAACCTCCACAAGGCTTAGCTTTGGCCAAATTTCCTGAAGGATTTGATCCTGAAATGGCATTTTAGCTAAGAGAAAGAGACCCTTTGACTTTGGAAGACATGCAGAAGGAAGCTCTTGCTATGGAAGTAAATTTGATTGAAAAAAGAGCTAGGATGAGGAACGAAAAGAAAGTATCATTTAGGGAGGAAAATACACCTTCCACATCTTGCTAAAAAATGGAAAGAATGATGGAGGAAAGGATGAAGAAGATGAGCATACTTGAGAGAGCACAATCTAGAGAAAATAAATCACTTCCCCAAAATAGAAATCAATCTCAAAATCAGAATCAGAACTTTAGGAGAAACCAACCTCAAAACAGACAAAGAGAGGATGATCAACAGATCAGACCTCATTTCCAAGTAAATTATGTTAATGAGGATGAAGAGACAAATGAAAAAACATAGGATGACAACATGAGCATGCTAGGAGTAGGAAATGAGGATTCTGATTTCCTCTATAAAAGAAAACAAGGTCTATATACACCTTATGATGACAGAAGACCACAAACTGATTATTATGAACAATACTATGAAAATTCCATCATAGGATCACCTAAACAATATGACCTCAGAAGTAAAAAGAATCAAGAGACTCCCAGAAATAAAACCTCTGATAAATTTGCCAAAAACTGCCCTGAAAATGTTTCGAAAAGACAACAGAAATTCACCAGATAGTGGCTGTAAATTCTGATTCAAACAAAGGGAAAAACACCCAAGCCAATGAAAAACAGAGTCTTAACCCCAACAACACTAGCACCTCAGCTGATGCTCCTAAAAAAACTATTCTAACTGCTGTAAATATAAAAAATCAGCAAGCTGATTTTGCTGAACAAGGAGTGACTAACAAGGCTCATTTAAACATTTTGAAAAACCAGATTCCTTTCAGCCTAGAGAATGAAATTTCTAAAATCAAAATCTCTATCCCACTCATTAAATTAGTCACTCAAAATGTATATAGAGGTCAGATTTTGAAATATTTGAACATAGAAGATGTTCATGACACAGTTAACTTAAATGATGATACCCCAGAGCTCTTTTTTGGACCGAAAATTGAAGGAAAGTTTCAAGAAGGAACCACCCCTCCTTTTTACATCAGTTTAAACATCCATGATAACATTTTGCACAATGCCATGCTTGATTTAGGAGCATCACACAACCTCATTCCCAAGGTGATAATGGAAAGATTAGGCTTAGAGGTAACTAGACCCTACAAAGATTTATATTCCTTTGATTCAAGTAGGGTGAGATGCCTAGGCCTAATAAAGGATCTGTGTGTTAACTTAGTCCAAATACCAGCCAAGAGTTTAGTAATGGACATTGTAGTGGCTGATATACCCTCCAAATATGGCATGCTTCTTTCAAGGTCATGGGGTGCTAAGTTAAAAGGCACAATGCAGATGGATATGACTTATGCCACCATCCCTATCTTCAGTCAACCCAGAAGACTCTATAGAGAAACACACATGAAATATATGGTGAGTAACCAAGAAAGACCAAAGAATTCTCCTCTCTATTCCATACACACTGACCTTGACTCTTTCATTATTTTCAATGATGATATTCCTAAAGAGTAAGAGCCAATCAATGAAAAAACATCAAATTTTGTAATCACTTCATATTCAAACATAGCTACAGCCATTGATAAAGGGGAGAACAAAGAGGAAATTAAAAAGCAGTTTGCTGATTTAGAAATTTACAGCAAACAGAGTAGAGGTCTTGAGGTCCAGAATAGTCATAAGCATAATGCAGATCATGAGAATCAAGGAGTAAAACCTCAAAACATTGAAAACCTTGAGGAACAAAACACAGAAAAAAGTAGTGCAGACCCTTTTATAGAACAGAAAGATGAAGAAAACAGAGAGGACAGTAGTGAAATAAATCACAAATCTGAAAACAATCCTCTTTGGAGCATGAATTTTGATGGGTCTTTCACTAAAAATTATGCAGGAGCAGGCATATGGATACACAACACTGAAAACAATCATGATGAGGGACATTCCTTTAGATTAAACTTTCAATGTACCAAAAATATAGCTGAGTATGAGGCTCTCATTTTAGGCCTACATTTATTGAAAAAACTAGGAGCCAAAAGGATAAAAGTTCATGGGGATTCAGAGTTGATTATTAGGCAAGTAAATGGGGAATATAGTGCCAAATACCCTAGACTTAGAGCTTATAGAAATGATGCCATGGATTTATTAAAAAAATTTGACGAATTTCAACTTATCTTTATCCCAAGAAACCAAAATGTCCTTGCCAATGGTTTAGCCTTTGCTGCTAGAACTTGTTTAACACCTTATGAAACCAAGCAATGCACCACCCAAGTCAAATTTAGACTAGCTGTCCCAGATAATGAAAGATATTGGAAAGTCTTTGATGGAGATACACAAATAGAAGACTTCTTACAGTCCAAAAATGAATTTGAGACATCAAACTTAGATTCTGATTATGAACAAGACTATCCTATTGAAAAAAAACCACTTGTTGAAGAAGAAAAGTCTCCCAAGATTGCTGAAATAAATATGTTAACCTATGAATCCAATCATAAAATAGAGGAAAGCACAGATTTAGAAAATGAAGACTCAGAAGTGCTGCAATCTAAAGACCAAAGCTTGCCAAAAGGACTGGTCCCTTTAGAGGAATTATTGGATTTGAATGATGTGGCCAAGAAGCCAAAACTAGAACCCATAGAATCTGAAGTGGAAGAATGCAACATAGGCAGTAAGGAAAAGCCCAAATTAATCAAACTGTCTAAAACACTGCCAGCTCATATCATAATGAAATACATTGCGCTGTTTAAAGAATTTTCAGATGTGTTTGCATGGAGCTATGAAGATTTGGAATCATATGATACAAAAATAATTCAGCATAAAATACCCCTCAAAGAAAACCAGAAACCTTTTAAACAGAAATTGCACAGAATCAACCCTGTTCAATTACCTCTGGTAGAGAAAGAAATAAAAAAAATGTATGATGCTGGAATTATTTTCCATGTTAGATACTCAGAGTGGGTGTCTAATCTTGTATCAGTTAGGAAAAAAACAGGAGAGATAAGGCTTTACATTGATTTTAGAAACTTAAACAAAGCCTCACTAAAGGACAACTATCCATTGCCCAAAATGGATCATATCCTACAAAAGGTAGTTGGTTCCAAAAGAATTTATTTGCTAGATGGCTTCTCAGGGTACAATCAGATTTTGGTACATCCTGATGATCAACTTAAAACAACCTTTACCACACCTTGGGGTACTTTCATGTATTTGAAAATACCCTTTGGTTTAATGAATGATGGTGCCACATTCCAGAGAGCCATGGACATTGCATTTTCAGAAGAAATAGGTTACTTCATAGTGATTTACTTATATGACATCACTGTCTATTATAAAACAGATGAAGAACACCTAATACACTTGAGAAAAGTCTTTGAGAAATGCAAAAAATTTGGGTTATCTTTAAATCCAAAGAAAACATTGTTTGGTCTCCAAGAAGGCAAACTTCTTGGACATATCATATCAGAAGAAGGAATAAGGATAGACCCAAAAAGGATTGATGGTATATTGCAAATCAACCATCCCAGAAACATCAAGGAACTTCAATATTTCATTGGAAAGATTAATTTCTTGAGGAGGTTCATACCCAATCTAGCTGAACTCCTTAGAAACATAACAAACATGCTTAAGAAGGAAGGAGTTCAATGGACCTTAAAAGCAAAGAAATCATTTGAACTGGTAAACCAAGCAATCACCAAAACACCATTTCTTATCAGTCCTGATTTTTCAGAAGATTTCTTCATTTTTTCATTTGCATCAGAACACACAGTCACTGTTGTCCTATTACAGAAAAATTTGGATGGACAAGAGGAGCCCATTGCATTTTTCAGCAAGGCACTAAGGGATGCACCTCTGAAGTACAACATAATGGAAAAACAAGCCTTTTCCTTGTTCAAAGCTTTAAAATACTTCAAAGTTTATATTTAACATTCCCACATCATAGCATTTGTGCCTCATTTAGTTGTGAAAGAGATATTGACCCAAGATCCAGATGGCAAAAGAGGAAAGTGGATTGTTGTAATTTTAGAATATGACCTAGAAATCAAGCCCACTAGACTCATAAAGGGTCAACGACTAGCAAAACTTATGGCTAAATCCAACTTTCAAGCTCTTGATATAAACATGTTTAATGCATTAGATGAACAAGAGGAGTTTTCAACTCCAATTATTGAAGATAATTTTCTGAATTCATCTTGGTATGCTGATATTTTGTATGTTTTGCTCAATCTTAATGTTCCTCCTGGTTTGTATAAAACAAAGGCAAGACTTTTAAAGTTGAAAGCTGTAAATTACTGCATTTTGAATAAATGTTTATATTGGAAAAATGCTAGTGGATTATTGATTAAATGTTTTCCTGAGAATGATGAAGATAAGAACAAGTATGAGTTTCATGAAGGAGAATGTGGAGACCACCTCTACTAGAAACCAACTGCTAAAAAAATCCTTAGAGTTGGTTATTACTGGCCTACCCTCTTTCAAGATGTCCATAAAATGATTATTGGCTATCACAAATGCCAAATCTTTGAAGGAAAAAAAAAATTTCTTCCCTTACTTTTGCAACCAATCACTGTTGAAGCTCCTTTTCAGCAGTGGGGTCTAGAATTCATTGGGGAAATCCATCCTCCCTCATCTACACAACATAGATGGATCCTCACAAAAACAAATTATTTTACCAAGTGGATAGAAGCCATCCCCTCTAGGAATGCCACAGACTCAGTCATCATCTCATTCCTTGAAAACCATATACTTTCCAGATTTGGTTGTCCTAGAAAGATCATAACTGACAATGCTGCTGCATTTCAGTCTAAAAAGATGGTATAATTTTGTCACAAATATCAAATCATATTGGGTCACTCCACAACTTATTACCCTCAAGGTAATGGGCTGGCAGAGTCCTCAAATAAAAGTTTCGTAAACATTATCAAAAAGTTGTTGGAAGATAACAAGAAATCATGGCACAATAAGCTAGTACATGATTTATGGGCAGACATATTGACAGTTAAAATGTCAATTGGAATGTCTCCCTACCAACTAATTTATGGAACTGATACAATATTTCCAACCAGTTTAGGAGTGCTAGTAATGAAGCTGATCCAGGAAGTACAGTCTGAAGATGATGATGTAACAAGAAGAATAAACCAAACTATACATTTACAGCAAACTAGAGAGGAAGTATACATCAGAGCACAAAAACTACAAGAAAACATCAAGAAGCTGTTTGACAAAAGAACCAGGGCAAGTGATTTCAAGATTGGTGATAAAGTTTTGAAATGGGATTCAAGAAGAGAAGATAAGGGCAAACATGGAAAATTTGATAACTTATGGAAAGGCCCTTATCTTATCCAATCTGCCATTGGGAATAATGCATTTTTTCTGCAAGAGTTGGATGGAGCTGAGTACTTTGGAGGTCCTGTTAATGGCAGGGGTCTCAAACATTATTTCTGTTGACTGATATTTTTTAAATTTAAAAGCTTTTGTTCATTGTATATAACACTTCTTTAAATTTGAAAAAAGAAAAATACAAAAACAATAAAAAGAGAAAAAGAGAGCAGACATTAAAAAAAAGGTACAACTCCATACCAAAAAAGAAAGGAAAAATCTGAAAGTGTGCAAGCTTAAATGCCACTACCAAAAAACAACATTGTTATTTTAGTCATACAGCCTAATCATGACTAAGATAGATTTCAATTTTCTGCTAATAGGTTAGTGAAGAAGATTCACCAAACTGTTTAATATTGGCTTATCAGTAGAATAGATTAGGATAAGAAAAATAGAGGTTCAAACAAGCTCAAGTCCTGAACCTATAAAGTTTGATGAATAATTGGTTCTAATCTGCTCAAAATCTGAGCCAAGAAAAAGAGAACATCTCAAAAATATCAAAATCAAAGCTGCAAAAAGAATGAAGGATGCTTTTTGATTTTTAGATCTTAGGCCTTCACAGTTTTGTTTCAAATTTCTGCAAATAAAGTCTATGTGCAGCTTGTTTTTATGCCATAGTCCCACAGCAAATGAGACTGTCTAATCCTGATTTGAATGTGTTTTAAATTTCTGTTTTAGAAAGTAGAGAATAAAATCTGCCAGACAGTCTAATCCTGGTAGATAGTAGCTTAGGTAGAGAGTTTATGAGTTCAACAGTGTAATCTAAACTCATGGAAGAAATAAGGGTAGACTTAGATTAGTTTTTCCTGTTTTCAAAAAGAATAAAATGTTGATGTTTAAGGTCTGCAAGTCCAAGTGCACCTTCTGAATAAAAAATGATAGGAAGTAGGCTATGTAGGTAGAATGATTGGGAGAATTTGTTTGCTGATATGAAATGCTGATCATCTTTTCTAAAGCATCATGATCAGAGAAGAAAGGTTTTCAATGGATAAAGGCACATATCTACATCCCAGAGATCGAAATCTAAAGTTCTTGACACCTCCAAGGAGCTGCCATCCCCAAATGGAGCCACTGTTAGCCATCAGTAAATTTTTTCATAAGCAAATGATGGCTAAAATAGTCCTTGAGCCTTCAAGAGATCATTTTCATAGAAAATAATTCATTCTTGAAGGTTTTTGTTCCCTAATTTCTGTTCCTTAACTACTGTGCCTTAAAAACAGTGTTGTTCCCTCTAAAAATCCAACAAGAAATCTGTTGTTCCCTTCAAAACTATTTCCTAAACAACCCCCTTTTCATCATTTCATTCACTCATTATGGCCCTTTTTACCCTCCATTTTCCTCTAAAAAAAGCTCCTTTTCTCTTTTTCATTTTCCCTTCTTTCCCCTCAAAAAACTTTCAAATTCCCTTTTAAACTTATGAAAAATCCTTTGTTATGGTTTAAAAACTATTCTGCCTATCGAAACCTCAAAAAACTCACACAAAAGGAATAAAAGCCTTTGGAGGACCTCTTCCCCCCCTGTTTTAGGTCTTAAGCCCCTTTCGGTTTGGTCCCCAGCTCTTTCCTCGTCATAGAACCAAGGCGCTGTGACTGAGCGTTTGAACCTTTTCACTCCCAACCCTTCACCCTAGCCCTCGACCCTTTCATTCCTTCATTAAATCTTCCTCGCTCTGTGTCTTCTAAGCGCCTCTCCTTCATAAACCTGTGCTCCATTTCATTCATATAACCCCACCCCGACCACCAGCTAAACCCTTAGCCCCTTATCTCTCCACTCTCGGTCCCCTGCACCTCCGTTAGACCTTTCCCAACTCCTCTTCCTTTAGCCCCTTCCCTTATCCCTGTATACCATCGCACCCTTTAAAAGAAATTATTTTCTCCTTTGAAAATCTCCTCATGCAAATATAAACCCCTCAAGAAATCTTGACCGTCGATCTTATCAATCTGACGGTCATCGCTTGCTCATTGCATTCCCCAATCACTCGTCACTTTTCTTTGTTTCACCTCCGGCATCGAATCCTCGCCATCGATCGATATAAACCAATGGCCCTCACTCATCCTGTCACCCAACTTTCCCCTGGACCCACATTCCACTACCCAGTTCTCTCACCCTATCACACGCTGCCACCTGTCTCCCACCAAAGCTTCCACCCGTGCACCTTTCCTATCGCGCCTGATCCACACCATCAGATCTCTTCCCTCTCATCAACGGTTGTCATCTCATATCGTGCGATTTCGTTGTCCGAATTTTAACACTCCAAAATCACGCAATACCAGCTATATCGAAAAGTCCACGTGGCGCGATGCAATTGGATCTCGTTCCCTCCGGGAAAAACCACTTACCGCCCAAGGGTCGCACGAAAACCACCCGTGGTATTTCGAAAACCACTTTTTCCCGAATTCGCGCCAAAATCCATTTTAAACTGGATTTCCACCTATTTTCTTCATGAGGCCTCTTCCGCCTACATATTCCCCCCTTCTACATTGCTCCTCCCGCTTTCTATCAGCTTCTGTAAAGCAGTTTTCCAACCCGAAGGATTTTATGTAATGTTTTTTGTGGTTTTTGCAGGTTTTTAATAGTAGTTTATGAGGATGAAAGCCCCCTATGGTTCATAAAGAGACAAGGCCTAAGATCATGACCCCTGAAACTCCAACAATGCAGAGTAGAGGCTTCCAGGGTTTATGCCATGATTTTTTCGGCGCTGTGTGAGTGCTGATCATAACATTAAACCCTCCACCACAACAAAAAATCACCTGAACATAGCAAAGAAGCAGAACTGTGAAGACAAAGCTTGAAGACTAGAGGCTAAAGACAACAACCAGTGGATTAAAAGGTTTAATCATGTAGTTTGAGGGCTTATACACAGTATCAAGGATTAAATATCCAAAGCCGAGGATCAAGGGGTTAACCCTACAGTTATAGGTAAAGCATGATTAAAAGGTTAAAAGGACAGGCTTAAGGTACTAAGGCCAAATCTAGTTCAAAAGAACAAAAGACAATGATTATTAAGCATATAAGGTTTAAACACTCTGAAAGTGATTATAAGGCACAAAAGCAATATCAAAGGCCTTATTGAAGTTCAAAGTGCCAGATCAGCACAAATCAGTGAAGGAGCCTCCAAATGCCACATCATAGAGGCTATAACTCCTCAAAATACCACCTGCCAGCTGATTTCATCTAAAAGAGTGCATATTAATTGCACAGTCAGGGATATTTTTAAAAGGAAGCTCAAAATTAACTGCCAACCTACCAAAAACCCTCAAAGTAAAAAAAAATGACTAAAGGTGATGAAAATTAATGTAAAATTTATTAAAACAGAGATGAGCATTTGAAATCTTCTCCCTCAGGCCTCCCAAAGGTCAAGAAACCATTACTCTGTATTAATTGAACAAATGAACCCTTCTTACACTCCACCTCCTCATTCTTCTATAAATACTTCTGTAGAAGACAATATAGAGTTTGGTCTTTGAATACTCATTAAGTGTAAATAGCTTTGAAGCTGCTAAAGCTTTTTTTTGTAATAGAAGAAAGATATGTTGAGATGAGAAATCTGACGCTGTAGAGACCCACTGGACTCGAAGATTGTAACTGGTTTGGACATCAAATATACAAGTTGATTTATGGGATCCTGGTCTATGTCAATGGTGATGTGTTTCTTACTGTAATTGTTTTTTTCTTCATGTTTTCATTTTGTCCACTTTTCTCTGATAAAGAACAGCAAACATAGATTAGGATTTACTTCTGAAGTACCCTAAATATCACTGATAAATCTTTATCCTTTATGTTTTCTGCTAATTGTGTATTTGAGGATAATTCAATTGAGTGTAATCAATCAAGGAATGTTGGTGAGCCCATGTCTTGTTGAGTAAAACTTGAGATATTTTTTTTGAATGTTATTTTCATTTGCATGCTAATTAAAGTTAAACTAGGGAAGCCTATGGTTAGCCCTGTCCTCTAGTCTTTTCTCCAATAGTTGTCTTGAAAGTTTCCCTTCAAAGTATGTCAAAATCGAGCTAGTTTAAAAGTACTTACCTGATCTTAGACTATTTTTATGTTAATCTTGAATGTTTTCCTTTGAATATGCTGAAAGCAGGCTAAGTTAAAAGTCTTTACTTGATCTTAAGCTATTCTTTGTTTTTCTTATCTGTTTGTTTCTTTCACCATTGTTAATGTTTCATTCCATAAAATCAACTTAAAGAGATTTGTTGACATAGATGACTTGCCCCATAGACCACTCTTGAAATTTGTTGTGCAATTAAATCCTTTATGACTCCATAGCCCAATGGATTAACATTATTTCTTACTTATCTTATCAGCTGAACCATTTTCAAACTACTCACAACTTTACCCTTCAAAAGACTTCCTTCATTTTTATGATGTTCATTCCAACCAAAACAAACAAAAACCTTGTTCTTCATAACTAGCCTAAAAATCATGTTTAAAGCTTAAAGAAATACCTCTTGAAAGCACATAGATAGAGAGATCCCTCTCTAAATTTAGGAGGGCTAGATCCTTAGATTCCAAAGTGGTTTTGATGTTGGCTCTGTAGCGTTTGTATTTTCCAATCTTGCAAACTACAGGGGAATAACACCTTGAAGCACCACCTATGCAGCTGGGAGTGTGTAGCAATGGAGCCATGAACACAATTAACTTGCAATACAAAGAGCTAACATTAGTGGTGGAATGACCAACTTCAATGGATTGAACCCCGTGATGGTACACCAATGTAAAAAGAGGGCTCAAGAGACATAAGGTTATACCAATGAATTTGAATATTACACTATAGAGACTCCCATAGACCCAATTAAAACCATATGGAGAAGGTACCGAGGGACCATACTCCACACACCAAAACATGACAGGTAAAGGAAATATCAGTAGGGTCTGAGTTATAGGGGGCTGTCGAGCGGAGAACTACACAAGTTCAAACGATGGACCAGACCCAAAATGATGGAGAAAAAGAATAAAGAACATTGAACCTTGTGAGAATTAAACATCCGAGCTTGGAAATAGAAAAAACGTGATTGATTAAAAATAAAAAATTTATAACCCACCATCGACAAAAATATGACAGGACCAAACATTAACAATGTTACTGGAATCCCAGGATTGAATTGTAAGAGCTGGGTCGACCTCTGCAAGACAATAACCAAACATGGCTTGGACACTATGAAAGAGAGACTCGAAGAGACTAGCCTACTTCCAAATGATAAGCCAACAAATATGAAGCTAGTGTATGACCATTCATTAAATATATAGGTGAAAACCAAGAAAAAAATACCTCTGCAGTAACATTCCTTAGAAATGTGAGTGAAGACCAGGAAACTAATGTCTTTGTATCTGTGTGCAACATCAGAAGGTTTTTGATACACAGAGAAAAATATCTGGACCCAAAACCTCTGACACCTTGAAACCATAGCCATGCAAATATAAGGCACCCAAGAAATAAGTGTATGAGCGTGTAGAATAAGGATAGGTACATGTACACTCTCCATTGCGAACTAGGTGTAGAGAGTGCACTGATAGGAATGCCTTTCGATATTGTTAACTATAATTCACTCATAAATGAGGTTACCTCGGCTGTCATAGGTGACTTCAAACACAACCCATCCTCCATGAGAGGTGATCAGGTGCTCAAAAATTAAAGTTGTCATAATGGTGTGCACCCTAAACGACTGCATAGTTCTCATTGTTCTGAATCCAATGCAACTCGTTTAGTGGAAAACTGACATCGTATGCTCCGAGAAACACATTTTGTCCACTTTATTAAACAGGAAATTTTTTGTAAAAAAAGTACAGGGAAAATCGAGTCAGTTGTCCGTACTGTTGATTGGGCATGCCCATGTGGCAGGTTGACTGGTCAAAGGGAATATTCCTGGTGAATGATATTGTGCCAAGTGGCACTACATCATTGGGTTGAATTGGTGTGTTTTAATTAGCTTTTGAGTGGCCAATGACAGGCTACTACGTGGCCCATCCAGGGGCCGCCATATGGTAGCCCGAGGACCACCAAAATTTTGGGTCAAAGTCTGAGCAGTAGTAGTAGGGGTCGAACCCGCGACCTCAGAGTCCACTGCACAAGCCTTAACCACTACACCATCACTTTATGTCTTTATGGAGCACAACATATATTTAAATGGTAATGTTTTTGTGTTTAGGGGTGGGGGTCAGGGTTTAGCCCCAACCCTGGTCACCACGCCTAGGGGCGAGACCATGGGCCGAATGTTAGCCCTGCACACATCCCCCTCCCCTCCCCATGTTATTGACTGTAACGTTGAATTCCAACTGCCATGTGACACACCACGAGGCTGCCATTGTAACTACTGGGATGCGAGAACCACACACCTAAACCGCCAACTTCGTCGTCAATGTGACCTCTTCCTCCATGACCACCGACAACTATGGTAACTTTTGGCACAAATTTTTTATATAAAAAGTATATATATGCATCCAAAATGGTAATGCTAATTTTTTATACTTTAGGCGTTATTGGGAAAATTAATGCCTCGACAATTTCACCCAGAAATTGGGCAATTTGGCCCTTGATTAGTGGATTTGGGGGCAAAATTGTAGGATGGTGCCGGATTTGGAGGAATTTGTGGAGCGGTTAGTGCCAAAACTTGGGGAAGCCATAACTTAGTCATTTTTTAACCAAATTTGAAGCAGAAAGAGGCTACACATGAAGTTTTGGGAATTCTAGAGCCATTGGAACATGTTTCAGAGCGGTTTGAGCATTGTAAACATATGTAATCACACTTTTGAGCATAATAGAAGAGGGCCAAGCCATTGGAAGCTAGACCAAGAAGAAGTATCCCAAGAGGGGTGAAATCCTTCATCATGTGCTGTTGTGTTACTATTTATGGTGATGTTCATTCCTGTTAGATGTTGTTGTTCAGTTTTATTTTTATGTTAATTTGCTCAACAAATTCACATAAAAATAAATAAAAACTCATGGTTAACTTGAAATTTACCTCATAATCCTCAGAAACTTTTTTATATCCTGAATTGGAATTTAGCACAATAAACACTAATTTTCCCATTCATATCAAGTTGGTATCAAAGAACTACGTTTACTTGTGGAAGGAGGAATTAATTGTTTTGCAAGTGTTTAAATGCTTACAAGGTTGAAGCTCAAGAGAGCAGAAGGCAAGCTTGTGGGTGCTGATTCTCAAGTTGGAACAAGGAGAAGGAGGGCACAGTTGCCACAATATTCACCTCCTATTGTACCTGAGGCTTCAGTAAGCATGTCTCATGAAGGAGGAAATGATAACATGACAGAGGATGAGAAGGATTTTAGGAACACTTTCTTTTACATCACAAAGATGGTGAAAGTCCTCTATGAAGAGAGGAATACAAGGTTGCAGGGTGAAAGATTTAGGCCTCTAAGAGGAGAGGGTTCTTCAGGAGGAGGAGGTAATGGAAATGGTGAAAGCCGCCATCTACCCCACCATCATCCCGACCACCGTCTTCACCTTCAAATTCATCCTCTTCCACTACTACAACCCTTACTCATACTCATCAGCATACCTCAAAATGAATTGGTAAAAAACCCTTGTTAAAAATTGATAAAAACCGATATACTATTAATGAAGTGACTCTCCAGGTGAGATACCTAAAGAGAGCCCAAGCACTCCACAAAATGCACTTCATTCATTCAGAAGAACCTCGTGCATATAGGCTTGCATACTAACATGGTGGTTTGAACCACTCCCTAGATAGTAGGATCTCACACCTAATCTTAGTGATCAGGAGTTCATAAATTTTGCTCAAAATTCAAAGTTATAGGATTGGGTTGAAATCAGGATGATTGTGTAGATCTCATCTTCCTAATTCCAGTGTCGTGAACGGTTCGAAAAATCGATGTCGTATGAGGAAGATATTGCGTTCTGATCGAAATGCAAAATAGGTAAAATTACGATAGTTTGACTAGGTTTGACTGGGATGCACAGTCAGCAAGGTGGATGTACAGTCAGCAAAAAATGGAATATTCCTCAAAATATTCCTTTCTCGAGACCAATCATTGGATGAAAAGTGTCCTTGTACTATTTGGGGTACGAATTGAAGAGCCAATCAAAAGCTGCCACGTAGCCAGCCTTGAGGCCGCCACGTGGCCCTGAAACCACATTCTAAAATTTTGTTGGAGGCCACAAGGCTCGACCCCCTGACCTCCCTCCAGGAACATGCATGGCTCACCAAATACTCTACACGTTAGTTCTTAACAGTATATGGTTGTGGGTTTATGTTATGGTTTAATGCAATCACGTTTGGGGGTTGGGAACTACTAGTGATCCTCACATTATATTGTCACATGGAAACATTTAAACGTTAACTCTACGCTTTCAGCACTAACCAACAACAACAACCCACAGTTCAAACAGTTCAACTGAGTTTATAACGTGAGTTCTGTTGAGAGTTTCGCTAACCGCCTCCTCTAACGGTTTGGGGGTATGTATGTGGCCACCGCCCAAACCGTAGCATTGAATATGTAGCAGATTCGGCGAAAAAGATAGAGGCGTGCCTAAATTGGCGGGTAGCCCATTTTTAAGTCCAATTAACTGGAGTTCTCCGCTTTTAGTGGAGTTTTCCTAGGAGATACTAGGAAAAATTGTAGGATGCCCAATTTTCGACCATTCTGAGTGAATGAAGGGTCACTTTTGACTAATTGGAGCATTCTGGAGCTATTGGATCAAAGAAAACAACCATTAGAGCACTGTAACTACATGTAATGCAAAATTTTGAGAATAATGAAATATGGACAAGCCATTAGGAGCTGGACCAACAAATGTAGCCCAGGAGGGGTGAACTTCTTCATCATGCCTGCTGTGTAAATTTTATGTGGTGACTTATTTATTTGTTTTACACTATTGTTCAGTGTTATTTATGCTTATTTTAAGCTTCTAATTCACTTAAAATGATATAAAAATCATGGTAAAACTCCTTAAACCTTATGCAAACTAATGAAATGATTATGCACATGTTTTTAAAATTGAAAGACACAACACAACAAAACTAATACAGTCAGATCAGATCACTTAGAGTGTTAATCCTATCCTTATCAAAAAAAAAAAAGTCTAGATTTATCCATTAATTCTAACACTCCCCCTTAATGGAGAAAGGGTACTAAAGAATATCATATGCTTGTTGGTATAGTCTCATCTAGGCTTACAATAATACATAAAAGCTTAGTAACATAGGTTTTCATTTTAGTCTTCTTGTTAGGATATTCCGACACATAGGAAATAGTTAAGAATAACTTAGTCTAGTGTAGAGTTAGGTAAAGTGTGTTTCTTTACCATGTACATTTGTAACTTATAATCCGACGGTCACGATTTGTAGTGATCTGACGGTTATCTCTCTCCTCGATATTAACGACACTTGATCCGTGGCGTAACACCCGATTGGTCCATGATCTCTATTTTAAGAGCATGGAGGGTCATTTTTCCGGTAACCATTTATGAAAGAAACATATGTAACTTTTCTTTTTATATTAATAAATTTCGTGAAGTGGCCGCGTTGGCTCAGTCCGTGGACTGTTTCCCTCTTCGAGGTTTTAACCATGTGTTTATACTGGTGTACTTATTTGTGATCTGTTTTTGAGCGGTGACCTTTGTTTCTTGATCTAAGGAGCTTACCCTGTAAATTCCTACATGGTATCGGAGCTATTTTGAGGGCCGCATCTGTTGTTGATCAAAATCCGAAGCCGATTTGACTGAATGCGACTACCGTTTTCTAGATCTACTATTTCTAAACATTTACGGGCTTGGAGAAATACTATGTTGTGTCTGGAGCATCTGTTGCAGTGAGGAACACCTTTCATTTCATGCGAAAAAGTTTCCGGTTGCCCAAGTTATGTCATTTTAGATCTCGAGGTATAAAGTATCTGTTTTGCAGTTTTTATTTGTTAAAAGTTCTGCTTATTTCTTATTTCGGTTCCCTCTATTTATTTCGATTTTAGGTTTTATTTATTTGCCAGATCTATACCCTCTTTTATATGTATGCTATTTTCTCTGCGCTATGTGCGATCTCAACAAATCAGAAACAGGAGGAAGGGATTTTTTTTGCTATGTATGCTCTTTCCCCGCATATTTGTGCGATCTCGGGAAATTAGAAATAGTGAAAAAATAGATAGTTTATGATAAGGCTATTCGAAAATCTAAAAATATTGTGTAAGGCTTGCATTACATTCTTTTTTTGCTCGATTTTTGTTTTTTTTGTGCAAGAAAAGGGACGCACACCGAAGAGTTTAAAAAAAAAAAACCCCTTCCTCCTTGTAAACAATTACAGAATCATTTTACTATCTCACTTGTTGAGAAGTTTTTTTATGAGAATAGAAGTCTTGGGTTCAAGTCTCTTTCTCAAGCTTCTTTTATTAAAAAATTTTGTTAAAGGGGCAAGATTTTTTTTTTTTAAAGTCGAACTTCATCATCAAATTTGAAACTGTTCCCATAACTATTTGACATCTTCAACTCGTTTTTTTTTAAAGGCATAACTTATTCATCCAGAAGTTGTTTTTCGAGCCATTTTTTTTGAACAACCTAATTTTTCGAGATCTTTCCATTGGAGCAGTTAGTTTCAGATTTTCTCAACTTCTGTTTTTAAAAAATGGAAGGTGCATGCTTGATTATTCTTAACATCACCAATTATTTCCAATGGCTACCTCACATGGTAGATATACTTAGAAGTAAAGGGCTTTATAGAATAGCCACAGGGCTAGAAACGAAACCTTATGATGATGATAAAGTCACTAAATGGGAAAATAAACAAGATCAAGCACGAGGGTTGATAGGAATGTCCATTGTTCAAGATCTTCGATTTCATATCCTTGAAATTCACACCCCTCATGAAGTCCTGGACAAGCTAAATATTGTCTTTGGCATTTAAAATCAAATCAGGGCCCACCAGCTTGAAAATGAGTTTCTTACTTTAGACCCCAATAATTTCTCCTCTATTGAGGATTTTTTGTCCAAATTCAAAACCCTTAGAGTTCTTTTAGAAGGTTGTAAGGTGAAAAAGGAATATGGTAGCCTCATCTAATGCATTATTACTAAGCTTGGCCCTGCATACTTTGTATTTGTTTTCGCCTTCCATTCCACTAGAGAATCCATAATTTATTTAGGAACCACCTACAAGAACCCATATTTTGATGCCTTTTGTGATTCTTTGATAAGAGAACAAGAAAAACTCTTACACCTTGGTCTTATCACTTTTGGAAATGCTTCTAAGAAAGCCTTAGCAGCACAATGGCAATCATATCAAAAGAATCCCAAGAAGCAGTATCCTAAAAAGTATGGTCCAATACCAAACAAGGGTCCTAAGCAATTTCAGCCGCAAACTGAAAAAGCAACTCACAAAAATGATAAGGAAAATAAAAACAAAGGGAAGAAGACAGATAGACATTGCAACTTTTGCAATCGTGATGGCCATATAGAGTCCAAATTTTTTAAGAAGATGGAAGCCTTAGAAGTAGCAATGAAGAAGCACAACATCAATTTGGAGCACTCTTCACCTTCAACTTCAGGAATGGCACTTTCTGCTTGTGGTTGTCAAGCATCAAGATCTGGTTATGCATTAAATGTATCTTCTTCTTCTCATTCTCATGAGTGGCTCATTGATTCTGGAGCTTCTTACCACATGGCCAAAAATAAAGCCATGTTTTATTCTTTAAATGATTGTAACACCAAACATATTTATGTTGGTGATGATAGATCTCTTAGCTATGTTGTAGGATCTTGAACCATTAATCTCGATAATGGTCAGTTTAATGATGTACTAATTGTTCCTACCTTATCATGAAACCTTCTCTCTGTTTATCAGATAACTCATTCAAGTGAAGGGAAAATAGTAGAATTCTCACCTCATGATGTTGTAATCAAGGACCTCAAAGATCCTCAACATATTTTAGCTATTGGCATTCTTGATGATTCCACAAGGTTGTATAAGTTTGACAACTTTGGGTTATTCTGTCTTCCCTCTGTTTTTGGTGCTCATAATGATGTGAGCAAACTTTGGCATGAGCGATTTGGTCACTTAAACTATCGCTCTCTTCAAACTCTATGTAAGGAAAATATGGTGACGGGCCTTCCTATGGTATCTTATCGAGATTGTGTTTGCTCCGGATGTGTACTTGGAAAACATCATTGGGATAGTTTTGACAAACATGCCTCTTGGCACGCTTCAGCCCCTTTGCAGCTTGTGCACAATCATTTATGTGATCCTCTTCCTGTTGTTTCTTTATCTGGTTGCAAGTACTTCTTAACTTTCATTAATGATTTTTCCATACACACTTGGGTATACTTCTTAAAACTCAAGAGTGAATTTTTTAACATGTTCTTGGCCTTTAAGGCCTTTGTTGAGAAACAATTTGGACATCAAATTCTTAAGTTAAGATTAGACAATGGAGGATAATATGTTAACAACAAATTTATCAACTTCTGCACTGAGCATGGCATTCAATTGCAACATAATGTTCCATATACTCCACAACAAAATGGTGTAGCTGAAAGGAATAATCGCACCTTAAAAGAAATGGCTAATTGTATGCTTCAATCTAAAGGACTTGGTCTCAATTTTTGGGAAGAAGCCATTAACTGTGCAAATTACATAGTAAATCGCACTCCTACTAAGGTTTTAAAGAATATAACTCTAGAAGAAGCTTGGAGCTCACTCAAACCAGATGTAAGTCACTTTCGTGTTTTTGGAAGTGATGCTTGGGCCCATATTCCAGATGCGAAACATAAAGCCTTAGAATCTAAGAGTGAAAATTGCATTTTTGTTGGATATTATGAAGATGTCAAAGGTTATAGAATTCTTCAACCAAAATCCAAAAATATAATCATTAGAAGAGATGTAAAATTTGATGAAAATATATTGGCTTGTGAGCCTAGTTCGGCGGGTGTGCCACCTTTGGCTTGCGAGCCTAATTCAGCCTATGTGCCACCTCTCTCTCTCTCTTCTATTTTTAATAGCATTCCTTCTAGTTTAGATGATGACAACGAGGATGAAAATTATCCTCCACCTCTTGAAGTTATTCCTTTTACTCCACCGCTTCCAAGATGGGTCCGCTCTAATTGGGATGCATCAGGTTCTCTTGTAGGTGACCCTACCGATCGACGACGTACATGTTCTTAGTTCGAAAGAGCATCTTCCTTATTGGTGCAAGTTCCATAAAATCCTGTTCCAGAAACCTTTGAAGAAGCCTCCGGTCATCCAGATTAGGATGAAGCTATGAATGAATAATATCTTTCCTTATTGGTGAATGATACTTGGGATCTTGTTCCTCTTCAAAAAGGAAGAAAACTTGTTAGATGCAGATGGATTTACAAAACCAAGTTTGGACCAGATGGAAAAGTGGATAGACATAAAGCTTGTCTTGTCACTAAAGGATTTTCACAAGTTGAAGGCATTGAATATACTGAAACCTTCTCCCATGTTGCCAAAATGAATTCTATCCACCTTGCTCTTTCCCTTGCTGCCTCCTTTAAATGGGAAGTGCATCAGATGGATGTTAAATCCACCTTCTTACATGGATATTTGCATGAACAAATATACATGGAACAAACCCCTGGCTTTATCCAAAATGAATCTATCCTTGTTTTTCGACTTAGGAAGTCTCTCTTGGTCTCAAATAAGCTCCTCGAGCTTGGTATGGCTTTTCTAGGTGTCATTCTGACAACACTATCTACACCAAGACAGTGGGTAAGTCCTTCACCATCCTTGTTCTTTATGTTGATGATCTTATCCTTACTGGTAGTGATCCAAACCATATAAACTATGTGAATTCTAGCCTCACAAAGAAGTTTGAAATGACAAACTTAGGACACTTGCATTATTTCCTTGGTCTTCAAGTCTTGCAATCCAAGGAAGGCATTACCCTCTCCCAATCCAAGTATGCTTGTGATCTTCTACACCACTTTCACATGGAAGACTGTAAGTCAGCCCCTTCTCCATTTCAATCTGGAGTCAAGCTTTCATTCACTTGTACTAATCCTTGAAGTTGATGCTACCTTATACCGTCAAATTGTTGGTAAACTTCTGTATCTAACCCATACTCGTTCTTACCTTTCCTTTGTCATTGGTATTGTTGCTTGGTTTATGCACCAACCTCATGAAAGTCACTGGAAAGTAGATAAAATAATACTTCGATATATTTGAGGTACATTTCAGTTCGGGATTCATTACAGTACAGGAGCGTCTCCATTGTTGATTTGTTTCACGTATTCTGATTGGGTTGGTGACCCTGATGATCGAAATTCTACCACAGGATATGTATTCACTCTTGGTTCAAGACCTATTACTTGGTCTTGTAAGAAACAAAGTGCCATCTCTCTTTATTCAGTAGAAACAGAGTATCGTGGAGCAGTTGAAGCCAACAAGGAATCCATGTGGCTTCGTCAGATCCTGTCTGAATTTGGTCTTCATCAGCACCATCCAACTACACTTTGGTGTGATAATCAGAGTTCCATTCAAATATGTAAAGATCCAGTTCAACGTCAACGTATGAAACACATTGAACTTCACATAAACTTCATCAGAAAGCTCATTCATGATCATGTTCTTGAGGTACAGTACTGTCCAACCAATGATCAAGTAGCCGATATCTTTACAAAGGCTCTCACAAAAGCGAAGTTTAACAAACTTCGATCCATGCTTGGAGTTTAGGAAAATTTTCATTAAGGGGGTATAGGCTCTAATGCCTCCTTCCTTATCCTATTGTGTCACTTTTGTAAATCCTTCAATCCTATCCCAAGTTGTTCTTAAGGGGGGATGTTAGGATATTTCGACACATAGGAAATAGGCTCCTTTTATGTCACCTTTGTAAATCCTTCAATCCTATCCCAAGTTTTTCTTAAGGGGGGGTGTTAGGATATTCCGACACATAGGAAATAGTTAAGAATAACTTATTCTAGTGTAGAGTTAGGTAAAGTGTGTTTCTTTACCATGTACATTTGTAGCTTATAATCCGACGGTCACAATTTGTAGTGATCTAATGATTATCTCTCTCCTCGGCATTAACAACACTTGATCCGTGGCTTAACACCCGATTGGTCTGTGATGTCTATTTAAATAGCATGGAGGGTCATTTGTTCGATAACCGTTTATGAGAGAAACATATGTAACTTTTATTTTTATATTAATAAATTACCTGAAGTGGCCACGTTGACTCAGGCTGTGGAATATTTCCCTCTTCAAGGGTTTTAACCACGTGATTATACTGGTGTACTGATTTTTGATATGTTTGTGAGTGGTGACCTTTGGTTATGGATCTACGAAACTTACCCTGTAAATTCCTACACTTATTTCTTGAGAGTCCAGGCTTGTTCATTCCTAGGCGAGACTTCATCTTTACTTTTCTTGCCATGAGGTAGTGATAGATCTTCACCTCCTTTTTACGTTTTCTTCCCCAAAGACGAAACAATTTAACTCTTATCCTCCTCAATCTCGATGGTAGGTTGTCATTATTTATATCTTGATTGTTGGTAATTGATAACACTTTAGAAGCATTAGGGGAATTTTGAGGTCTTAAATGGGCCTCCTAAGGAAATTATAAAATAATAGTGGAAATAATAAAATAAGATATGATTACATCATCAAATTTTACATGGAAAAAAGAAAAAACTACTTTTCAACTCGTATTTTCGACTTATCTCCCAAAGTTTTTACTCAAATTTCGAGCAGGAATACTCGTTGGATGAAAAATTTAATTCCTCATCCAAGGACTACCCATGTTGCATATTTTCAATGGACCCTGCTACACGAAAAATGAGAAATACATGAAAAACGTGATTGCAATCTGTTTTTTAATGTATTTCTCATTTTTCATGTAGAAGGGTCCATCGAAAGTATGCAACATGGGTACTTGGATGAAGAATTAATTTTTGCATCCAACGAGTACTCCCACTCGAAATTTGAGTAAAAAATTTGGGAGATAAGTTGAAAATATGAGTTGAAAAATTAGTTTTATTATTTTATTATTTTTTTACCCTTTTACTTTAAAAATGGTGAATCATCCCCCATGGTTGAATTCATCAACTTGAGCCCTATTGGTTCTTATAAATTTTATTTTGGTTGTACATGTTTCTTAGGAGGCCCATTTTAGACCTCAAAATTCCCCTAATGGGTACAAGCTTGGTAGGAGAATTTTTCCTCACTATTTCTGGTGTCAAACATCTGAATGTCAGCCATGTTGTCTTCAACATTCATTGATGCAACTTCTATGTTGACTTCATAAAGACATGGTGTTTTAAGCCATGCTTCAAGAAACTTTAATTCCCCTTCGAATTTTGTTGCTTCTTCCTTGTTGTTGTTACTAACATGTGCACACACAGAAACATTCATGAGATCATCATAATTTGAATTGTTTCCAGCCTTGTCTTCTTCTACCAAGTCTTTGCAATCAGCTTCATGTGGCTCATCCAATTGATATTTAACAATATGTTCCTCTTTACTTCCTTCCTGAAGAATGACTAGTGGGTCTTCTTGATATTCAAAAATATGTTCCTCTTTACATCTTTCCTGAAGAGAAACTCGTGAGTCTTCAATCTCATGTTGTTGCAGAGCATATAATATCTCTTGATAATCATGATAATTAATAAAACTACCAAGCCTCATGAAAAAATATCATCAAGGTAAAATATGTCTAAAAGTGCAGACATATTGGAAACGTCCAGCTTATCTCACTTCCAGATTTCTTTCTGATTTCATTTAGTCCTCTCAAGAGCTCTAACAACCTCGTTTCCACGCAAGCGAAAAAATTCTCCCTTTGGTAAATATTTAACTATAGAACCTTGTGGTGTAGACTGTGGCTTCTATTCCACACATCCAAATCTGAAGCAAATCACCAATTCAACCCGAATCTGAAGTACTCACACCAAGCTTCAGGATCAAGGTTTCAAATCGCCTCTCGATGCAGATCACCTCTTGATTTGCAAGCTCTCCAGACACTATGACTTCAATTTTCTGAATATGCTCACCTCCTCTGATCCAAGCATCAGATATTTGAATCTTCCATATGTGTGCCCTAATGTTGTCTCCTATTAAGATGTTGGGTATCACCAAATCTCCTCAAGATCACAAGAAAAGTCATAAGCACCTCTTAGATCTCATGCACAAATCTACTCTCAGATCTCCTCACAACCATCGATTGAGTGACTTGGGATTAACGGGTTCACAGTCCCTTATTTCATCGATGCCCCACTATAACTCATATGTTGATCGTCGCGCTCCTTTCCCACAGGTCCATGACTTTCAGCGCATTCCTTCCTCATGGGTAAGATCTTATTGGCACGTCTGTGTCATCAGAAATCTCATTGATACCATGATAAAAATTGATATACTATTAACTAAGTGGATCTTCAGGTGAGATACCTGGAGAGTGCCCAAACACTCCACACAATGCACTTCATTCATTCAGAAGAACCTCGTACATATAGGCTTGCACACTAATAGGGTGGTATGAACCACTCCATAGATAGTAGGATCTCACACGTAATCTTAGAGTGTCAATCCTATCCTTATCATAGCAAAAAAATAGGTATATATTTCTCCATTAATTCTAAAAAAAACTTGATATTAAATTTGAGCTTCCTATGTATAATGGAGTGAATGCAGAGAATATTGACAATTGGGTTCGTCAGTTGGAGTTCTACTGCATGATTCAAAACCTTCAAGATGATGATACAAAGATTTAATTAGATTCCTTGAGACTGGAGGGTGCAACACTAGTATGGTGGGTAGCCAAGACACAAGATGAGATTAAAAAAATGGTAAGATATCAATATTTTGGTTTTATTTCATTGTTGCAATTAAAACAAAATTTTTCCCTCTAACATATATGTAGAAAGCCATTAGGAATTGTAAAAAATTTAAACAACTTAAAGATCAAAGTGTGCAAGATTACACCCAAGAACTTAGAATAAGAGCTCTTATGTTAGGTGTTGATTTGCATTCACAAGACACGTTTATGAAGTATATAGGGGGTTTACATAGCTACCTAAGGCATACTATCCTTATGTTCAATCCCGCTAGTCTAGATGAGGTTTGTGTGCAAGCCACTCACCTTGAGGCAAGAGGGAATATGTGATATCCCCAGTTTCTATGCTTTTATGAGACATTTGAACAAGTCCAAAAGGGTACATTGGACCCCAATGGAAAAAAATTGTGTGGATTTATTTTATTATTTCAAGTTAATAAAATAAAATGGAAATTAATGTGCAATGACTAGATTATGATTAGAGATCTGGAAACCAAATCCATGAGGATGGATAAGGTTGTAAGACTTTCCCAAACTTCCAAAAATAATTGGAACAAATAAATTAAATACTAAAATTAGATTTGAGATAAAAATCTAATACTTTCCCCAGCAAAGAGGAAATTACTGGGAAGAGGTGGAATAAAGTTAGAAAGTAGAAAAGCTAGCTTTAAAAGTACCTTTGTGGAAGAAACAAAGGGAAATCCTAGGCACACACGAAAGCAGTGTCCTAAATTAACTGGACGTAGTTAAGGGAAACAGGCTGGGGAAAACAAGCTTAAATAATTTGATTCATGATAAGCAAAGGGTTGTCTATCACTGGAGAAAAGGATCTCTGCTTGGGGGTGAGCTATGGAGAAAGAGCTCTAAGGTTTGGAGGCAACTAGTCTACCTTAAGTGGTATGCACAGTTAGTTTGATTTTTTTTTTAATTATATTTAATTCTGTTATGAGTTACTAAAAAGGTAAAGTATTTGAATCTATACAAAATTATGGATATTGTTATATGTCTATTCTGTAGAAATTAGATGAGCTAGAAATATATTTTGGTGGTCTATACATTGAACAAAATTAATTATAGGAAAAATAGTTTATTCTGCATTGTTGTACAGACATACTCTGTTGAGGATCAACTCTCAGAGTGTCTAAAAACCTAGTATTGGGTCTAGATATGAGGTTAGGTACCTCACAGGAAACTGACGTCTCTTTAATTTAATGGTTCTAGAAATCAGTTATTAAACTGTATAGTTCCTTGTGAAATAAATTCTAAACAGAAATTAATATACATGAACGATAAATGTAGATACTGTATAGCGAAAGACATGTTGTGATATATATTTAAATAACTTTTGTACTATCTAGAGAAAGATAAATTATAACTAGACTTAATAGACAAAGACTATACACATGCATATTGATTGAATGGTATTCTTATACTAAAGCTAGAATTGAAATTATATTTGGAAATAGCATATTCTGTTGAAATTTGCATAGTATGCTGATTAAAAGGAAAGAACATATCATGTAGATTTCCAATAATTAAATCGAAAGGAAAGAGTTCCTAGAATAAACAAGATAGTACAGTAAATGTTAGCTACTATCATACTATTTTTATTGACTACAAATTTTACACAACAAAGAATTAATCCTAATTTACATGTAGTCATGAATGAAGTTCAAAATCTACATTAAGTGGAAATGTAAATAATATTTCATTTGCGAAGAAAGAATTTATACAGTAAGTATTTAAATACCTATAATATATTAGTCCATATAGTATACTCTGACAATGGTTCACAATTGTAAACAGATAAAAACAGTTGCATAGAGAACACTATGTTCTTGTATAAATTATAAAACAGTTATACAGAGGACTCTCTGGTCTTTTATAAAAGAAAATTTAATCAACTCTTGAGGGAAAACGTATGCATTGAAGGCATATGAAGAAACCCATGATGAACTAGACCAACCTGTATAACGTACACAGTCCACATATTACGAACAAGAAATTTAAGTACAATAGATATACTTCAAGTTCAAAAGCACATGACTTTTGGTCATACCTGCATATGACAAAAACATAAATTAATACGAAGAGATAATACCGAAATTAAAATACATATAATTACACAAGAAATTAACAATAAAAACTGGAAGTTAATTACCTCAATGATTTAGATTCCAAGAGGTGTTTGTACACAGAATATAGAATGAGTTAGTAACTGCACTGCCATTAAAAGTGAGGAACTAATTTTAAATACTTGTAGGAAAGAATAGTAAAATGGGGAAATTTCTAGTCACCGATATATGGGATTGAAACTATTTGTCATTTGCATATAATGGAAGAATGAATTCCTTCGAACTCTTCACACAGAAAAAGAGAAATGACACTATTCTAGAATGTATGATTGAATAAGTGAATAGAACATTCCAAGTAAACCCAACACTAAATAATACTTAAACTCAATTAGTGGAAACGAGATCTAAGAATAAGAATCTTTGTTAAAAGAAAAACTAATTTTGTAAAGGAAAACTATAAAATATTTCTACTAATTAAGTCACGACATCAAATGGGAACTCAATGGGTGAAACAATTACAATGAGGAAAAACTATACTCGTTGAAAAAATTCGATAAGATAAACCTTTTAGTTTAAATCATTGTCTATCAAAATAGAGTAGGTGAACTTACTGGGGTTATAGGAATGTTTCCATGACCACCGAGGAAGGCTGGAGGTGGTCCATTCTTAGTCTACATAACCAGGAACCTTTTAAGAAGAAAGTGATAGACATAGATATTATGCAAATAAAAATCGTAGAAGTGAAATATGATACCCTCATACTGTTGGTTGTGGAGCCTGATTATCTTGTTTATTTTGTATCATAGCGTTGGACCCTTGTACCTTAATGGGTGTGGCAACGCCGCCCATAATTGAACGCTGCCTGGGGGGTCCAGGGGGGGCGACTGTGACTTTATGGAGCCCCCCCTGGCGGGGGGTTTCGGGGGCAGCACCCCCAAAGCTAAAAACAGATGTAAAATTTCCTAGTAAAAGTATAGTAATTTCTAGTCAATCTGGGCCGTTAATTAGGCAGATGATCTAATGGTAGAAGTTATTTCTAGTTTAGGGTATTTTGCCCTAGAAGGCAACCCCTCGCTTTTATGAGGGTATTGTATTGTGGCTGTGTATGGTATGTGTATTCTCGGAGCGATAAATAGAGAGGGAGACTGTGAGAGAGAATAGAGGATATTACAACAGATCTGATGTAGGTTGTGTCTCTTCATTTTGCTAGATAATAGAAAGGAAGGATTGGCTGTTCGGGGTGGATGTAGCCCAAACTGGGTGAACCACATATATCTGTGTCTCTCTGGTTTTATGTGTTTTGTGTGCTTGTATTTTTTTCATATTTTATGTGTTTCATTGCTCTGTAATATTTAATTTTCTAACAACTGGTATTGGAGCCGAAGGTCTATTTGGCTGATAAACTCGCAGGAAAGAATCGTTTCCTGGTTCGAGTGGGAGCAATGGCGAAAGATGGTAAATTTAGGGTCAAGAAATTTAACGGCCAAAACTTCCCACTATGGAAGATGCAGATGGAAGATTAGTTGTATTAGAAATATATGTACCTACCATTGAGTGGAAAAACAAAGAAGTCGATAGATATGACAGACGCAAAATGGGAGATTCTCGATAGAAAGGCACTCGGAACAGTACGGTTGTGCCTCGCAACGTCGGTAGCCTTCAATATTTTCAAGGAAACAACAACAGAGGGTTTGATTAAGGCATTGGCGAAACTATATGAAAAACCCTCGGCCTCAAACAAGGTATTTCTTATGAAATGTTTATTTAATATGAAGGTGTTGGAAGGTGGATCTGTTGTAGACCATTTGAATGATTTTAATATAGCTACCAGTCAGTTAAGTTCTGTAGGGGTAAACTTTGATGATGAATTTAGAGCTTTGTTATTTCTATGCTCATTGCCAGAAATCTAGAATGGTTTAGTTATGGCCATTAGTAACTCTGTCTCTGGATCTAGTACTTTAAATTTTGATGATGTTGTCAGTGTTATCCTTAGTGAGGAAATGCGATGGAAAATCTCCGGTGAGACATTGGGTAATGCTTTGAGTGCAGAGTCTAGGGGAAGAAGAATGGAAAGAGGAAAGAGCTCGGGATATCGCAGTAAATCAAGGAAAGGTAGATCCAAGTCCAGATCGGGAATAGTGTGCTGGAAATGTGGAAAGAAAGGACAACTAAAGAAAGACTGTAGATCTCGAAAGGGAAAAGAATGAGACACACAGCAAGAAAACAATCATGAAGCAAATGTGACAGGTGATGTGTTACAAGATGCTTTGATTCTTTCTTTCGAAAATGTTACTGATTCTTGGGTTGTAGATTCAGGGGCTTCATTCCATGCCACACCTGATAAGAAATATTTTCACGACTACGTTCAAGGAGATTTTGGACAAGTTTGTTTGGGTGATGATAAACCCTGTAAAATTGTTGGAATGGGTAAAGTTATTGTAAAACAACAGAATGGAAACCAATGGATACTAAAGGAGGTAAGGCATGTTCCAGATCTGAAGAAAAATCTGATTTCAACAGGGCAGTTAGGCGGTGAAGGTTGTGTGACAACTTTCATGGATAAAACTTGGAAGGTCACCAAAGGAGCCCTGGTAATAGAAAAAGGTGAAAAGGTTGGTACATTGTATTTATGCAATGGTATTTCTAACTATGTTAATGCTTTAACTTCCAAAGGAGCAGATGCAGCATTATGGCATCATAGGCTCGGACACATGAGTGAGAAGGGGATGAAGATTCTTCACTCAAGAAATTTGTTGCCAGGTTTGAAGAATGTTGATTTGGATTTCTGTGAAAATTGCATTTATGGAAAACAAAAGAGAGTCGGATTTCTCAGAGTTGGGAAAGAAAAGAAGAGCGAAAAATTGGAGCTTGTGCATACAGATGTATGGGGACCTGCTCAGGTATCATCTCTCGGTGGCTCTCGTTATTATATTACTTTTATTGATGATGCAACTAGAAAAACATGGATTTATTGTATTCAGAATAAATCTGATGTATTTGATACTTTCAAGAAATGGAAAGCTTTGGTTGAGATTGAGACAGGAAAGAAGTTGAAGTGTCTCAGATCAGACAATGGAGGTGAATATTGCGGCAAAGAGTTTGATAGGTACTGTTCAGAGCATGGAATTCGTAGAGAGAAGACAGTTCCAAGAACACCACAAGAAAATGGTGTGTCAGAAAGGATGAACAGAACAATCATGGAGTGTGCAAGGTGCATGAGATTGCATGCGGGATTTCCTTTACAATTTTGGGCAGATGCTGTAGATACTGTTGTTTATCTAATAAACAGAGGGCCTTCAAGTTCCTTGGATGGTGGTATTCCAGAGGAAGCATGGATAGGTAAAAAGATAAACTACTCTTTTTTAAAGCCTTTTGGTTGTGAGGCCTTTGTCCATATTAATAAAGAAAATAGAACCAAGCTTGAGGAAAAATCAAAGAAATGTACCTTCATTCGATATGGTGTTAATGATTTTGGATATCGCTTATATTATTATGAAAATCAAAAAATCATTAGGAGAAGAGATGTAATATTCAATGAAAAGGTATTGTATAAGAATCAGTTGCATGAAAAGAAACAAGAAAAATAAAATAAAGAGTACACAGTTCTTGATGAGATCACAGAAAAGGTAAAGGTGCCTGAAAATAATAATAATCAAGAGCCACAAAAACAACAGCAACAGGCACCTCAAACATCTGAAAGTGGTGTTAGAAGATCTACTAGGATAAGTAGACCACCTGAACGATACTCTCCTTCATTATATTATTTATTGTTGACTGATTCTGGTGAACCTCAATGTTATGAAGAAGTAATGCAGGTTGAAAGCAGGAAGAAGTGGGAGCTAGCCATGGAAGAAGAGATGGACTCCTTAATGCATAATCAGACTTGGGACTTAGTCAGGTTGCCTATAGGTAAAACTACATTGCAGAATAAATGGGTTTACAAGCTGAAGGAAGAATATGGAGGAAAATAGAGGTACAAAGCTAGACTTGTGGTGAAGGGGTTTGCACAGAAGAAAGGTATTGATTTTGATGAAATATTTTCTCCTGTTGTTAAGATGACTTCAATCAAAACTATTTTAAGTCTTGTAGCAGCGGAAGATTTACATCTTGAACAGTTAGATGTAAAGACAACATTTCTCCATGGAGATTTGGAGGAAGAGATATACATGCAGCAACCAGAAGGATATGAGGTCAAAGGAAAAGAAAAATTGGTGTGCAGGTTAAAGAAGAGCTTGTATGGCTTAAAACAGGCTCCAAGGCAGTGGTATCTAAAATTTGACAAGTTTATGTCTGAACAAGGTTATACTAGATGTCACTCTGATCATTGTGTTTATCTAAAAAGGAAAAATGATGGCGGCTATATTATATTGTTATTGTATGTAGATGACATGCTTGTTGCAGGGTCTAACATGCAGGAAATAAATGTGCTCAAAAGAAAATTGGCAAATTCATTTGCAATGAAGGATTTGGGAGCTGCAAAACAAATCCTTGGTATGAGAATAACTAGAGACAAGAAAAATCGCAAATTAACACTATCTCAGAATGAGTACATACAAAAGGTGTTGAAAAGATTTAATATGCAGAATGAAAAACCAGTTAGTGCACATTTTGCTAGCCATTTCAAACTTAGTAAGGAGATGTGCCCCAAGACCCACAAAGAAATGGAATATATGTCTAAAGTTCCATATGCATCAGCAGTTGGAAGCTTAATGTATGTAATGTTCTGCACAAGGCCTGATATTGCACATGCAGTGGGAGTTGTAAGCAGGTACATGAAAAATCTAGGAAAAGAACATTGGATGGCGGTAAAATGGATTCTTAGATATCTGAGAGGTACCACAAATCAAGCATTATGCTTTGGTGGTTCAAACATTGCTCTACAGGGATATGTTGATGTAGATATGGCAGGTGACAGAGATAACAGGAGGAGCACTACAGGATGTGTATTTACTGTAGGTGGAACAGTTGTCAGTTGGGTTTCAAAAATTCAAAGTGTTGCACTTTCAACAACAGAAGCAGAGTATGTTGCTGGTACAGAGGCTAGTAAGGAAATGATTTGGTTACAAAGGTTTATGGATGAATTGGGTAAGAAGCATGATATGGGCACGTTACACAGTGATAGCCAAATTTCCATTCATCTTGCAAAGAACTCAGCATTTCATTCCAGGACTAAACACATACAGCTCAAGTACCATTTCATACGGTCAGTATTGGAAGATGGACAGTTGAAGCTGGAAAAGATAAACACTAGCCAGAATCCTGCAGATATGCTAACCAAAAGTTGTAACCAGGGAGAAACTGAGAATATGCTCAGTTTCAATTGGTCTTCGAAAATGACAATGAAGATGAGAAACAGCCAGGTCCAAAGAGGAGTTATTATCCAACAAATGAAGCAGCGGTGGAGTTGCTACAATTAGTCTCCAAGTGGGAGATTGTTGGGTGTGGAGCTCGATTATCTTGTTTATTTTGTATCGTAGCGTTGGACCCCTGTACCTTAATGGGGGTGGAAATGCCACCCGTAATTAAACGCTGCCTAGGGGGTCTAGGGGGGGCGGCTGAGACTTTATGGAGCCCCCGCCTGGTGGGGGGTTTTGGGGGCAGCACCCCCGAAGCTAAAAACAAATGTAAAATTGCCTTGTAAAAGTATAGTAATTTCTAGTCAATCTGGGCCATTTATTAGGTGGATGATCTGACGGTAGAAGTTATGTCTAGTTTAGGGTTTTTTTCCCTATAAGGCAACCCCTCACTTTTATGAGGGTATTGTATTGTGGCTGTGTATGGTATGTGTATTCTCGGAGCGAGAAAAAGAGAGGGAGATTGTGAGAGAGAACAGGGGATATTACATCAAATCTGCTGTAGGTTGTGTCTCTTCATTTTGCTGGGTAATAGAAAGGAAGGACTGGTTGTTCCGGGTGGACGTAGCCCAAAATGGGTGAACCACGTATATCTGTGTCTCTCTGGTTTTATGTGTTTTGTGTGCTTGTATTTTCCGCATATTTTATGTGTTTCATTGCTCTGTAATATTTAATTTTCTAACACATACAATAAATTTCCACAAGTCGAAATCTGTTCCCGAGGGATTCCCAACTCAAAAACTCATTCAAACCAAACCTGGATATTGAAATAAAATTTAATTGGATAAACTCGATGGCACAAGTCTAAGAGGCATGAGCATATTTGCAATCATGGAAAAACAACCAAATTGGGAAGACAGTATTATCAACTACCTTTCCCCTATTTCCAGATCTATATGGCGATAAACATAATCATTTTCCAAAAAAAAAAAAAAAAGACTTGAAGGCTGAACGAAAAACATCAAATTCATAGATGGGTTGTAGATGAATGTAATTTAGAGAAATTTCTCACCCAAATGCTGCTCCAGGAATAAACGAGAATAATGCATGCCTTCTGGCCATGAACAAAAAGGAGATTGGATTAAATCCATGAACATGTAGCAAATGGATTTTGAATCCAATAATAAGATGCAATCACAAAAATTCTCTGAAAGCCGATAGCCTTTTAAAAACTTAAAGATAAAATAGGAAGGGAAGATTTCAAAAAAAAAATTCTCAGTCTAAAAACAAAGATTTGTTATAGAAATTAAAATCTAGGGTGGAAATAAAAATACAGATTCAATTCCATGAGTAAAATGTTGGGTAAATACCACAAAGGGTATGACGTATTACCTAGAGTTTTGTCGGTGTGCCGAATTCCATAAACATACTTGATCTCGTAGGGTTCGAAACTCCTTGCGGCAAAAAGGGAGAGTTCCAAAGACAATGGAAGAGCTTGATTGTGAACCAAATGAGAAATGTCGAAACAGTAAAAAACTGAAATATCTTATATAGAAGTGTTGGCGAAAAGTCAGGTCTCGCGGACAAGACCCAGGTTCAAGGGTTGGGGCCAACAAGGGGTCCGGTGTAGTCTAGGAACACGCCGGCATTTTCACCCTGCCCTTGGAGAGCAGTGCGTCTCACCCGAGGCGTGCCACAACCACATGCGTAAGGGGAAAAGATCACTGGTAAGGAATAAACCCGCAACCAAAGAAAGAAAGCACGTCCATTAAATATACCAGATTACATATGCAAGATCTCGTACTAAGTATTCAGACAGTCGCAACTAAAATTTTAAATCAGTGTAAACATAGTACAACACATGAACAACTCATTAAGACAGCAATCTTCCATTATATTATTCTCCTGGCTGAACACATGATTACATAGCTTTCTTACTGATAGTTCACAAGTCTGTTACAGATGGATCTTAGAACAGAAAGGAAGAACATAGAAAGGAAGAAACCATCAGAAGAACAAGCATGATTCCTCTGTTGCTGCTCTGTATGACCTTTTCTGCTTCTAGCCTCGCGTCTTCTTCTGTGCACATGAAATCCTCTGTCTTTCCAGTCGGGTGATCGTTACTTATTCACCCGCTCTTCGCGACTAGCAGCTTCTCTGTATCTTCACTTTGGCTTTTCCCAGCTTCTCTTCTGATGTCCGCGTGTTCCACTTTCTGTTTTCGGCTGCATTTCTTTCATCTGCACTTATCTCTGTTCAATCTCCAGCTATCGAGTGCTTCCGCGCCACCTTGGTAGCTCCGCGACTTCTGGTAGTTGCGGCGCGGTCGCGGTTGCTATGTGCATTTATTCCGCAACTCAAAAAGAGTCGAAGTTCAAAAATGTCTTGGCCAAGAGTTCAAAACTTAAAACAAAAACAAGGGCCCCAACAGGCCCCGACCACAATTCTTTGACTCGTCCGCGAGTCAATCACAAATAACCGTTTCTATTTCCATTGCCCCGCTGGCGCTCGTACTCTGCTCTGCTGTTCCTTCCTCCTGCGCCCTTTCCTGCTGTGCTCCGCCACCTGCTTGTTCAAACAAGGGCCCCAACTCCGGGACCCGGCGGAGCGCTGAATCTCTAAACTCTGTGAAGGTCGCCACTTCTTGCTGCCATTCCTGCATAAGAAAGTCGGCGTCTTGAGAGATTCGGTTAGCGGCGGCTTCGTCTATGGGCGTCGGGGCAGCCCCGAACAGTGTGGCGAGTTGGGCGTCCGCCTTGGTATCCAGTTGGTGCATGGCGTCAGAATGGGTGCAAAGGGGCGGACGAATCTCCTGGAGGGTGCGCTTGGCCGCTACTAACTCGGCCTCAGTCATCTGCATGTGAAGTTCCAGCTCGTCCGACTGGGCGTAGAGCTGATCTAATCTTGCGGGGTCCGTGTTCGCCCGAATTTCGCTGGATATCTGTTGCAGCTGGGCAACAATGGGCCGCGTCTTGACCGTTAGCGCGAGGGAGCACTCCTGCAGACTTCTCAGAAGGGCAGAAGCTGCGGCTGCAGTGGAGTGAAGAGGCTTGCATACTAACTGCCTGCGTCTGTTTGGCAGTTACCTGTCCTGAATGATCGGCGGGTGGATCTGGAAGGGTAGGCCGTGCGACTAACGCCGCTTGTAGCTCCTGGTTCTCCCTGCTAACAATAGTGAAAGCTTCCCTGAGCTGGTGAGCCTGTAGTGCGATAGAGTCCTCCTCGATGCGGGTGGGAAGTGGAACATGGTGAGCTCGTGCAGCGGGCCATACGCTGGAGATCGCCTCGAGAGCAATGTTGACCTGCTCCTGGAGGTTGGTCTTCTCCTGCAGCAGCTGATTGCACTGTTCAGTAAGCGCCGTAATCTGAGTACGCTTCTCGGTGCACTGCCGCTGTAGCTCTGTGTGAATCTGCTCGGCCTTGAGGGCCGCCCGCTGAATGAGCATGTACAGCTGTGCCGGATTTAATTGGGCTGCAGTGGTTGTGCTGGGTGCACCCTGTTCTGGCGTCTGTTCCTGCGAAGATTTTTGGCCGGCCGCTGCTCGGCTGGAAGTTTCTGGAGGATGGACCGGCGTCTGCTGCTACACTAAAGTGGCCATCTCGGATTCCGGCCGGTCCTGCTGCGTGGTCTGCTCTGGGGGAGGGGCAGCCGAATCAGCCCCCCCATTCGTGAACTGGGTAGATATAGTAACAAGAGGATCCGGGGCCGTGGTCACGGGGTCAACCGTTGGTACCACGGCTGCAGTACTAGAGGTGACCTCCACCCCATGGTCACCGCCAAAGAGTTCCCGGATCAACGAATCTGACACAGTAGATGATGAGGTGGACGGATTGGGGGAGGTGGCATGTGGTCGGCTGGTGGAGGGGGAAGTGGATGGAGTGAAAGAGGTGGGAGGGAGACGAAGATTGAGGAAATCTGCTGGATCAATCAGCGGTTCCTCCGGAATCAAGGTTGCAGTGGGCGGAGTGGCTGGTGGTTCATCTTCCGTAAGATCCACCACGGGATCTGTGACCGTAGTGCGGGCCCTTTTGGATGGAGGTGGGCCGGAGGAGTCCGGTTCGGGGCCCGGTTCACTCATTGGTGTGATGAGGGGGGTGGCTGAAGTGAACAGGGTGGTGGGAATGGGGGAAATGAGGGGGGCGGTGTTGGGGAGACCACGAGACCGATTAATATGAAATTCAGCAAAAGAAGGAAATATAGGGGCACCACTGGAAGCAAACTGGGTGGCCACATTAAGGCGGTGTACCTGGTCGTTGAGGTGCTCGACGATCGGGACCAGCACTTCAGGCAGAGTCTGTGCGGTCCCAGCTGCATCTGTTGGTGTCTCCACCGCAACTTGCGAAGATCCCCCCGCGCCGGTCGTGGCAGGCTGCTGTGCGGACCTCATCTTGTCAAAATTGTATCGGATGACCCCGTCGCGGACGTGCTGAACAACCCCTGGCCACGCCGAGACCTCCCTGTGAAAAATATTGTCATTCAGCTGGAAGCGAAGGGGCGCCATGTGAAAGGTGTGGTGAGGTACGCAGGTTGGCCGGATGAATGTGTGGCTGTGGCTGACTCCGAACCACACCTATTCGCTGTACTCCTCCAACAGGTTCCGGGGTACCCGTTGCTGGTGAGTGACCACGTCGGTCATCATCCCATACCACACCCGGAACGCCTCTGCGTTCACCTGCTTGCTGCTGGGGTCCATGGACACCTGCCAGGGGGAAAACTTCATCGCAAGTGGCTAGCTCACGGTGAGCTCCGCCGGTGTCTGGATAGGAGGAAAGTGCCACTTCCACATGGCAAACGCCATGATCAAGTACCCATAAATAAAGCTGGTAGTCCGCTTGTAGTTCTCCTCGCAGGCCGCGAAGAGTTCCTTCAGCACAAACGCGCTCCAATTCAACCTGGCGCCCTGGACACAGTGCTCTGCAATGGAAATTGTGTCCAGGGTGCATTCGCCCTTCGTGTAGTGGCGCATGGTCTTGCTAGTGATCAGATAGCAAGTGAACCGGATTGCTGGGACGTTTATCAACTCCATCTTGGCACCTTTGCCACCCCGGCGAGTGCCATACTTGGTGTAGAGGTCCAAGTCACCTGACTTCCGGGCGCGCTTGGAGGATGTCTGGCCAGCAGTGGAGACATCTGCCCCGGTCTGAGAGAGACCTGTAAGTCGATGAATATCGGCAGCATGAATCGGAATTTCTTCATTCAGCCATAAGGACCCGTTCTGTACCCGACTGAGGAGGAACCGGGTACATTGCAGAGCTGGTCCCATGGTGCCGAAGACGGGAAGACTCCTCAAATTCATCAAAGTCGACTGCTGTAGGCCCCTGAATTCTTCCCGCATTCGACTGTTGGTGCTGCTTCCTGGTGTATAATGATGCTCCATAAACGTCTGCCAGTGGAGGTGAGGAAACTCCACCGGGTCGGACAGGTTGGCATCCATGCATGGTGCATTGTCGTACTTGCCGACCAACGACTCTACTCTGTGAATTATGCTATCCAACGCTGGTTCAGGGACTGAGATGAGAGCTCTCGGCATCTTTGCGCGCCGCTGATAGACTTGAACGATTCTTCTGTAATCTCCTTCGAGGTGCTGTATGCTCTGAGACTGCGAATGCTCCGGAGTCGCTGCAATTTCCAAACTGAACTGGTCCATCATCCTGGGGCTGGTAGCCTTCATGCAAATTGGGCCATCTGCTGGCACGCGCAGAGTTGATGAGACTCCATAACGACAATTAATTCTTGCTATCTTTCTTGCCTACGATAATCGTGTGATCAATCGCAGACCAGTGTGGCGTCTGACAGTTGCTAACGGCGTCATGGGGAGAAGGGCGGACTCGGCGACTGAGGGAACTGTGGTTGATGGCAAATGATTATGGTACGATTACTATCTATTAAGGGAATTTATGAATAAATCTGAGCGATCCTACGGACTGACAAAAGTACTGACGGAAATGACCTGGACTGACACTGGCACGGGGACGGATCCTACACGATCGACAGGCTGGACGGTCAAGGTGACACGCTGGACTGGCGTGGTGACACGCTGGACTGGCCCACCCCGACCACAGTCGGTTGCGGTGAGGTACCCGCAACTGACGAATTTATTGGACTACTTACCGATGAATGGAAAAGACTGCCTACGCTCATCCCGGTTGCGGGAGAGTTATTCAACTACGCTACTCTACGAGTGCTCTCAGTTGCGAGAGTTATTGAAGAAAATTGAGAAGTACCTACTCCTGGTAGGGCTTCAGGCGTGCGCCATTCACCCATCCCGGAAGAACTGTGCCGTCCAGTTGTGCCAACCGAACGGCTCCTGAGTCGCGGATCTCGATGACGAAGTACGGTCCCAGCCAGTGCATCTGGAGCTTGCCTGGAAACTTCTGGAACCGGCTGTCGTATAAGAGAACCTTGCCGCCGACTTGGAAGGCTTTGGTTTTGATGTGGCGGTTGTGCCACGCTTTCTGCCGGGCCTTCTCAACCTTCTGGTGGAATTCCGCGAGGAATCGAGCCTCATCTAGTTCCTGCAGTTCCTGGAGGCGTTCCCGAAGTGACTCCTCTTCTGAGAATCGAAGAGTCGTTGCGATCAAAAGACTGGGTACAGTGAATTCGGCGGGAATTACAGCTTCCCAGCCGTAGACCAACTGGAACGGCGTCTGATTCGTCAACCGCTTCACCGTGGTCCGGTAAGCCCATAATGCCGCTAAGAGACGCTCGTCCCAATCGTCCCGCTGAGCATTGCAAATCTTCGTCAAGCCCTTCTCGATAATCTTATTGAATGCTTCGACTGTACCATTGGCCTGCGGGTGATATGGGCTACTTTTATGATGCTGAATCATAAAAGTGTTTAGTAATGACTTGACCGTGTCATTAATGAAGTGCGTACCCTAATCGCTGGTCAAGCTCCGTGGGCAGCCGAAGCGGCTGATGATGTGTTCAAAGATGAACCGGGCAGCGGTCTCTACCGAGAAGTCGCGTACCGCGGCGGCCTCAGCCCATCGTGTGAGGTAATCAGTGGCGGTAATGATGTACCGGGCCTTGGAATGGCGAGCGATCAGTGTGATGGGGCCTACGAAATCAACAGCCCACTTTTCGAAAGGCCGCAACACATGCACTGGGTGTAGCGGAAGCTCGTCCCTGTGCGAAGGCCTTCCCGTCCACTGGCAGACATCGCAACGCTTCACATAGGCCTTACAATCTGCATGTACCGTCGGCCATCACAGGCCAGCTTGAAGCACCTTCCTTGCGGTGGGTTTTGCACCCACGTGTCCTCCCGCAACCCCACTGTGACACTCCCACATCACGGCTTCCCGTTCATGGTCAAGAACACATCTGCGCAACACCTCATCAAGCCCCAGTTTGTACAGCTGCCCCGCGATCAATTGATAGTTGGCCGCCCGGACAACCAGGTGGCGTTTCTGAAGCGGGGTGTACTCCTCAGGGCACTGTCCCGTGGTCAGGTACGTGGCAATGTCAGCTAGGTAGTCTGGTACTGCTTCAAATCGGAATAGGTCAGCATCCGGAAGATGATCGTCCAACGGACCTTCATTCTCTCCCGTCTCCAACCTGGATAAGTGATCGGGACCAACATTAAACCGTCCAGGCTTGACAATCACCTCAAACGTGAACTCCTGAAAAAGTAGAAGCCATCGAAAAATTCTCCCTTCCAACACCGGCTTATTGACCAGATATTTCAATGCAGAATGGTCCGTGAAAAATGTAAATTTTCCGCCCAGAAGATAGTGGCGGAACTTCTGGAGAGAGTGTACCATCGCCAACGCCTCCCGCTCGGTCGTGGTGTAGTTCTTCTCCGCATTTGATAACCGTCGGCTGGCGAAGTACACAGGGTGGTCAACTGTCGTCTCCTCGGGTTGCGCCAATACAGCTCCAAGCGCAATCCCGGATGCATCAATATGCACATGGAACTGCTTATCCCAGTCGGGATGAACGAGTATGGGTGCTGTCGCCAGTTTCTCCTTCAACGTGTCAAGTGCCTGCCTGCACTCCGCCGTCCACTCAAACGCTTTTGACTTCCGCAACAGTTTCTCCAGAGGGGCCGTGATTTTGGCATAGTTGCGAATAAATCACCTGTAGTATCCCGTGTGCCCGAGAAGTGCCCGCAACTGTTTCACGGTCTCGTGGTCCTCCATGTGGACAATGACCGCGACCTTGGCAGGATCAATGCAGACCCCTTGCTTGCACACCACGTGGCCCAGGAGTGTGCCGAATGGTACTGCAAAAATACATTTCTTCAAGTTCAAGGAAATCTGCAACTGGCGGCATCGTTCGAACATAACACGCAACAGGGAGGCGTGTTTTTTCAGCAGGCTGTAAACAGTCCAGTCGTCCATATAGACTTCCAGGAACTTGTGAATGTACTCCCAGAAAGCAGCAATGACAATCCGGGAAAACACCGCCGGTGCGTTCTTCAGACCAAACGACATCACGTGGTATGCGAATGACCCCCACTCAGTGGTGAATGTCGTCTTTGCTTTATCTTCCTCGGCGATGCGCACCTGATGGTAACCTGAAAACCCATCAGTGAAGGAATAAGCTTCGTTTCCCGCGACGTGATCTAGAACTTCATCGCTGAAAGGGGTGGGAAACAGATCGTGGATGCAAGCGTTATTCAGGCTCCGGTAATCTACACAGACACGGATTTCCGCTTTGTCCTTCTTGTTCTGGATGACGATGGGACTAACCCACTCGGCTTCTTCTACTGGAAAGATAAGACCCGCAGCCAGCATCTTGTCAATCTCCATCTTGACCTTCTCTTTGATACGCGGGTTCAATCGGTAGGGTCGGTGCTTTACCGGCCTGGCCCCCGGTTTCAGTGTGATGCGCATTTCGCCCAAATCCCCCTTGATCCCCTTCAGGTCCACAACTGATGACGGAAATAAATCTTCATACTCCCGGAGGAGGCTGAAAATTTCTCTTGTCGTCTCCTCATCCCAGTAATCGCCCACTTTCGCCAGCTTGGGCTTCTTGTCCATTCCAATGTTCAGCTTCTTTGTCTTTAGGGACTGCAAATGGACTCCTTCTGTTGTCGGTGCGTCATGGATGCTCCGCTCGCCCTCCTTTTCGTCGAAATAGAGATGTCGAAGGTTCTCCAAACTATCATCCTCCGGATCCCCATCAACCCGTCAGCAAACCAATTCGCGCCTGTCCTCAGGGCGTGGCGCCACCGGCCCCTTGTTGGGTTCAGGGTGGCGGAAAAACAGGACCTCCTTGACGGCTTGCAGGGCCTGAGATTCCTGCACCGTCTCCCCTTCGAACGAGAAGCTCTGGATGAACTTTTCCGCGACTGCTTTCCATGAGCGGGTTCCCCGTTTCCGCTCTTCCTCCAGGTACCAGGCCTAGGGAATTGTACTCAGGGAGTGGACAAACCTGTGGACCCACAACTCCTCAGGGTACCTGGTGCTACGCCACTATTCCTCGCACGCCCGCAAATGCTGTCGCGGGTTGGAAGCTCCATCATGTCTAAATGTAATGCAGGGCCCTTCATCCTCTTTGAAGCGTGCCCGCAGAGCATCCGCTACACGCTCCCATCGCAACAGAGTGTTGCGGTGATTGTTCCACCATCTCCCCGATGTCGACTTCAAGGCCACATCCAAAAGTGGTATCCGGTGTTCCTCTGGGACCCGGTCCTCCACCTTGGCAATAAAAGTATTCACTGCTTGCATGTTTGATAATGTGGGGTACCCCCGGATCTCAGTCCCTACCCACCGGACTTGAGAAATGGAGGCACATCTCCGCGTGGTGGTCTCATACCCCCCTTGCTGCCAGTCTTCCCACGCGAGCTCGGATCCGAGCTCAGAGCTCTGCACACTCCGCCAACTGATAGAGCCAGTTGCGGTCGGGTTGATATAATCGTCCCGCTTTTCGGCAGTCATCTGATAGAGATGGTCCATCATTTGAGCATCCTCCCGACTGTCCACTGGTTCTGTATACTGCGGGCCCTGATACAGGTCGAGAGGCTGAGTGACCCGTACCTCCCCATCTTCAAAGATCATCAGCTCCTTCTTAAGGTCAATGACGGCATAATTTTCAAAAGCCCAATCAATGCCGAGTAAAGCAGGATAGGGATCCTTGTCGCCCATAATATCAATGACCTCGAAATCAGTATATGTCTTCACCCCCGCAACATCAACCTCGACACCCTCGAGTCGGCCGATTGGCAGAATACAGTACTAGTTCGCCATCCGGAGTTGGATGGGAGAATAGGCGAGCCGCAGCTTTCCAAGAGCCTCCCATGTCTTTCGGGGCAATATGTTGACATCCGACCCTAAGTCCAACATGGTGTCGCTGATTTGGAACCCTACGACCTGCGTGTTAAGCCGGAATTCTTTGCCTGTCCGTTGCTTGTTTCGCTTGACGCGGCGCACGTATGGAGGCCCAGTGGGCACTGCGGTTCTAAGTTCCGTGCGCCCCTGCAGTGCTCCGTCCAACGCATGCTTGAGCTACTGCCGCATCGCAGCGCTATCAACAATCCTGAGGAATAGCCGGAGCTAATCCTCGACCACAGTATCCGCGACGTTCTGTGCCCCGGAGTCCGGCTGCCAGGGCTCTTCCAGCCCTCCCTCGTTCCACAACTGGGCGAATGCCTCAACCGCCTCCTGAAAATATTTCTTCTGGATTTCAGGCCTGATCAACTTCTTTGGGGATGCCGGCCGAACCACTTGTGCTGGCTCCTTCTCGTGGGCATCGTCTCCAGTTTTCTTTCCGCCCTGTGTTACTATCGCAACGTTCTGCATGTCAGGGGTTGCGGCGCTGCGCGGTTCTGAGTTTATCAGATTCGCTCCCCTCTGCCTCACCCGCTCTTCCCACTTCTTGATGAGCTCCGGACAGTCTTCTGTAGCATGGGCGTTGACCCGGCACTGGGAACACCAGGGTCGTCGCGGAAGGGGGCATTCTCGAGCCACGTGACCCTCCTGGTCATAGTTGTAGCATTTTACCGGTCCGCGTCCTCCTGTTCGGCCTCCGCGCATGCCGCCACCTCTTCCCCTTGGAGCCTCGTTCACCCTGTATGAGGGCCAATCCAATCGATCCGCAAGTGCGTCAAGCGCCCTGCACTGCTCAGTGTTGTGTGTCGTAGACACACAGAATTCGCAATATACATTATTCGGCACCGTGGAGTACTTCTGTAAGATCGGGCACATCCGAGGAGGATGCCCCATCGTCCGGAAAATCTCACAGTACTCTGTGGTGGAGGACCCCGGTTGCGGTGGGAACCCCGCAAAGGTCTGTTGCGGCTGGTAAACCCCCTGCGGGTTCATCGCCACGCCACCCCCTGGTGGTGGGCCCCCCTGAATGGCTGCAACTGAGGGTCCAACGCCTGCACCGCGCAACCGAGGACACTCGGTGGCGACGTGTCCCTCGACCAGGCAATGAGTGCACCAAACATTTCGTCGCGCTGGTCTTGCTGGTTGGATTTCCTTGAGCTTTTCGGTCAGGTTGGCGATCTGGTGTTGCAACCCTATCAGAGAAGGGTCGTGCGGAGCCATCCCCCCCCTGTATTCCTGGGGGTATTCCGCCATAGCTTCAATCTTCATGGCCTGCTCCAAAGCATCCTACAGGTTATCAATCTTCTGCTGAGTGAGAGGGGTTCGTGTCAAGGGGAGCAGAGCCTTGATGAACCAGTCCCTTTGGTGGTTCGGATCGATCGGGTAACTGAGTTTCCCGATCGCGTCTTTGAATCACCGCATCAATTCCCATGCGGTCTCTCCTTCCTTCTGCTTAATTTCCCACAGCTCGCACAAGCCCTGCTGGTCTGTCTGGGGAAGCTTGAATTCGCGGACAAAATATTACTTCACATCCGCAATTACAGGGTTGGGATGAGCCTCAGACCACTTGATAAACCATCTCAGAGCCCTCTCTCTGAGCGTGGTTTGGAATTCTATTAACTTCCCTGCATCGGGCGTCTGGCGAGCCCTCCAGATGGCTTCGCACAGATACCAATGCTGTTCTACATCATCGTTGCCCCGGCCAGAGAACTCTGGATACCGGGTGAAAGAGCCAGCCATATGTACTGGCGGAGAATTAACTAGGATAAAACCTCTGGGTCTTGGTTGCGTAACGGTCCCACTAGGAAAACTACCACTACTAGTAATGCTGCTGCGACTGGGCGTTACCGACGCTACAGAACTATTGTATGACTGACTCAATGCTTGTAACTGAACAAAAATATTACTCACAGGTTGATACAGTACCAGGGGAAGGTTGGAATCCTGGCCATGCAGAAGGTGAAAAGCAGGGCTGCCTAGAGGGGAGGGTGCTGTCTGGTCTTGAAACATTCGCTGCATTACGTCGTGCCATTCATCATCGGAACTCTCTTCGGGCTGCATCTTTTCATCATCTTCGCTGATCACGACTTCTCCTTCTCACGTCGCTGGGCTTCCATGCACCCACTGCACTTCTGCTGCTGTCCCGTCTCCTTTCCGGGTATCCCGACCCATGGTTCTTGTCTTCTGAGGCGCCTCCTTCTGATGTTTCCGCTCTATCTCCCTTCTCTTCAAGTCTCTCATCACCCTTCTCCGCCACCTATCGGCGATTTGTGCCCGCCGATGTGCACGTAACTCCCGCAACTTGCATGCGGCCTCAGCATCCATTCCCCCCTCCCTACTTTCACATCCTACACCGCATCGGTCCCCTCAACCCTTCCCCCAGTACGGGAGGTTTACGCTTCCATACTTGACTTGCAGAATTCAATCAATCCTTCATCCACCATTAGAGCTTTGATCCACAGCGGAATCTCCTTCAACAGCTTTCCCCGTAGCCCTGAGTGGAAGACAGCCTCTGCTTTCGAGAAGGACTGATAGCACTCAGCAGCAAACTCCACCTTGTATCCTTCCAACGTGGTCCTTACCCAAAAATCCACCGCGCGGGTTAGTTCAGTGTCTACTCGATGCAGTGTCACCAGATCTTCGTGTGCCCACCTGCGGTTTATCTTCCGCGAGCCTTCTTGGTGCACCGTCGCTTGTAACCGCCGCAGCCAATTGTAAAGGTCCATAGGGAACCTTCCCCAGAAAATTTCGTACGTGTCGCTAGCTGAGTCAGAGAAAAGAACAAGCTCCCTGATCGCCGCCTCCTTTTTCTTGGTTAGCTCCGCCTGCTGAGCAATGAATTGGTCAAGATGATCATCCCACCATCGCCGTATCGCTCCTTCAAAAGTCCTTGAGACCATGATCTAGATCCCCTCAGAACATGCAGGTCCCGGCAACGGAACCATTTGTTGGCGAAAAGTCAGGTCTCGCGGACAAGACCCAGGTTCAAGGGTTGGGGCCAACAAGGGGTCCGGTGTAGTCTAGGAACACGCCGGCATTTTCACCCTGCCCTTGGAGAGAAGTGCATCTCACCCGAGGCGTGCCGCAACCACATGCGTAAGGGGAAAATATCACTGGTAAGGAATAAACCCGCAACCAAAGAAAGAAAGCGCATCCATTAAATATACCAGATTACATATGCAAGATCTCGTACTAAGTATTCAGACAGTCGCAACTAAAATTTTAAATCAGTGTAAACACAGTACAACACATGAACAACTCATTAAGACAACAATCTTCCATTATATTATTCTCCTGGCTGAACACATGATTACATAGCTTTCTTACTGATAGTTCACAAGTCTGTTACAGATGGATCTTAGAACAGAAAGGAAGAAAGAACAAGCATGATTCCTTTGTTGCTGCTCTGTATGACCTTTTCTGCTTCTAGCCTCGCGTCTTCTTCTGTGCACATGCAATCCTCTGTCTTTCCAGTCGGGTGATCGTTACTTATTCACCCGCTCTTCGCGACTAGCAGCTTCTCTGTATCTTCACTTTGGCTTTTCCCAGCTTCTCTTCTGATGTCCGCGTGTTCCACTTTCTGTTTTCGGCTGCATTTCTTTCATCTGCACTTATCTCTGTTCAATCTCCAGCTATCGAGTGCTTCCGCGCCACCTTGGTAGCTCCGCGACTTCTGGTAGTTGCAGCGCGGTCGCGGTTGCTATGTGCATTTATTCCGCAACTCAAAAAGAGTCGAAGTTCAAAAATGTCTTGGCCAAGAGTTCAAAACTTAAAACAAAAACAAGGGCCCCAACAAGAAGGAAACCCTAACTAAATTGTAAATCAACACCATCCACGTGTCAATGGATCGTAAAGTATTCCTTGAATCACTGTATCGAAAATTGGAGGGAACAAGCCCATGTGAAGAAGTACACAAGAAGTTATGACAGAGAATCCCAAGGAATTCACAAAGCGGGGTTTGGTACACCACCAAATGAAATAGCCATTCATATTTATGACTGACAGTTTGGAAATCCTCGAATGGATCAATCAGGAATTAAGTTTAGACAACAAACTTTAATAACAATAGGTTTCTAGTACCAGTACCTTCAAAACGTATATTCCAGGAGCATATTAAATGTGACAGTAAGTGGTGACTCGTGTTCAAGGATAGTATGAATTTGGGTATGAATTATATGAAGTTCGATTTAAATATCTAGGTATACGTAAAATGTAAAACTGGTAAATATATAGTTGAAGGGTAAGGTCAAACCTCATAATAACTTACATAACCAAATCACATGATAGTGTACACGTGGAAATAAGAGATTTAGGGTGGCATTGTAACCATAATGTTAGGTAGCTCCAAATGGAAAAAAATGCACTTTATAAACGTGTTATACACCATGATAGTGGTGATATGTAGTTATGGTAAGTATTAAAATTGAAATGTGGCAAAAGGATCCGAATGAAGGGGGAAAGTTTGTATACTGAATTTGTGCTCCTTTGTATAGTATTGTTGGGAATGTTAAGACAATTAAATCGAATTGGATTTAGTTTAATTCAGACAAGTATATCTATTGGTATATTAAAGTATATTATGGAAATGATTTATGTGTAGTAACTAAGATAAAAACAAATAGGTTGTTATTACGACTACAACTAAATGAGTTAATTCAACTATTAGAGAAATAGGGTTGAGAGAAAATAGTTGAATGAAAGTATAAATGAATACAATTAAGATGAGGACACTTAAATTTGTGTCATCACTATAAATTTTTATTTATTTTTTCGAAATGAGAGGTGTTACAGAAAATAATTCCAGAAGAGGGTAAAAAGAAGCCATTTAAGGGTGGAGAGAAAGGAAAGGGTTTTAAAGGAAAATGAAAGAAAAATGCATCCATTAAAAAGGAAGGAGAGAAAATAACATACAAACATTGTTCCAAAGAGGGTCACGATGAAGACCATTTTTGGAAGCTTCATCTAGAGATGAGGCCTAAGAAATTCAACAAGGGGAAATAAAAAACAACTGCAACTACTCAACAAGATTTGGGATCCGACTCTAGTGATGAAACAAAAATTATAGGCATGGGTATGAAAGGAAAAGAATACATTGCTAGCACTAGTTCATCAAATTGTCACACTATTACTCCAAATGAAGAAACAAGGATTGAATTATTTCATGTGAGGCTTATTTCAAAAGATACAAAAATCGACACACTATTTGATAGTGGGTCTCAAACCAATTTGATATCTGAAGACTAAGTCAAGAAACTTAATATTGAAACCATTCCACATCCCAAACCATATCCATTGAGATGGATATGAAAGAACACAAATTTACAGGTTTCAAGAAAGTGTATTCTTTGTTTTGCAATCACAAAAAACTTCATTAACGAAGTTGAATTAGATGTTGTACCACTTGATATTTCAGGAATTGTTTTGGGTAGTCCTTACCTCTATGATAGAAAAGCCATATTCTATCGCCATGAAAACAAGTACCACTTGTTCAAATATGGTGTGGAGTATATTGTGAGATCTCATCGCAAGAAACTAAAAATTTCATTAGTAAATGCAAGACAAATAAAAAGACTAGTGAATTAAAGCAAGAATTTTGTGTTTCTTATGATTAAACCAAAGAATGACACCGCATTAGGGGAATTTTGAAGTCTAAAATGGGCCTCCTAAGGAGATTATTAAATAATAGTGGAAATAATAAAATAAGAATAGATTACATCATCAAATTTTAGAGGGGAAAAATAAAAAATTACTTTTTCAACACGTTTTTTCAACTTATCTCCTTATGGGTTTAGTCAAATTTCAAGTGGGAACACTTGTTGGGTGCATATTTTTATTACTCATCCAAGGAGTACCCATGTTTCATACTTTCGATGGACCCTCCTACATGAAAAATGAGAAATACATGGAAAACGTGATTGTAATCACGTTTTTCATGTATTTCTCACTTTTCATGTAGCAGTGTCCATTGAAAGTATGAAACATGGGTACTCCTTGGATGAGGAATTAATTTTTTCATCCAATGAGTACCCTCGCTCAAAATTTGAGTAAAACCTTAGGGAGATAAATTGAAAATACAAGTTGAAAAATTAGTTTTTATTATTTTATTATTTTTTAATATTTTTACTTTTTTACCACAAAAATGGTGAATCATCCTCGATGGTTGACATCATCATCTTGAATCCTATTGGTTCTAATAAAGTTTTTTTTGGCTGTACATTTTTCTTAGGAGGCCCATTTCATACCTCAAAAGTTATCTAATGATTATGAAGCATTTCAAGGTTATGATCCAAATTTGAAATCTGATTTGATTGAAGTGGTTAATCAAAATAATGAGATGTTTCAGGAACCAAAGGGATTACCTCCCAAGAGGGAAATCCAACATGAAATGCAGTTGCAACAGATTGTCCTCTTCCTAACATTTGCATGTATAGGATGTCGGTGATGGAGAGTGCTGAAATCAAAAAGAAAATTCAAGATTTGTTGATCTGGATTTATGCAGGAACGCAACAGAATACACATATAGCCATAGATACAGAGATGCAACAGAAATAATCTTCATTTTATTAATAAAAGAATGACTGAAATAAGCTTACGAACATAATGGAAACAAGCTAGGGCGCTGGTAGCGTATTTCTGAGAAGAGATGTGGAGTACGCAGGCCTCTACACTGTGTTACATTGAGGCTCGCAGGCCTATTACAGAAATAATGGAAATAGATGAGCTAGGGTACTGGAAGTGTATCCCTAAGAAGAGATGCAGCGGCTACCAGCCCCTGAACTGTGTTACAATGCAGACATAATGGAGATGTGGCGAGCTAGTGCACTGGTAGTGCTTATCTCTGAGAAGAGATGTGTCGGCTCCCAGCCCCCTGAACTGTGTTACAATGAGGCTCGAAGGCCTATTTATTGCTGAGAAATAATGTAAAATCCAAAACATCCAAAAACCTAACCCTATGAGATGAAGCACCAAAACTGTGGGTCCCGTTTGGGTAAATTGGTGTTTCAACTTGCCGGGGACGTAACTTTGGCATCTGATCTCTGTTTGATGCATTCAATAGATCGTTAAAAATATCTATCCAAGGACTACAACTTTTGAGTGAGAAACATTGGTCTAAGACCCATGTTGCTCCCCATTTTCCCAAAAGACGTCGTTTAGGGACTCAAAATGGCTCCAGAAGTTCAGGACCTGAAAAACTGCTATAAATAGTAAGTTGTGTTGAAACTTACAAACTGAAATAACTGATGGTGGGGATTCAAATGGACTTGGTGGGTGGCCACCAATATCCACTTTAATCATTAAGTCCCCAAAATGGCTCCAGGAGTGCAAGACCCAAAAACCTGCTAAAAATAGTAAGCTATGCTGAAGCTAAAAAACTGAAAGAATTGATGTTGCAGGTCCAAATGGAATAGGTGGCCAGCCACCGATATCCACCTGGATCATTCCTCCCTCCTTAGGAAGCAATGGTTGCGTTAAGTTCCTCCATTGGGGGGGGGGGAATTCTGCTGACTTGGTATTATATTTGTCCAGGATGTCGCGGACCTATTAGCGGACGTGCTAGATGTAGATGTGCCGCTGGTGAGCAGCCATTGAAGGATCTGGGAAAAATTATCCGTCATCGCGTTCCTCTATTTCTCGAGCGCATCCTCAAGCAAGATTTTGATAGGATCTCCTACTCCCTCGTCTTTCTTTCCTTCCGCCATGGGGGGTCATCAGGGTTGCCAGGTTGAACTCCTTATACCCTGACCGTGTTGGGGACATGAAAAGAAAAATAGAGAAAGAGCAGACCGTTCTGATACCACTGATTTGGATTTATGCAGGAATGCAATAGACTACACATATAGCCATAGATACAGAGATGCAGTGGAAATAATGCTTCATTTTATTAATAAAATAATGACTGAAATAAGCTTACGAACATAATGGAAACAAGCTAGGGCACTGGTAGCGTATCTCTAAGAAGAGATGTGGAGTACGCAGGCCTCTGAAATGTGTTACATTGAGGCTCACGGGCCTATTACAGACATAATGGAAATAGATGAGCTAGGGTACTGAAAGTGTATCCCTAAGAAGAGATGCGGCGGCTACTAGCCCCTGAACTATGTTACAATGCAGACATGATGGAGATGTGGCGAGCTAGGGCACTGGTAGCGCTTATCTCTGAGAAGAGATGTGTCAGCTCCCAGCCCCCTGAATTGTGTTAAAATGAGGCTCGAAGGCCTATTTATTGCTGAGAAACAATGTAAAATCCGAAATGTCCAAAAACCTAACCCTAGGAGATGAAGCGCCAAAACTGTGGGTCCCGTTTGGGTAAATTGGTGTTTCAACTTCCTGGGGACATAACTTTGGCATCCAATATCCATTTGATGTGCTCAATAGCTCGTTAGAAAGATCTATCCGAGGACTACAACTTTTGAGTGAGAAACATTGATCTATGACCCATGTTTCTCCCCGTTTTCCCTAAAGACGTCGTTTAGGGCCTCAAAACAGCTCCGGAAGTTCAAGACCCGAAAAACTGCTATAAATAGTAAATTGTGTTGAAACTTACAAACTGAAATAACTAATGGTGGGGGTTCAAATGGACTTGGTGGGTGGCCACAAATATCCACTTGGATCATTAAGTCCCCAAAACGGCTCTGGGAGTGCAAGACCCGAAAACCTGCTAAAAATAGTAAGCTGTGTTGAAGCTGAAAAACTGAAAGAATTGATGTTGCAAGTCGAAATGGAATAGGTGGGCAGCCACCGATATCCACCTGGATCATTCCTCCCTCCTTAGGAATCAATGGTCTCCATTGCGTTAAGTTCCTCCATGGGGGGGGGGGGGGGAATTCTGTTGACTTGGTATTATATTTGTCCAGGATGTCGCGGACCTGTTGGCGGACGTGTTGGATGTAGATGTACCGCTGGTGGGTAGCCATTGAAGGATCTGGGAAAAATTATCCGTCATCGCATTCCTTTGTTTCTCGAGCGCATCCTCGAGAAAGATTTTGATAGGATCTCCTGCTCCCTCGTCTTTCTTTCCTTCTGCCATGGGGGGTCGTCAGGGTTGTGAGGTTGAACTCCTTATACCCTGGCTATGTTGGGGACATGAAAAGAAAAACAAAGAAAGAGCAGACCGCTCTAATACCACTGATCTAGATTTATGCAGGAACGCAACATAATACACATATAGCCATAGATACATAGATGCAGCGGAAATAATGCTTCATTTTATTAATAAAATAATGACTGAAATAATCTTACGAACATAATGGAAACAAGCTAGGGCACTGGTAGCGTATCTCTGAGAAAAGATGTGGAGTACGCAGGCCTTTGAATTGTGTTACATTGAGGCTTGCAAGCCTATTACAGACGTAATGGAAATAGATGAGCTAGGGTATTGGAAGTGTATCCCTGAGAAGAGATGCGGCGACTACCAGCCCCTGAACTGTGTTACAATGCAGACATGATGGAGATGTGGCGAGATAGGGCACTGGTAGCACTTATCTCTGAGAAGAGATGTGTCGGCTCCTAGCCCCCTGAACTGTGTTACAATGAGGCTCGAAGGCCTATTTATTGTTTAGAAACAATGTAAAATCCAAAACGTCCAAAAACCTAACCCTATGAGATGAAGCGCCAAAACTGTGGGTCCCGTTTGGGTAAATTGGTGTTTCAACTTCCTGGGGACGTAACTTTGGCATTTGATCTCCGTTTGATGTGCTCAATAGCTCATTATAAATATCTATCCGAGGACTACAACTTTTGAGTGAGAAACATTGGTTGCTACCCATTTTCCCAAAAGACGTTGTTTAGGGCCTCAAAACGACTCCAGAAGTTCAGGACCCAAAAAACTGCTATAAATAGTAAGTTGTATTGAAACTTAAAAACTAAAATAATTGATGGTGGGGGTTCAAATGGACTTGGTGGGTGGCCACCAATATCCACTTGGATCATTAAGTCCCCAAAACAACTCTGGGAGTGCAAGACCTGAAAACCTACTAAAAATAGTAAGTTGTGCTGAAGCTGAAAAATTGAAATAATTGATGTTGCGGGTCCAAATGGAATAGGTGGGCAACCACCGATATCCACCTGGATCATTTTTTGGACAAAAGTATCATCCAACCAAGTACTTCACCATGCGGGTCACCTATTCTGTCGGTGCCAAATAACAGTAGAGCATGGCCCATGTTTGTGGATTTCCGTTCATTGAAAGAAATTATGGTAAAGAACCATTATCCACTTCCTAGAATAGATGATTTACTTGATAAATTGAAATTTAAAATGTATTTTACTAAGTTGGACTTAAGGAGTGGTTACTTTCAAATTAGAATTGTTGAAGGTGACATTTGGAAGACAACATTCAAAGCAAAGCAAGGTTTGCTTGAATGGCTTGTTATGCCTTTTGGTTTATGTAATGCTCCCGCTACCTTCATGTGTGTAATGAATGATGTGTTGAGGAAATTTCTTGATAATTTTTTCATAGTCTACTTAGATAATATCTTGATTTTTAGTAAATCATGTGATGAACATGTCATGCATGTAAGAAAAGTACTTGATGTCGTAAGGACAGAACAATTGTTTTTGAAGGTTTCAAAATGTGAGTTTGGTAAAACTTATTTGGTGTACTTGGGGCATATTTTTGGAGGAGGTGAGTTTAATATAGACCCCTCTAAGGTTGAGGTAATTTTGAATTGGCCAACACCCAAGACAGTCACTTAGGTAAGAAGATTTTTGGCAACAACCCAATATTTGAGGAAGTTTATTGCTAACTTCTCTTCTATCGCAGCTCCATTGCATGCATTGACTAGTGTGAAAAAGGTCTTTGAGTGGGGAGGAAAGTATTAAAAAGAATTTGGTTCTTTGAAATAGAAGATCAGTTCAGTCTGAATACTTGCACTACCAGACTTGAGACAACCCTTTGAGATTCAAACTGATGCAAGCGACTATGCCATTGGAGCAGTCCTTATGCAACATGGTAGCCCATTTCATTTCAGTCGGAAAATTTAAATAGTGCAGTGATTAACTATCCTACTTATGACAAGGAGCTTTATGCGTTGGTTTGAAGTGTGAAAAAGTGGAAACACTAATTGATGGGAAAGGAAACCGTCGTACACACCGAGCACCAACCATTGCAATACTTGCAATCGTAAACTTAATTGCAACAGTCAAGGCAGTTTTGATGGATGTGTTTCCTAAAACAATTCCACTTAGTCATCAGGTATAAGAAAAATATATACAACAAGGTTCCTCTAAATATAACTATAAATTTCAAATAGTTAGTAAAGGAAAAGTACAAAGATATAACAGATATGTGTTGAGCCAAAAACCTGTGCATTCACAACAAAACTGGGATGGATAAAAATTAAAAACAATTATGGACTTTGACAAAAAATCGTCTTATGCATACAAAATGAAAGAAGCATTGGCATACTACTATGTTTACAAATTTAAGGACAGGCAGAGTGAGTCTCCGGGCAACACATTTTCATGTGGAGACCCTAGATCCTTGTACCCACAATATCTAGTGACTTATAAAATGATTGCCAAAACAATGCCTTTGCTATGCATGTAAGAACACCACCTGTATAATGAGGGAGATGTAATATTGTCTGAGAAGCAGATTTATACAGAGTGGTCCAAGATTGTGTATTTATGGAAGATACAATTGATTTTGGCATGAAACATGTATCCAAGATTTCAATGTGGCCTTATTTTAGAGCCCATTGATGATTTACTATGAAACCTAAACTTTCAAAACAAACACATTGAAATCATAGGATCTCCATCACGAATATCATAAATATTAACTGTCTTTTGGGCACTGGCAGTAGATACCATAAGAGGCCCACATGGCCTGTACCACTAATGTTGATTCTCTGGCACAAAATTTGCAAAGCCAAAATTTCTCCCCGAGACATCCCTCTCTGCCAAAACTGGAGACATGGTACTGGACGTTGAAGTGAAGGCCTCTGATTCAGTATGGAATGCCATAATTTCTTTATTATAAAATTCCCATGAACAGAAACCTGAGTCCAATGTACAACCTGCAGATGTTGCCACAACATATTTACCAGAGCGACCATCTGAACCAGCTGCTCTGATCAACCAGCAATCACCCCACATGTTTGGGGTAAGCCCATATGGAGATTTATATTCAGCCTTCTCCTGGAGATTGGAAAATAACAATACTGAGTATTACTCATATATCAACTGCCCTTTATGTTAAGGAAAAATTTAAAGAGTGCATAAATATTCTTGAAATGCCAATCATAGTTTCTAGAAAATTTCAACAGTCTTTGAAATGAACTACATCCTATTTAAACTACATCAAATATTTAGGCAAATCATTTTTTTAAATAGAAATTGGTGAATTTTATTTCAAATATAGAAATTTAAACCATGAGAATAATCTAACCCCTAGGCTTTTCCCTATTTCTAATATAAAATCCCAAAATGTATAAATTATAACACCAATAAACCCCAAAATTAAGTACAATAATTAAAACCTCCACGCCTCTGAATTTACTATATCGTGAAAAGAGCAGCATCCATCATCATGGGAAAGCAAAACCGATTCTCCTTCTGATACAAACCAGCCTGCAGTAGATGTCTTATGGCTGAGTTGATTCAATCGATCACAGGAAACCTCTTCAGTTTCTTCAATATTTCCAAAATGCTATGGCTTGTTTTCCTGATCATCATCAAAGTCCATATTTTCATCACATTGAATTAGTTGGGGTTCATTACGATCAGGTCCAGTGCCTATTGCAGAGCTCCGGACATCCAATCCAATATTGGAACTACCATACCCGTTCCCATTATAGATTGTAAATCCTGTTTCTGGCTTTAATTCGGTAAGTTCAAGAGCACTAGAACTGGATTCAGTTGATTTAGACTTGGTATAGTTGTCCTCTAGTTTGTATTCCGATACAACACTATACTTGTGCTTCAACGCAGACAGAAATTCTGCAGCAATGGGATCTTCATCTATGGGGATTATGGATCTGCCCTCAAAAGCATCCCGAATATCTGATTCATTTTCATTCAACTGATCATGCAAATCCACCCTCGTCTTCAGCACAGCAAGCTGAACTGAAGGCCGATTTTTCAGCAATTTATGGTGGGGGTAAAGCTTGTCTTCCAGATCTTGACTATTTAAGTGTTTAATTGGTTTTTTCAGAGACCTGACCATAGAATCAAATGAATCCTGTGAATCCTACGAAATAATAAACAATAGTAAGGCCATTATTTATTGGTTTGAAATAATAAACAACATGCAAAAAACCCGCATAATTAGTAAATTATTTAAAGACAATGTTGGCAATATGTTTCCTGTATCCTATTATATGATTGTCCTTGATGGCAAGCTCTGTATTTAATGGAGAATCGATATAAATAAGGACGATTTAATTCATGTGTGAACATATGTATGCATCCTGATGAAGGATAATTGACATCCGTAAGAAACCCTGTGCTCTGTATGTTGATCGAGGAACCGATGTTAATATGGTTGACAGTGTATCCAAACTAGTAGACAGTGGAGTTATATATATTCGTTAAATATATGATGGAAGGGTCTACACTATTAGTAAGGAGCTGACTGGCTTTCATGGAGAAAGGAACGAGGAGCGAGAGCAAACCAGTTATAACGCGAAAGAACTAAAACAGAGTATTTGGCATTGAAATTTCGGTGGAACACGGACTAACCCTTTGGAATCATGAACGGAACCTGGAAGGAAAGAGGTGGAACATAACAAACGGAAGCGCGACGGAACCCTGTGTGGAAGAGCGGAACCGTGACCGAGAAAACAGTAAAGGTGGTTTGTGGTTTCTATCGCACCACCTTCGACGGGCAAGTAGTTTTCAAGAGGTTGGGAGCGATTCCATAGAACGCGCGACACGCGTCCTTGTACGACTCCACAAAACCGCTTGTCACTGCATGCCATCGCGCATTATTTCTCGACCCAGGATGCCCAGCGATATTGATAAACACCGTTGATCTGGGAAGGGGTCATCGGATGGTGTTCATTTGCTATAGATGCGTGAAAGTTACCCAAGGTATGGCGCGCCATCGCGCGTTATCATCCGTGCGTCATCAACGAATGATATCTGTCGGATCATCTGATGCCGAGCGATGTGTTCTCCGCCATCGGATGGAAATGATCGTAAGTGATGGGCCCCAGTTTTTTAAATTATATTGATTGGGCCGTCGATTATGTATGTGGGGCCGGAACCAAAGGTCTATTTAAAAGCCTTTTGATAAAAGCGCTGGTTATTACTATAAATTTCTATTATATATTTAATTGCCAAAGGTTGTGAATAATATTTATTTATCAAATTCCATGAATTTGATAAATAAAATAAAGAAAACCATCAGCGGCACGTTATTGGTACTTTACCTTGGCTATAGTATTATTTGGCGGAGATAGAGATTACCTTTGGGACAATTCGAGCATGGAAGAACAAAGATTGGGATTTCAATTTGGATTGGTTCGAATTTTAATAATACCATTAGAAATTGAATGGTTTTGACCCATGGTTTCAATAAAGGCGAAAACTATATAAGGTGATGAGAATCATAGTACGAGGTGTGCATGCAGAGGCATTGTAAATAAAAATCTCTTTATGATATTTGCATGATTTAACTCTGTTGTCTGATAACGCTGAATCCATGATGCATCTATGGAGTTGATCGAGGAAATGAAAAAGCTCTAGGAAGATCAGCAAAGAAATAATAAATATCTGATGCAAGTCTGATGAAGAAATTGAAGAAATTCAGTGGATCTAAGGGTTGAAGTCTTCTACAGAGAAGTGGAAGCTTTCTGCCAGTTCAAGCTGGTGTTAAATCAGGGGGTCGAATCTCCCTTCCATGAGAGGCTGGAGAACGAGAGAAGGTTGAAGCCTTCTGCAGGTTGGTGCCTGCGTGCTGGTATGAGTCTGCGCCAGCACAAAATTGTAAGATGTTTTCTTTATAATAAATATTGAAGACTGAGACGACAGCAGTGGTGGTTTTCTCCCAAATTGGGTTTCTACCTTAAATACTGGTGTTCATATGTGTTCCTTTTGTGTAATGTCTTATTCTATTATTTCTTTTCACATGTTTACTAAAAGAATGATGCAATAATCTAAGTAAAGAATTAACAGCATAATAAGATCTCTGGTGAAAAATTTTCAGTCAGCCCTAAATACTAATTCACCCCCCCTCTCATTATTTTTCCCAACAGACAATAATTCCTACATATTAAAATATAAATTTATAACATACCAGCTCATACTCGAACATAACATCTGTATCAATATTCTTCTTTTGTATCTTCTTGATCTTCATCCAACTGATCGACATCTATATCAACATCTGATTCAGAAACGGTGTTGAAATGATCGACCATGTCATCATCATCATCAATTATGTCATTTTCAATAATATCCTCATCAACATCATCATCAATAATTGTTGCCTCATCTCCTATGCCTGGTTCATCTTCTAAGATATCTTCTTTGTCTGTCAATGCATCTTCCTGCTCATCTGCCACTGCATCATCTTCTTCTTGATCAATATCATCTTCTTCCTCTACAATATACTCTATTGGCCTTCCTCTTGGATCATATCTAATAGCAAATGACCATTCGTTCTCACCTGGAACCTCTGAGTAAAAGACTTGTTCGCATTGGCTTGGAAAAACATAGTGATATTTTCCTACTTCAAACTGCGATGTTTTAACCATTGGAAATCCATTTTCATGTTGAATAAGTGTTCTATCATCATCACGTACATTCATTCGTAGCCTATACCATTTGACATCGAACAAAACTATTTTGAAGGAATTAAAGTCACACTCAACTATATCATCTAAGAACCCATAATATCTATTTTTAGATTCTCGAGGATGTCTGTCACTCCTGGAGGAAACATTAGTGACCTAGAATACTGCAGTTATCCCACTATCAGAAGTTTTCCTGTAATCATCCAACTGTTTAACGCGAAATTGACGACCATTGCACCACATAGCCTTGTGGTGTTTCAACTACAATATGCCAAACATGAAAAAGATGCATTCTCAATTAATAATTAAACATATAATTTACACAACATGAAAATTAACTGAAAAATCAAACTTCTTGTCACATTATAAATATAGTATAAAATAAGTAATGAATAAAATAGGTGAATTAATTTCTTACCTTTCTATCTTTCAAACCATATGCTAAATCGATTTCCCTGTCCGTAACGTTCCCATCTCCACTACGATACGCTTCTCTAATCAATTCAGACAGTAGTTGCCATGATAACCTATCGTCGTTACGTGCTTTACATGTTTCAATCCATTCACTCATCCACTCAAGATTGTTTGCAATGTATAAAAGTAGCGCCTCATAATCTTGAGCACCTGAATAAAAAAACAATAATTCACCAATATTAATAAATATTGCTTATAACCATGGTAAATTATATTAATTAATAAAATATGAAAGAATAAGACCTAAATGAATATAATGATCATATACATGATGTAAAAAATGAAACATTATATGCATTATACATAATAAATCTTTTACCTCTCACTTTCTTCATTCTACCTTTTCCCAACAGGTGCTCCTCTTCAAATTTTTTGATGGAGTTCACATCCCAAATGAAATCCACTGCCTTCATGACTGGCGCAGCTAATTTAGGAAGATAATGACTAATATACACCATGGATTGATATACCACATATCCCTCCACCATAGAACCCTCAGTTCGTGCTCTTTGTTTAACCAAAGCCTTCAAGGATTTCAGGTGCCTCTCGACCATCCACATTGACCTTGTGTGTACTGGTCCACACATTTCGATCTCCTCAACTTGGTGTATCAAGTAGTGTTCTTGTGCATTGAAAAATGTTGGAGGTAGATAATTTTGCATTTCACACATTAGCCGAGGAATTTCTCTCTTCCAATACTTTATTTCATCTTGATGGATTTCTTTCAATGACAACCATCTGCAAATCATTACGCAAGGTTATTTCAATGAAACATAATATATATTTCATTATCAGTAAATTAATACATCATTTCATCAAGTATGAAAAGAAATTGTAGCAATTAGATTTTGCGTATAAATCAAAACTACTTACCTCATGTATTTACTAAGACCATATATAACTTGTTTGACATTGTTGTCGAAGTCGTTTGGGAGAGATACAGGTAGAACATACTATAAAAATAAAAAATGAATCGTTATTGGTTTCCAAATTAAATAGAAAAAAGGAAAATTTAAAATATGTATTCAAGCAATAACAAACAAAAACGTATACCAAAAAAAATACCTTAACAAAGGTATGCCAATCATGTGTTTTCACCCCACTGAAGTCACCTTTCTTCGTTAAGATATTATTTATGTTTGAAGCAAAACCTGTTGGAAATTTAATTCTTCTAACGACCTCTTTTACATCATTGCTTTGTTTTTCTGTTAATAACCATGGAATATTATTATAATTTCGAACTCCATTGTTATTTTATCCGTCGATCACACTTTTCATTGCATGATTTGATTTCTCAATGTCGGCACAAATTTTGTCAATTTTATCTCTCTCATGTGCACCATCTATGGTTCGCCATAACATTTCTGTCACATTCTTCCCGACATGCATTGTATCAAAAAAATGAGCTATTTTTAGGTCCTCATAGTAGGGCAACCTCGCGAATTGAGAAGGATAACATTTCATTCCAGGTGGAAGTACAATATTAGTACCTTCACGGCAACGATGACCTTGATATCAAAGAATAAAATAAATCAGAACAATATTAATTATAAAATACAATAAAATAAATTCATTAGTTAAAACAAAAATTCCAAACATTACATAAACAAATAATATATATATATACACACACACACATTACGTACTAGCTGCTCGATGATTATTAATTATGTTATATTCTAACATCCACAACTGAGGTGTCATTCTTCGTGGTTTTTAATCTAGTTTCTTCTTTATCATTGAAAAGATGTTTTTCAGTAGTACGATACTTATGGTTCCTAGGGAGGAAGTGCCTAAACTCATCAAACACCATATTTTTTAAGTCTGGTGAATGACGATACTTCATCTTAGGGCCACAAACTGGACATGCAAATCTACCCTTTGTTTGAAGACCTGCAATAGATGGATCAATAACAATTAATATACTATGAGATCATTTTAAAAACATGCAATATGGTATATCTAATTTAGATAATTATGTATCATATTAAAGTGCAATGAAATATTACATACCACAAACATGTGTTAGTCCTGGGGCATCATGAATTGTCCATACAAGCATTCCACGACATTGAAATCTCTTCTGCTTGATTGGTTTAGTGATGTCACACATAGTGATGCCATGCCATAACTGTATTAGCTCATCGATAAGAGGCTCAATATATACATTCATATCTTTGACCTGGTACTTACCTAATTGTTCAAAATTACGGTACATAATAATTACTCCCATGATATATGTATATATAAGTAAGTAAATAAATAAAATATATATTTATGCAAACAACGAGAGAAATGAAAATGTTACATTCGAAAAAATAATGTATCAAATACCTGGAATAATCATAGTCAACATTATGTGCTCCCTCTTTATTGACATCCAAGGAGGAATGTTATTGTTGATAACAAAAATAGGCCACACTGAGTAAGTAGATCTAAGCTCTCCGAATGGATTAACACCATCAGCTGCCAATGAAAGCCTGACATTACGAGGTTCATTTTTAAAATCTACATATTTTCCTCGATTTCTCTAAATGCAGAACCATCTACAGGCATTCGAAGAACACCATCTCCACTTCTATTCTTTGAATGGTAATCCATAAACTGTGCTATGCTGTTACACCTGAACATTCGCTGCAAACGTGGAATTATGGGAATATGACGAAGAACCTTTTGAGGCACCTTTTTGGTTAGTTGATCTATTCGATATCTACTAGTACCACATTTCGGACATTCTGTTTTCAACGCATGTTCTCCGTAATATATAATATGATCTTTAGGACATGCATCTATAGTGTTATATTCCATTCCAAAGTGTTTCATAATAGCACGTAGATCTCGATATGTTCAAGGTAAAGTATTTGGCGATGGTAACAAATATTCACCCAACAATCTACAACAGAAACAAAAAGTAGTGTCTTGTAAAGATTATTAATCATATATACATACATACATACATACATACAGATATACATATACATATACATATACATATACATATATATACATATACATATACATATACATATATACATATATACATATACATATACATATACATATACATATACATATACATATACATATACATATATATATATCTATATATATACATATACATATACATATACATACACATATATATGTATATGTATATGTATATGTATATGTATATGTATATGTATATGTATATGTATATGTATATGTATATGTATATGTATATGTATATATATATATATATATATATATATATATATATATCATAGTTATTAAAACCGGAACCGGTGACCGGATCGGTGGAGCTAATGAACCGGGTTTCGAACCGGAACCGGTCTAACCGGTAGCGGTCAGATCTCAATGAACCGGTTTAAAAAAAAATACATTAAATAATTATTTTTTAATAAAATGAAAAAAAAAAAAAAAAAAAATAAAAACTATTTTTAAGATTTGCAACCATGATTCCAAGCCAATAGAGACAAAATATGAAAATTTTGCTCATTTATATACCATGCAAAGGTGAATATATCAAAATGGCACCAAATGCAATACATATCATCGAAAAATACATAAGCAAACTTGTTGAAGTAATGTATCAGGTTTCTCTTATATTATTCACTGTGTTTTATTGCTGAGTTAATGTTATAATATACAATCTGTCCCTGCTCAGATCTGTTGTCAATTCATTGTATCAGCCTTAAAGACAATTCTGGGTTCAGTATATATATATATATATATATATATATAGATATAGATATAGATATAGATATAGATATAGATATAGATATAGATATAGATATATATATATATATATCAGACCAACATTTTGAAGATCTTGTATTCTTCATTATCTATGTTTGCTTGCCAATAAATTTCTAGAAAAACATCTACAACACTTAGAGGTATTGAATTGGTTTATGAAACCCACTATTAGTGCTATTTGTAACAAGTTGAGAGAGCATTACAACTTTAGCAGTCTGCTCACAATGTGTTTGACAAAATTTATCACTGAAAAGATTCATTAAAACCCAGAAAACTCAGTAGCCAGTTTAGTGCATTTCCAAGTGGGAATTTTCTAGTGGTCAATTTATTATTGCCAGTCACATTTTCATTAGGTTGTATGTTGTTGTCCCTTGAGTGGCGTCAGACCATTTGCATCAGTATTGATGCCATGATCAAATTTCTTGTATGCTGTGTGAAAGGTTTTGTATTTATGCTGCTGCTATGTGTGAGCAGAGAGAGAGGGTCTGACAGTTCCTAGCTGAGTGTGAAATAAGGTTGCTGCTGATTGTTTTGAGAACAGAAATTGTCATCAAGTACACTTGATGAGTTGCATGCTGCCAGGGATTTTATGCTATCCAGCCTTGTATTTATCAGTCATCATGTGTATTGTTGCTACTATAAGGTGTTGAGTATGAGTTATTAGACAAGTTTGTTGCTAGTATAATAGAGGAATTTGTAGCTCATGGAGGAGACACTGAGGAATTTGCAACTCATGGAGGAGCACCTAACCGGCCGGTTAAGTACGGAACTGACCGGTTTATGCATAAACTGGTCGGTTCCTTACTTAACCGGCTGGTTAGGTCCGGTTAACCGGCCAAAACAGGTGAGAATAGGCTATTGACCGAGTTGCAAGGCCGGTTCCAACCGGCAGCCATCCTGACCGGCCGGTTTTGATAACTATGATATATATATATATATATATATAACTTATTATTTTACACATTTATTACAACTAAAAAAAGGGAAAATAATCAACATTTACATATATGTGATCATATATACATATTTCATACCTTAGGAGTTGTGTCATACATTTGTTCGAAAAATTATTCATAACCTTTAAGTTCACCAGCTCTCTGCTATTGTTGATGGTGAACTTAAAGGTTATGAATAATTTGTCGAACAGATGTATGACAGAACTCCTAAGGTATGCAATATGTATATATGATCACATATATGTAAATGTTGATTATTTTCCCTTTTTTTAGTTGTAATAAATGTGTAAAATAATAACTTATATATAAGTTATTATTTTACACATTTATTACAACTAAAAAAGGGAAAATAATCAACATTTACATATATGTGATCATATATACATATTGCATACCTTAGGAGTTGTGTCATACATCTGTTTGACAAATTATTCATAACCTTTAAGTTCACCAGCAACAATGTAGCATAGAGAAGAGTTGCATTTGAGTGTTCAAAAAGTCGTTCACTTGACCTTTCAATCAGAGGTACATCAGAAATACCATCACTGCTATCTCCACCATCATCATCTGACTCACCATACAAGTCTTGGAGCATTTTATTTTTCCCATCATTAATGTGAACTGTCTCATTACTGTCATCATGATCTACCTCCATGGGATCATTAAAATTACCTTCATCATTCACTTCATGTTCTTCACCTTGTACAACATCATTTCCAATACTAATATTTGTTGCAATATTCTCTTGTACTGGTGCAACATCATCTAATCTACTACTATTTAGCTGTGGAAGCTGGTTGATCATCTGCAAAAAGTTGGGGGGCAACTGTTCCTTTATGAAAATTACAAACATTAATCATTAAACATTAGTGCGCATATAAAAAATATTAAAATAATATAAAATTTTACGATATAATCAAAATGAAGATAGATAATTAATTACCATGGGACGATAGTCATTCGATCCACCATCAATGTGCCCATATTTCCTACAATGCACTGTTGATGTTGCTATTAAAACTCTAGCATTATTTCTCATACAACATTTTTTACAAGGGCAATAAACTCTGCCATCACCCCTTTCACCCTTTTGAATTGTTTTTCCAGCTCCAATGTTTTCTTCCATTGATGCAAATTATCCTATAAAGAAAACAATAAATCTCTCTCAATGGTGTAGAAAACCCAAGACTTGTTGAACTCAATGGGAGCTCAATATATAAGCAAGAAGAAAATAAAAGTGGGCATTTTACAAATTGTGAGCTTTTACAAAATGTGGGATTTTTACAAAATTGTGGGCTTTTTACAAATTGTGGGCTTTTTTTATTCTTAATGCATTTTCTATAGAATACTAAACAGATTTGTCCAAAATTTCAGATGCAAACTGTAGTCTCTACTACGTTTGGAAAATTGGAGGTTTATAAAAGATAAACTGCGAACAGAATTGTACCACTATGATAAGAAGTTGTCAGAAGCATTCCTTTTGCTTCACAAACGTGGAACTACCTTAAGAATGCTTATGGTTGATATAAATATTAGAGCATGGCAGTTAAATGTATTATTTATGCTAAAATATTGAATAGCAACTTGAGAGTGCTCTTCAGATACTGTACGAATGCACCAAATTAAAGTTGTACCATTACTAAAGATAAATGGCCAAAAATAGTCAATTTTGATATCGTGAAGTTATGTCTTTCTTGGTAGAAAACTGGGGATAGGATGGCAAATATGAGAGAACTAAGTTCCAAGGACTAAAAAAACAAGGCCAACATAGTTCTGCCTTGAATCAGAGACAAAACAAAGCTGCCCAAAAAAGTGTTTGAGAGCACCCATTGAAGCTCCTATATATAGAAAAGTCAACATTTTCCTATTGAACAAGTTTGTATAGTCAAAGCCACAGCAAGATCAGATAGCCACGATCCTAAATGAGAACCAGAGCCAAAGCTAAGACAAATCCACGTTTAGCAGAACAAGACAGCCATAGCAAAGGATTTGACCATAGAACCAGATCATGAGAGATAGCAAGATTCTTGCTTCCACTGTGGAAATGTAGAAACTGTACAAGGGCTTTGCTTCCAGCAGATTTCATTGTGACAATAATTTCTATGGTGTTGTAAGCGCTCATTAGTAGAATCTTAAAGCCATTCTGGAATTATTTTAACCTGGAGAGGGTTTTCTGTGGTTATAAATCCTCATGTTCAAATTCCATTGTCGATTGGTTGTGTTTGATATTATGTTTTTACTATCCGCAGTTGAATTTTCGCACAGAAAATTATCAGTCTAAAGCAGAGCAATTTTGTGATGTTTCTTTTGCTTCCTATTGTGAAGTATTTCGCTCAGAACTCTACTCGTTGTAACAGAGGTCTTGGGCATAGAACATGGGACTTGGGTTTTTTGGAATCAAACTTCAGGTTAAGATGCTCATCTGAAGAATGGCACAGTGAGCCTTAGCATGGAGTTGGGAGTACCAATTTGAAGTGCAGGTAGGGCATTGTACAATAGACTAGTTAGATTTATGGACCCTAATACAAAAGTTTCTTCTTCTTTCAAAACGTGTTTCTCCTTTTCTGTAACCAATGTGGGTCCTGTTCTTGTTTCAATTGGGGATGGATGAGCATTTTTTATTGCTCCAGATGATCACACTCTGGGTAGCCCTGGAGGCTATTTGGGGGTGATGAGTCCAATAGGTCTCAATGAACTGTTGCCCTCACTGGGGAATACTATTGCAGTGGAATTTGATACTATTTTGGATTTTGAATTCCACGATCCTAATGGAAACCAGTACCTTCAGCTCCAGTACCTGTTCACAAAAGAGGGTGCCATAGTCATTCATGCGTGTAGAGAGGGTGAATTGCAGGCATTGCAACAGGAGGTGTTGTTGTTGTTGCATTGGCCACTAGATTGTTTGTCTAGTTCTGTTACAAGCGCAGAGTATTGAAAAGGATAGACAAATTTAGTTCAGATATTGTGAAATTGCCTCGGAAATTCACCTACAAAGAGCTCAGCAATGCTACGAAAGAATTTTTTTGAATGTGATTGATAATCGATAATTGCAAGCAAGGGTAATCCCCTTGTGAAACCCAAATTTCTGAGCATTTTCTAAAACCTGATGATGGAGTCATTGTAATGAACAAGCGCCTAGGTCCATATTACGTCCAAATCTACCAAGCACCAAGATCTATAAAAAAAAATCCACAGTATCTGCGAACTAAGAAGAAGAGGCAGAAAATGTATTATGCTTACCTATTCGAATAGTGGTTGGGGTTTACCACGGAAAAAATTTGACAGAGCCCATGTAGCATTTCGTATCATTGAAATTCTGGCAGTATCATTCAACTGGGCAAGCACCTGCCTTGGAGCTCCATGACTGAGGGAAAGATCCCTAAATGATGCAGAGTCTCCAACAATATTTCCCAAAGCCCAAACATCCTTACACGAACACCAGTTGAACTCAAAGTTGGGTAGTAGTTTTTTAAATCAAATTCCAAAATTACAGACGTATAAAGATAGTTGGGAAGAATAATTTTATGCCTCTAAAATGAACGTGCTACCTGTTCTCAAACATTATCATTCCTAGAGGTAAGAAGTTCCACAAATATAGGCAGTGCCCCGTAATCAATCACAACCTTTGTATTCTCAGAGGCTCCAAAAAAACCCAAATAGGGTCAACCCTACTACAGGAGGAAGGGCCTGCAGTAAGAACTTACCATTTTGCAAGAAGTGAGGGCGAATGTTGTTCTGCAAGAGCTGAGGGCGAATGTTGAGGGCGAATGCTGTTCTGTAAGAGCTGAGGGAAAATGCGCGCACGATATCAGAAGTTAATGTAGTTTTTTAAAAAATCATTTTTATGTAGCGCCCATTTGAATTTTAACATTTCAAATCATTTTTATTTACATTTGATTTTTGCATTTCTAATACAAGTGACAAACAAATTTCTACAAGAGGTTGAAATTTTTACTAGATAGCCATGAAAGACTAATTAAAATGGCTTAAAATGCAAGTGGAACTTCAAAATAAATGTAATTAAAGGTTCTCTCCACTAAATTTTTGCAAAAGTGCTTACATTATTTAAGTTATCTAGGATATTTTTTTGTATTACACAATCAAAATTAAATAATGAAATAGTTGGGTAGTCTTATTGTTTCAAATTAGGACACAATTTTCAAATGGTGATGAAGTTTCATGTGATGATTAAATGACAATATTCTCCTTTCCTATCCTTGAAAAACTATACAAGGTTCCCTGTTGCCACATGAAACCCTAACTCATGTAGCAGCATAGGACCAGTCCTCCATTTTTCCCGTCATAAGGCATTTTGCACATATTTGATGACTAGAATTTGCGGATTCCCGTTTTCCATGAGGTGCTAGGAAGGATAGAAGACTTAATTTTTACGTTTGAAATTTTTTCAAAAACATTCTTACGCCCTTTAATTTCCACTTACCAATAATTTTGCAACACTAGTCCTCTTCGCAATTGCAAGGTTGTACTCAAAAAGTAAGGAAAGTTAATTTTTTGGCTCACTCAATGATCCAGGTGGATACTGGTGGCCACCCACCTATTCCACTTGGGGCCCCACCATTGTCTCTTTCATTTTTTTAGTTTCGGCACAACTTACTATTTTTAGCAGTTTTTCGGGTCCTGAACTTCCAGAGCCGTTTTGAGGCCCTACACGACGTTTTTTGGGCATCGCGCCTCCAGCAAATATTATTTTGTATCATTCCATTTCAGAATTATATTTGTGGCGAAAGTTGTAGTCCTCAGATAGATCTTTCTAATGATGTATCATGTGCGTCAAACAAGGATAGTATTCCAAAGTTACGTCCCTGGGAAGTTGAAACACCAATTTACCCAAACGGGGCCCATAGTTTTGGCGCTTCATCTCCTAGGGTTAGGTTTTTGGGATGTTGAGGGCTCTCCATTGTTTCTCAATAATAAATAGGCCCTCGAGCCTCATTGTAACTCATTTCAGAGGTCTGTAGCCACCACATCTCTTCTCAGAGATTCGCTACCAGCACCCTAGCTATTTTATTTCCATTATGTCTGTAAGCATCTTTCTGTTATTTGATATTAATGAAATGAAGTGTTATTTCCGCTGCATCTATGTATTTATGGTTATGTGTTTATTCTGTTGCGTTCCTGCATAAATCCGGATCAGTGGTATCAGAGCGGTCTGCTTTTTCTCGATCCTTCTTTGCATGTCCCCAACGAGGTCGGGGTATAAGGAGCTAGGGCTTGATCTGGTGGAACCTTTGCAAGATCAGCCTCGCAAACCTCGACGGACGCCCATGGGGGACGAAAAGAAATATGAGGGAGTAGGAGATCCTATCAAAATATTGCTCGAGGAGGCCCTCGAAACACAAAGGAACGCGATGATGGATAACTTTGCTCGGATCCTTCAACGGCTGCCCACCGGCGGCGCATCTGCATCCAGCAGCCACTCTGGAGGCGCGACTCCTTTTAAGGTACAAGTAAATTTTGACATTCCCATATTTGAGGGTCAAATAGACGCAGATGCTGTAGATAAATGGTTGAATCTGTTAGAAGGATATTTCTCGGTTCATGACTTTTAAGACCGGGAGAAGATTATTTTTGCACTCCTCAAAGCTACCCCCCATGTTAAGGACTGGTGGGAAACCTACTGTGAGAACAAGGACCAGACAGAACCCTCTCTGTTCTCGGCCGTACCAACTTGGAATTCTTTCCGAGACGCCGTCAAGGAACAGTACTATCCCGTGGGGAGCTATGAGGGCAAGTACATACAATGGACCACGCTGCGACAACAAAGGGATCAAGATGTGCATGAGCTGACGAATCTGTTCCATACCCTGCGCACAAAGTTGGGTATCAAAGATTCAGAGAAACATATGGTGCTAAAGTATCGCAGCTGTCTGCACAAATACATTCAGGAGGAAATGGAGTTCCTTGACATCTCCTCGCTTGGTACGGCATACCGGTATGCTGCCAAGATTGAGCAGAAATTCAAGCAGAAGAAGCGAGACTTTGGATATGCGAATCAAAAGCAAGGGAAAGGTGCTTCCAAACCGCAGAACAAAGGACCGAGCCAAGGCATGGCGGCTAAAGACAACTCATCGAAGCCACAAGAAAAGAACAGCACCGCAAAACCAAAGAAGGACACGGGAAAGTGGTGTGAGTTCCATAAGAGCTCCACTCACAACACAAGTGAGTGTCGGGCCAAGCAGTCGCTAGTGGCCGAGATGAGGGCTTCTGAGTCAGATGCATGCTCTGACTCCGAATCAGAACCTGAAAAGGCGAATGAAAAAGGGAAACAGATTATTGATGCGGAGCCCAATGCCATTGTTGCCACTACAAAGATCCAAAAGGAGGAACCGGAAGATCCAGAGGAGGAGGAACGTCTCTTCCACTCCCGGATGTGGGTAAAGGGCTCCCCGGTACAGTTCATTGTCGACAATGGGAGCCAAAAGAACCTCATTTCAGCAGACGCCGTGAAGCGGTTGGGCTTGCCGACCACAGCTCACCCACATCCATACACCATCGAGTGGCTTCACCAAGGACGAGATCTCTGCGTCAGCCAGCAGTGCCGCCTTCCCTATAGCATCAAGCCCTTCACGGATGAGGTATTATGCGACGTTGTTCCTATTGATGTTTCTGATGTATTATTAGGACAACCATACTTGTGGAAGCGTCATGCGGTGTATGAGTCTCGGCCTTGTGTTGTTATTGTTACTTTGGGAAATAAGTTGTACAGGATACCAGAGGTACCACCTCCTACTACTATCTCTTTGGTTACTGCAAAACAATGCAATAAGCTCATTTCCCAAACCAGGAAATTCATTTTCCTGATGATCCTCCCCTAGGGCAAGAAGAAAACTATGGCCACGACCTCCAGAAAAGGCTCCTCTGCACAACAACAACAAATGGATAAGGTTGTGGAGGAGTACGGGGACATTTTCACCTCACCCACAGGGGTTCCTCTACACTGTCAAGTCAAGCACCCGATTGATCTGACCCCAGGTGCGCCGCTACCCAACAGACCGATCTATCGGTGCTCTGTTCTGGAGAACGGTGAAATCAAGAGGCAGATTCAGGAGCTGCTACAGAAGGGTCACATCCGACCAAGTTCATCGCCCTGTGGGAGCCCGATAATTTATTATTGTGAAATCATAGTTCTAAATTATCTCTTATTCTGTGAGCAATGTAATCTATTAATTGTAAGCAGATTCATTAAAAAAATTCAAACTAATTTTAGCATGAATGATGAAAATTTATATATTAATTGGTTTTTAAGAGTATTTGTATTATGTAGGAGCACTGGAAAGAAAAATCAAGACTTCATTTTCTTTTTTCCTTATTTTATTGGGCTGAACTGGAGAAAATTGAATATGAATAGTGAGTTAATTGTAAGATCAATGGGCCAAGGCCATACATCAACATTGACCACAATGGGGAAGTATAAAAGCATGGATATTCATGCAAGTATAGTTATTAATGTAAGATAAAAGTTAACTCTTAGCTTCACTAAAGAAATAGAAGGCAAAGATCTAGCATCAACTGAAACTCACGTGAAAAAGTAGATGAAAAATGTACAATCATCAAATGGAGAGGTAATCTATAATTATCCAGTAAGACTCTTGGCTATGCCTTGAGACTAAACTAATTCTCAATATTTTTGAATAATCATCCATTGGAATTTAGTAGGAAAACCATAGTAAATCATTGTCCAGTGGCCATGCAAAAATATATAAAAAATAATATTTGTTGGTTGTTTTTTAATAGGTGGACCATGATGGGACCACTGAGAAGGTGGGGGTGTTTTTTTAATCATGGAAGTGAGGTTTAGTAGATTGATAGTCAAGTTACCTTTCCCTATAAATTTTCTCGATCAATTTATTCATTCATTGAACTTTGATTCATTCCTACTGTTTTGATACACAATCCAATCTAGTTGAGTCTTGAGTCTTCATTGAGAATGTCATTCATAGGTTGTCAAGAAAGAGGTTATCATGCACATGCACTCTTCTTTTCTTGGTATCTTTGTAACTATGTTCAGCCTGAGTTCTATATTTTTAAATTATCATAATAGTTCGTGATTATTAGGCTTTTATTTTGTCTTTTAAGAATTTTAATTTAATTATTATTAATCATTAAATTTAAAAAAAAAAAAATATATATATATATATATATATACATATATATATATATATATTATAGTTATTGAACTTTCAATAGAATTATTAAACTTTCAATGGTACATCAACTTTCATACATGAGAAAATAGATACTGACAAATGGTACATCATGGCCTAATTAATTTCGCTCAGCAATTTCAAATGGTATAACATTTAGTCAACAGTAATCATTAATTTCTGCACACAGAGACTAATTTCTCTGGAAGCCTGAGATTTCTTTGGCTTGTTATTATTATAACTACATAGACATAATTAATAGAGAGATTGAGGATAGAAAAAAATCTAGCGCTTAGTCTCCACTACTCAACATGATTTTGTGAGAAATAATACATAGATTGATTTCTCTGAGTGCCTTAGCATTCTTTGGCTCATTTTTTTAATCACAACAACAATAAAAAATGCACTGAGGATTTTTTCTTAGTCCGATTATGCAATTTTTATAAGACATATTATGCAATATTAATAATAAACATAAATTTATTGCAATTTAGGGAAAGCTTGTTCATGTTTTTTTCTTTATATTGGAAGGTTACTTGATTTTTGAAGTAATTTTTAGTAGATCATAGCATATATTGAGGAAATATTAGTTTGACAAGAATCAGTTATTTCTCTTGAAACTTTAGGTATTAAAATTCCATGACACGGATATATCACACTCCAAAATCCAAAGAAAATGGAAGAGCGTTCAATTTTTTTAATCAAAATTTTATTGGTGAAGGGTTAATTTATTACGAGAACATCATTAATGAAGTGAAAAATTTTAAACGTAATGTTTATTGACTAGAAAAATAATGACCAAAACGTCAAAAAAATTTGTGTGACGGGTAAAGAGAAATCCAAATTCCAACCCTGCCTGCCACTTGTTGGTGAGTGGAGGTTATTCACTTTTCATGTACAGCTTACCAGGTTACTCATGTTACCAATATTTTCACATAGCTCACTTTTAGGTGACTACTTATTGTACTTCTTCTTTATAAATAACAATTGGTAGATAATTGTATATATTATTTGAAATCTATAACAAATCCAGGCAACAAAATTACAACAAATAGAAAATTATGCAAAAAATTCACCAGGGCACTACTAATGTGTGGATACCCTATCATTTCTTAGATCATCATAACTTACCAACACCTACTATATTGGTATACACATAATATGGCATTTACCTGAAGTATTTCATATGTATCTAGAAGTAAATAAGTTGTATGATAATTGTTATGGTAGATATAAGATGTGTATTATAGTTTATATTTCAATTTTTCTTAAGTAGCATGCATGTGCGGTTCATATAGTGACTACAATTACCAAATATATTTCGGTGAAGATGTGAAGATGATCTCTCATTAGGTCCTAATTACTTAAAGCATCATTAATTAGCTTTCCAAATGAATAAAATATGTTAACAAATTAGTAAAAACTAGGAAAACAAATCATGCTTTAAAAAAATATGGCACAATGAGTCACACTCTAAGATTTATTTAATTACTCATCAAGTGTCGCTACAACATATATATGATCACCATTACCATATAAATGGGACATGTGACCATAATTTTGGTTTCGCCAATGACATTCCACATCATGAGCATTGTTTAGGGTTGATTGTATTGATTTTTTTTAAACAAATCATTTATACATTTTATGGAAATTATAGACACAATTTATAATCACATTACAAGATCATGATGTATGGATATTCCTTATCATTTCTTAGATACTCACAACTTACCAACACCTAATAGATTGATATACACATCATATGAAATTTACCCCTAGAATGCCACATGTATCCTAAAACAAATTAGTTGTATGGCAATTGTTATGGTGCATATATGATGTGTATTACAGTTTATCTTATAATTTTGTTGAAGTAGCATACAAAAATTTACATAGTGATATGAGAACCACTCTCTAGACTATACATCGATTTTGTACACATGGCTTTTCAGTTGCTTGTTAAGATATATCATTGGTGATGCTCACATGATTATATAATGAACCATTAAGTTGAACTATGAAATTATTCCTCACAACACACACATATTGATGAATTAATAATTTTTCTCATATAATTTTTTTAATCTATTTTGAAAAAAAAAAAAATAAAAAAAAAATATATATATATATATATATATATATATAATTATTTCTAAGAAGAACAAGAGAGAGTTCCTTACCATATCTTCGTAAAACATATAATAGCGACGTTTGGAGGCAGCCGTCTAGCGACGCTTTGGGGCATAGTGTCGCAATTGCGACACTTTTTCTAAGTGTCGGTATTGCGACACTTTTCTCTAAATGTCGGTATAGCGACGGTTTCCCAAGATCAATGGCCCAAAGTGAACCCGATAACTTACCTTTTCCCCGCACCTTTCCTTTTGATCGTGGTCGTTCGCTCGTTGAATCCAGATCCGACGGCGCTAATACATTTTCGCGCTCATAAAGTAATCGTTTGATGTTTTGGCAAAGCCGCGCGAAATGGGTGGTTTTTCCAAACCACCCGCGCTTACGTGTCGCCACCACATTGTATCGCGTTCAAAAAGCTAGTTTCCGCTTACCACCATTTACCCTCACGAATACCACTGGCGGTATTCCCTAAACCTCACCCATTTAACCCGAGTTTAATGTCATTTAACTATGGTTATACCATCGTTTAATACATTAAAATTATATTTTTCATTCAAATTTTCACCTTTTCTCTTTAAACCTGTAAAAACATTGCAGAACCGTTTTTCCTCAAAATCACGTCGTTTGAACCCTGAGAAACTTTGCAGAGCCATTTTCAACCTACCAGTACCATTTTTCGACGCCCATTGCCCTGAATTTCCATTACAAAGTACTACATTGTCCTCTGCGAAGCCATTTTCAAAAAATTGAAGACTGAGCACCTCTGCAACGTCTTCAACCGAATTTCGCTTGTTCTCCAGGTATTTTTATTCGAATTTTCCCTCTGATATTTCAAAATTCCTGTCGATTTCAAATAATTACCAAAGTTACTGCAAAAAAGTGTCCATTTTTCAGGGAAAACTCTGTCAAAATTTCCCTGGAATCCCTAATTTCCCTTTCTCGCAGTTTTTTCCATACCCTGGTCCATTTTTTTGTTGAAATCGATTTTAAATACACGTTCTGAGCTTTAAATTCCTTGCATTTCCTAAAAACCCTGCTCAGAAACCCCATTTTCAGTAGAAATTCGCCAAGAAACCCCTGTTTCTCATAAAGGAACTTAGCAAACCGTTTAATCTTGCTTCGTTCATTATTAAAAATGACCAAGAAACAGGTAAACCCCAAGAATGGAGGCCCAAAATCCCAAAATAAGTCTTCTGCAAATATTCCTCAGCCTATGTCCTTCAAAATCGACAAACCAACTCCTGTACTCACGGCTGATTCTACAGAAGTGGTCAGACCAGTCCAGCCTCCAGTCATTTCTCCATAGAACAACCCTTTAGTTGATCTGGACTATAGAATACTAGACCCTAATGTAGAATTTAACTTGCTTGATGTCTATAATTGGTGCTATGGAAAATCAGTGGAAAAGAGTGACAAAGATATTCCAATTTGGGAATCCAATCTGCCTAGATATATTGTCCCTCTCACTCATTCTGTTCCTGACTTTATCAGATTATGCCAAGCCTATTATATGCCAGAACAAATATGTATTGTAAACAAAGAAAAAGATATCCTGTTTTACATCACTGAAGAGTCGATAAATTCCATGCTGCAAATGAATCATGACCCCAATTCTACTTCCCTATCAATAGAATATTTAACCCAACTATATCTTGACTTGGAGTTCAATACTAGATTCAAAATATACCAGAATTTTTGTCCAAATCAAGTTTATATTCCTAATTTAAATCCTCCTTTCGACACCGTTGATTTCCCAGATGAAACTAGACAGATTGTCTCAATGCTCTCCTTCATACTAGGATACGCCAGTGATGAATTCACTGATGTGGCTATCCTAGGTTTTCTGTCAACTCTAAGCCCTGGTCAATCACCATCCATTCAGTTCAATTTTGCTAGATTTATTGTTGAAAGTATGCATTATCAGTTATCCAGATTATCAGAAGAAGGAGTTTTCAGATACTCCTCTTATCTACTCCACCTCTTCCTATATTATCAAACAGATAAGTTTCCAATTGAATGTAAGAAAGTGGATGCAGAAGGAAAAGTTCTATTAGTAGTATTTTGGTCATCTATTTTAAGGAAATGGAACAGAAAGTATAGTTTTACAGATTTCAATGACTCATTTATAGCCCATGCTATGTATCTCTTGGAAAAATAGGAGATCCCTAGGATCAATGATGAGACAAGAAGAATTATGCAGTTATCAGAGAGCTACAAAACTGGAGATTGGTATTTATATAAAAATCATACAGAAATCAGAGTGTATGGCTCATCCCTGGCCCCATATAAGTTACCCAGATTTGTTACTACAAGAATATTTGCTTTAGAATATCTGAGACAACTGTTGAATGTAGATGAAATCCACTTCATAGCTTTCAAGAAAAAGACCCAATTTAAGCTGAAAAATCAAATTGGGCCATTCATTGTGAATAACAGAGAAGTTGCCAATGAGATAAATGTCAAACTTAAAGAGTATAAGTTCCCATGTAGTTTTACATGGAAGTATGACCCACAAGGTATTTTGAGTGCAATAAGGGTAAAATGTAAGTTGCTTGTTTACTTGCATGATCCTAAGCCCCATATTCAAAGATATGTAAATAAAATTGAATGGGAGCCAAACACCCTATCTGATGATGATTCACAGGCAGTACAGGTAATACAGGTAGATAGTGGCAAAGGCAAACAGATTGAACAGACAGTACAGGTGGCTTCTACAAGCAAAGATACTTATAATGTACATAAAAGAGACAGAGAAGGAGATAGTTTCATAGTTGAGACTATTGAGGACATAAAATTCAGAACTCCTTATAGTAAAAGAAGCAAGTCAACAGAAGAAGAAAAGGATAAGGCTGTAAATATTGATATAAATGATGAAGCAACAATAATAGTCACTCAAACATTAAAAGAGCTTCAAAATATAAAAATTGGAACACAAAAAAAAGATACGGTCATGAAGGAAAACCAGGCTACCGTCGATTTGCCTCCTTCTTCTCAGGAAACTGACAATACAGAGTTAGAGACTCAGATCAGATTCAGACAGATTAAAGAGAAGAATGAAGAGCTCAAGAATCAAGCTCATTCTAGATTTCTTAAGGAAAAGCCTGGAAACAAAGACAGACTTCTTTCAGCATTTGATTATTCATCCAATAAATTGGTAATGTCATTCTTGAAGCCTACAGTGGCTGAGCCAAAATCAGTGGCAGATTATTCCAAAACAGGTCTTGAACTGGATGCAGATGCCATTCATGAATTAGATCAAATTGAATTTCATAGGAGCAATACTACAATGCTATATTCCAAAATTGTCAGTAAAACTATGAAATCAATTAGGCTTGAGAAAACAGTGCTCAACCTCCAAAATCAAATGAGGTTGGACAAAGCCTCACTGTATGCTAATAATTTAAGAATAAAAGCACTAGAAGATATAGTGATTGAAGTAGGGGGTGACCCAGCCAACATTGAAGGGGAAAAATTCTTAATTAAACAGAAAAATGAGGATATAGCTGCTCTTAGAAAACAGTTGAAGTTGCCTCAGAGTGAAAACTCTCAAGCAAAAGAAATTCTACAGCAAAAAACAGAGAATGATGATTTAAAGCAGCTTGTACATCAAATGTCAGGTCAGATAAAAACAATGGAAAGTCAAATAGAATCTCTAATGAAAGAGAATGAAGAACTAAGAAAAGCACAACCAATGGTCATTCCTACAGTGATCCCCACTATAAACACTGCTATACCATCTACTTTGGCAGAACACTTGGCACCGAAAGGAGTACTGCCAACTGCAGTGCCAATTACTTCTCTAATCTCTACCTCTTCTTCTTCATCCTCACAGAGGAGCACACCACAAGACCAAGATAAAGAGATTCTTAGTTTGAAAGGCACTATTAAAAATTTAGAAAAATCCAAAAATGATGCCTTGATTACTTCTAGAGGACATGAGCAAAGGGATGATCGACTACAAGAACAGGTAAAGATTCTGCAAGCACAAGTAAATATTACAGATCAAGTGGCCTTTATAAAAAATCATTTATGGACCAAAATTATTGATGGAATTCATTCTCAATGGCCTTCAATTCGGATAATTTATGAATAGAGGGAGTTACTTCAAGTTGCTAGTGCAGAGATTGACAAGACTAAGAGGGAAATTGACAATAAACCAACCCAAGCAATCCAACTCATAGCTTTTTTAAACAGTAAAACCAGGGAAGAGTTGGAAGAATTGAAAATTGTTGATAGAACAGAAACCATTCTTCAAATCAAAAAGGTCCTGAACAAAAGAAACATAATGAGTAATCTAGAGGACCGGTGTAAAGACATGAATTTATCCATCTCAATATTTTTAGCCAAATACAAAACATTGTCAGAAGCAGGTTTGCCTGATATTCACGCATTGAATGACAAGTTAATGCCTCAGAAATATTATGATCTAAAAATCAAAAATCATGCAAAAGAGCAAGCCAGACAACAACTGCCTCAAGGATCACCAACAGGCAGAATACTTCTTCAGTATTTTGAAAATCTGTTCTTTTTAGATAATGAGATCAGGCATATGTTCACTATAAAGCCTAACTTTTCCAAGTATACAGAGGCAGATGAAAGTTACAGAAAATTGAAGACTATGAAGATCCCCTTTGCAAAAAAGTGGCAAGAATTCACAGATCTGCTGTGAATTTAATGGATAAAAAACAGGAAATTCACTTGGAAATTCATTTTTTACTGTTACCTCAAATGGTAAAAATACAGGGTTAAAGTGCACAACAAAAATCAGTTCAAATTAGAATAATCAGTTCTATTTTTGCTTGTAAAAAGGTAACAGCTTGCAAACTGTTTTGCAGCTGTCCCTCTTTTTAAGTTTTCTTTTCTATTTTTGATTAAAACATTATCTCAATTCCTGAGATATTTTGTAAACATTTTTTTGTATAAATACTTCACAATTCGAAGTATTCAGTGTGAATAAAATTTCTCAAGACAACTATAGTTCGTGCTCTCTACTTGGCATTTTAATGTTTTCTACTTTGTTCGTGCTCTCTACTTGGCCATTGGCCTGTGGCTGATATGGAGTTGTAATCTTGTGTTGAATGTGGTAGTTTTGCAATGTTTCAGCTAATTTATTACCTAAAAATTATGGTCCTCCATCTGTGATTATGTTCCTTGGGAGACCATAGCGCACAAAGATTTGGAAAAGAAATTGTACTACAGAGTCCTCTGTAGCTTTTGAAACTGCCTCTACTTCGACCCACTTAGTGACATATTCGGTTGCAACTAGGATGTATGTTTTTTGGTTTGAGGGAGGACTAATAGGGCCAACAAAATCAAGTGCCCAGCGTTCACATGGTTCAATCACTAGTTGAGGGTTCAAAGGCATTTCATCAGACTGCCCAGGGCGTCCTGCCCTTTGGCAGCTATCACAGGCCTGCACGAATTTTTTGGCATCCTTAAAGATGGTAGGCCAGTAATAGCCTATTCGTAAAACCTTATGGGTAGTTCTACGGTTCCCAGTTAGATCCCCTTCTTCAATCTTCTTATTTGTAGCTTAAGGATTCTTAAGTGCCCTTTTGCTCAGATTCCATCCACTCCATCAAATCAAGCCTATACATAGCCTTAGAAGGTCACCTATCTTGCCCTTAGCACATTTTCATCTCTGAGCCTTATTTCTTAGTTCTACTTGCCTAGAGAGTTGACTCCATTGCCCAATATTCTGGTAGATCCTTCTGGTTTACCTTGAAATCTCTTTATTCCCACCAATCTTTTAAAATCAAACCCAAATACACAATCATAGCTAGCCTAATATTTGTTACTAAAACAAAGCTAAATCATACGGAGAGATCCCTCTATAGAGTTTAAGAAGGCTAGATCTTGAATTCCCAAAGCGGTTCTTGGTTACCCCTGGTGTTCTTAACTACAAAAATCCCTATCCCACAACCTGAGAATTACTAGGGTGATAACAGGCCTTGGGGGTATTATGATCCTTGGAGGAAACTCCCACAACTAGAAGAGTTGACAAAGAAAATTGGATCGAGTACAAAGGTGTGGCAGGTGGGTTTTACCCTGTACCAATTGTTATGGTGCATATATGATGTGTATTACAGTTTATCTTATAATTTTGTTGAAGTATCATACAACAATTTACATAGTGATATGAGAACCACTCTCTAGAGTATACATCGATTTTGTACACATGGCTTTTCAGTTGCTTTTTAAGATATATCATTGGTGATGATCACATGATTATATAATGAACCATTAAGTTGAACTATGAAATTATTCCTCAGAACACACACACACACATATTGATGAATTAATAATTTTTCTCATATAATTTTTTAATCTATTTTGAAAAAAAAAAAAAAAAAATTATATATAATTATTTCTAAGAAGAACAAGAGAGAATTCCTTACCATATCTTTGTAAAACATATAATAGCAAGAAAATTAATCTATTGAAATTTCATTTCCAAACATATTCATGGAGTAAAATGAAGATTAAAAGGATATATTCATGGATTTACCTATAACATCACCTCATAATTAAGAATGTGAATGTACAATATTGATGATACATAGGTTAGGAGAAAATTAATCGATTGAAATTTCATTTCCAAACATATTCATGGAATAAAATGAGGATTAAAAAGATATATTTATGAATTTACTTATAACATCACCTCATAAAAGTGTAAATGTCCAATATTGATAAAATTTATTTATATATGATAAATAATAAACCTTTATCTCACATGTATCATATAATCTTATAAACAAACAATTGCACCAGGGGTGCAATCCTCAAAATTTTTAAACTGTCTAATGTATATGTACCTATTTAAAGTATTCGGGGCCCACATTACAAATGCCCAAAGTGAAATATTTGCGCATATGTTATATATGAGCCAATGGTTTAAATAACTATCGGGCGGTGAAACAAAACTTATAACAAAATATTAATAAAACTATATCATACGTCCGGACTTCAAAAAAAATAAACCTGATTTCAATCACAAATTCGTGTTCCAAAATAGCCTGCTGATGTCACCCTAATTTGTGACGCAAAAACTTCATAGAATACGCCATATAAAAATTCGGGTCCGTTTTTTGGCTTTTCGTACGAAGGAAAACTGTGACGCGAAAATCAAATTAATTCCGCCCTATAATGTTTCGGGTCCGGAATTCCACAATGCAGACGGGCCAAAAAATAACGCGATCGAATCGCCTGCTTCCACGTGGATGGATGATTTGGTCTGTGGTCTGTGGGACCACGTTCTTCTGAATTAAAACCTCCCGCATTTACTATTAAATTTCTTTGTTTCCAAAACAATACAACACTCTGTTTTTAAGTGTGCAGGGACTGTGATTTCAAAACCAAAATTGACTGTTCATCAGTTTTAGAAAGCGGTTGTTTGACAGAGCCATTCAAATAGATTTAGAAAGCGGCCAGAGGACAGGGTAGTTGAAATTAATATTTCAACATCCCTCATTCACTGAGAATACCCTCCTTGGTGCCTTCTTCGCCGGACTACGATGTGTTCATCAACAGTCGTGAATCCGATGTCTGTTTCTTCACCATGCATCTTCACAACAGTCTTGTTTCTAGAGGATTGCGAGTCTTTCTCGACAACATAGAATTGCAGGCTGGACAATCCATACCTTCACAAATCAAAGACGCAATTAAAGGAGCCTCTCTCATTATTACTATTTTCTCTCCAAATTATGTGCAATCGCAAAGGTGCCTCCATTAACTACTCCTCACGCTGCTCTGTAAGCCGACCATTTTTGCAAATCATTATTACTATTTTCTCTCCAAATTATGCGCAATCGCAAAGGTGCCTCCATTAACTACTCCTCGCGCTGCTCTGTAAGCCGACCATTTTTGCAAAGGCATATAACTGTCGTTTATTGCATATAAGTGTCGTTATACTGACGGCGGCCAGAGCGTCGCTATTGCGACGGATCCCTCTAAATGTTTTCATTGTGACACTTAGACATTGTGTCACAAACAAAGCGTCGCTATTGCGATGGCTGCCTCCAAACGTCGCAATTGCGACACCTAGACATTGTGTCACAATTGCGACGTTTGGAAGTAGCCATCGCAATAGCGACGCTTTGGGGCATAGTGTCACAATTGCGACATGTTCCTTCAAACGTCGCAATTGCGACACTTTGTCTAAGTGTCGGTATTGCGACACATTTCTCTAGACGTCGGTATAGCGACGGTTTCAGGCGAGATTGAAAAAATTTGGGGAAATTTCCGACATTTGGTCAAAAGTGTTGGAACCAAGTGTCGGAATTTCCGCCAAATGTACTAGTGTAACATGCATGAAAAAAAAGGGAAGAATTGAGTAGCTTCACAGTCCTTAGTCATCAGCATCATCATTACTGCCTGGCTCTTCCTCCACTATGGGGCAGACATACGCCAGCACACTCGCTTCCTCTGTATTAGTGGGTGGACGCGTAGGTTTTGGGACCAGTGCACAGAGGATGGGATCCACCGGGTATTCTACGTCAGGGATGCGCATCCAAGTACCTTTAGAATCCATAATCCAAACATTTGTATCATCACCATCATCCTCCTGAGCCGAAAGAAGATCAGTCTTGCGAGGTAGGAGATGCGTCTAATGCGCAATGGTGGACTTCCGAGATCCACATTGGCCTCTCTGTGAAGCCTGCACTGGGGCATCCTCCTTTTGATCACATTCGGGGCTTTTTCTAGCATAAATGCCTGAGGAGGAGCCTTCAACAGACTCCAATCGATTGTCCAACCCCAGGTGGTAATGACTCGGGAGTGCCCCTCTCTGCCCTCCATGAATGGTTCTTTGAAGCAGCCTAGGTTCCATGGCCCACTGAAGCAGAGGTGTGACAGAGATGGGGTGATGCTCAGAAAGGGGAGAGGAGAAAAGTAGGGGAGAAGCACAAGAGGACAGTGGGAATGATGAGGGGCTTGGGGTAATGGGTGTGCGTATACTTATGAGACTGGTAGGACAGATGGAGTTGGGATAAGATGCACAGGCTTGATAAATCGCAGCCCAGGGATTTCTGCCCAGCGCAGCGCTAGGAAGAGGGTTGCACAGCGGACTGGGTGCGCGGGAGGGCAAGAATAAAATTTTAAAAAAAAGGCTGAAGGAGCTGACTAAGTATTTATTTGTGCTGAGGGACCTTCCTTTTAAAAGGCCTATGACACATGTGAAGGGGAAGGTCATGATGGAGCCTCGCACGCAGCGACGTTCCATAACCGTTTTCAAGAGCGCGAAACTATGGGACATTGGAAACCAATATAAGTAGCATATAAATGAAGAAAGTTATTTGCACTTATACAATCAACCAAGAAGTATTTTAATTTGCCAACAAAAAAAAAGAGAAACATAGACATTTGCACTAGAAGATACTTTCGTGGTCTCACATCTCTGTAGATTCAACATTATTCAAAATTTCATTTTCTCAATTGTTCAATTTATTTCACTTTTTTCTCTATAATGTATTTGTCTTTCTGGATAAGTTTTATGGATTTGTATCTGCTAATTTTATAGTTAATGAAGATAGATAATTTAGAAAAATTGTTAACACATATAGTAATCAATGCATTGTATCAATTTACTACTGATTTTTTCTTTTGCATCTCGTATTTTCACCTACTTTATTTTAATAACCTAAATTTCATTTGAACAAATAACCAATGAAATTTTTTCATGTCATAATGTGTGAGAAAATATTTCACATAGTTCAGAATATGTTTACACAACACATAGTTTATTGAATTTGAAGAAAATCAAGTATCCATTATTGACAATGGATGCCCAAAGAGTAGCTAAAGTAAGAAAAAAAATCCTAAGTCTTGCACAACAGTCTTCACCTTCCACACATTTTATTGGTGCAGCGTCATTTACGATTCTAGGAAAGAGGAAGAATCATGGTTTTGGAAAATTGGTTATTAGGGAATCAACAAATCGTCGAGATGAGTAAGATAATTTTGAAAATTATTTCCAGACCAAATGCATATAGTTCAAACATCTAAGTCCAAAAATACTGTGAATGGAGAAAGCATTGAACAAGTTATAGATGTGCAAAAGAAAAACAATGAACCAACTAATTGGGTTGCTACTTTTTTAGTAGAGAATCATAAAATAATGGAGAAAATTACAGAAGAGGGCATTATTTGTGATGAACGTCCTGTCACATTGCAAAATGAAAAATATGACAGGACCAATAAAAAATTGAGAGTTGAAAAGGAAAAGTTTGAAAACAAAAATACTATTGATAAAAAGCACGTGGATATTGATCTATCTAGCATTGACATGATGGGGCTCATGGTATTACAACAATATACCAATGGTGAAATTACTCAAAATGTTATCAACATGCTTGCAGAAAATCAGATGTTGAAAATCAAATTAAAAGAACTACTAGACATTGCAAATCTAGTTCCTTTGTTTATGACTCCATTGTAAAGTTCTGTTGCTGCACTACCAATACCATTTAACAAGGTTGTTAATTTGTTTAATGCAATAAAGGCATATATCCTCGACACCATATGCCAAATATTCGAAATTATTAATGATGCATGGAAAGTGGTTTTTGATTTAACGCACATGCAAGAGAAACTAACGATATTATGAACTTGGTTAAAAATTATCTTACATAATACAAGAAATTTGTTTTCAATGCATTAAATACTTTTAATTGGAGGCTATAAATACTCCTTTCTTAAAAAAATCAAAATAACAGCTATCAGATATTGAACGCGTGAAGCAATTAGAAGGTTGATGGGCGGAAAGGGTCACTACACTTGAGAATATCAATTATTCCTATAATGAGCTATGAAAAAAGAGAGATAATTCATATCTCAGGGAAATTGATATTATAAAACGCTTAGTTGATTTGCACATGTTGCACGATTATGAGTTAATTTCAAACGACGGGTTAAAACCTGAATTGGAGGAGAAAAACCAGAAAATGCAACGGACATTGATGACATCGTTGATTTTACTGAAGAACATATTGACACATGGCTAATTAATTTTCCAAGGACAATAAGCAGAAATCTAGGTGGGTTTTCAAGTTGTAAGAAGAAGCTAGGGAAATTGAAAAAGACATTTTCACTAAAACCTGAAAATGGAAGTACAGTTGCCCCTGATAGGGACTACATTAAGAAAATGGTGAGCATGTTTCTCCGACGCGTTATCAGCTCGTAATACATGTTATATATTATTTTTTTGTGGCTACAGATGCCATTCAAGCAAATGAAAACACCAATTCCTACTACAACAAATCCATCTACTTTATATTTTTCTTTGCACAATTCCAATTTTATTAAGAAATTTTTCATTTTAAGTCTATGTTCTGAATATGATGTCATATGAATCTGATATATTGTTAAAGTCATTGAAATTTTATTTTTACTATAATTCTTACTGAATCTTATTCTATATCAATGTTACAATGGTGTTTTCTATAACTTTGCAAAAAAAATCGTTCAACTTTTCTATTGCATACAATGTTATGTTGTTGCTTTAAACAAAATTGAAAATATAGAAATGGTTTGACATCTTAGACACGTATCTTTTAATAATAGAATAATGATACAATGTGTTTATACCTCCATGAATTTCATTTCATGTAGTAATTAAATATGTTTCTGTCACACCCTTTCTTAATTGATTATATTTGCAACACACCCTTTCTGCCCATAGCGAAATAAATCTTGATATTACACTTTTGATACTGTTGAGTTTCATTTGCTAATTCTAGGTTATTTAGTTTCTTGTATAGAGTTCTAATTCTAAATAGGTTACAACTAAATTTTTTTTTGTGCAGGCCAAGTTTCTTCTACGCAATGAAATATCTACAACGCAATATTGTATCAAGAAAACTTTAATAACGGTAGCAATAGTGTTGGAAATGGATGCATCTTAGACACATATCTCTTAATGATATAATAGTGGCACTATGTCTTTAGACTTACATATATTTCATTATGTGGAATAATTAATTAATTAATTTTCTGACGCATCCTTTCTCCCTATAGAGAAATAACTCTCGGTTATATAGTTCCTTGTACACAAATTGAACTACAAGAACTATTTTTCATTTAGATCTATTTTACTGTATTGATTTATGATAAAAAATATTTTTTTTTATTCGAACACATGCTTTGAAGCTTTTTTTATGGTCTAATACCAAAACATTAACAATAAAAGCTTTCAGTACAGGCTGTGGACAACCAGACAACGAAATCTTCTTCTGCACAATGAACATTTCCCGCACTTCACTAAACAAAGATTTTTTCTCGGTGAAATGTGCGTTGCATTCCTAATATAATTTATCTCGCTTCTATTTCGTCCATCTGAGACAACATAATTGAAATTTCATGCAGTAATATACTTGTTTTGCGGCTTAACGGATGTGCAGAAGGATTTGTGCAAGGGTTGTTAAAATAGTAAAAATTCAAGTCTCTTTTTTAATTATTACTAGCTATGCAAAATAATTCAATGGAATTACTAAGTGCATAAATAGATGTACAAGTGAACTTATATAGACGTGACTGTGTGTATTCAAATCTTATGTAAAACATGTCGTTATTGACTCCGATAGTAGTTGTGCGAACAAAGCTGTGCGGAGGTGGTTCTAAATTTTATACAATGAAATCTTACGAGCTTTTTGCATAGATGTTGTTATCACTCCACAAATTTTCAAAATCTGATGCTTGAAAATCAGCCATGATACTCCTTCAAATTTCTTAGTTTGCAAAATATCATAAAATGATGAATTTTATGGTGTATTTAAATTTTTTAAACTTAGGTTAAGGTCTTAGAAATGAGTCCAAGTCACATCAGAGGAGTATGTTTTGAGCTAACACTTGGAAATGACCACAAGTCCGAAATTTTTCCATCTATTACCAAACTGTCTAATTCCGCAGCGAATATAGCAGGAAATTAACAGGATTTGCTACGGAAACACCTAATAGTTTCGTAGCAAATATGACACTTGTCAAATGAAACGTGCTACGAAATATTTTCCAATATTTAAACGGTTTGAAGAATAATGATGAATTATTTAGTGTTGCAAGGACCTACTGCCATATTTAAACCATCATTTTAAAAGCTTTCCACGTCAGTCATCATTTGTTTATACATCCTCTCATTCCACTCTCATACTTTCTGTTTTATCTTTCCGCACTCATCATTCGTTGCTAAAGCATCTCTCTGTCAGGAAGCTACCCTGTAAAAACCCTTGTCAATTGTATCAGTCTCATCCCATTTTAGTTTATCTCTGTTATCAAGCGTTCTATCCCGAACAGGTGTAAAGAGGTAAGGTAAGCCACCGTTTCATCACACTGGGAATGGTTACAGCTACACCCAAGAAAGTTTACAAAGGAGGTATACCATTCCGCTATGAACCCACAGCTCCAGAATTGGTTTTAGAAAATTAATATTTCATAAATTTGTTTACAAAGGCAGGATGCATCGAATTCATTCAGAAATTGCAAGGGCATCATCCACAGGTGTCATGAGATTTTGTGGCCAATTTCAAAGGAAAATTTACAAAGGTAGGCTGTCTCCATGTCCCAATTTCACGGGATAGTATCTCTAAAGTAACAGGGATTCCCAGGGTTGGAGAGGAGTGGTTTAAAGCCACCAAAATTGACTTGAAAATTTGTGATGAATATTTGAAACCAGAACATGCAGGAATCAAAATGACTAAAGGAATTCCTAGGAGCTGTCTTAAAGATGAATTTTCTAAGCTGCTAACAGTCATACAAAAATATTTTACATGTGAAGGGTTTTTTCAAACCATATATATGTATCATTTCAAATTATTGATTCATTTTACAGGGAATAAACTCATAGATATCCCATTCTATCTATTTAGAAGTCTCGGGGAGATGGAAAATAAGGTACAAGGAAAGCCTGAAAGGAATGAAACTTCTATTTTTCATCATGGATTAATGAAATTGCTAGTCTTGGAGGAACTAAACAAACTAAATAGAGAATGGGCTTCATTTCTGTTCATGAATGGATATGAACTTGATGTCCTATCACCAAGGAAAGCTTCCAAATATAAAATCTCCCCTTCCAAGAAAGAAATGGGTGTCAATGTTATTAAAACAACTCAGCATCAAGGTTTAAAGTTTTCAAAACAGAATTTGGTAGAGCAAAATGATTTAGTTCAGAACATATCATCATCTATAGCAACTAGAAATAAGAGGAGGACTACCAAACATATTACAGGTAGCAAGACTGAATCTGAAGCTAAGAGATCCAAAGGAAATGTTAAAGAAGATGTTAAAGGCAAAGGTAAACTTGAAGAAATCCTACAGGCCATTGACATTGCAGAATCTCTTGTAGTAAAAGAAGATAAAGAGCAGACATCTAAAGTTAAAGGTAAGGGACTCATTATTAAAAAATTAGATTTCTCCTCGGATGATTCAGCTTTTATCTTCAAACCTCAAAAACCTCATACCAAGTCACAAATGTCAGAAATTGTTATTATTGGTGATAGTAATAAGAGAGATGATAAAGGTATGGGAGAAATAGCAAAAGAAGTTACTGTCATATCACCTATTGAGACAGAATCTATCAAGGATAAGAAGACAGATAAATCTACAAATATGACTCGAGAAAAAATTAAGATAGGTTCTTCTAAAGGAAAGGACAAGGTTATAAAGAATACTGAAAAATAGGTTTTGATAGAACAATTGAAAACTATCAAAGATGAATTTGTTGAAACTAAGAAAGAGTTGGAGAGATATAAGAAAGACAGAGAGATGATAGATGAAGTAGAAAATAAAGTGACTGAACAAGTTGTTCATTTTAAGACGTCTATTGCAAAAGCCAAGAATCTGTTGAAAAGGACACAACCTTTGCGCAGCATAGTGTCACATACAAGAAAGAGGAATTGGTGCCTATAAGCAGAGAAGAGAAACCTACAAAGACAAGTGAAAGAATTAAAAGAGGAAATGGAACTGATGAGAACAGAATTGGAGAAAAGAGACTTGGAAAGAGGAGATGTAAATAAAGCTTCTTGAAAACACTGACATACAATAAGAAGAATATTATATATCAACTTTTGGGATGCACCATGAAAACAGGTTGTTTTCGTAGCTCAAAAATAGAGTTTTAGCAGAGAAGACAGTTTTATGGAAAATAATGATAAGGCATGAAAAGGATCAAGCACGTGAAAGGTTACTCATCATCAAGTGTCAAAGAGTATCAGATGTCAAAGAGTATCAGTTTTTTCCAAGTGGAGACTTTAGGCAAAAGAAGAGTTTGAAGACAATAGTCCAACATGTGCCATGTCATCAAACTAAATTTTCCAAAATGATGGGCAAAGTTATTCCACGAAGGCTGTCATGATGGGCAGCATGGTATAAATTTAGGATTCCTCTCGAGGATGACTTGGATTAGTTTGTTTTGATTGTAATAATTAAGAGTTCTAGTCCTAGTAGGACTCTTACTCTTGTTTCGAATAGATGTCAGTCTTAGTCTCTAGAAGTTAGTCAACAATTAGTTTTAGTGTCAGTTAAAGTAAAATGGCTTGGCCAGTTGGCGAGGTAGTTGTAAAGGCTAAAAGGCCTATAAATAATGTATATTTCGAGGTACCAAGGGTTGGAAAATGTAATCATAATAGCTACTTGTGTAAATGCTTTGAGCAGATTGATATATACAGAAATAGAGTGACTTTTTCTGAAGCTAAGATTCTTATTATACTTCAGTGAGCTTTATTTCTTCTCTCATATGTTTTACTTCCATAGTTTTGATGCTTAATACTCAAAATTCATGGGAACATTGACTTCCTTTAAGTGTTGATTTATGGTGAATTGAGCTCTTTGGTCTTATCTTTGGATGTTTTTCTTAAATTTTTAAAGACTTATTACTCAGAATTCATGTTATTCATGCTCTGAATTCCTTTAGGTGTTAAGCTTTGATGAATCTCTTCTAATTACTTTCTTTTTAGTATCTTGAGGTATCATTACTCAGAATTCATGCACACATGCTCTGACTTCCTTTGAACCTTAAGTTATTGAGACCTTTCTAAATGTACTACCTTTTTCATTGAAGTATATACACGCCTCAGTTTTATAAGAAGAGCTATTTTGTTATCTTATCCCTATCACTGACTCCATAGCCCAATTGTAACTTGGCTTCATCTTTCAACCTACAAACATACAAAAAAACAAACCATAGAGTTAGCCATCTATATTTATACAAAATAAATAACCCTTGAGAGAGCCCTCTCAGGCTGAGGAGGCTAAGTCTCAGCGAAAATATTGGTTTGAAATAGTTACACTGAGGTAGTCTGATCAGCAGCCTATCAGGGTCCTATTTTGGTGAAAACAGATGCAATAAATAAAATTTATTTTTAAAAGCGTCAATTCTGAAGAGATTATTTTTTTGAAAGAGGTCCAATGTGAAGAGGTCTGCACAATAAGCTAAACTTTTGTGCATTGAACTTTCTTCCACACACTAATATTTACTTCCTATTATTTACTTACACGAAACTCGAAATGAAATTTTTCACAAGAGACCATTACTTTGTTTAAATACCATATCCATATGAAGGTGGAAATCAAGTTGTGCAGAGGTAGTTGTGTGGAAGTGATTCTGAAGTGAATGCAACAAAATATTGAGATATTTTTGCATATTTTCATTAAGTAAAAGTTATTTATAGAAATATCAATTCTGAAGAGATTATTGTGCTGAAAGAGGTTCAATATGAAGAGGTCCGCACAATGAGTTGAACTTTTGCACATTAAACTTCCTTTTGCATAATAATATTCCTTTCCTTCTATCTACTAACACAAAACTCAGTCTCTTTATCTTCACCGGCTAAATTGCATCATACATGTAAGTGATAGGACTAAAAAACAACGTATTTTGAGGGGCATCAAACTGGAAATCGTATTATCTGGATTACGAAAAATTTCCTATGACCAACTCTATGCAAACAAAACAGATGTTATTGAAATCTTTAATGGCTTCGATATGCATGGCTCGTCAAAGATAGACCATCAAAATGTAGTTGTATTTACACATTGACATGTTTCTTTGTTTACATTGTTAAGAAATTATAAATGAGCACTCTCGCTCATTGCATTGCCAAGCATCCTAATAGCTCTTTCATTTTACTAGACATTTAGGATTTGATTTCGCATTATCAATTAATATACTATACTCATGCAAACGATATTAACAATCTACTCATCAAAGAAACACGTTGATTTTTTCTACCAATGCAAATGCCACTATGAAATTGTACATAAACGTAATCCAATAGAATATTTTTTTGTTCCGGCTATATCTTTTGTACTATTTTATGTCTTTCTTTCTTTTTTTGTACTATTTTATATCTTGATTTATGAAATTTCCAAGTTCTATAACTACTCAAGCAATATAATTGCGTTACGTTGCAATTTTTAGTGACGTTACTTTACAATAACGGTTTTCTTTGTTTTTCAAGATGCTTTCCGGATTATCCACAGTGTTGAAGAACATGTATCGACGTTTCGAACCCCAACTGGGATCCATCATCAGGACAATTACAATAACGGTGACGTTACTTTACAATAACGGTTTTCTTTGTTTACAAACAAATACCTAAATAAGTCATTGTCGTAGAAAGATGAAAAGAATTTCTAAATCGATATAACTTATAAAACATATTACATTTATACATAGATATGTAATCTAGAATAGTCTGATATGTTTATGTGCATTAATGTTGTCAAGAATATTATAATGCATAGCCTTTAGCATAAATTGAATTTCAAAATCTATTAAACAAATAGGAAAAAACAAATGGTAGCACTTTCTCTACTAATTAACCATTATTTATGGAAATTAACGTTTTTTTTCTTATTATGCTCTCAGAATTGAGAATTGATTCATTTGTTCATGATTTGCAATAGCTCTTCTGATAATGTCATTACGTTGTCTAGTTAATCTTCGAGACAACTAAACATTTGTTGGAGCTCTAGTATTTTATGCATTAACATTAAAATATATTTGCTAAGCATTAAAATATATTGGCTAAGCATTAAAATATATTCCCTCCCTACATCTACATCTTCTCTTGTGCCTTTGCCACTGTTTCTTTGGGCCATTTCTTCACTCGTAGTAAAAAATGATAAGATAAATAGACAAATAATAAATAAATACCTCAAAACACTTGACAATTTCATAATAACGGAGCAAGTTTATTGCTTATAACCTACTAACGAATCTAGAACAAAATGAACATTAAAAGGTTGCTTTTACAGGAAACATGCGTATATATAATCCGAAAGAGACAATAATTCATCTAAATCCTGAATTGACATTTAAGTTTTGAAAGGACATTTAACTACCATCAATTTCAATGGTATCCACTAACCAGTAATCATTATCGATGTGGATAGTATTGATTTTCCCTATATTTAATCAGAAAAGACCGTTGTAAATTATATTACTTTAAAACATATACATTTTACTTAAATTAATACAATTATGTTTCATGAGTAATCCACCTTACACATTATAGAAATCAGTGTCGAGATAATATTTTATTAAAATTGTAAACCACATTCTATTTTCATTAACTAAAGCTATTTTTTCGATAAATAAAAGTATTTTCTGTAATTATTCACTGAACTAACATGTATCCAACAAATTTACTATGTAAACATTCCTTGCTATTGGGTAGATTTTACTTTGCAAAAGTAATTTTAGAACCCAGATCTCAATTCACCACTTCAATGCTTTTTTTCCTTCGTCACATTACGCAAATATTAAATGAACTTCGATAGCTAGAAATGGAAATTCAACAATTGTGTCTCATTGATGTTGCACTCCCACTTCCAACTGCCCAAACATAATTTACAGTAATTAGATAATAAAATATGTTACAAACACTAATGTTATACTACATAAATAACGACTATAATATGTGAAATCAAATTTGATAAATGAAAACTAATATTTCTCGTTAGTGATACTTATATATTAAGTTGTTTCATTTGTATTACTTCCGCAATAGTACTCAGAAAAAAATATACAAAATCTGTTAATACGAAATGCAAGGGTCCATAAAATTAAAACTTGAAAGCTTCCTTTGCACAAAAGACTAGATTTGTACTTCCGTGCATCTACTCCATTTCAACAACATAACCATAACCAAAGCTTATGTTCAATGATTATCAATATTTGATAATGCAAAGATACATGTTATTTAAAATTAAAATATTGGAAAAGAAAATATGAAATATGTAATCTAAAATATTCGAAATTACACAAATTTGCATAATTTATAACTAAAATATTGTGAACAACAAATATGGATAGTTTAATATCGTTGACTTCAACTCAATATTTCCAAGCTTGCTTCTGATTAGTGATCCCTACACAACATAGTCCTCAGCATTCACATTTCCATTGTGTAGAAGTTCATTGTGCACAAAGTTTCATTATGTTGACCTCTGCACATCAATCTTTCGTACAATGATTCAATTTTTATAATGTTCCAAATATCTCAATCTTCACTATTCTATAATTACAAGGAAGAACATAAATGAATGTACACTCCTAATTATTGTAATGATTAACCATTAATATATATTAACTATATCAACTATAATCATTAACTATATTCTTCTCTTGTAATATTAATGGACTATGCATTTGGAAAAATAAATAGATTGGATGAATTTATAAGCATAATTGCAGCCACCGTAAAAAAGTATCAGTACTTACAGTAAGATCGCTCATGCTTTATCCTATATGAATAACTAGTGGAATTCAGCTCACAACACTTATGGCGGAAGTCGTGTTGTGGACGAAATGCGGACCCCACTAAATTACAATCGTATAAGTCTAATTTTTTCTTCGGTGTTATTGTGAACAATAAATATGCATTATTTGATACTAAAATATTAATAATAAAAGCCTTTGGTACCAAGTATAATTATTTCCCCATTTAAAGCTTCCTCTTCACAATGGAATTTCTCTGCACTTCCGCATATATTATAATTTGAAACATATTTGAAAATATGAACACATGCATTAAATACAATTAAAATATTATCAATAATATAAGCATAGGACTACAATGTGAAATTTTTACATCTATACAATGAAGGCTTCAAATATTTCTCTGTAAAATGAAACAATTAAATAACAATAAAGGATATTATTTACAACTAAAATATTATCATTAATATAGAAAATATGGATTGTATTTTGATACTAAAATATTAGCAAAAATCCTTCAATGCCAAATGAAAAAATCCACACAATGAAACCTAAAATATTCCTCCTAACATGTCATAAACAATGTTTCTATTGAGATGTCATTTATTTAAATATCATAATATGTGCATAAGCAATGTTATTATCTGCAAAATGGAAACTTCAAAGCTTCTTACGCACCACAAACATTTTTCGCGCTTCTGCATCACCTATAAACAAATCTTCTGCTTAGTTAAATGCAATTTTATACATAAATTTATGTGCACTCCGCGCAACTAAGAATAATATTAGCAATAAAAGTGTTTAGTGCAAAGTGCATATATCTGCACAAAAATCACTTCCGCACAATGGTATTATCCATATGGACATAAACAATGTTTTTTTCCGCATAAAGAAAACTTGAAAGATTCTTTTGCACAATGAACATTATCTCCACTTTTTCCAACCCTATAAATAAATCTTCTTTTATACAGAACGTTGTGTGCACTCTGCACAACGTTTACTCAATTAACTACTAATCTGCAATATTTATAACTAAAATATTAGCAGTAATATTGTGCGGACCAAGCAACATGGAATAAGCCTATGCTGAGTAAAAAATGTGAACGAAACGTGGGTCTCTCTGCACAGTGTATGGAATAATCCATGCATATATTGTTGTGAAGAGTAAGCAGTGAAAAATGAGCATTGGTTGAGTTCTTCCGCATAAAAAAATTATTTTTTACTTCCGCACATATGCTAAATTTGAAATATATATGGAAATATGAAAAAAATATTCGAAAATACAAAGATAAGCATAATTTACACTTAAAATATCAGTGATAATATTGTATACATCAATTTCTTAGTAAAATATTAGCAATAAAATGCTTTAATTCCAATGTATTTATCAATTAATAATACGACAACCATCGTTAAATAGTCTCAGTACTTACAGTAAGAGAACTCATATTTTAGCCTATCTGAATAACTTGTGGAGTCCATCTCACAACATCATTGTCGACGTTGTTGTGTGGAGCAAGCATGGGCTCAGAAAAAAATGTGGACGAAATACAAACCCCACTAAATTACAATCATATAAGTCCAACGCATGCTTCGGTGTTACTACATGCATTATTTAATACTAAAATATTAGAAATGAAAATTTTGGTACCAAGTGCGACGATTCCCCCTTTGAAAGCTTCCTTCGCACGATGGACTTTATCTACACTTCCACACATATTCTAATTTGAAACATATTCGAAAATATGAACATGTGAACTATTTACAATTAAAATACTATCAAAAATATAAGCATAAGTGTTATGTGGGATTTACAATTGTGGACAAAAGTATCTCCCCTAGATTGGGTGGCCAACCTAAAACAACAAAGAGTCAAGGAAGCCAAAGCTTTCCTTAAAGTAAATAGATGACAAAATGAAGCCTACCTGGAATCTGTCGTGTGCTTCTCTACTTATTTAGCTTGAATTCTCCAATTCCAGCTATGATTTCCAAAATTAGAACCTACACAATCAAATAAAACAAGCCAATAAACTAAGAGATCTATGCAATATCATCAAAGTACTCTATTCAATAGATCAACATGGTATTGAAAATACATGAAATAAGGATATCACATATAGGAAAATAGAGAATTATTTGCATTAATATAAATGGAAATAGATTACAACCATAAATAGGTATTGATCTTATAGAAGAGGTCCTCCAAGTTGTCTTTTCCTTCCTTGTCACAGTGTGCACCTCCAATCACCCTAAATGCATGTAATAATACCTCTAACCGCAACAACATAAGCGTAGAATCGCTCTCCAAAAGCCAACCTCTTACATAAGGAAGGCTATAAATATTTAGAGGAGTGGGGTAAGTTGGGAGTTCTTATCCAATTACCAATCTAAGGTTTTAGGTCCACCTTTGGTGGGAGGATGGGATCAAAGGATAAGGGATGGAAAATCCAAAGAAGGATAGGATAGGATACAAATGTTTTATCTGAGGTAAATTGTTGTAACAAATTCTGGAAGCTTATGGAATAATACGCTTCCATAATCTCTCTCTTTTTCCAAAATTTCTAGAACCAATGCAAGTGAAAAGGGGATCAACCTATAGGTGATCAACCCGGGATAAAATGGAGCAACCTGTAGATGAACATTGTCCAAAAGGAGGGAAGAGAGAGTTGGTCCTATAACTTGTAACACCCTCACCCCACATCTACTGAAGTAACCGGCCAACCGGGGTAAACATGCGACGAGAGGCCACTATAATGCGATTTAACCTCCTAGGTGACCTTAGGGAAGTGGAACCAATGAAAACACATCAAAAATACCTTGTAAAATATCAACATCACCCCCAGGATGCAACCCAATTGTTCAGGCCTCTTATCACTGGTCACACTAACATGTTTACCCTTTTGAGCCATAGCCACAAGCATAAGACTTCATGCTTGCAGCTAGGAGGTTATAGCCCTGGGCACAACACTGCATATCTATGGCTAGGGCCACAGACGCATAGTTATATTCCTACAACTCTGGGATTTTAGCCACCTTTTTAGGCCCAGAGCCCCAGTCACTGCCTAAAACTTCATGAAAAATTAGGGGATGATAAATAACATTAGAAAAATTATACAAAAGAAATAACATCAACAAGAACTCATCTAGACCCCTCCTAGCCATGACATGCATTTTGTCAAACATGTCACAAAAATTGAATCTACAAGTGTAAACAACATATTTAAGCATAGGGGTCTCATACTTATATGAGAATCCCTAAGAATCATTTCTCCCTTACTTAATTAAATGCAATACAATCTATTTGACCATATATACATTATGCATTCATTTACAATTAAAAACATGGATAGAGCCATACATCATCACTCATAAAATACATGCTTATAACCAAGATAATAACAACATAAATACCATGGTTACAACAACAATAGAAACCACATTATAACCAGTACATTTTCATACTAAATATCAAAGGAATGAGCTCTTCATTATTGAATGTAAAAACCAACTGGAGATGGGACTTCCACATTCCACTCGACCATAGATTGGTTGAGCCAAATATTTCTTCATCCAATCAACCTTGTGTCATATTCCAAGCATGAATGTGGGAATCATAACCAAACAAGCATTAATTCTACTCGGGTTCTTTGCCTACATCGTGAGGAATTTCAGTTCCTCCTAGTCTCCCAGGATTTACCATAATCCACAGTCTGATCCAAGGATCACTAGGCCCTACACCAAGACCCACTCTCTAGGCTTTACCATAAATCCCATCCTGGGACTATTAGGCCCAACAGATAGCAATCCACCTCTTGGATTTATCATATATCTCTCCATTCACTGGCAAGGACTCCTAGGCCCACCGAGGCACAAAAGATAGCTTTACTGCAACCCACAGTCTAGTTCAGGGGTTACTAGGCCAGTGGCTTTACCTTCATCCACAGTTTAGTTCAGGGACTACTATTCTATGTGTTTTTCATTTTGGAGATCCACCCCACTCAGCTTTGAATCCATCTAGCAATCCAGCTCAACCGAAGTATGAGAAACCCATCTCATCAAGATATACGGAAATGGTAAGGCTAGGCTAGAAAAAATTGTCACACCTAAAAAAACCCATGCCATGATAGAAACAAACCACATGCAATACCATGCATGCCATATCTAGAAAGGAGATTACACATGCAAATTGATACCTTCCAAGAATATTTTTATAGCTGCCTGATTCTTGCTCCTCCATGCTTGCTTCCTCCTTATTTCTTTCTTTCCTTTCTTCCTCCAATCCCAAAGTGCTCCAAGAAACCCTAAGTGTCCAAGAGTGAGAGAGAGAGATAGAGAATAATGAGAGATCTCCAAAAATGAACCGAGTAAGCTTGCCCACTGCTCATCAGAATCCTTTTTATTATTGAGGCCTCTAATTTCTTCAATTTGCTTTATTTTTTCCTTCAATTTCCTCCTCACATGCAACCTGTGACATTTCATCTCCCTTTTATCATATTTTCCATTATTTTCATAAATAAATGTGCCATATATTCCACTTTCCTTTCCAAATTCCTTTTCCTTTTCCAATTTCCTTAGCCATAATAAACTGATGAACACCCACACTAGGTTTCTTTGCCCAACATTCAGCTTGGAATAATTGTCCCATCAACCATGGTTATTATTTTTAACTTTATTACATGTAATTTTCACCAGGGATCTTATAGAAACCTCCCCCTTGGGGGAACACCATCCTCGATGTTCAATGACACCTACAAACCAGCAAACCACTGAAAATAAAACATACTGCCTATGGAAATTTATAATACATCTTGTTGCAGTATTTACAATGAATAACCTGCTCAAAAGAAAAAACCATAATGACAATCATACCATGTGTTGGAGCTTTATAACACAACTCATTATGATATTTACAATAATATACACATACAAATATGCACATTTTCTCAATCATCAAATAGAAGGATATGATGTCTGTGTCAACAACAAGGGAATCCATAGGCCCACACCTCCACCCTCAAAGTAATACCAGGATTCACCTCCTTCCCAAGAATTCCAGAATCCACTGCCAAAGTCAAAGTTGCATCCAATTTCCAATGCTACAATCCCGTGTTGTTATCCTCGAGTCAGTGACCAATCACCAAATCATTATTATAGGGCACACTCCCAATGTGAATCTGATTTAATATGGAAATGTTAATGACCAAACCAAATCTACCATGACCTTCCCTTCACTGCTACACAATCCCTCAGGCAATTTAGTCACCACCTTTTGTGCAATCCCCCACCTTCCAAGTTCCACCGACAACCCCTATCTTGGGTGATCCATCCCTTGGCAAGGCTTCCTCACATCAGAAGTTCAAACAACCAAGGCATATACTTGCCTCAAAATCATCATACTGGTCATAACATGATCATGGAAATCAATGGACACTATTCACTACCAACGTCCCACAATGGCCCTACTCCTAAATTTCTTTACCAGCATATTGTTGCCTATTTCAATTCATTTTTATGTTGTTTATAATTATTGCAATCAATTTCAACCACCCAAATAGGCATTTCCATGCTTCCTGTACCAAACACATAACTACAACTAGATTCAAAATAAATTTAAATAAATTCACATCATACCTCATTGGTAGCTCATCAACAAGGTACACTTGAAATTATGTTCACTTCCTGTCACAACAAGTCAAACTAGCATCTTTGACTATATCATAATGTATAAACATATCACATTAGGTTAGCTCAACACACAACCATCATAGACCAGAATCATAAATCACATGTAACCATCATAAGTCAGAATCGTAGATCACATGCATTATAGGAATAAAATAAAATATCGATAATTATCCTTCACCGGTCCTTACTTATGCTTTTTTTCTTTTTGTACACACACCAGATCGGTTTCCACACTTGACAAGCACCTATTATCTTCTCCTTAACCATGTACACATACACACAATGTACAACACGTACATCCACACAAGGCATACAACACCTAGGATGTTTTGCCCAACATTCAGCTTGAAATATGTGTCTCATGACCTTGGTTATTATTTTCCCTTTATTAACTTTATTTACATGAACTTTTGACTAGGGTTGTTACACTTGAGGAGAAAAGTCACACTTTCTTGCTTTCATGTGGTAAGAATGTCAAGTAAAGAAAGTTGACACTAAGAAAAAAAAAGCTAGTGCTTTTCCTATATTTAGAAAGATGATACAAGAACTTTCAAAGATAAGAAGATGACACTTAGGAAACTTTGACCTAGAAGGAAAAACAACACTTAGGAATGTTTAAATTATGGTTGACACTTAGGAAAACATGAAAAAATAACAAGACAACACAAGATAGCTTGAACGAAAGCTCATGAAACATATGTAGGATCTAAAATTGAATAAGGAACAAATTTTAGAGGGTCATTGTCGCAGCGAAAACAATGTCCAAAAGGAAAAAGATATCCAACCCCTAGTTAGTAAATGGAAAATGTGAGAATAACCAAGCTATCATTTTCTATTCCATTTTCATCCACATGCTCAATGATATTTCAAAGTCAAGTTTTCCATGAAATTTTTCTATGAGCCTTGTTTCCTAACATAGTTTTTCTTGCTCCATCATCACTTTCTAAGCCAATATCAACTTCATTCCTTCAACTTTGTACTTTACAAAATTTAGCTTCCTTCTCCTTCTCTCTACAACCCCATCCTTAACAACTTGTGAGACCCCTACCTTCTGACTCACCTTAGGGACAATTTCATAGCTATATTATTTGTTAAAAAATTCTACCACGTTTCTTACATCCCTTTAATAAGCCCAAGATTGTCACCTGCAATGTTGTAGGGACAAGTTCAATTTATTCATGCGTTGCAGTGTAGGTGAGACCCTCCTTTTAACTTGATCACTATCCACAAACTCCAACTTTACGAGAAAAACCTTTTGGCTTAAAATATCATCTATCTTCAAGGTAAGAAAAGACTCATCCCAGTACCCTAATTAGTAATGATTACCTATGTTCATACATGAGAAGCTTGAAAACCTCCCATCTTTTCTCTTTTTTCATTCGAGGTTTTTTAACTTGGGTTTTATAAATTGATTTTACAAACCCTATTTTCATCCATGAATGATAGAGAAATCAACATGGTTACCCCCTGTGCAAAATCATCTTTGGGAAATGACAAGGAAGGAAAACCTAAGGAACTTCTCCTCTATCATAGTCCAATACATAAACTTGTACGAACTATTAACACAACGAAAAATCCTAGTATGATAGGATAACATCACATGCCAAAATATTGGTTTAACCATTGCCTCCATTTACAACCCACATCTGACATCCTCAAATTGCATGGAATATATTAACAAGAATTAAACTTTTAACAAAACTATTATCCATTTCAATACTACTTTTTTTTGGCTCGATCCTTGGGGCATTTGAACCTTGAATCTCATGTTTTACATAATACTTCGTAGCATGACAATCATTAATTAAGCTACCTCATGTGAGATTTAATACTAATAATTATGAATTATGGTTCTAATAATACCTTTTTTCATGTTCTTAGTAAGTGTAGTTGCATGATTATCTTTATGTGATATTTCATATTGCATCACATCACATTATGCAAAGAGGTAATGAAAGGCATGTTTGGGCAAGACTGCAATGGTTGAAGAAAGTGAGTGGAGTTGATGTGATTATCAAGTTTTAAGAGGTTGATAATTCTAAAACATCCCAAGCTCAATAAAAATCACAACATCCATAATTTTCTTCTTGCTAACATAATGAATCCTTAACCCTCTCTCAATGAATACCAATTTAATGTTGAGTTCTACTTACTCTCATCTAGTCCCTGTGACACCCACAATGTTTCCTTCACTTACAACTACCCAAACTTTTAATTAAACATTATCAGAATCTAGATTTTCACAACCCATCAATTTTCTCATGGTATTCTTAACCCATGATTTTTCCCTTGGTATTCTTCAGCCCTCAACAAGGGATATGATTGTCCTTATTCTTATGGAAATACACTTCCCAAGAAAACTAAGAAGAGAAATCAGGCTAAATACAAGCAATATTTTCAACATATTCATGTTAACCCATGAGATTACATTCCTGGCATATCCATTTCAGAGTCATGGTGACAAACCCTCAAAAGAAGAATTCATGAGGACAAAGAAGGATTTAGTTTTAGAGAAAGTGAAAAAATTGATAATGGGTCTCCATTTTGAAGAAATGGAAATAATTTTAATGTTTTATTTATTTATTTACTTGTATTTAAGGTGTTCACCAAATTTTAAATAAATGGAGATATTTTTCGTATTCTTTTACATGTTTAGCCAAAATTTGAAAAAATTGAAGATGTGTCTACCTCATTTTCTCAAAAGTCTTTCCCAAAAAAAAGAAATATTTGTAACTGGTTTTAAAGAAATGGAGATATTTTTCATGTTCTTATATAGACTTAACAAAACTTTGAAAAAAATGGAGATATGTGTAGCCCTTTTTTAAATATATTTTTCCTTATTGGAGAGAAATTGAAATATTTGTAACTATTTTTTATTTATAGTTTTTATCATTATTTGAAGTGGAAATATATTAGGTAGAGGTTTTACACAATTCCATAAATATTAAGAAGTGGAGCGATGACATTATTTTTAAGAGGCATTTAAAAATTTAATTTTAGTGATTATAGATATTTTGTTTAAATATTTTATTTTTAAAATTTTTGTAATATTATTCAAAATTAAATTTATAATAATTTGAAAAATATATATAATTTAAATTGTATTTTTAAATTTAAAGATAAATACAATATTAAAAAAAACCTATTTTAAAAATATATATAACCATTTAAATTTACAATAAATTGTTATTTTTTACAATATTTCAAATGATGTTAATTGAAAAATATATTTAAAATTAAATAAAATATTAAAAAATTCTCATTAATTATATATAAAAATGATTGCACATATCACCAGAAATAACTATTAGTATATTTCTCCATCCTAGACTTTGTTCTCTCATCCCTATTTATTCTATTATGTTTATTTATTCTATTATGTTTATTGGGTAAAATAAATATAAATTAGAAATTCCAAAGCTTCGTTCTAGTTATCATCATTTTGATGTTGCAACTTAACATATTGCCTCAAAATCACATGGATGCTCCTCTCATATGGAATATTTTTTTATTGTTTCAAATAATATTGATTAAAAATATTTAAAAAAAAAAATCAATAATTTAAATTTATTAAACCATTTAAATGATATTAATGAAAATTAAATTAATTAGCTTCGATCCATTTTAAATCACTTCGGATCTACCAAACAATTAAAAAAATCAAACCTCTTTTTCACTCTAAAATTTTTTTTAACCATAAAAACTTTAATCCCTCGTTATACTTAACAGATCCAAATTAAAACTAATATAAACTAATATATTTAACCAAACAATTTTAAACAAAAATCATAATAATTTTATCATTCATCTCCTTTTAAAAACTACTTTATTTACATGTACTCACCATAAGTTTTTATATCGACTTCAACTATGTAGTGAAAATAAAGATAAATCAAAAAGTGGGTCTAGTCATTCAGAATATGTCATCCTTTTAAAAGCGGCAAAATATGTTTATCTCCGTAGTTTTTATTATAAAATAATAATATTGGATTTACTATCATAAATTTATTAATAAATAATATTATTTTATTTATTAATTATTCTTTCCGAAAATTTAGTAAACTAACCATTGTGTAAATAATAATTTATTTATTCGTAAATTTTACCACCACTTTGGTTTTCACGTGTGAGTTAGAAATAGAAAGTTTAACTTAAATTCAAAATTGATTGTCGTGCGTGTTGAGGAGGGAGTAAATGTGAATGACTAAATTTGGCGTCATGAAAAATAAAAAGTTGACTCTAAGTATTAAATACCTAAACAATCAGTTGCGTTTACTGGAACGTAGGGAATACGTTTAGCGGGATTTTCCTTCCCCTATAATAATAACTAGAAGTTGTTCTTAAAGATGCAAAGATACAAGGTAGTTTTTAAAAAATGAGAAAGGAAAAGTAAAAATATAGAAAAGAAAATGAAAAATCATAATGGAATAAGAAAGTTTACCATTTTCTAATTTCATTTTTACTTTCAAATAATTTAAAAACTTTGAAAATGGGAAAGGGAAAAAAAGTTTCGAAAATAGGAAAGGGAAAGTAAAAAAATAGAAAAGAAAATGAAAAATGGTATTGGAATAAGAAAGTTTACCATTTTCTATTTCATTTTTCCTTTCAAAAACTTGAAAAGCTTAGAAAATGGGAAAGAGAAAGTAAGAAAATACAAATAAAATGGAAAATAATATTGGAATAAAAGTGATGACGATTGTTTTGTTATGTTCCTTGAATAAAAGTAATGATAATGGTATGGTATTCATTTAATAAAAGTGATTATCACTGTTTTGTGATTAATAAAAGTGATGATATGGTGTGGTTTTCCTTTAATAAAAGTGATGATAAATGTCTTTTGATTTTTTTTGAATAAAAGTGATGATAATAGTGTGGTTTTCCTTTAATAAAAGTGATGATAAATGTCTTGTGATTTTTCTTGAATAAAAATGATGATAATTTAAAGCTGCTTTAACAATTTAATTCTGATAAATTTTCTCTCCTATTTAAAATAAAAATATGATTTTCCTTTAATAAAAATGATGAAACCATCCTGACTACTGATTTATCTATTTAATTATGATAAATTTTCCCTCTCATTTAAAATAAAAATAAAAAAATACAAGCATGATGGTACCAATTTAATTATCATTAACCAGAATGTTGAATGCCAGCGGGAAGAAGAAAAACAGTCATGTGATGATACGGCATTCCTCAAATGAAAAAGTGAATCGCCTTGTCACTGTGTGAGTCGTGGCGTATTTAATTGAAACTTTAAAAATTAAAACAAAAGATAATAATAAGCTACAATTAAATTACACTAAATACAATAACATTAATCTAAAATACTAAGACAAAAATATAAAAATTACAATGTAAATTACAACAATAAATAATAAAATAAAATTGAAATCAAACAAAATAATAAATCAAATTAAACTAAAAATAAATAAATATACAAATACTAATATACAAATAAATCAAGATAATAACCAAATCTAAAAACATAGAATTAAAACTCATATAACCAAATCTAAAAACAACTACAACAACTCGCATAATTCAAGGAAAGAAAGAATAAAAATGATAAATTTATAAACATTAAACTATTCCCTGAACTACTATTTAATTCGAAGGTATCAACGCCCGTTATGCGAAATTTCGAGAAGAAACGAGGCTAGTAATTGATCCACATGCGTGTGACAGCCTAGCGCGCATTTGGTTTAATGACCGCGGTTGATTCGGTGCAAAAAGTGTTGACGATGGTCGGTGGTGAACTCTTTCAAAAGAATACACCTTCGATGTAATTAGTTTGAAAAAGTTTAGAAGACTTGGCGCGTAATAATTTGTGATGATGATGTCGTTGATAGTAGGAGCACCTAGATAATCAGTTGCGTTTACTGGAAGGTAGGTGTAATTAGTTTGAAAAAGTTTAGAAGACTTGGCGCGTAATAATTTGTGACGATGATGTCGTTGATAGTAGGAGCACCTAAATAATCAGTTGCCTTTACTGGAACGTAGGGAATACGTTTAGTGGGATTTTCTTCCACCTATAATAATAATTAGTTTGAAAAAGTTTTGGAGACTTGGCGCGTAATAATTTCTGATGAGATGTCGTTGATGGTAGGAGCGTTTTCGTTGGGAGCTATTTCCTACATTTTAGCCTATTTGAATATTTTAATGATAATTTATATTGTTCTTTTTATTAAGAATATTTTTTGAATTTTTTCTGGCCGTCATGATTGATTTTTTAATTTTTGGATTACAAAAGAAAAAGGAAAAAGTTAAAAAATTTACGAATGTATTATTTAATGATAAGGAAAATATTAAAATAATATTAAAAAATAAAAAATAAATATATTTAAAAATTTAAAATAATAAAACATAATTTTAAATTTAATTTAAATGTAAAAATAAAGAAAGAAGGTTCTTTTATAAAATTTGTATAATTTTACATTATAAATTAAATTGTATATATTAAAGGGAAATATTCAAAAAAAAAGGATTAATATTGTTTGAAAATAAAAACTTTTTTTTTTCATGAAGATATATATATATATATATATATATATATATATATATATATATATATATATAGAATTTGATGTAAAATAAAAATACTTTTTACAAGAAGATGGTTAGCACAATTATGGCAACTTAAGATTGTGATATATCTATGAACAACTTATAACAATTTGGAAGCTAGGATGTGCACATGGCGATTTGTCAGTGTCCATCTTGTCCGTTCTTCTTGACTCATAATCCTAGCTAGAGGATGGCTTGTTACAAAGATAACTAGTGCAAAAGAGTCAAAGTTGAGAGTAACATTCAATGTCTATATCATCCAATTGGTGAAAATATTTCAAAAAGATAATTGTTTTGGTTATTTTGGATAGTAAACTCTATGATATGTATCATGTGCATTAATATGCTATATATATTGCATGAAAATAATTTTGAATATTTTCCTTTTAATTCTATGAACTTGGTTCATTTAATGCATGTCTTAGTTTTTTTTTTTTGAAGTAAAATTTGTGTATTGCCTATGAACAAAAGATTGCATTTCAAATTCTCATATGATCTAGTTTTCCACTTGGAAGGCCCAATCAAATGTAAAACTTTAGTCTCTTCAAAAGAGCATTATTTAGAAAACTAATCATATCTTCCAATTCTGAAAAGCTAAAACAACTAGTTAGGCATCATAGGCTTGATGTAAACTAATAATTACAAAATTATTGCACGTGAGGAAACAAAAGAAATTAAAAGACCATTAGGAAGAGTTTTTTGAATCAATGGCTTCTACTTGTATGGGCTCCTTATTACTACTAGGACAACAACTTAGTTTAACAAGGATGCCCATGTGCTTTTCAATGTGTCCTAGCCTTCGATCCATTAATATTGCTTTCCTTTGCATCTTATCCATGGAGAGAAGAATGTCTTCTTAGCTTTCGTTTCTATTAATCAATAATTTTCCGAGGAGAAATTTGAGGTGTCGATAGATGTTCATAGTGCAAATATTTTGGTTATATCTTCTACATGTATGATTGGGATAAAGAACCCAATATGCAACCTTAGCCAAAACTTTAGTGTTTATAAGCATGTGATGCTCATTTGCCAATTCTCTTTCCAATTGAGTTAATTCTCTTACAGTGGATGAGGTGTGCATTCCTTGTACCTAAATGTAGATATTTCAACTCTCAATTGGGCCATGGTACACATGTGTTTCTGATAATAAGTAGCTCTTTATTGGACATGAGCACATTGATGCGACGTAGTTCCTTGCTTTAGAGTGATTAATGAGTCCAATTGAATGGTGAGTCTTGCAGGTTAGGAGTCAATGTGCACAGATAAATTTGATGTGAGAAGCCAATAAGGGTCTGCTCCACCTTGGTAGGAGGGATAAGGCTCTTACTAATAAGAGTATTTCCAATGGCTTCAGGGGAGCATGAAGGCCCTTTCCCATAGGCAAGTTTATTGCTTCCCCATGTCCTAAAACAATAAACCATGTGAAAGAAAATATAAAGAGAATTAAAAGAATTTGGCTTGTAAACAAGAACTTAAACCTACAGGACTCTACTTAGTCACATTCCACTGCCTACGAGATAGGAAAAATTTGAAGCATTTGACACAAACAACCCAATTGTTTCCCCTTTTTATTTGACTTTCTTAGTCAAAGGGTTGTGAGAATATTGAAAGATGACCAAGAAACGACTAAGGAAGTCTCATTTTTCTAGCTTAATCCCCCAATTGAGCTGCCAGTATGTGTGCAGACCCAAAATAGTGATTGGAAAAAACATAAAAGACACATAACCTTGAACCTCCTCTACAATAGGTGGGGGTGACACAGAGGATGGATGCATTGACAAGATGTTCTCTGCAACTTATTTCACTGAGACTTCAAATTTTATCCAAAAGCCTCCCATGAAACAATGCATACTGAAATCCTGGACTTGTATATTGGACCTAATTAACCTCTTTGTATATTCTTGCCAGAATTTATGGATATAAAAAATTCCAAATTAATAGGGCAAAGTTGGTGCTAAAAAATATTTTCAATTGACTGCAAATTGTCATAAAGAGTTTTTCTTTTGCTCAAAAACACTTACAATTACAATTTAGAAGGATTGTAAAATAATTGCCCAACCATGTTGAATGCAAGAGTTTCTGCATAATAAAAAGTGTCAAATTAATAGGGCTATAACATATAAAAATAATACGAAGTTGAAATATATTTTTTTAGAAATTTAAATAATATTGAAGTTGAAATATATTTCTTAGAAACTTCATGAATGTGAGATTAAAATAAATATAGATTAATTCCTTTGTTTTATAAATAAATTCACTATTCTATTATTATTACATTAATTTCATAATTAATTAAATATGCAATTTTTTAAATTATTTTAATTATATAAATTAAAATAATTCAATTCATAATAAATAAATAAAAATAATTTTCAAAATGAATCAATTAACAATTTTATTGGGCTAGCGTAACTTTTTATTCATCCATTTTTATAATTATCTATTGATCCAATTAAATAATTAAGTTAAGTTTTTTATTTATTTGAGAAAATTAGGCTATATTCTCAATTTGATTGTGCTATTTTCATATTGGCAATGCAAAATTAATCAATTAATGAGTTGAGATTCTATTTTTTATTTTTTTATTAAATAGTCATATATTCTCCAAGCTGATAATATTGAGAAGTAAATTCAAATGTGCATGTCTTTGAGATTATGACAATTTAACAATATTAATACTATTGGCCTCTCTTTACACTTTTTTTTTTTGTAGGTTTAGTAGTACCTGTCTATTTTCTATTATAAAAAAAGGGCAAGTTACATAAACATGTCAAAACCTGGTGGCCTCAACCTAGGAAATCAACCTGCCTGAAGGAAACCAGGTTTTTTGGCCACCTCAGAGAGTTATAAGCCATCCAATATTGAAACAGTTTGAGTCTTCTACTATTGGGTACTGCATAGTAACTATATCTGACATATGGAAACTTTTTTTTTGTAAGTTTAGTAGTACATGTCTATTTTCTATTATCAAAAAAGGGCAAGTTACAGAAACATGTCAAAACCTAGTGGCCTCAACCTACCCGAAGGAAACCAAGTCTCTTGGCCACCTCAGAGAGTTATAAGCCATCCAATCCGCTACTTCATAGTAACTATATCTGACATATGGAAACTGTAAAAAGTAAATGCTAACCACAAAATACATAGAAAAAACACAGAAGAAATTATGCATCATCATCTGAAGATTCAATTGGAGTTGAATCTTTGACACTTGACCCTGGCATGTCTACCCTCTGCATCTCTTGTAGCTGGCGCTCTATACGTCTGAGATGGGCCGATCCATGTTGAGGTATTTCCAAAATTTCTCTCTTAATATCTTGCATAGTTGAGGCCACCTTTGGATCGCCTCCGATTTCATTTATAGAGAGCTTTAGCCAAAACACATTTAATTGTCCAATAGGTATGAATGGACTGGTGGAATAGGGAAAGCCTTCCTCTCGTGGTGCTAGGATCTTTGATGAACTCCATTTCCTTTTCCTGGATTTTTATGTCTTCCATTATGTTACTTTTTCTTTCCCATCCAGCTATCATATTGTTAACCTGAGGTGGATTCAGGTCAAATAGGTTTTCCATTATCTCCTTCTTGGATTTCCTTCCTCTTTTTCCAATATAGCCTGCGGTTACTGGCTGTTTTTATTTCCCTTTTCCTTTGATAGTTGACCTTCTTTGACAATGCTTTTCACCTATACAAAATCTGTAGCACTTTGTATATTGTGACAGAATGTTAATAGCTATTCTGAACAAGTAACCATTAGCGAGTATTTATTATCTACAGGTAGAATGTAATATTTGATTTCGGTCGGTTGTGCATAGAAAAAATGGACGTGTAACTTACAAATTCAAAAATATAATTAAATTCAAAACCGATTGTTTAAATAAATTCAAAACTAATTGCTGTCTGTGTTAGACGATGGCGTTTTCGAACGATTGAACGATAACGATATGCGGGGTATCAGACCCTGTACCACTCGCATGCGAAGCTACAGTTTTAGCTGCATTCCAATTATCAAATTTGTTGACTCTATGACTGCTTTTACGTGTTAAATATTGAAATAATTATTTTGGTTTTAGTGGAATGGAGAATTAAATTGAGTCGCTTTTCCTTCATTACTAAATAATAATAATTAATTTGAGAAACGTGAGAAGAGTGGTGAGTTTGTTACTAAATAATAGTTTGTGTCGAGTGATTTGTGGGAAGGTCTGCCACTGGTTTCTTGACTTCTTGATTTCTTGGAAGGTCTGCCCCATGATTTCTTGACTTCTTGATTTCTTGGAAGGTCTGCCCAGTGATTTCTTCACTTCTCAGTGCTCTCAAGATGCGCTGCTCTCGCCACACAATACACAGCGCTGTTCTCTCAGTTTTCTTTATTATTAAATAATATTTAATTTGAGAAACTTGAACCAGTGACAAATAGTAATATGTGTACCGCCATAAGCGGATGATGTTTTCCGGACTCTGGAGATTTTTGCGTGTAAACATAGATTTTTGGATATGCACTATTTCTTGACTCTCTATACCGCACTATGCGCTGCTCTCTCAACACGATATTGCACACCGCTTTCGGCTCTCTTTTTTCTTATTTTCAAAGAGTGGTTATATTTCTTGGAAGGTCTTGACTTCTATACCGCACTATGCGCTGCTCGTGTAAACATAGATTTTTGGATATGCACTATTTCTTGACTCTCTATACCGCACCATGCGCTGCTCGTGCAAACATAGATTTTTGGATATGCACTATTTCTTGACTCTCTATACCGCACTATGCGCTGCTCTCTCAACACGATGCACACCGCTTTCGGCTCTCCTTTTTCCTATTTTCAAAGGGCGGTTATATTTCTGCTTTAAATATTAATAATTAATTTGTGATAGATGATGCCGTTTGTGACTTTCCTCGAGTGTTGCCATGATTTTCCACATTTCTCACCTCTCCTCTCCTCCTCATCTGCTTATAAATACTTGTCATAACTCACATATAGCAATGCATTTTCACCTCCTAGTATTACCTCTGTTTCTGCAATTAGCACCATGCCCACTCCCTCTTCTTTCGCTTTTTCCGCGCTCTTTCTGCTCTTTATTTTCTCCCCCTTCGCCTCTGCCCACTCATTTCATTTTCACGATGATGGGCAGTCCCTCCTCTCATTCAAAAAGCTGATTACCTCCGATCCTAATAATTCCATGGCCAATTGGACTCCTGCTCTCCACTTTTGCAATTGGTCTTCCGTTACCTGCAGCCGCCGTCATACAAATACTCGCAGACATGCATCTGCACGGCACCATCTCTGCTTCCCTCGGCAATTTGTCGTTTCTTCGCCAACTCTATCTTACACGCAATGCACTCCATGGTCATATTCCGCCTCAATTGGGACGCCTCTTTCGTTTGAGGGTTCTCTCATTGGCTGACAATCAATTGGAAGGCAATATCCCAACTCAACTCGGCGGTTGCAGAAATTTGATTTCGCTGTGGCTCACCTACAACAATCTGAGCGGGAATATCCCCGGGGAGTTGGGTTCCCTTCCACACTTGCAAGAGCTTCACTTGAGATCGAATTGTCTCACAGGTACCATTCCCTCTTCTTTAGGAAATCTTTCAGCGTTGATTAGTTTACAAATTGGAACAAACAATCTCGTTGGTGCCATTCCACCACAATTAGGTTTTCTCACCCGTTTGCAAGTGCTTTACCTCTTTTATAATGAGTTATCTGGCACCATTCCCATTTCTTTGTCCAATATTTCAAGTTTGACTGTGTTGGCAATTCAAAGAAACAATCTTATTGGCAACATTCCATAAGAATTCGGTCTACTCACACATCTGCAATTACTTTACCTCTATCAAAATGAATTGTCAGGCACCATTCCCAGTTCATTGTCTAATATTTCTGCTTTGACTGATTTGCAAATTGCCAACAACCAGTTCACTGGCAACATTCCACCAAAATTGGGCATGCTCACCAATTTGCAATATCTTTCCCTGGACGGAAATGAGTTGTCAAGGAACATTCCCAGTTCTTTTGCAAATATGTTTAACTTGATATCTCTCCACTTGGCGGGAAATAAACTTAGTGGAAATATTCCAAATTTCATTGGAAATTGTTCAAAACTCCAAACACTCATTCTATCCTTCAACAACTTCATTGGAAGTATCCCCATAGAGTTGGGTAAGCTATCCCAACTTAAATCGCTATACTTGAAAAATAACAAGCTTGAGAGTGGCAGTAGTACAAAAATGTCCTTGCTTTTAGCTCTTACCAATTGTTCTCACTTACAAAAACTAGACTTGCACAACAATAAACTTGGTGGCATCTTGCCTTCTGAGATAGGCAAACTTTCTACTAATTTGTCATACTTATCACTATCAGGAAACATGATAGAAGGAAACATCCCTCCACATATAGGTAATATTACTAGCCTAACATTTCTAAGTTTAGCAGGAAATATTTTAACTGGTATCATTCCATCATTAAAAAACCTTCTAAAATTAGAAAGATTGTATTTAGGAAACAATAGACTAGAAGGAAACATCCCTAATGACTTTGAAAAGTTACAACACCTTGGTCTCTTGGACATTAGTAGAAACATTCTCTCTGGAAGCATTCCCAATTCCCTTGCACCCCTTAAACAACTTAGAAGACTCATCCTTGATCATAACCAGTTATCAGGAAGCATCCCCGCAAACTTAGGAAACTGTATAAATATGGAATTGTTAGACTTGTCACACAATATGCTCAATGCAAGCATACCGCAAGAAATTGTTGAACTTTATAATCTACACTTCTATTTGAATTTGTCCTATAATTTCTTAGAAGGCTCCTTGCCCATGGGGATTGGTAAAATTGCAATGGCTCAAGCCATTGACATCTCTTCCAATCGTTTAACTGGGGTCATTCCACCTACACTTGGAACATGTAGTGAACTAGAATCATTGAATTTATCCAGAAATTCCTTCCAAGGCTCTATTCCAGATTCACTTGGAAATTTACAAAGTCTTATGAACCTAGATCTCTCTTCCAACTCCTTATCAGGTGCAATTCCAGTGACACTCCAGAAGTTGAAAATGCTTCAGTATTTGAATGTATCTTTTAACAATCTCACAGGGGAAGTTCCTAAAGGAGGAGTTTTTGCAAATTGGACAATCATCATGTCCTTCATTGGAAATCCTAGCCTTTGTGGACCACAAGCATTCAAATTACCGGCATGTCCAACACCAAGAGATCATTTTGCATATGTGAAAAAGGTATTGTTTCCATTGGGTGGAGTTATTTCTTTTATACTATGTTGTCTACTTTTTGGATTCCTTTGGAGAAGGAATATGCATATGGAAACCTTTGATTTTTCACAAGCAATTTTCCAAAGGTTGGAGCACAAAAGGATCTCATATCAAGAGCTTCACATAGCAACCAATGGATTTTCCAATACTAACTTGTTGGAAACAAGTAGTTTTGGCTCTGTTTACAAAGGAATATTGAGTGATAGCACAATTGTTGCTGTGAAAGTTCTCCAGTTGCAAAATGACCAGGCTAAGAAGAGTTTTAAAGCAGAATGTAGTGTCTTGCAAAAGGTTCGACATCGAAATCTAGTGAGAATCATAACCTCATGCTCCAACCTCCATTTCAAAGGTCTAGTGTTTCAATTTATGTCTAATGGAAGCCTAGACAAGCATCTCTATCATGATAGGGATGAAAAAAATGGAGAGAATGTTTGTGACTTGGGATTAAAGACAAGGTTGGACATTCTCATAAATGTGGCACATGCCATGGTATATCTTCATCATTATTCTCATGTGCAAGTAGTGCACTGCGATATAAAACCTAGCAACGTACTTTTGGACGGAGACATGACAGGCTATGTAACAGATTTTGGCATTTCAAGATTAATTGGTGCAACCTCTAGTGATTCAGTTACTTCAACACTTTCTTTGAAAGGATCCATGGGCTACATTGCTCCAGGTTTGGATTAGTTACTCTACATTTTATTTGTATTTTTTCATTGAAAATTTTATATACACTAGTAGAGTAAAATATGATGAATGTTACATGTAATGCAGAGTATGGATTGGGGCAAATAGTGTCTACTAAAGGAGATGTTTACAACTATGGCATTTTATTATTGGAAATGCTTACCAGGAAGCGACCAACTAGTGCCATGTTTGTTGGGGATTTAAACTTGCACAAGTGGGTGAGTTCGGCATTTCCAAACAGAGTGAATGAGGTAATTGACAACAATCTTCTTAGTGAGATGGATAGAGATGATTATGATGAAATTAATGTGCAAAATTTCCTACTTGATTTGCTACGGCTTGGTTTGCTTTGTTCAAAAGATTCACCTTCCGAACGACCAACTATGAGTGATGTGGTAATGGTGTTGGAGACTCTCAAAAAAGATTTGGCGGAAAATGCAGTTGGTTCTAGAATATTAAGAAAAAGCATATCCAATCTACTTGCCAATGCAAATGCACCAAGGAATGATACCTCTACATCAAATGACCAAATCTCATCTTCATTTTAGTTTGTTAAATTGTAATAAGAAAATATTTCAGTCCTTGCCATTATTCTTATAATGGGGGCAAAAAATATACTTCTAGTTATTGAAGTAAATTTGTGTTAGCATGTATTATCTATATATAATTATTTTCATCTAGAAAAATAGATAATTTTGAACCACTATATTGAATGGATTTCTACTGGATATTTGGTTTCATTTATTCCATCTTTTATCTCAATATACATGTCCATAAGTAAATCACGAAGAAGTTGATTATATTTTTTTGGAAAACTATAAATGAAAGTATTGCTACTAAAAATTCAGCAAGTACTTTAAAACATTGAATTTTGGTCTACCGTTTTGGAATCTAATAAGATTGTTGCAAATTGCAAAGTGTAATGTTGCAAATTGCAAAATGTAATGTTTTGAAACATTTTATTAAAATTGCAAATTGCAAAATGTAATGTTTTGAAACCTTTTATTAAAATTGCAAATTGCAAAATGTAATGTTGAAACATTTTATTTATTTTAATATGGAACTCTTTGAGTGAAGGATATGGTCAAAGTTAATGGAATAAAGTTACAGACGTTACAACCTGTAAGCCTTTAACATGCAACCTAGCTTACGGGCCATTTAATTCCATACAGCAGAGTGTTTATTTGGCACAGTTCATTTAATATCCTGCAATCTAGTTGAGATAGGAAAGTTTTCCTGGTGGATTGTTCCCTGCTAATTCAGACACAACTATTACTTTTCAATGTTAATTTAAAATGCACGAACGGTTTAAAAAAAATAATAATAATAATTTTAAGTAATTTATAACACCACTGCAATTATGCTCCCTGCTGCTCTCTGTTTCAGAGGGATTCTGAAACCATTAATCCATTCAATCATATGAATTATTTTGTAGCAGTTAACCTGTTTAAAGCTTTGTGGCGCAGAGAGCCTGCAGAATGGTGCCAATGTGAATTTTTCGACAAAAATTGCCCCAGATTTGTGTTTTGCTTCGAAGAATATGAAAATTCAAGAAAGATAACGTCAAATTAATATTTCTCATGCTGTGTTAGTGACCAAATGCATAGCTTCTTACTTGATCAGTCTGGTATCATGTGAAAATTTTGACAAAAATTGCTGCAAATTTGTGTTTTGCCTCAAAGAATCTGAAAATTCAAGTAAGATCGCCTCAAATTAATGGTTCTCATACCATGCCAGTGATCAAATGCATAGCTTCTTGCATGATCGGTTTGGTATCTTGCAAATTACAAGATTCTTGTATGATCGGTTTGGTATCTTGCAAGATTGGCTTCCATGACGCAGTAACTCGTCATAAAAGCGAGCACAGGTACTCTGTAACTCGTCATCAAAGCGAGCACAGCTATTCGTTGCAGGACCAAAGTTACTTGTCAGATCTTATTTTCAAGAATAAAATTGCCATTTCTGGCATCTCATTTTCAGGAATAAAATGTTCATTATCATTGTCATATCTTATTTTCAGAATAAAATGTTAGTGACTAAATTGAATTCTTTTATTGCCAATTACTGCAGAGAAACAGAGAAAATAATTGAAGATAGGTTGAGATTTAATGTCTAATTAGGAATTCGTTAAGGAACGACCAGAAAATAATTGAAGATAGGTTGGGATTTAAGGTCTAATTAGGAATTCGTTAAGAAACGACCATACCTTTCTGCTATGCCATTGCAAGAAGTGGAGCTGGGACACAACCCTCTGAACTGTGCTGGCACTGTAGTATTTTCTTGACTAAATCGGTTAAGCAATTGGAAGTGAATGGACAGACTCTCACTTTGCCAGGGTATTTCTTCAAGCCTTGCTTGCTGTGAATTGCAGTGGTTTTAGCCAATTAAGCACCCCTGTAATAGCAATTAAGCATCTTTCTCCCCCACCTTCCATGGAAAATCCTTTTGGTAGTTTCGATCCTTCGTCCAGATAAAGATCCTGCAATTCATCAAAATATACATCAAGTTTTGTTATTCCATTCATAAATTTATAAATTAATTTTTTTTGTTATTTCAATCATTATTTTACAATTCGATTTGCAAATGTGGTATCAATTTTATGAGTACAGGTGCATAAATTTATAATTAATTTTTTTGTTGTTTCAATCACAATTTTACAATTCGATTTGCAAATTTCGTATAAATTTTACGAGTACAGGTGCATATTAGACTTAACAGGAAAAAGCTTTAGATATGATAGCTTATCTTTGGAGAAGTAAAATTTTCGTCTTTTTAAAGAAGCCTTTAATTCTCAAAATGTTTTATAATTGTAGAGGTAGATTTAACTCCAAAAAAGAAGAAAGCCTTTGATTTTCAAAAAAATTTATGCAACATGTAAAAGGCTTACAGAGTAAGTTTTGTTAAAAGGGGGAGATGAAAATTTACTTCATAGACCAAGTTTTGTTTAAAAAGGGGAGATAAAATTTACTCGATGACCGTAGCTCTAGAGCCTCTGGAGCTTTGTTATATAGAGATATTTGTTGGTAATCAATGATTGTTTATCTAGAGATATTTGTTGCTAATCAATGATTGTTTTTTTTTTGTGAATCAGAAATTATATTATATCATTAGAATGAAGTCATGTAATGTTACAGAACTGCTTCTTAGACAGGTCGACTCGTCGATGGAGCTGAAACTATTTTTTATTTTTCTGATAGAAGGAGCTGTCATAGTTGTCTTCACTTATCATGCCTGGATTCCTACAATTTCCAATAAAATCATCTACCTCTCTGGGCAGATTACCCCCCCAGGCTAGCTATGCCAGTTTGCTATAACTAAACACATCAAAAAAAGCCAGCAACCTCAGAGCAGCAAACCCATATCGATTCCATCTCTGGCCACAGAGCCACCCTCTTCAGCTTGAACATTCCATGCTGGTTCAGCAACACCATCACGCACAACATTTTTGGGTTGCTGCCCATCATTTTCACTGTCACTCTCCTTCTTCGCTATCTGGCTACATTCATTTTTGAACTCCCCATCAAGCCAAATGTACCAGCTCGTATCAAGACACTGCCATGGGTGATCAACCGCTTCATTAGCCATTCTGTCCGCCAACAAATTCGCTTTCCTTCGAACAACTACCGTTCACCTCTCGGCCTTTCTAAGGTATGGCAATCGGTCTACGCCATGCTAAGCCTCCGGTGGATGGTTACCTTGACTCCCAGGCTGCGTTGTAGATACGTTTTCGGCCATTGGTGGCGACGCCAGGTCCCCTTCGCGGCAGCCTTGACATATTCACTGTCGAAATCATAGGGCAGTGCCCCTTTCCATTGCTGCAAATTCAGCGTCGTTGTTGGTGGTTTCACCCATCGAATCATAGTACCCATGAACAATCTGCCCATGGTGATCTCGAACGATGCCTCTAAACCATGCCTTACCAGGGTTTCCGCGAGGCACCCCATCAAAGTTTAGCTTCAAGAATCCCCTACGCGGAGGAGCCCACAGAAGTTATCCTGCCTGCGGAATTCTTGGTTTCAGTCTCCTGCTGCTCAGATCTGGTAGACTTAGGCCGAAGAAATCCAGAATGGCAAGCTCGTGGTCCGACGGTATCTTAGCCTGCACCGAGTGCACACGGATAAGGGCAGTTTCCCTCATTTGATGTATAATTTGATCCTTGATAGCATGATTGGGTCGTTCTCTATTATGGAATGTCCAACAATTTCGTTCCTTCCAAAAATTCTAGAAAATACAGCCCTAGAATGTATCGAATCCATACTATTCGACACCCATACATTAGCTTAAGGAAAACATAACCTTCAAGTGTTCCTTAAAATGGCTTCCACAACCCTTCATGCACTAGTCATTTAAGCCTCTTGTTTATTAGGAAGATCATACCTCAACCTAGTATTTGAGTAATTTAAAGTTATTTGATGCATAATGTCAACCCAAAATACACAAAATCATGTTAAAAAAATCAGAGGAATTTCATTCTTACTCATTAATAATGTATTCCCAATTCATATTTTAACACATCTAATTAATGCATATACATTACTCTTGAATCTACATTCACAGTGAAAAGTGACATCCTTCAAGGTATCTTTTTGTTAGGTTTCCATTATTGTTGGTACGAAAAGAGTCAAAATTAACATGATGGACTCAATCATCATGTTAATTTAATCTCAACATTATACTTGTTACACATTCCCAAAACATACACACCAAGGTCATCATAATAGAGTCCAGATTAAGCCAATATTTTTCTTGGTAGATACGATTTCAGCTAGTAAAGATGGCTACTAAGCCCATATCACATTGAAAATGATGCATTAAACATATATGAACCCATGCATGCACTCCACCTATCTCACTCATCGATTTAAAATCAAGTCATTCACATACTTGGGTTTAACCCCAACTTTCTCAAGCACATCCTTTCCCAGCATGTTTTTAAGCATTTTAACATATTTCTAATTATAAGTCTTAACAAAAATATAAAGGAATATAAGAAAGCATTTTTTTTTTCTTTCACAAGTTTCTAAATGACATAATAATAATAATATCCTCTATGCAACTAATATGCTTCCAAGTCAAGATATACAACAACTCAACATGCATTCAAAATCAACATTCATACATCATCAACCTACAAGTAAGCATGTTGGCCCATTAGGCCCTAGTGTTGTAACTTGGCTCTAATACCATATGTAAGGTCCCACCTTACCAACCATCAATAATATAGAGAAGTAGAGGTCACATTAATCACTAATGCTATCTTTTTTTTGTAATATTAATAACTTAGTTATCGTGTAATCATGTTCCTTCATATATTTCACTATAGGACTATCACATAAGAAGTCAAGGATAAAGTTCTCTTAAAACCAATTCCAAAACACATTTCCTCTCAAGTTTAAATGACGATACCATGTTCTCTTTTCACACTTTTACATGAGCTCTAAGTAAGATTGGGAGAAAATTCCACCATAATGCCATGTGCGAACATTAAGTTAGATCAACCTATCTAATTTAATAAATTGTGCTAAATAAGCTACACTTATTGACTCTTGATATCATAACCACAAAAGTATCATGCTTCTATTAAAAAAATTACATAGAAGTGTATGAGTATTAACCTACCTATAACAAGGTAACTGGGGGAAGAATAGGTGTAATATTCCAAATTAGGAAAAGAAACAACATTGAACATAAAACTATAATGTACAACAAATATCAATACAAACACATGAGAAAATCATAGATCCATTACATTATGTATCATAGCAGCGAAAATGTACAATATGTTGAGGAACAAATCACTCAAACTAGGCAAACAAACCTCCGATGCCCAAATACACTAAAACCATAAATATTGATGCTATACAAAAATGCTGAAATACATGATAGTGTAGTCCCAATGAAGGTTACTGCAGCTGGAAAATGGAAACAAGTAGATCTACTGATATGATGCTCAAAGGGTTCTAAAAATGGAGAACTAGTCCGTCAAGCACAATCCCAATACAACCCGGAAAGGGTTTCTTGAAATACAAAAGATGCAAAAAGTGCAGAATGAAACTCTGTGGCTGAATAATGCTGTATCACTGGAGCACTGCTGGAATATGGCTGATATGACAAGAAAATGGTTGTATCTTCTCCTCTCTAGCTTTCCGGGTGAAGGGCTGCTCCCCTCACTAGGAAACTAGCTCATAAAGAGGGTTTCTCAACCCTCCACTACAACACCCTGCAAAATAACGCAGTTCCTCAAGGATACTGTGCTCTCGCTGAAGGTAGCCGCTTGGCCCAATGTTGGATGGTGGAAATGAAGCTCAAAATACCTCTCCTGAGTGGGCACTCGAAGTCCCCCCGAGGAAGAGTGTGGGATTCCTCCCTGGAAATACCCTTGTATTAAACAGTACATCAAACTTCGCTAAACAGCTGAATCATGTAAGAATTCATAAGACCAAAACATAAAAAATATTCTGAATGCCTCTCATGGCTTCCATCCCCTTCCTTATATGCTTGGTGAGCTTCCTTACCCTTGGCCCCACTCATTTATGATGCTACTTCCATGCAAAGACTCCTCCTCCAAAACTGCGATGTCCCCACTAGCTCCACTCTCTCCTATGGCAACACTATTGATTTGGTCAACCTTAACCCAATCTACATGCATTGACTCCATTCACACCAAGGGTTGCTTTATTTCAGCTAGCTAACTGATTCACATTCATACTAGAAGTGGTTTTATTCCTACTAAAGATATTTAAGGGTCTCTTTACCCCATTTATTCATCTAAGTTATGAATAGAAGCAACATATAATATTCCAACTAGCTAAAAGCCAATTGGGAATATTACAGTCCTCCCCTCCCAAATGTTGCTTGTCCTCAAGCAACAGTAAATAAGGATGCTGCAAAATATTCTCTCCTTCCCAAGTGGCATCCTCATATGGTAGATTCCTCCATCGAATCAGATATTCTCTAATCATCCTGTTTCTTAGCTCCCTCTCCCGGGTATCCAAGATAGCCTCCAGTTGTAAAATCAGATGGCCCTCATCATCAATAGGTGGGAGATCCATGGTGGCAACCACATGTTTTCTAATGGCCTTCTTGAGGCATGAGGCATGGAAAATGTTTTGGATTTTTCTTCCAATGGGAAGCTCCAACTCATATGCTACTTCCCCAACATGATAGATCACCCTGCATGGCCATAGAACCGAGGCTTAAGCTTTTCATCCCCCTTCTCCTTTAGTGTAGACTGTCTATATGGATAGATATGGAGATAGACCAAATCATCAACCTCAAACTGCCTCTCTATCCGACCACAGTTTGCATATAACTTATGTTGGTTTTGTGTTGTAGCAATGTTGTCCTTGAGGGCCCAGAGTATATCCTGACTCTCCTGAATCCACTTCTTGTCTCTAGGAGCCTTTCTTGCCCCAAACATCACATCAGCAAATGATAGAGCATCATACCCATAAAGAGCCCTAAATGGGTTCATGCCGACGGACATGTGAAAAGCTGTGTTGTAGCAATACTCCCCTAAATGGAGCCAGTGCAGCCATGCCCTTTGCTGCCCCGAAACATAGTTTCGCAAGTAGTCTTCTAGCCACTTGCTTACTATCTCTGTCTGTCCATCGGTATATGGGTGATAGCTGGTACTCGGTGTTAACTCAGTACCCACTAACAAAATAAATATCCTGCAAAAATCCACCCATGAAGCGGTTATCTCGATCATTGACTATGGTCTTTGGAAGACCATGGAGTCTAAAGACATTTCTAAAGAAGAGCTCGACCACCTGTGAAGCAGTATATCGTGCAGAAAATAACAAAGGAATGTGAATACTTTGTTAGTTGATCAACAACTACAAATATACAATCCTTACCCTGACTGTAGGTATACTGCTGATGAAGTCCATGGAAATACTCTCCCATTTTCCTTCTGGAATAGGGAGTGGCTGCAACAATCCTGCAGGATGGGTGTGTTCTCCTTTGTTCTACTGGAAAACTATGCACTCCCTCATGTGTTGGATCTCATCCTCCTTGAGACCCTTCCATGAGAATCTCTCTCGAATAGCTCGGTATGTCTTGGTGAATCCTTGATGTCTGGAAAGTGGTGAATCATGTGATTCCTGCAAAATCTTCTTCTTGAGTCTAGAATCTCTAGCCAATAGGATTTGGTCTCAGTAATAGATGGCCTCATCCATCACTCTATACCTATCATCAGCCACTTGACCATCTATGATTTCACAAGAAAAACGGTCTTTGGAATACTCCACTAACAACTCGGCCTTCCACTGTGTATCCATACTCATCAAAGATAGCGTTGATGGCCTCCGAGATAGAGCATCTTCCACTACATTGCTCTTCCCCCTGACATATTCAATGTCAAAGTCATATTCTTGGATCTTTCACACTCATTTATGCTGCCTCTCCTGCAGCTGCTTCTACTCAAGAAAGAACTGAAGACTATTGTGATCAGTCGTCACTCGGAACCTGTTACCCACCAAATATTGTCGGAACTTGGCTGAGGCATGCATGATAGCCAAAATCTCCTTATCATATATAGGATACAATCTCTCATGTGGTAACAAATTCTGACTCTCAAAAGCTATGATGTGCCCCCCTTGCATCAACACTGCTCCAATGCCCTACCTTGAAGCATCACATTCTAGCACAAAGGGTCGAGTTAAATCTGGTAAACCTAACACCGGGCAGCTACTCATCACCTCCTTAAGCCTATCAAAGGCTCTCTGCGTTGTGGTTGTCCAACTGAAAGCTCGTTTCTTAGTCAAATATGTAAGGGGTGTTTCTAGTGGAGAGAACCCTTTAACAATCTTCCGGTAGTAGGTACAAATGCCTACAAACCCCTGAAGTTCTGTGACATTCTTTGGCTTGAGCCAATCCCTGATAGCACAAATCTTCTCTTCATGAACTCTCACTCCATCTACTCCAATGATGTGGCCCAAATATATCATCTCTGTGAGTCCAAACTTGCACTTGGAGAGCTTAGCATAGAATTTTTTCTCCTCAAGAATGCGTAATACTATCTCAATATGCTATAGATGCTCCTCCCATGTGCGACTGTAAATAAGAATGTCATCAAAGAATACCAATACAAAATTCCTCAAGTGACCACGAAAAATGTGGTTCATGCAAGACTGGAAAGTTGCCGGAGCATTGGTTAGCCCAAAGGGCATCACCAAGAACTCAAAATGGCCATAGTGGCATCTAAATGCGGTCTTGGGGATATCTTGGTCCCTCACTCTGATTTGATGGTACCTCGACCTCAAATCAATCTTTGGAAAGTACTTGGATCCCCTGAGCTCATCCATCAACTCATCGATCTTGGGGATTGGATATCGGTTCTTCATTTTCTTCTTGTTCAAGGCCCTATAGTCAATGCACATCCTCAATGTGCCATCATTCTTCTTCACCAGAACTACTGAAGAAGCAAAAGGACTAGTGCTAGGTTGGATATGTCCTAAAGCCAAGAGCTCCTGCATGGATTTTTCAATCACACCCCTGTAGGCTTTGGGATGCCTATAGGGTGTGGTGATCACTGCTTGGATCCCCTGCTCCAACTCAATAGTGTGCTCAAATCCTCGATCAGGTGGCCTCCATGGTGGAATATCTCCAAATACTGTAGAATAGTGGTCTAGAATAGATTGTACATCCGGGTGTATCGATGCACCCTTTCCCCCTGCCTCTGACATACCCAATTCTATTGCCCATTCTATGTCCCCTCTACACAAATCATCCTCCATCCTATGTGCTAAGACAATCTGGGTGGATAAGTGTGTATGCCTTTGATCTTGTGATTCTTACGACTCCCTTTCTCTGTCCATTCCTTCTACAAGGTTTCCCAATCTGTGGTAACCTTCCCCAAGGTGATAAACCACTGAACACCCAATACCACATTGGTGTCTAGAATATCAACCACAAAGAAGTTGTCTGTCAATGTATAGGTTCCCATAGTGATAGTTAATACCAAAACATATTTGGCACATGCATGGTTCTAGCTCCTGGAACCAAAACTGAGAAGCACTCAAAATCTTCCATGTGAATGCCCCTCCTCTGCACTAACTGAGTATCAATAAAGTTATGGGTAGCCCTGCTGTCTATCAACACCGATACTCTCTGCCCTTGAATAGCGCCTCTAACTCTCAATGTTAGATACTTGAGAACTCCTTGCAAAGCTCCAAGAGTCCCTCCAGTTGGAGAAAATGCTCCCTCCACACCTCCTGCTGGTGGTGAAACCTCTCTTGATGCTACAACGCTGGTATCCTTCCCCAAGCCTTCTTCTTCCTCCTTTTCTTCATCAGAGAATACCTCAATACAATATGCCTTCCCTGCAACACATCGATGTCCTGGTACTCATGGCTCTTGGCAAGTGAAGCAAAGTTTTCTCCTTCTTAGATCTCCCTGGACATCATCATCAAGAGATCTATTCTCATGATTATCCTTTGATGGAAGAAACTTCACATCTTTACCCTTTGCTTGAGAGGAGAATTCTGCTGAAAAGGGGCTTTTTCCCTGGGCAAAGCATGCTATAGATCTCTAGCTCTCTCCATAGCCTCTTGGAGTGTAGTTGTTCTAGTGGATTTCACCAACCCATGCAATGGTTCTACCAACCGATCAATAAACATGCACACCCACCTAGCCACAGACATGTTAGATACCATGACTGAGAGCTTAAGAAATTTAGAGATGTAAGTCCTTGGATCTCCTGTTTGCTTGAGCTTGGTTAGCTCAACAAAATTTGCTTCTGGATTCCTGGGGTCAAATCTCTCCACCAATCTCCAGGTGAATTCTTCATAAGTAGTGACACTAGCATGTCGTAGTGTAGACAGGCCATGAAATAACCACTCATGTGCTTCATCTTCCAGGTGCAGCACTGCTATCTAGATTGACTCCATCTCTGAAAATCTGTTTAGTTGAAAATAAGTATCCAAATTTTCTACCCAAGCCTTTGCTGTGCACTTGGATAACCCATCATAAGAGGGAAAAAATAACCTACCTATAGTACGTTGTAGATCTTGGTTCTACATGTACCCTCCACTTTTATGGTGATTGTGGGGTCTTCTACCATCTTTGACCCAACAAAACTCTTGGAAGTTCAGGTGCTCCCTGAACCTCTGAGATTGAGATTCATATTCTAAGAAATAATCACCAAGATTTTCTTCTCTTTGTGGCCCTCCAAACTCATTTCCAGCTGATAGGAATGTGGACATGGTGGAGCGTTGTGAAGAAGACTGTATTACTGATTTCTCACACCATAGATGTGAAGTGCCAAAACTTTATCCATGGTGAAACCCTCTAGGGGATTCCTTCTGCCTTTCTAATCTCATCTCCTTGATATCTTTAGCAATGTTTTGCATGGTCTGAAGGAGAAGTTTTGGGATCTCCCTTTCCTCCATTACTATACATGCATTGCCCCACAAGCTGAGCCAAGATTATGCTCTGATACCACTGTAATATTCCAAATTAGGAAAAGCAACAATATTGAACATAAAAATGGAATGTACAACAAATATCAATACAAACACATGAGAAAATCATAGATCCATTATATTATGTATCACAGCAGCAAAAACGTACAATATGTTGAGGAACAAATCACTCAAACTAGGCAAACAAGCCTCCAATGCCCAAATACACTAAAACCATAAATATTGCTACTATACAGAAATGTCGGAATACACGACAGTGCAGTCCCGGTGAGGGTTACTGTAGTTTGAAAATTTAAACAAGTAAATATAATGATATGATGCTCAAAGGGTGCTGAAAATGGAGAACTAGTCCCTCAAGCACAATCCCAAGACAACCCAGAAATGGTTTCTTGAAATACAAAACATGCAAAAAGTGCAGACTGAAACTCTATGGCTACATAACATTGTATCACTGGAGCACTGCTGGAATATGGCTGATATGACGAGAAAATGGTCGTAACTTCTCCTCTCTAGCTTTTCGGGTGAAGGGTTGCTCCCTTCACTAGTAAACTAGCTCATAAACATGGTTTCCCAACCCTCCACTGCAACACCTTGCAAAATAACGCAGTTCCTCAAGGATACTGCGTTGTGGTTGAAGGTAGTTGCTTGGCCCAATGCCGGATGGTGGAAATGAAGCTCAGAATACCTCTCCTGAGTGGGCACTCGAAGTCCCCCGAGGAAGAGTGTGGGATTCCCGCCTAGAAATACCCTTGTACTAAACACTACAACAAACTCCGCTAATTAGCTGAAGCATGCAAGAAATCATAAGACCAAAACATAAACAATATTTTGAATGCCTCTCATGGTTGCCATCCCCCTCCTTATATGCTTGGTGATCTTCCTCACCATTGGCCCCACTCATTTATGATGCTACTTCCATGCAAAGACTCCTCCTCCAAAACTGTGTTGTCCCCACTAGCTCCACTCTCTCCTATGGCAGCACTGTTGATTTGATCAATTTTGACCCAATCTACATGCATTGACCCCATTCACACCAAGGGTTGTTTTATTTTAGCTAGCTAACTAATCCACATTCATACTAGAAGTGGTTTTATTCCTACTAAAGATATTTAATGGTCTCTTTACCCCACTTATTCATCTAAGTTATGAATATAAGCAACATATAATATTCCAACTAGCTAAAAGCTAATTGGGAATATTACAATAGGCCTCTCTTCATCAATAAATCTAATAAATATGATATTTTTATGAAATGGAATCACAAAATATATTGACCCAACAATCTTCCAAACTCATTAATTAAAAAATTTTAAATCCCAATTATTAAGGCAATGCTTCAATCATGAAAATTGTATAATGAATGTTGCAACAAGAGAAACTACTATTACCAATTCAGAAGCATATTATTCTTCTAAAAGTTCCAAATAAAATAATTGAGTTACCAAAATTGAGCACACTGGTTGTTTGCTACAACCATTAAAACATAATATTGCGACCCTGCATACATGCAACTTAGACGAAAATTATTATGCTCACTTACACAAAATCCAACAATTAGTCACCATAAAATTGTTTCCAACAAAAACCCTTTTTTTTTAAATGAAAGCTTTAGATAATAAAAGTAACAACTATCATATTCTCTATTCACACTTCAACAGTTTACTAGATTCATCTTCACATTCATACAATTTGATGACATAGGAAGCTACATCCATTAAATAATTTATTCATAATTTTTATAGTACATAAAAGCTATATTAAGCATGACATTTACTCTAACAATTTATATGCACAAAAGCTACATCCATTAAAGTTTTGACAAACACTTTGCAAGCATGCAATCTATAAGCTACAACCATTGAGGCCTTTTGAAAAAAACACTTTGAAAACATGCAATCTACAGCCATTGAGGCCTTTTGACAAACACTTAGCAAGCATGCAAGCAATCTACAACCATTGAGGCATTTTTTCAAACACTTGGAAGCCATAATATCTTAAGGCAATTTGACATGAATCTAAGATTACCTGTCAACCTATTTAGCTCATAAAATTTATAAATTAATTCTTCATATCACAAAATGTTAAATCAAAGATTAAATTAACTTATTCTTTCACCCAAAACTTTACAGCAGACGCACACAGTGGTAGCAAAAATCTGCAAAATCACCTTGATTTATGATCTGGGTTTGGAAAAGTATTTTTTTTGGAATCAAGAAGGGGGTTATAGGTCCAAAGGGCATGGATACCCCCTGATGTTAATATGAATCGCAACATAAACACTTAGGAATGTGATTTATTAGAAAAACAACAACACAAATTCCTACTACCTCATTTATCAATTTTGTCAAACACTTAGTGTGCAAATTTCAACTATAGCTGTACATGGAGAAGGAAAACCCAAATTTATGGTGATATGATTTTTTCATCAACTCATGAAAACTTCCTATGAACAAAATTTCATTATAAACTAAACTTAAAAAATTTAGCAACACGTTCTTGTTTTAATCCCTCGTACATGTACATGCTCAACTACAACTACCGTTCATTATTGGTTAGCTTAGAATTAACTTTGTAAATATCTCATAAAAATTCACAAGTATCAGTTCCAATAAATTGAAAGTTGTATAACACTTTAAACTAATAATAACTAAAATTTCAAGAATTCTTATGAACATACCTGGTTGTGTATTTATACAAGTTCAAAAGGATCGGAATATGCTCCAGCTCTAATGAGAGTATGCATATCCTTACCAACTCAATATGACCATTCGGTTTTCCACCCACCCATATCCAGGAAGAACTTCTCCCCCTGGAACCCCTGAGTTGTAAGAGCTCACAAACAGTACCAAAATAGCAGTAGAGAGATATCCAAGGCAAGCTGAGGAAGATAAGTTGCACTTCCTCCCAATACCACTCATGGTCAGCTCCACCATGTAGAGCTACTTCGTAATTTAGTTTAGGAATTTCAAATTCATTTCAAAAGAATTTGGATACTCTCCAAGTCTCTCCCTCTCATAATATTTTTCAAATCTCTCCAACTCTTAATATCACAATGCACCTCCCCCAAGTGAGAATACATGAGGCACATATATAGGAGGAGAAACAAATTCTTCTCATAAAAGAGGATTAATATTCATGCCTTGTATTCCTTTTAGAGGAGTGTAACTCATGTCATTAAGGAGAGGTATGGATGCCTTAGTTAAAGAGAGTGTAACATATGCATTGAAGAGAGTGTAAGAAGAATATGCCATTCTTTGATGAGTGCATAAAAGAGAGTGTAATGTATAATTAAAAGAGAGAGACAGAGAGTTACATAGAGCCATGAGAACCATCAAGGAGAGAGGTGTCGAGTGGTTGAGGAGATATAATTCCCTTTTAATAATAATATAATAGTCTCATAAAAGATAATAATATTAATATTAATAGTATTGAGGATTAAGTCGACATTGAAATATTAAGATTGATAAGTGATTTTCCTTCAAATATGCTATATTACCCATAGATTGGAGGTGATTTACTATTTTTGGAAACTCATACTTGAGATGCTAGACATGACTTTCTATTTTTAGAAATTCACTCCAAAATTGTGAGGAATGAGATTTTATTAAGGAAATTCATCTCAGAGCTGCCCATGAGTGGTATTTTTCTTCCAAAGAATAGGGATTCCGCACCCCTATTGTATGCATCTTCGTGCCTTAGTAGATTGAGGAATCTGTGCCCAGATCTACTCTAAAGATCCAAGTTTCCACACCTTGATATTTTTAAATATTTAGGACTCTGCGTCCTAAACATTTCATTATATATCCTAGACTCCATGTCTTTATTTTTCATGGATTTAGGACTCCGCGTCCTAATCCTTTTATTATATATCCAAGACGAGTCTTTATATTTTATGGATTTGGGACTCTGCGCCCTAATTTACATGGATTCTCATCTACTCTGCTTTGAAACTCTGCGCTTCACCTTAAGGTGGTGATTGTGATATCATACCCATATGATGGTTCGTTGGTAAGGTCTTCTTCCAAGACTTGCACACATCACAATCTCATAGATCAAATAAATCAAATGAATTTCATAATTAACTTATTCTAATTTTACCAAACATTGTGTATGACTTCCACAATCATTTTGGTTTTGGATAAATGACTTCCGCAATAATTTATAACTCGATCATGCTTGTTGGAAATGACCAAGTCCCCTGCCACATCATGCTTAGTACGAGATTATGCACATATAATCATGCAAATAATGTATCATTCATAAATCATAATTAACTATATGTGCCACATAACCACGACCATTCATGGATCTTTGTCTCAATCCTGGATCACCATTCATGTCATATACCTATGTCCAAAATAGGATGCCAAAAGAGAAAACATCTTTAATATGATCTTAACCAAAATCAATTTTTATACACACAACCATAGATATCATCATAAAAACACAACAACCAAGTGACCCAAACTAGGTCTATAACATATAAGCATGTACATATGTCTGTCATGCATAATATTATATCATTATATCAAAATCACCATCTCTAAGTTTCATCAAAGCTATCTCATCAAGAAGTGACACTACAGGTTGTGCCTCTGCAAGGAGGGCACATCGCATGCCTGTTGCTTGTGGACGAACTTGAAGTCAACGAGAGAATGACCTTCAGGCAAGAGAAGAAAATGAAAAGGAACTGGATCAATAAGAAATAGCCACATGTCAACTTTTAATAGGTGCGAGGAAGCCGAAATTGAGAGCCTCTTATTGGTTGGGGTCAACAGTGTCTACTCAACTTGAGCCCATAGAGTAAACGCCTTCAGTGTAACAATAATTTCATGGCTTATTCGCTAAAATTAGTGTAGAAATTATACAAACATATGTATATCAATGGATTCAATCCGATCATGCGATCTACTAAAGAAAGATATTGAATCCTTCTACAAATCAATTGCGGAAAATAAACACGACTTCCAATCACAACAAGTAAAATAAAGAAGAAAATCAAACCACAACACAGATATTTTCCCAGGGAAATATTGCTGCTCAAAACCCCTCTATCTTCTATTGTATATTCAACATGGAATCATGAAAAGATTACAATACACTCTTCTCACAAGAGTCTCCTGCACTCTCATAATTGTCTCACATTGTCCCGGACAAAATCGACCAACACTTCGCCAATTTTCAACCTCTAAACAACTTTCCTTGTTTACACAATTCATGTGGAATGCAATCCCTATTCTTTAGGAATTTCAACCTTCCAAAAATGCGCAAGGATCATGGGAAATCCAATGGATGTCTGGTTGCATGCGGTCAACCTAATAATCACACAACTAATAGTTGACATCCCTTTAACCTTTGTCTCAACTGGGTCTCCACTGGAACTGACATGCATGCAGCTATTAATAGTAAATCATCAGTTGCATGGCAGATCACTGATTATGAAGTAAATGATATTTAATTTACTTGATCTCTCACTAGTGCAACAAATAGTTACAACTAGTTCAACTGACTCTAACTCACCTAACTAAGTTAACTGATTACTCGTGCATTAAACTAATGCACCAACTACAATTCGAAATCCATAACTAATAGAATTACTCTGCATGCCACCCCATCCTGCCTCTATAGTATTCAAATTTTCTCCTAGCGAGCGCCTTCGTCAGAATATATGCATCCTGATATTTCGTGGGAATGTACTAAAGTAACATAATGCACCTCTGAACACAATCTTTGAGATGGTGGTACCGAATGTCTATGTTCTTGGACCTATAATGGAATACCAGATTAACCGAGATTTTAATGCAACTCTGGTTATCACAATGTATCACCGTCGGATCCATCTAAGAACCAAACAAACCAACCAGGATCTTTCTCATCCAGATGGCCTCACATGCAGCTTGAATTGCTGCCATGTACTCTGTTTCGACTGAACTGAGTGCCACAGATCACTGCTTCCTACTCTACCAAGAAACTGTTGTCAATCCTATGTTGAAGATCCCTCGTGATGTGCTCTTTCTGTCTGATGGACTGTCTACCCAATCTGCATCCGTGAAGGCTTGAAGCTTCACTCCCTCTATCCATCTATACCATAATCCATACTCTGTAGTTCCCCTGAGATATCTCAAGACATGCTTCCCTGCCTTCCAAAAGAGCTTGGTCGGCTTAACCATAGCTTGAATCGACTAGTTAACTGTGTAACAAATGTTTGGTCTGGTGTTCACCAAGTACATCAGTGAACTCACTAGCTACCTGTAGACAGTAGCATCCACTACCTCTCTTGAAGTAGCATCCTCTTTCCTCCAATTTCCTAGATGAGGAGTATCCATGGGTTTACAACTTTCCATGTGAAACTTTCCCAGAATCTCTTTGGCATACTTTCCTTGAGAAACAAATAGTTCACCATCTTGTTGCCATATTTCCAAACCAAGGAAATAGTGAAGGAGTCCCATGTTCTTCATTTCGAACTCCCTTTCAATATCCTCATTGCAAGAAGTTATCAGCTTCTCATCACCTGTCAAAATTATATCATCAACATAAAGTACGATAATCAAGATCTTACCATCAACCACAATCTGGTACAGGTTTGCATCCACTTCACTTTTGAGGAAGCTCAACCCGGTGAAATAGTTTTCAATCTGAGTGTACCAAGCATGAGGTGCTTGCTTCATCCCATACAGTGCTCTCTTGATTCGACACACATGTGACTCACTGTCAAAGATATTTAAACCTTCTGGCTTCTCTATGTACACTTCCTCCTCAATAAATCCATTTAGAAACACAGTTTTCACATCCATATGATGAATGTGCCACCCCATCTGCGCTGAGAGTGCAAGGATAGAACTAATGGAAGAGTACCTCGCGACTGGTGTAAAAATCTCCTCATAGTCAATAACCTCAACTTGTGAGAATCCTTGGGCCACAAATCTAGCCTTGTACTTCTCCACACTCCCATCCGCTACTTGCTTCACCTTATAGATCCACCAAGATCCAATCACTGATTTTCAAACCGGTCTTGGGACAAATTCCCATGCATTTTTCTTGAAGATGGATTCATGCTCCTCTACCATAACATCAACCCAAATTGGTTGCTGCATTGCTTCCTCAAAGGAATATGGTTCTGTCACAATACACTTGCTCATAAGAGCCACGTATCTAGTAAACATGTCTGGAGACTGTCTCTATCTGCGTAGTGAAGTAGGGGCTCCTACATTCTCTGCCACATCAAGTCTCAATCTATCAGCTTCCGTGGTGCGCTTTCTACCATTCAGGGAAAATTTTAGGGGCTAATATTCGTAGGTGGGAAAATTTTATATAATTTTTCCAAAAAAAAGATTCGCTAATTTCCATCTTTTTCCAAAAATGATTCGCCTAAATTTTATAGTATGAAATTATGTACCCTATAAATCCCCAAAAAAATATATAGAGATTATATAAAATTAGTAGAAATTTGAAGATTTTTACAAAAATATCTCTAGACATTTTAAAGATTACATATTATGGACTAGTGGCATTCGCCAAGGTTTCTAAACTTTAAGAAAAATTTCCATCCTTAAAATTTTCCCTGCTACCATTTCTCGTTGATGGCTCTGCATGAGTGTTTTTTTCCACTCCATGATCCTCTGCATGTGGCTTCTCCACATCTTGAGGTTCATTATTTGGAACCAAGAGTTCCTCCTCTACATGCAAATCCATCTCCCTCTCAAGGGACAATCACATGGCTTTCTCCTCATCAAATTTTATAGACCGTCTCATAACAATCATCTCGTTGTTTGGAAAAAACACTCGATAGTTGTGGGGAGTATCAGTGCACCCCAAAAATATCCCAATCTCAACTATTTTTTTGAGCTTCTTCCTGGTGTCTTTGGTCACATGCACATAAACATATGAGCCAAAAATCTTAAAATGTGAAACATCAGGTTTCTTACCAATAAAAGCCTCCTCTGGTGTACTCATGCCAAGTACCCGATGAGGACAATGGTTTTGCAAAAATACTGATGTGTTGCATGCCTCCGCCCATAGATGCAACGGTAGGCCCTGATCATGCAACATCGCTCATGTTGCACCCACAATTGTTTTATTCTTTCTTTCTGTGACCCCATTCTGCTGTGGGTTATAAGGCGCAATCAACTCTCTCTGAATTCCTTCTTTGCTACAAAAGTTATTGAATTCATTGGAGATGTACTCACCACCATTTTTGCTCCTAAGAACCTTCACATGCTTCCCTGTGTATTTCTCCACGAGTGCTTTGAACTCAAGAAATTTTGAGAATGTCTGATCTTTCTTCTACATGAAGTAGATCTAGCACTTTCTAGAAAATTCATCAAAAAATATTACACAGTACTTATGCTTTGTTGTCGAAGCAGTAGAGAATGTCCTCACATGTCTGAGTGAACACCCTTAAGGATTTCTAAAGCTTGGTTCTCCTTCTCGTGAAAACTGGCCTTTGTATACTTCCCCATAGTACATCCCTTTCATGTGTCTAACTGCGCAAGAGTACCCTTGGTAATACCCATAGAAATCTCATGCATGACCTTCAAGGCTCCATGGTGTAGATGGCCCAATCTCTTGTGCCATAACTCACCCTCAACCCAACTCACCACTTTGTCTGCCTTACCCATCAATGATGCGTGACCATCTACATCAAGTTTATAGAGATTCTTCACACGAATCCCAATCTTTCGAAGCTTGGTTCTCCTTCTCGTGAAAAGTTGTCTTTGCATACTTCCCCATAGTACATCCCTTTCATGTGTCTAACTACGCAAAAGTACCCTTGGGAATACCTATAGAAATATGATGCATGACCTTCAAGGCTCCGTGGTGTAGATGGCCCAATCTCTTGTGCCATAACTCACCCTCATCCCAGCTCACCACTTTGTCTGCCTTACCCATCAATGATGCGCGACCATCTACATCAAGTTTATAGAGATTCCTCACATGAATCCTAATATTCTTGGCTTGTCCTATTTCTTTGTGTTGAAGGAAAGCTTTTCCTTCACTGAAAACAACATCATAGCCTCTATCCTCCAACATTGTGACTAAGACTAAATTTTTCTTCAAGCCTAGTACATGCATTACATCTTTTAATTGAAATGGTTTGCTTGACTGTCTCTGGAAGTAGATGTACCAATCCCAGTAGCACTGTACCACTCATCATCACCCATTTCAATATACATCTGGAGGTCCTTCTCCTCCAAGCTACTGAAAAGTTATTTGTCTCTCGTCATGTGAAAGGATGCACCACTATCCAAGTACCACACCAATCCCATTGGACTTGACACCATGCATGCAATGAGTGATAAGTCAAGCTCAAATTGCGAGGCCAAACCTCACTAGCTATATATCATGAAGCCTTCTTGTTCTTCTTCTTTTGTGGACAATTAGTGGCATAATATCCATGCTCGTGACAGTGAAAACACTTCATTCTAGACATGTCGCACTTCATGCCATCTTTTCTGGACTCAGATTTGAAATGGAATTTATTTCCTTTCCCATTCTTTGCCCTGGCAGCCAAAGCGCAATCTTCTTCATCATCATTATCAGATGAAGATCCATCCTTGGTAGTCCACCTCAAATATTCTTGCACCAAATCTGACCAAAGTCATTGATAAAAACTACTGAAAAGCACTCAAATACTCATATATTATACACAAATGGTGTATGTGCAAACACACACGCACACAAATTACATTCAGATTACTCTATTAAATAGAGTTTCTGAGATCCAACTTATTCCTAATTTAGAGAGAGAGAGGTTGAGAGAATTTCTCAACCATCAAACCAACTTCTCAAATATAGAATGTAAGCATTAACTCCAACACCCCCCCTTAATGATTACATTACATGAATTTAATGAAAATCACTCATAAATAACAAAATAAACAGTAATTCTTTAACTTATCAGTAGATGCTCCATCATGTTGCCTCATAACCCTCGTAAAGGTGTAGTTGGCAAGTTGGATTCCTGAGTTCACTTCCTCAACTCCTGAATCAAGGACCTCCCGAAGTCAATTACTAGACAGCATCTCAATCTGTTGCATAACCTCATTAGAAGACCACTCTACGTCTTCAATGAATGGGGGATCCTTCTCTAGATCCGCAACTGCCATACTATCTCGACAACCATCCATGTTGAGCCTTCACTAGTACATTTGGGGGAAATTCCGACACTTGGTTCCGATGCTTTTGACCAAATGTCAAAAATTTCCCCAAATTTTTTCAATCCCGCCTGAAACCGTTGCTATACCAACGTTTATAGAAAAGTGTCGCAATACCGACACTTAGAAAAAGTGTCACAATTGCGACGTTTGGAGGAAGACGTCGCACTTGCGACACTATGCCCCAAAGCGTCGCTATTGTGACGGTTGCCTCCAAACGTCGCAAGTGCGACACAATGTCTAAGTGTCGCAATTGTGACGTTTGGAGGCATCCGTCGCAATAGCGACGCTTTGTCCGCCGTCGATATAACGACACTTATATGCACGCTACATAAAAATACGAAACTTATATGCGCGCTTCATAAAAATGATTTTATTAAAAATACGAAACTTATATCCGTCGCAATAGCTACATTAACGTCTGATATCATGCGCGCATTCGCCCTCTGCTCTTGCAGAACAACATTCGCCCGCACCCGCCCTCGCCTGCGGCAATCGCATTTTCCTCAAAGATTCGCCCTCAATCCCTGGCACGCATTCGCCCTGAGCTCTTGCAGAACAACATTCGCCCTCAGCATTCACCCTGCATTCGCCCTCAGCGTTCGCCCTCAGCTCTTGCAGAACAGCATTCGCCCTCAGCTCTTGCAGAACAACATTTTCCCTCAGCATTCGCCCTCAGCTCTTGCAGAACCACATTCGCCCTCAGCTCTTGCAGAACAGCATTCGCCCTCAGCATTTTCCCTAAGCTCTTGCAAAACAGCATTCGCCCTCAACATTCGCCCTGAGCTCTTGCAGAACAGCATTCGCCCTTAGCATTCGCCTCGAGCTCTTGCAGAACAACATTTGCCCTGCATTCGCCCTCAGCGTTCGCCCTCAACTCTTGTAGAACAGAATTCGCCTTGCATTCGCCCTCAGCTCTTGCAGAACAGCATTCGCCCTCAGCTCTTGCAGAACAACATTCGCCCTCAGCTCTTGCAGAATAGCATTCGCCCTCAGCTCTTGCAAAATGGTAAGTTCTTACTGTAGGCCCTTCCTCCTATAGTAGGGTTGAATCTATTTGGGTTTTTTTGGTCAATTCCATTGGATTGTGTTAGGCTGTAGGGTTCTCTCTAGATGTTAAGAATCAAGATTCAATACCCTCTATTATCTTCATCACCCAATACAAGATTTAAATTTTTCCCAAAGAAACGCTTATTAATTTGGCAGCCATTATTTCTCCCTGCTTTAAAAACCTACATTTAAATGAAAACAGGCATTGCATTTCAACTACAAAAATCTATTAGTGTTCAAATGTACATGTGTGCATCACTTGTGTAGGGTATTCCTTTTCCACTTTCACATTATCCAAGAATGTGTGCAGTATATTTCATATTTTTTGTGATTTAGATTATCTTGAAAAGGAAAGGTAAATTATTTCCCATGGAAAAAGAAGTTTTTCCCTTTTTACTACTGGAAATGGTACAACAAAGTTCCATTTCTACCCGAAACTCCTATGAAACAGGAACCAAATAAAGGCCATGTCCTCAATGGACATCATTTGGCTTTGAAAATGGCCATTTCACCGTGTTGTTTCTTATATTACATCACGATAGTTTCTTAGGTCATTTCTTGTTTCTTGAGATGAAAAACAACCAAAGAAATTGTGAAGATCCTTTCAAGAAATAAATGACCATTTCTCAATCATATCTCAACCATTTTTTATTTTATTTAGTGGTTGCTTACTTTGAGATAAATTTGACACTTTTATAAGGAATATAACATAAAAACACAAAATGGGAAGGAATTGATGAGGTAGATGACCTTTAGTTGTTGTCAATTAAGAATTGATAATACACGATGCATGTTCTGTACTACAAACTAGATTCCTTCCTGGAGTTAGGACACAGAGTGTTGAATCAAAGTTGTAGTTTCTAACTTCTTATATTGGTTCATCAATCTTGAAATTCAGACATTGCATGTCTTCATTGCTTCATGTTTGAATAATTTGCATCATATCGTACAATAGGAAATTAGGAATTATGATTATTATTACTTTATGGATCTATTAAGTTACTTTTAAGTTTTCATGGTTTAGTGTGAAATTATTCTAGTGTGCCCCTAGGCCCAGGTGAAGGAATGCCAAGGACTGAGAACCCTAGTTTTTAAATGGTATTGTTTCTTACACCCAAAAACCCCTCAACATCACTTCTTATTAGTTCTTAAAAATAGTGTTGTAAACAATTTGAGAATTGATATAGCAAAATCTCACACTTCTCAAGATAAAGTCCTAAAGCTAAAGTGTGATACCATGTGTAATTCAATAGCCCCATTGTCACGTCACCAACCTCTTTTCACTTCGGGCTAGCTCTCCTCCAACTCAAGGGGGGTTCTCCCTAGTAGATGTTAGGGATCTAATGGCCCAACCAAACCAATTCAAGAGCCCCCTAACTCTCTATGTTTACTACTATCAATCAAAATATAGAACAATAGGGTCAGACATGCATCCTGAAGATAAAATTGCCAGGGTATTTTTGGGTAATTTCAAAGAGAAAGTCCCAAAACACATATAATCAAGGAATTATAACGTGATTTCAAAAATTAAATATCAAAAAAATCGTTTAAAGGATATTGAAAGGAAAAAGGTGATGGAAGATAGAAAGTGCCTTACTTAAATGCTCTAAGGATTTTTCAATAGTTGCTCCAAAAGCTTCACTTCAAGGCCCTTCAAGATCGTCTCCAAAAATGATATACCATCAGCTTCAACAATGTTGCTCCAAAAATGTCCTCAAGGTCTTCACAACAAGTTTACTAGAAGTTGCTCCAACAATATATTCAATAAGGTCTTCATTATCAACTCGTCTCTTGTTTGGGTGCCTTAATGTGCAATGACATGTTTCCAGGACTGAATTCAATGCAAGGCATATTTGAAACTCTAACTCTGGCTTCTGGTGTCTTATTAGAAATTATTTCAGTTTTCATTTTGTGTTTTCAAGTTAGATATTGTTTTCAAGTTTTTACTTGTATAATTTTATTGCAATGTGGCAGACTGATCAGGGCAGTACAGGAACAACCCCGAGACGGGATGATCGCGGAAAGAGGCCAGTGGAAGAACATGTAAAGTGCCAGCATTTCTCTATCTTCAGGTATTTTAGTTATTTACATAATTGAAATAATATTAATTTTGTTCAAATATGCAGACACCTAGCCATGGTACGCCTGATGATTCCCTCTCTGAGGAAGAGCTTTCTTCATCCCTATCTTCAGTGTTCTTGTTGCGAAAAAAGGCACAAGATGCAAGGTCGAAATTTAATACTTTGATAGACGCGCCTCAAACACCTGAAACAAAAGAGAGGATAAAAAAACTTATGAGCCATCTAGAAACATATCAGGTAATAATAAAAAGTCAAAAGGATATTTTTTTTGTTCTGCATGAGATGAATTGTGATAGTTTGATTTTTAATTTTTACATTGACTAAACTAACAAAAAGTTCTTTTGTATGTAGCATTTACTGGCACTTGCTGAAACCGGTGTTGGTGGTAGTGGGACACAAGGGCAAGAGATTGCCCAACAACCCTCTTGTACACCTTCTACTCCTTTAGGTGCCAGGCAAGAAACACACCCTGCCCAAGCAGACACCCAGCCAACCGATGAACGTGTTGGCAATGATGAGGCTGATATGGCCAACTACATTATTGCGTTTCCTGGAGCTACACGTGTCAGCTCCACAGGGACCATTAATGGCACGTTGTTGGTGAACGATGAAGGTGTCCTTATAAAGCACGTACAACTCCCAGGTAAATTTTAATATTTTAACTATTTCATGTACTCTATCTAAAACATATTTATCATGATTTTTATTTTTAAATTAATGATAATATCTTTTTTTTCTGTGTAGGAAAAAATGAGTTCTACAGGTTTTTGGAGAGCCATGTGTTGGTAATTTTTGGCCCAACCATACGCACAGGGTGGAATTCCCAGAATTCCAACTTGAAAAAAGAACTTCTAGATTATCTAGAAGCCCTTTTTGGGGTCGGCACATTTGACAGAACAGCGGTGGCTCGGGTAGCCGGAAAATATTTGAAATATACCAGGGACACCTATAGGACACAATTGCAATTTAACCCTAGATATGAGCGTCCTCTCGCAGTTCCAGAGAGTGAGTGGAGAGCACTCATCCATGACGGAAAAGAGAAAAGGGAAAAGAAAGAAGGAAAAATGCCAACTAGACCCGCAAGGTAAATTACAACTTTAATTCAATAGCTTTAATTTTCTCTATGTCTAAAATAAAAGTGTGCTACGTCATATCTGACTTCAATCTTTTGATGCTAGGTTTCCTGACACCTCAAAGGCAACCAAAGCTAGGATTGAAAAAAAGGGCCATAACAAGCTAGGCCAGGGCGGCTACTTGAAATTAGCCGCAAGAATTGTAATTAAGTAGCTAAACATCTTATAATTAATTGTATCGCCTTCCAACGTTTTTGTAATCCTATCAAACATGATTAAAAATACACAATCATATGTAATTTAGGGTGATGACTTCAGAACAGAAACTATAGAGGAAGATAAAAATATCGCTTTCCATTTCGGCTATCAAGTCGTAGTTGAACGTCGCAGAAGCTTGGGGCAGGTCCCAAGATCCAGAATGCCTGATAAGGTAAAACATTAACCTTTCAATATGTTTGTTTTCGTCCATAAATTTAATGTCTAACAACTTTGTTTAAATCAGGGGAGCAGCACTACCGACGAGGAAAATAACCCAGTTTTAGAGCCAGATGTAGATGATCCTTATGTGCAACCTGATCATTGTAGTGGGGACCAGGCCGACAATGCTACTATTAGTGAGGGCCATGACGATAATTAATTTCCACTTATAATTTTCTCTAATTATACCTTGATGGTTGTCCTTATAACATTTTTTGTTTAAATGACAAAGAATGTTTCCCTTGAGGATCTTACCACCAGAGAGGAAGACAGGGCAATAGTCCCAACGACGACAACTGGTGCACCAGGTAAATAATCTCATTGCAATTTTTTTAATTAATATTACCGAACTAGTTCAATGATATTTAAAAAATGACAATTAAAATTTAATATTATCTGTTTTTGTAGGCGATGCCCCGTCACTGGATGAGACCAGACATCGTGACTACGCAACTAGGTCTGCGGCGACAGCTGGTGCACCAGGTAAATAATCTCATTGCAATTTTTTTTATTAATATTACCGAACTAGTTCAATGATATTTAAAAACTGATAATTAAAATTTAATATTATCTGTTTTTGGAGGCGATGCCCCGTCACTGGATGAGACCAGACATCGTGACAATGCAACTAGGTCAGCGGCGACAACTGGTGCACCAGGTAAATAATCTCATTTCAATTTTTTTTATTAATATTACCGAACTAGTTCAATGATATTTAAAAACTGACAATTAAAATTTAATATTATCTGTTTTTGTAGGTGATGCCCCATCACTGGATGAGACCAGACATCGTGACTACGCAACTAGGTCAGCGGCGACAACTGGTGCACCAGGTAAATAATCTCATTGCAATTTTTTTTATTAATATTACTGAACTAGTTCAATGATATTTAAAAACTGACAATTAAAATTTAATATTATCTGTTTTTGTAGGCGATGCCCCGTCACTTGATGAGACCAGACATCGTGACTACGCAACTAGGTCAGCAGTGCGGGTTGAAAGGCACGAAACAGGAGCAGAGCACGATGATATTGATGATGTAATTAGGAGCTTTAGAAATAGGAAGAAGAAAAAGAAAATTTGATAATGTAAAATATTGTATTATTATAAGACAAACGTTACCATACTTGGAACGTTTTTGCGTTATATAAAAAACTCATTTATCATACTATTTTTATGTCAAGCATTAATTGCAATGTTTCCTTGCGTACTTTTTGTTGAATTGTTTTTTTATTAGTTATTGAATTTTTTTTTTTATGCTCATGAAAGTAAAAAATGAAATATAGATTGGGTATTGGGGAATTGAGAGTGATGTGAGGGGGGGGGGGAGGGCGGGGGAGCCATAAGAGCTTCCACCTTCACGTGGTTGGCCCTGTTTAGTAGAGAATAATTTATTGGAGCGATTTAATCTTGGAGCAAACCTCCCTTGATCCAGCGTAGCAACAAAAAAGTCACTATTGACTTAGTTGCTACTCTTTTAGATCATGGGAGGCTTGTTCCAAGTTCATGTGGCTCCAATAAATTGTTCTTGAAACGAAGAGGAGCTTATTCAGGTATGTTTTGACATTTTCAACATATGTTCTAACATTATCATAAGAATGCATCTTAGAGTAAAAAATACTACATCAATTACTTGTATTTATTTTATAGATAATGATGGAGTTTGATTGACTTGGCAGTGCAGGTACAAATCCTCTTGCATCATGAGCAATACAACTTGTCAACCAGGGTCATGTCCAGGATATTTTTGCTTGTGCACTTTACCAGGTTCGTAATGTCACATTTTGTAAGTTCCTTTACAGTTCATAATTCAATATTAAGCTTGTTCATGATTATTATCTAGGTTTTTGTATGTGTTTTTTCATCTATTTGATTGTAAGCAACTCTGCATGTTTCCTGTTGTTCACTATGATTTCTCCCATTACCACTCCCAGGATGAATCCGACTTTATTGTTACATAGGTTACTTTATTGTTACTATGATTTCTCCATTTACAATTTCATAGGTTACATCATGTAAAGTTGTCAATCTGAGGTTGGTGATGAGCTTTAGTTCTCCAGATTTGGGGCTTTTCAGATATTTTCTCCCTCATGTCATTCCTGCATCACCTTGTTGTTTGAGCATGCCAATTTTCTACCACTTTTACCAATTGGCACATGTCAATCTCTGAGTGGTGCCACATTTCACCTATTTTCAGTGAGAGTTTAGGGTTTCTCTAACATAGCTTCAGAAATCCGATTCAGTGCCTGCTTGAATATCGTCACATAATACTCATGGTTTGAATTGATGAGCGTGTTCTGAATGGTTGGTTGATTCATAAGAACCACCCATATAGTCATCTTGAGATATTTCAAAAGTTTTCTCGGGTTTCCTTTTTCACCGTTTCTAGTGGGTGGGATGGTGTGGGGCGATCCATCAATACTGGTGCTCTTGTAGCAGGAAATTTGTTTTTGGGGATATAAAGGAGAATTTGATGTAGATATCCCATTAGATGAATTCATATATGGGCACGAGAGGTCAAGAATTTAAATTAAAAATATGCAACCTCTAGCATGGCAACCTGAAGGCCGCGAGAGACACTGGTTAAAGATTGTTTTGTGCTGGCCTTAATATAGTCGTGATTTCTTTCTATTATCTTAATGCAAATATATAGTCCGGTCTCATTAAAATGAGAATTGTGGTTGTATTTCTCTTTGGTTGTTTCTCTCTTAATGCTCCAGAAGTTGCCAAAAGTTGCGATAGTTGTTTAGTTTTCCTGTTACAACTTAAAAGTGGTTTTTAGCAATGGGAGTCATGTTTTTTAAGGTTCATACTAATATGAAGATCTTGTAATTCTATATTCAGGATAAGAGAAGATGGCCTCTACTTTGGGTATTATGACAACAATTGCCACATCTACCTCATTGGGTAACAATGGAAAGGGGAAGAATTTGGGTGTAATGTTTGATAATTATGGCAAACAATTGTCTTCTCTTTCAGTTTTTTCACCCATTTCCTTTAATCGCTCAAGCAGAAGAGGGACTCTGAGATTACGTGACAGAGAGAAGGTAGTTAATACAAGAGCTATGGAAAAGGAGTTGTACTTCAACAAGGATGGCTCGGTGACAAAAAAATTGCAGGTCAGAGAAAAAATTATGTTTAAAGGAAGGTCACCTGCATGTGAAACTTCACTACGGTGGATCTTTCCTTGTCCACTTATATTCGATTTTAATGTGTTATTTTAATTTTTCATGGAGGGTTGTTTTGGCATATGGTCTGGCATTCAATTGCACACTTAATGAAAGCATTGTCAATTTGTCTTGCAGGCGGTGTGAACAAACTTGCTGATCTTGTTGGAGTCACCCTTGGGGCGAAGGGAAAAATGTTGTCTTGGAGAGCAAGCATGGTTCTCCGAAAATAGTTAATGATGGTGTGACGGTAGCTAAGGAGGTAATTTGTAGATGTGTGCTCTGGTTTTCTTTTTAACGTTGTATTAGTTCCCCCTCTTAAATGTCTTAGATTTGGTAGGCATAATTTCAAAACTCAAAGGTGAAAGGAAACATATTTGTTACCCAGTGGTCTACTTGGCCTATGGACTAGCCACATTAGAGTAATGCATAAAGCTTTTCACAACAATAAAAGGAAAGGGTTATGGCTGAGTCAAATTTTATCGTTATTGACAGTGTAATGAAATGTATCTCAATGCTATGGTTTTGACCTTTTTATTGGTTGAATTAGAGGACCCAGTTGAAAATATTGGGGCCAAGTTGGTAAGGCAAGCTGCGACAAAGACAAATGATTTAGCTGGGGATGTAACCACAACATCTGTTGTTCTTGCACATGTTGGAGTATTGAAAAATTCCAGAACAATGAATGGAGAATAAATCTCCCTTCCTCTAACATAGAGAAAATAAAAATTTATTTGACAGGAAACAGAGTTTCAATACTTTGAAAACAAACTTCTATTCCCTTCAATAAATAAAAAAAAAACTATTACACTTCTTCATCACTGAGATGGATTACAAAATTATGACTGCTACAAAACACAGTGCATAAAACCAACTCACTGTCTGTTCAAAACATACCCTGTCTCTAAAACACTCTGCTGTGTTTTTCACTTTCGCACTGCTGTGCATACACACTTAAAAATTTACACTCAGTCTTTCACTTTTTACACACTGCTGTGTAATAAAAAATTTACGTACTGTCTATAAAAAAACTACCAAGCTTTTTTGTCCTTTTTATTTTTATATGCCATAACATATAAAACATATTATAATAAACCCTCTTTTTAAAAAAATAAAATTAAAACTAAATTCTATGGCCCACCTTTCATTTCGCATATGATATATATATAACATATGTTTAAAACATATGTATATATTAAAGCATACATAAAATTAAATTATCAAAACATTAAAGAACCCTTTCCGTCGGACTTCAAAAATCTGAATAGATTGAATTTCAAACCAAATTCGCGTTCCAAAATTGGATGCTGACGTCTGCCTAATTTGTAACGCGAATTCTCAATCCAATGTGCCTTATAAAAAATTCGGGTCCGGTTTTCAGGTTTTCAGATTCCCTTCAATTTCATGCGATCCAATATTAATGCTCCATGTGTCCTCCTTTTGAATTTACAAAACTGTCAGGTAAATTTCTGTTTGTTTAATTTCTGGTTGGTGAATTGCGTTAATGCTGGCTGTTGTGTTTAAATACAATCCTGTACAGAAATATGGCTGTGGCCGTCTACAAAAAAAACTTGCAGGAATTTTAAATGCGGAATTAAATTTCTGGATGGCATGCAAGCAACCTCCAAAAAAAAATGTTGCTGCTGCATCCGTCCTTCTGCTGCAGCAGTTGAAGTTAAAATTCAACAGCACAGGGGTTAATAAGTGAGGGTGTAAAGGTAACTTTTTGTCGATGGTACTGGATTAAGATCATCTATTCATTTTTGTAGGGTCTTATGGTGTTTGGTTTTTTAGTTTTGGGTTGGGTTTATTGAGTCTAAGATAGTTTTTGAGTGAAAAAATTGCTATCGGGTATTAAAAAATTTTGGTTCTTTTGTCAAAATTTATGAGCTTGTTAGGAAATACAAAACTGACAATGGTTGTATCTTAAATTTGTGGAAAATAATTTGAAATGAAACCTTTTTGTTTAGGTTGTTGCGGCAGGTGCAAACCCCGTTCAAATTACTAGGGGCATTGACAAGACAATAAAGGCCCTTGTTTCGGAACTCAAAATTTTGTCAAAGGAGGTAAATGCTTGCCTTTTGAGTAGGCTGGTTTTCCTTTTTGCTGATGGTTTGGTGTATCTAATTGAATTAGTTGCCTAAGGTATTTTTGGTTGCAAAATCCTTTTCATTTTTCATACAATATTGGCCTTGTGGAATACATTTTATTGTGTGGTCTTGTTAGATCTACAACATTTGTAGTTGTTTAGTCTTATGGCCGAGGTGCACTTTTATTATGGAAATAGTTGATGCAATATTGTCATTTAATCCTTACTGCAGGGTAGCATGTTGAGAAGTTTCTTGTGAAACATTTGGTATTCAAATGACACTTGATCCTATACAGCATCATGCACTTGACTTCAAAATTCATATTCAAAGTGTGCCAGACAATTCTTGCAAAATTTCAAATATTTATGTTGTTTTAAACCATTATCTTTTTCATGTATTGGATGCTGAAAATGGGAAAAAGACTTTGGTATGAAACCAACTGGTGAATAATTTCCAGCAAAACAACCACTTCCAAGACATGATTTAGAAGTAGAACATATGTACTTATGAATCATAGAAAGATATCCTTGATGCATTGTCAATGTTTGGCTAGGGTTATTTTTGGAGAAAATAACTCCTTATTCCTAGAATAATGATCTTCAATACAAGTAAATGCCATAGAAGAGAGATCATTGTGTGACATAAACCTATTAACAAAAGTGAACAGGGAATGATTATTAATTATGGCATACTAAGTTGTCAGTGATTTTGACTATTTGTCTTTAACATGTAAAAATGTTAAATTCCAAACTTACATCATCATGGTTTGGCATCATGAGCTTGACTAATTGTCCACCATGCTCATAATTTCATTGTTTTCTTCATATCTATAAACAACGTTTCAAATAATAATAAAAATTCTCTATAAGAAAAATCCAAACCTCCATGCTGCTGCTCCTTGTGAGACAAAGTCAAAATTGCATTACACAATTTGACACATAAGAATCTCCTATATCCCGGTGGTATGTATCCAAATTCTTATAATAGTGTCTTCAAGACTTATGTTGACATTTCCAATGAGATATTTAAGCAATGAAATATGGAGCCTTCTTCATTGTTGTATATGTAACCGTCTTTTATTAATATAAAGATTGATGGTTTTGTCTTTCTGAAAATGAAATGTAAAAATAATTTATTGTGGTCAATTGAAAAGTTTTTTTTTTAAAGCTTTTCATTATGGAAGGGCAACATAGATATATGCCCTTCTAATTGAAATTCGGACCTGCCCTTCAAATTTGATCACTGTGTGGGACCTTAAAAAACAACAAAACTATTCCGCCGCGCGTTATATAAAACATATAACAAAACCTTTGTCAAAACTTCAAACGAACCCTTTAGCCGTGGGTATTTCATCACGAATTGATCATTTTACCATGTACCTTCTTCTAGAGGAATATTCTTCCACTTGATTAGGTACTTCATAATGGTTATATGTCGAAGAGATACAGAATGTTTATCTATAACTTTTTGTGGTTCAAGAATCAACTTTCATTCTTCATCTAATTTTGGAAGTTCTATTTACATTGGCATATTTTTTCCCAAAACCTTTTTTGGGCAAGATACATGAAAAACCTTATGAATGCAAGAAGAAGGAAAATATAACTTCTATACCACTTGTGCAATCCTATGAATAATTATTTAGGGCCATAACATTTTTGAGCTAATTCTTTATTCTTCTTTTTCTTGAATGAAGATTGCTTATAATGCTATAATCTAAAAATTACCCAATTACCCTCCTCAAATTATCTTTCTCCCCTTGTTGTTTTATCATGTTTCATGTCATTTGAAGGTTTTCCATAATAATTTTCAAAGTTTCTTTAGTATTTTCCATATGTGACTCTGTTTCCTATACTTTGGACTTATCTTGCAACAAGTATGAGATACTAGGAGTTGGATATCCATAAAGGGCCTTAAATAGGGAAATTTTAGTAGATGTGTGATAGGTAGTATCATATTACCATTCTTCCTTGACGAACCCACTTCATCCATTAAGATTGCTTTTCTAAAGAGTAACATTGTAGATAACCTTTAAAACATTTGTTAACTATTTTTGTTTGACCATTTGATTGTGTTTGATATGTAGAACTCATGGCAACTAGTGTTTCTCCACTCATATTAAATAATTATTTCCAAAAGTTTCTTGTCACTATTACTTTAGGAAAACCATGAAGACTATGAATTTCTTTCACGGACACTTCTGCCACTTGGCTTGTTGTTTATGTACTTTGAGCTCTACAAAAAAAATATACAAAATTTGTCTATATAAATGACCACAAAAATGTAATACTTACCTTTATATTTCAGTAACCCTGTAATAAATTCTATTGATATATCTTCTAGTCTTTGAATATGTATGTGGAATAGTTGAAGTAACCCTAGAGATTTTACTATCTCTCTTTTATTTATTATGCAAACCTGACCTTCTCTTACAAAATTTTGAATATCTTTCTTCATTCCTTCCAAAAATATATTTTTTGATCCTTTGAGATGTTTTAAGGAACCATGCATCCTACCATCAGAGAGACATGGGACTCCCTTAATATTTGTTTATTCAAATATGCTTGTGTGCATAAAAATATTCTACATTTGCACCAAAGTATATCTCTCTTTCACTCCCAATGCTCTATAGAGTTCATCCCATCCTTTATAAATTTTAGTTTTTGTTTAGTACTATTGTCATTTTTCCATTATGGCAAACTTCTTCTAGCCACCTAGGAATAGAAAATGTAATTGGATATAAATTTGAGGCCTCTTCTATTTTAGAAAGAGCATCATGTACTAAATTTTCCTTACCCTTTTTGCAGATTATCTCAAAATTAAAACTTTGCATTTTCTCTCCTCATTTTTGTTAATATTCTAATGAAAATCATAGCTTCAAAAATACTTTATGCTATCATGGTATATCTTGACTTTAAAGTACCTCCCAATGATATACTATCCCCATTTTTTATTGCATGTAATATTTCTTCCATTTATTTTTCATACGTAGATTTCACCAAATATTTTCTTTGAATTCCTTGCTTTTAAAAGCCAATGATATCCCTTATTGTATTAATGTTACGTAAATTCCTTGTCCTAGTGCCTCACACTCTACTATGAATGTTTTACCAAAAGTAGGTGCAATCGATGTTTGTGTAGAAGACATGGCATCCATTAAAAGAGAGAATGCCAAAGTAGCCTCATCATTCCATATAAATGATATTTTCTTCAAGAGATATGTGAGTGGACTTGAAATGCATGCATAATTATTAACAAATTATCAATAATATCATGTAAGTCTAAAAAATCCTCTAAGAACCTTGATTTTCTTAGGAATAGGTCATTTTGTAATAGCTTGCATCTTTTGAGGCTCCAACTTCACTCCTTCCTTTAAAACAATATGAACCAAATACTCGAATTATTATTTCCCAAAAGCACATTTGGATATTTTTACATAAAACTGATTGTTCTCAATAATTTATATAACTTTTCCACATGTTTAGTGTGGTATTCCCATGATTTATTATAAATATGTGTATTATCAAAGAAAACCAACACAAATTTTATAATATGGGATCAAACAAAATTGTTCTTAAGTCGAGCCCGCCTGACTTCAAATGGCAATAAACCATAATTCAAACCAAATTCATGTTCCAAAATAGCCTGCTGACGTCGGCCAATTTTGTGACGCGAAAACCAATTGAATTCCGCCCTAATATTTTTCGGGTCCGAAGTTGGGCTGGTGTACGGAGGGAGAGTTGTGACGCGAATTTCTTATCAAATTCACCCTAATCTTTTTCGGGTCCGGATTTCCACTGCGCGACGGCCCAAACAAAGATCCGCTCCAATCAATTTCTGCCATGTGTCCTCAATCAAATGTTGCCCTGTTCCCGGATGCGGGTGCATTCGATGGCGTTTAAGGCGATGGGACATGGATGTGGCGATTTCATATCAATCGCATTAAGTTTTAATGCTGTTCAATTAAGTTCCAAGGTTTTCACATCTAATCGCATTAAGTTTCAACACTATTCAAGATCGGACCTCCACTCCTGTTAGCGATTCTGCATGCTCCAATATGATCCGGCCTTCGGCTCTCATTAATGATCAGAGATTAATTATGACGGGTGTCCTTCGATTGCATTGCAGTTGGGTCGATAAAATGGAATTTCGCTATGGTTTTTGAGACGAGCCGGTTTCTGGGTTACACTGCTTGCTCACTGTGACGAGAAGGAGAAGTGGCCAGCTGAACTGCTGCTTAGACCTTGCTGCATATCTGCATTTCTCTCGGTCTGGTCCTTATCTGTCTTCCTCGATTTCTTGGAATTCTACTTCGCTGTCTCCTCTTGTGCCCACTGCTGAGACTGCACCCATGCCTCGCCTGCGTCAAAGGATGTGTTGTCGCAGGGGGAGCACTAGAGGTCAACCCATGCGTGCTCCCTCCATCCCCTCAACCGAGTCGTCTTCCCAGTCCAGTGATTATCACGCAGGTCACTATCCAGATACTAGAAGTGGGCGGGGTCGGGTTCTAGGATCTAGCCACCGTATGGGCTCCCCTACTCCTCATTTCCCCACCGCTTCACCTTCTCCCACGATGCGCACAACACTTTTTTCCTTTAATTTCTCTCTGAACCGCACATGAATCACAGCTTCAATTACTGTGGTTTTCCGTGAGGAGGCCCAAATGGAAGAAAAATGCACCCATCCGGCGGGTCTGAGCTCAAAAAAAGCCGGCCAGCATTCGGGCCTTCAAGAGGGGAGCGGTGGCATGAATGTGGAGGTAGCACTTGGCGATCCTGGACCTTCTGAAGGATGGTGCCGAATCGTCGAGGAGCCGGAGGAGTAGTTTGGTTAATTTGTTTTTCTTGCTTCGCGGCCCACTTAATTGGGCTGCTTTTAGATTATATTACTGTGCTGGACCTCTGTAATATTTTTGAATTCTGTAAACGTTCAAGACTGGTTTCCCCATATGAGGGCAGTCTTCTTAATTTTTTGATTTTTTGATGACAAATTTGCCATGAGTCTGGGCAATGTTTTTGACTTCGGTGTAATTTTATTCCCACTATTAATAGATTAACTTTACTTAGAAAAAAAATGTTGCCATGTTTCTATTTTAAACCTGTTTTTTGAAATACAAAGCCATTTTTATATGATTGTTTATAGTCGAAGTGTTGCGGGTGGTTTATTATATTAATATTTCATGGTCGAATTATGTTCATAACAATTGGAAAAAAAAAATGTTGCCCTGTTTCTATTTTAAACCTGTTTTTTGAAATACAGAGCCATGTTTATATGGTCTATGTATTATACTCTTTCTTTGTATATCTACAGGAACCTTTTTGCTATGAACAGGGTGGATGCTGTAGCGGGCTACTAATGGAAACAAGCGAGCCTGAACCTTACATCTCGGATGCAACATATGGTTACCAATTTTGGAATCAAGCGAGCCTGATCTTACAAGCGAGCCTGGGTTTCTGCAGATGGTTTTTATTTCCGGGAACAAGCAAGTCAGAACATACAATCGACCCTGGGTTTATACATATTTTTTCTCTATCATGGATGCTTTTTGTATGAGGCATATATCAACGATACATGTCTCTAGACATTTCTTGTATCCACTTTATGATACTATTTTATGTGTTGACAGGTTATCACTCTGCCTTCAAAACTAGCGATGTTGGTTTATTGATATGGTCTAATGGTCTTTTTATATTTTGGACATATCACACTCCTCACATGATTAGCTTTTTTCTCTGTTCAAGGATTTTGGGTACTTTAATTTGTATTTGGAACAATGGACGTCGGTACTCTATCTGTTGCTTTACTATTCTACATACTGCTATTTCACTTTCTTATAGATGCCTCGGGCATATTTGGATGCTTTCTCAGATTTGTCGATAATCTCCATGTGGACCGTTACCGAGTTTTATATCATGTCCCTGTATGTGACATGGGGTATTTTTCTATCATTGTCTGGGGTGGGACTTCCACTTTTCTGGATGGATATTTGGGTTCCAATCTTCAGATGTGAAAATTTAATGACTTCATGGACTGTTTTACTTCATATAATATATTCAAAACAACGTTTTTTCTTTTGTGAAAAAAAAATGATTAATGTTTATCACTCTGCCTTCAAAACTAGCGATGCTGGTCTATGTTGTTGGTTTATTGATATGGTCTGATGGTCTTTTTATATTTTGGACATATCACACTCCTCACATGATTAGCGTTTTTCTCTGTTCATGGATTTTGGGTACTTTAATTTGTATTTGGAACAATGGACGTCGGTACTCTATCTGTTGCTTTACTATTCTACATACTGCTATTTCACTTTCTTATAGATGCCTCGTGCATATTTGGATGCTTTCTCAGATTGTCGATAATCTCCATGTGGACCGTTACTGGGTTTTATATCAAGTCCCCGTATGTGACATGGGGTATTTTTCTATCACTGTCTGGGGTGGGACTTCCACTTTTCTGGATGGATATTTGGGTTCCAATCTTCAGATGTGAAAATGTAATGACTTCATGGACTGTTTTACTTCATATAATATATTCAAAAAAACGTTTTTTCTCTTGTGAAAAAAAATGATTAATGTTTATCACTCTGCCTTCAAAACTAGCGATGCTGGTCTATGTTGCTGGTTTATTGATATGGTCTGATGGTATTTTTATATTTTGGACATTTCACACTCCTCACATGATTAGCGTTTTTCTCTGTTCAAGGATTTTGGGTACTTTAATTTGTATTTGGAACAATGGACGTCGGTACTCTATCTGTTGCTTTACTTTTCTACATACTGCTATTTCACTTTCTTATAGATGCCTCGGGCATATTTGGATGCTTTCTCAGATTGTCGATAATCTCCATGTGGACTGTTACTGGGTTTTATATCATGTCCCTATATGTGACATGGGGTATTTCTCTATCATTGTCTGGGGTGGGACTTCCACTTTTCCGGATGGATATTTGGGTTCCAATCTTCAGATGTGAAAATGTAATGACTTCATGGACTGTTTTACTTCATACAATATATTCAAAACAACTTTTTTTCTCTTGTGAAAAAAAAAATGATTGTTTATAGTCGAAGCGCTGCGGGGTGGTTTATTATATTAATATTTCACGGTCATTGGAACGCCCACAATTCATAACAAATATTGGATATTTACTCTCCTGTTTTAAAGTTTCATTTTTTTTTTAAAATTGAACCCACCGTTGGTATACCGACGCCTTGTAAGCGTCGGAATTGCGACAGCTTAAAAACATCGGAAGAGCGACAGTATAAAAGCGTCGGACCACATTTCGTCGGAATTGCGACAATTTACAAATGTCGGAAGAGTGACATTCAAAACGTCGGACCACATTTCGTCGAAATTGCGACAGTTTACAAATGTCGGAAGAGTGACGTCCAAAACGTTGGACCACATTGCGTCGGAATTGCGGCAGTTTACAAACGTCGGAAGAGCGACGCTCAAAACGTCAGACCACATTTCGTCGGAATTGTGACAATTTACAAACGTCGGAAGAGCGACGTTCAAAACGTCGGACCACATTTCGTCAGAAGTGTGACAGTTTACAAACGTCGGAAGCGCAACGGTTTGGGAAACGTTGGAAGAGCGACACCTGTTTGGAAGCGATGGAAAAAGTGTCGGTAGTGCGACACTTTTTAAGTGCGTCGGAATTGCGACGGGATGGAAAACCACGTTTTTCCCGACCTCGAACTATCGCTCTTGCGACGACTATGTGTCGGAATAGTGACGCATTGGCCGTCGGAAATTCTGCCAAATTTTCTAGTGCTTACTGCCACTTGATCTCTTCGAAAATAATTGATTGCAATCACTGAACTCCTAGTCATTCTATGGACGAGCTCCCATCCACCGAAATACATGGGTGCTAACCACTATACTCGCCAGTTATCTAGGGAAGCCGTCTAGATAAAGAATGTATCTAGAATCAGTTTTACAAAATGACCTTCTTATCTATTTTTGAAATTCATCACATAATTTACAAAAAATTTATAATACTACTATTTAAAACCCACTCAACCCGTTTTCTCTGGTATTCTGATTCCAAACACTGTGACCCACTTTAATGCAACCTAGATGAAACAATCATGATAGTGTAAATGAAGAAGCCCTACTGCAAGACTTGGATCGGCATGGACACTCTGCTGCACGGTCGAGTGCACCACAGAATCTACTGTGGGACAAGTGGAAGAGTAAAATCTCGTCTGATAAGCCCAATCTCATCAAATAAATGTCGTTGTCTTCACGTTGTGCGTAGTTTCACATTGTGTTGAGTTATGTGGCGAGTTCTATTGAGATGGCTCAATCGCACTCTTGGCCGATCAACGGAGTAGGAAATAGATAGGATCGATGTCTGTGGCTCGTACAACAGGAAGCGACTCGTACAACACGCAATTGGCAGCCACTTCATCCAAGCATAACAACTCTCCACGGAATTCATTATACAATTTCCATTTGGTGTCTTGAATTTAAAAAAAATGAATGACGGGGTGTCTTACAAGCCCTTCCTAGACGACGATTCCTGATTGCTATAGACATATTTATACGCTCCAAGATAAGCTCCTTCGGTCTTGTTATGTACCAATATGCATAGTAGCACAAGCTCTCTGTCACAGTGTTTAAACTCATCTATGGAGATCCAGCAAGATGAGATCCTTGTTGGGCACATCGATCGAATTTCTTCGACTATTTTTTCTTCGCGGCCTCCTCGATATGCTCTGCCTTCAAGGCTCAGCATGCATCAATCCTAACCCCACATTGAACTAGAAATGGCGCAAAGGGAATAAAAACTTTAACAACCTCCTTGGCCTCCTTTGAAATGCAGTGGCCACACCTAAATATATACCCAGTAAATCAGCTAACGCAACAAACTAATCCTAGCAGCTCACAGCCAGCTTGTCTCACACCACTAGTTTTACTTCAAATTCTACACACATCACAGGTCCTTTTAGTTTCGACCTGAAGCTTTGATACCATGATAAAAACTACTGAAAAGCACTCAAACACTCATATATTATACACAAATGGTATATGTGCAAACACACACGCACACAAATTACATTCATATTAATCTATTAAATAGAGTTTTTGAGATCCAACTTATTCCTAATTTAGAGAGAGAGAGGTTGAGAAAATTTCTCAACCATCAAACAAACTTCTCAAATATAGAATGTAAGCATTAACTTCAACAGACATTCCCAATTTGACAGCTTTTCCCTTCCATTGACAGAGTCCTGATAACTATGCCAACTCTTGGGAAGTCCTGGAAGAGCTAGGCTCACCAATTCATCATCCGCGACAGTAATTCTGACGCTCCCAATCTCATCCCGACATTGGACAAACTTTGTTAAATATTTTAGAATGGTGTCTCCTTTCTCCATTTTGATTTTCCTGATCTTGTCCTTCAGTGCCAATTTTCTATGATCACTGCTGCTCTGAAACAGATCTGTCAAAGCTTTCCACACTGCATATGGTGTCGCTTTTCCATGGATACTTGAGACAATGTGGTCTCATACTCCCTCTAGTAGGTCCTCCTTACCTTTGCAACCTTATTTTACCAAGCATCAAGATTTGCAGCATCTGCTACAACGAGTTTGGGAACATCATTATCAATGAATAATTTCAAACCATTTTCTTCTAGTACTGCCTCCATCCTGTCTTCCCATGAAATATATTTAGAGCTGACCTTGAGCACATACTCCAATCTCAAGCCATTGAAATCCATTTCGATCCCGATTTCCTTGTCGCACCAAGAATAGTTTTGAAAATTCGAATTCTATTCAGTCACAAACTCAACTTCTCCTCCACTATAGTGATTTACTGTGCTCCGATACCATTTAGAAATTATACAAACATATGTATATCAATGGATTCAATCCGATCATACAATCTACTAAAGAAAGATATTGAATCATTCTACAAATCAATTGCGTAAAATAAACATGATCGTCAATCAAAACAAGTAAAAGAAAGAAGAAAATCAAACCACAACACATATATTTCCCGGGGAAAGCTTGTTGCTCAAAACCCCTCTATTCTATTGTATATCCTCCATGGAATCATGAAACAATTACAATGCACTCTTCTCACAAGAGTCTCCTACACTCTCACAACTGTCTCACACTGTCCTAGACAAAATCGACCAACACTTAGCCAATTATCAGCCTCTGAACAACCTTCCTTGCTTGCGCAATTCGTGTGTAATACAATTCCTATACTTTAGGATTTTCATCCTTAAAAAACTGCACAAGGATCATGGGAAATCCAATGGATGTCTGGTTGCATGTGGGAAACCTACTAATCACATAGCTGATAGTTAACATCCCTTTATCCTTTGTCTCAAATAGGTCTCCACTGGAACTGACATGCATGCAACTATTAATAGTAAATCATCAATTGCATGGCATATCAGTGATTGTGAATTAAATCATATTTAATTCACTTTATCTCTCACTAGTGAAACAAATAGTTACAACTAGTTCAAATCAGTCTAACTCACCTAACTGAGTTAATTGATTACTCATGCATTAAACTAATGGACCAACTGCAATTCGAACTCCATAACTTAGAGAATTACTCTGCATGCCTCACCAACCACCCTCAACTTGAAATACATGAGCTAACTGAGTTTATCATACTCATTTAACTATCACAAGTGATCATGAGATAATATTACATTTTTTCCAATTTAATTAAGGGAAAATTAAATTAGACGCTGCACCAATTTAATTAATTAAATTGGCCTTCACACTAATATATCGCTAGGACCTATTGGTCCCACACTAGTGTGTGTTTCAATTTCTTGTTGGACTTCAACAAGTAGATATAGTACATTGTAATGTGAAAAAATGAGGGATTCAACTTTTTTTCACTATGTTTGAGAAGGTGGATTGGCTCCAAGAAGGCTAAGAAAAGACGAAGTAAATATTCTTGAATTGCCATTTATTTAATCAGATTTTTTAAATTATGTCATTTTGCACATAAATTAGTGCAAATCGGTTATGTTGATGGCATGTGAAGCAAATAATTTCCATTGCATCTGATGCATTTTCATTTGCAATCTAAACATGTTTGAATCACACCTCCCAACCAACTTAGGGAAGTTGAAGCAGAGGAGATTTTCAAATTGCAGGTGATCATAATAACACTGTGGAGCTCAAGTGGAAGAAAATAATTCCATGTTAGGAGAAAAAATAGCTTGGAACAGACACATATTGTTAATTGAGAGACCTTTTGTGAACACTATCAAGGTTGAGAAGCTCACAGATGCAAATGAAGAAATTTAAAGGACATTACCAAATTCTAAAAGTTAGTATTTGGAATTAATGTTTTTCATCTTTGTTGTGGTATCTTATAAAGAAGTTGGAATTTATTAATCTTTTTTAAGTGATAGTGTATATTTATGGGTTTTAAGAAAAGAAAAGAATGTTTTGATAAACTTTAATGGGTCAATTTAACATAATAATCTATACATCATACTTAAAATTAAAATTTAATTGGAATAAAACACCAATATTTTTCCAATCTTTACTAATTTAATTGGAATAAAATAGAAATTATATCGAGTATGTTTCCAATCCAATAGAGTGATTTTTTAATTTATCTAATGCTTAATGCATTAAAGGGTGGAATTACAATCAATTTCTTTCTTGAGAAATGAAAGACTCTTCTAATCCACCTTTCTTAAAAATGATCTACCCAATACTTTATGAGAAGTCACATAACTACATATATGGATATTTATAATGATCTAACCAACACTTCTTATATATATATATGTGTGTGTGTGTGTGTGTGTGTGTGTTTATTACACAACTAGAAATATTTCTAACTTTATGTTGAAATTTGAAAAAGATCACCTATAAAGATGTTTCGAATTTTTTTCAATACATTTATTTTCTCTTAAATATAATACCTATATACAAACAACCAAAAGTTGAGCATACTAAGATAGCTAAAGATAATCATACTAGGATACTATACAACTTATGAGAAAATAAAAAGTTCTTAAAAATAGGGAAAATTTTAAGGATGAAAAATTATTTTAAAGTTCAAAAAATTGGCAAATCTCACTAGTCCCTAATATGCAGACTATAAAATGTTTATTGATGTATATGTAAAATTATTCAAATTTATAATGATATTATATATATTGTCTATGTAATGTTGGCGATTTTTAAGGTAAAATAATTTAAAATTGTAAAATTTGGGCGAATCATTTTTATAAAAAAATGGAAATTGGCGAATCTTTTTTTGGAAAAACCATAGAAAATTAGCCCACCTGCGAATATTAGCCCCTCAAATTTTCCATGCTTAAAAATGTACTTCACATTCATATTAAAATCATTTTTCAAAAACAATAAATCTAAAATTAGATGAAATTTAGTTTATTTTCAAGCATTAAAGCAAGTTAGTGAATGAAAAAACATCAAACATTAAAATATTTTATAATCTATCAATCCAAAAAATAACTAAATTACTAATTATATAAACAATATAATTTTAATATGCAATAAAAAATTATTAAAAAAAATAATCCACATATATATACAACTTGTCACAACCTGCATTGCTTTAATACAACTACTTCCTATATTAATTTCATAAAACTGACCATTAAGATTTATAAAAATTATTTTACAAATACACATAAATTCAATAAAATTGAGAAAGCTCATACTTTTACTTTCCTTGCTCTCAAGACCTCTCCTTTCACTCAACATCCTCGACATAAGAGTGCAGATCTTAAATTTTGGTTTTTATGCTCTTGTAACTACTAATATTTTCCTCAAAATTGTCCTGCCCTATCACCGGTGTTTCTCTATCCCTCTACAACATTTCTAGTGTCAGTCTCCATGCGTTACTCCTACATTGAATTTCGTGGCCTACTAGAGAGAGCTCGATTGAGATTGTTGGGAAGAAATCTCACAAGCGTAGAGTAAACTATTTGAAGAATCAAACAATGCAAGCATGGTGGCTCTTCAGCCATCATGAGCCACTCACTCTCCCCACTGCGCAGCTCTTCAGCCATCAAAGTCGACATCCCTCGAACACCTCTCCAGTCGGTTTGACTCCCATATTTGTTCGACTTCATATCAGAGACGACGATTGGAATTCAAATTTCCATGGAAAAGACAAATTATGCTTTGATATTTGAACTGCCATAGCAGAGAGAGGGACGAACTCAAATAATAGAAATTATTTTGATAACATCCCGGTTACAACATACATTGATAGCAACCCGGTTATAATTTCTCTTTTGTATAAAAAATAAAAATAATGGCATGCAGTACTGTTTTGGCTTGGAAATAATTTTTGGGGATGAAAAAGTTAGTTTTCCCCTATTTAGTACCAGGATGATTACGCTAACCTGGGAGACAATAACTATCCTAGGAACTCAGGGTCACCTGCCCCACCACCGTCCTTCGCTCCACCACTAAACTCCTAAACGACACTGTTGAACTGTGTCGTCGACTCGAAGATCATCGTAAGGGCTTCTAAAATTGATAGAAATTGAGTCATGTGTAAACCTAAGGTCCTCGAGCTTTACCCCGAGCTGCGCCATTCTTTTGTGGTACCAAAGAGCTTCTTTGGGAAGGTGAAGACCAACCTAGCTGAATTTAAACACTAACTATTTCATTTTCTACAAGAGGATCCCAAAAGAGGAAGTATGCACTGAGTGAAATTGAATATGATATCGACTTATTTTCTTGCGTCGTCAAGTGAGCTGGGTGCCAATACATTCATGGTTCAAGGTGGATATCATGATATCAATTTATTTTTATCTGTCTCTTCCTCTTGATATAATTAGAGAAATTTACCATTATAGACAAATTCAAAAAATTTATCAAATTTAGAAAAGAGTTTGAAGGAGAGAGGCATTGAATGCCCTAGATGTCTTCAGTAATAGGAGCCTACATTGCAATATATGAGCAAGGATTGATGGACTTTGAATTGTTGTTGCCGGAAAAATATCCAATTTCATTTTTGGGGCGTGGGCATGGACGAAATCATATCATCCGGGAAAAGTTATATTAATATTAGAGCTTCCATAAATAGTGTCAATTTTCATGTCTTTTTATTGATATTGCAGGAAACATATTCATTTTTCTGTGTTTTACTTAAACTGTTGAAAAAATCATACAATTCGGCCAAAAGCTTTATTCAGATTCAAATCGTTTTTTATCTGAAATTCAAGGATTGAAAGTAGAGGTGTTGATATCGTCAAATTTGATTACTGGTCATAGTGTTGTTGTATATCAGCAGATAACTTCTAGGAAGAATTTGTGCAACATTTAGGATGGTAAGTACAATTTTGTGACAAACAAAACTTGTAGAGGAAGCCAAATGTATTGACTGATCTGATTCTATTCTTCCAAAATTAATTTCATCACTGAGCCACATTCTCCATGTTGTAGCATACCTTCTTCTTAGAGGGGCCGATTGGAACTTGTTGGAGAATTTGGGTTCTTGTAGCTAAAGTAGTCATTTTCCTCTTGGCATTTCATATCGGAGATTTACCTCTAAAATTGAAGTAGACATTTTGAAGAGGGTTGATTGGAACAAAGCTGAAGAATATTCACAATTTGCTTACATTGTAAACGGGTGCACTATTAGTTGAAGCCGACACCCTTCATTTCTTTAGCTTGAGTTGTCAGGAAAATGGCTAAATTTTATGAAGTATTCGAGTCCCTGGAAACTTTTATACAATATAATATTGGTGACACTATCAAAATCGACAAAACCACTATTGTTAGCATTCAAATATGTCTGCAAAATGCACAAGAAAAGATTGAATTTTTGCAGTTGGAATCCCAACTTTAGCTAGAAGAATTACAACAATGGACTCATCATTCTGAACTTGTTTTTGTTGAGAACATTGAGACAGAATCCCATCAACACCAATAATATAAAATTGAATTTGATTCAGATATAATGCCCAATGAAGCAGCAAAGTTACATACATATGCAGAAATGAAGCCTGCACTTCCCAAGCCCATCATCAGACCTTGGAAGAGGTTGTCCACAACAAGCACAAAAAATGTCTTGGATATGACAAGGATGTGTCCTTTAATATTCTATATTACTCAAAGCTCATCCAGTCTCAAAGTGTTGGATTTATTCATTACAACTCTCCTTCAATCGTTCCATATTATGCTCCTCTTTCACAACAACTACGACATATTGTTAAATCCCAACATTGTGACTGAGTTTTCTATATGAAAGATCATTTTTTTTTATCTTCATCCATGTGAGAATTTTCATAAAACCACTCATTCTTCACATGGATGCTTTAGAAACAAGCCTCCTACAAGAACAAAGATTCATCTTGGATGGATCGCTTTTTGGAAGTGGGCTTCAACAACCAAGAAGTTATTTCAGTCATATGTCAAAGCTTGTTCTAGAGTATTGAAAAGTCTTGCAGTTGATTATTCTCCATCTTCTCACCTTGTATCTGACAGGGGGGGAACCGATGGCCATATAAAAGCTTCAAAGCCACAACCTACCATACCATATTCATAGTTGTAGCCAAAGACATAGATGCCCCTGATCATGCCTTTGGTTGGTGGTCAACCTTAAATCATCTATGTGAGGTTGAGACCTCCATTTTAAGGTTGAGCTTCTCCCTCTTTGGGGTCAATTCCTCTAGCAAAATATTTCAGCTTCTTGTAATTTTTGGAAGAGTTCCAGGAATTGCATTAAGTATTCTATAGTTGGTGGTCATCATTAAACCACCGCAGGTTGAAACCTACCTTTTCAGGTTGAGGTTCTTCCTTTTTTATGGAGGATGTAGACTTTTCGAGGTTGAAGGTATCCCTCTTCAAAGAATTAAGGATCACTTCCTCTAGCATAAGACCTCATTTTCTTGCTAGATTTGGAAGAGTTCCAGGAACCGCACTAAGCATTCCAATGTTGGTGATCATCCTTAAACCACCACCTTATGCCAAAATTTCTGAGAGCACATTCAACCTAGTGATGCCATGCATATTTTGCATGTTTTGTATTACAACTATATTCTTGGACTCATACATACCCCTTCATATTAAGTGGGGGAATGTTGGACACCTAATCCGTTAAGGGTTGGTGTGGAATGTAAATAGTCAAAGGGATTCGAAGAGACCACTTGGTATGCGAAGACCAAGGGTCACAAGGAAATGTATAGATGTACATTATTGTGAATAGTAAATGTAATGAATGCTTATTATTTCACATTTTGTTCACCATTCCATGTATGTTGAACACATGCTTCATCAGGAATTATTTATCATATAAACTCAACAATGTACTCATATTAGATGAATGTGATAGTTGAATAGGCTTTTGATCTATCAAACTTTTTACATCTCTATTAGCTCCATGTCTGAGCAAGGGAGCAACACATGAAATATGATTATTATTCAAAACATAATGTAGAGGGGTGTCTCTTGTTCTTGTGAGTATGTTTATACTTCCCCTATGCTTCTTTATTATTAATAAGAGTGCCTCAAGGTGGCGATGACCTGTAGCCATGTGAAAAGGAGATCATCTTGTTTTGTTTCTAGATGTTACAATAGCACCAACATATAAAAATTTTCTATAACCGAAAATTTACACTGCATCCCTTAATATGAGTGTCCTATTTCAAATCCCAATGTAGAGCTTTATTTCCATCTTGATATGTGTCATTGACTAGAGCAACAAATGCTAGCAAAACATCTAGAATTGAACCATCATTTTCCTAGAAAACTCGAATCAAGGGAGGAAAATAATTTTTTAAATGAGCATTCTGACTCTGGACAAACTGGAGAATACATTCTATGATTTTTTTTTGTAACTCTACAATTACTCTATGGATCATAACTATTATTTCTTTTACCAGATACCTTATCAAAACCACTTGGTAGGTGGTCATTATTTCAAGCAGTTTCTATTTGACTTGAATTTGTACAATATTTTGAATTTATTTCTTCCCACTCAATAAATATATTTAATGAATTTTATTTCAGGATTATCATCATCCTAGGAACCCCAAATGTCTCTAGACTTCATTATTGCTGACACACCATTTTACTCTAAATTAATTGTTTTTACATTTCATTAACTTTTGAGATTTTTCATCCAAGCTCATAGGACGTGAAGAGGCTAGTACCCTTTCTAACATATAATAAATTATTGTTCCTCTAGACTGCATATCAGATTTCAAAAGTCCTCCTAACATGTAAAAGGGAAACTAATGGAACTAACAATATACCTTTGGAAATTTTGGGTGTAAGAGCGACCAGAGTATTCCTACAATTGCGTTTGATCCCAATCTGTTTCAAGACTTTTAGATCATTTTCTCCAATTATTTTAACAATTTCAGATGCATCAATGGAGAAGTACCAATCAACATCAAGGCTTGGACTCCATAAAGCTTCCTGTAGAGGCATCCTTGATGCCAAGAGAAAAGGATTTTTCCCCTTCCTCAGAAGAATACCAACACATTTATGACAATGATAAAAACTTGCAAAATATAAACTCGAACATTTATCTACCTCATCAACAACATCTACATCCATGAGTGTGAATTTTTCATAACCTAACAAAAAGGCACAATATCTCATTAGAATCAAGAACAAAAGCATAATGTAAAACTCCTTTTTCTAACTTCAAAAATGTATCAGTCTCAATTGAACAATTGAACCTGTGAACTATGTTCCTGCTGTATAGGTAGGCCAACCCCAAAATAATTTGGTGTGTTTATATCATTACAATGTGTGCTTCGAGTGACCCATAAAATTTAATTAAGTTAGTGACTGAACCTCCAAGAACACATTCTAGAAATATTTCAAATGAGTCCTTCAACTGTAAATTTCAAACAAATTGTAGGTTATCCTAATATCATATCAATCAATACTAAAAATAATACATAGAACTAAATAGGGATATAGTGATATATTCTCTCTTGAAAGACTGATAATTTTGAGATGCAAATTCAAATATGCATGTCTGTGAAATGAAATTATGACAATTTAACAATACTCTTACACTTTTTAAGACAATTTCTAGTATTTATTATATACAGGTAGAATGTGATATTTGATTTCAGTCGGTTGTGCATAGAAAATGGACGTGTAACTTTTTTTTTTAGAGAAAAAAATGTTGTATATAAAAAAATATAAACAGTACATGAGAACATAATAATGTCATCCCATCACCCAAACCAAAATAGTTTGGTATGGTGCATCATCAGCATAGTTCAAGATATAAACCACATCATTACAAAATAAACAAAAAGAGACTGCATACACAGTTTCATTAAAGTCCAACAGTCACATTTAAAATCATAAAATCACAACATATAATCATAAAACACTCAATCTCTTCATCCATATGCGATTAAAGCATCATAATTTAGACCCAGAACGTGTGATCTCGCTTGCTTGCAGAAGATTTAAGGCACACCCAAGTCCAGAGAAAAACAATCAGCAGTATTCACACTCGCTTGATGATTTAGAGAGCCAATAGAGCCAGCAAAGATTCCAAAAAAATCCATTTCATGCTCGCTTGATAGAGTCATAAGGAAAAAACCAGCTGATGCTTGCCAGAATAGACTGAACAGAAATGATCAGAAAAAAAAGGATAGTACGCTCGCTTGACGAAGAAAAACAAAAACATAGATATCATCAAGGAATCAGAATCAAGTATGATCTGCAACATCGGGCATCTCTGAAATGGGAAATATGAATGCGTCCAAGAAGAGAACTAAGACTCTTTTTTGACAATGTATCAACGCTGGTATTTATCTCTCTGAAAATATGATTCCATGATAACGATGCAAACTTTGAATCGAATATCTCACCCTATCAATCCATCCAATTGCACCCTAGATGAAAAGGCCTCCATTTCCTGAAAATCATCAATGATTATCTTAGAATCACCATAAACATGAGAAACTTCAATTTCCATGTGACAAGCCATCCAAAGTTCACTCCATAAGGCCAATAATTCTGCTTTGTTGTTTGTCCCAGGCCCCCCATTCCAGCTAATGTGATATCTGTCTTCATCACAGAGTTTTAACCAAGCTCTGCACCCGCAGTTTCCGCCCTGTTGGGCGCCGTCAAAGAAAATTTCCGTAAGGGAAATTTGGTGAGGTGCATTTATTGTTGTTAAATCACTTGAATGATGGGAATCCAAAGTCACTTTAGGCAACCATCTCATAATTAAAACATGAAGGAAAGATAAAGATGTTGAGCTTTCTTCAAAAATTAGAAGATTTCTAGCCACCCAAATTTCCCAAAATATAAACAAAGGTAGATGTCTATATTTTTACTTTTTTTGTCCCCATACCTGAATTATGTCTTCAAAACTTATAGGATGCTAGTCCTGTCTTCCCAAAATCAATGAGAAAATAACCCAAATCTTAACGCTAAAGGAGCATGTAAAGAATAGGTGAGAGGAAGTCTCCTCATCCATATGGCAACAAGGACACCTCCCCGGTCCCTAGAAACCTCTATGCTGAATAACATTCCAAGTTAATATATTTTTCTCCAAAGAAACCAAACAAAAAGAATAATCTTTGTAAGGATGCCCCAGAACCGTAGAAGACAAAAGGGCGAAAGAGATTTATCACTCAAATTTTTTGAAATACTGTGCAAATAAATATCCTTTACCATTAATTCTCCATCCTTTAGTCACCATCCCATATGATTTGGTCACCCACCCATGATAGCAAAAACCTGCCAGTCTTAGATTTTTTACAATCTCATCCCATTCCTCTGCCTCCTTTGCTTGTAAACCCATCTAAAACCCATACTTCCAAATTGGCGATCCCAAATTCCAGCACTCTATTGTCTGATAAAGGAAGAAAATTCTTCTATGCGCCAGTCTATGAAGCAGTCTAATAATTTCTAAGGGAAAGACAGACACTCCTTGAATCCTGTCCCTGCCCAGTAAGATATCAAGGCCATTTCTAAATCTCCAACATAGACGACCAGCCGCAACATGTGCAATTTTGAGGAAACTTCTCCAGATCATCGATGCTGAGACTGTATGATTTATATTGCTCCTATAAATATCCTTGACCGATATGCCACCACCATATTTGATTCGAATGATGGATGACCACGTTCCATTTCCATTTATCACCCTTCAGAAAGTTTTAGTCAGCAGAGCATTGTTGAAAACTCTGATGTTAAGCAGCCCCCAACCCCCATATCTTTTAGGAATCATGATCGCATCCAAACCCACAAGATGCAATTTCCTCTTTTCCAGTGATCCCGACCAGATAAAATTCAAGCAATGATGGATTTAATATTGCCTACAGTATGCTCAGGAATATAATAAATGTGAGCCCAATATACCACAAATTGTGATAAAACTGAAAGAACCAGAGTATACTGCCCACAGAGGGAAAGCCATTTGTTTTCCCACCTATGAATTATGTTCCTAAATTTGTTAGTCAGCCAGTTCCAATCTGCTACCCTGTAAGTTTAAGATCTCAATATGAAAGCCAAATAAGTAAAACTCCACAGTTAAGCGCACTTGAGCCAGAGGAGTTCTGGGATGGGTGACCTCCCGAGAAGCCATGGTTACCGGGTGCAAGCCCCGAAAGTGATGATTGACGCTATGTGATTCATTTCACTATTTTCAATCCCACTTCTTCACCCCTGTGAGCATCACTCAATGCAATGAGTGCTAAGTGGACTATTCAAAAATCATGAGAAATTAGTCAGTTACGACTACCTCTCATGGAAATGGTCATAGATGAATGACAAAATTAACGCAGTTGAATCCCAAAAATGATATCTAAAGTAAAACCCTCCTTCAATTCCTTGGTTCTCACCCCCATAAAACCAACAATTAAAAGTATTTCATTAATATCACCATTCTCATAATCAGAAGGGATTTGTCCTTATTTACACTTAAACCAGAAGCAGCTTTATACCAGAAGAGGATGTAGTGAAGATAAAACCAGTATTTTCTGAGTATCCTTCCAAAAACCAGTAGGTCATCAACAAAAAGAGAATGAGTGGTGCACACAGTTGGGGAAAATGATAGTCCTGCAAAATAACCTACGTCATTAGCCATTTTAAGCCTTCTACTAAAATTTTCCATAATGAGGATAAATATAAGAGGAGATAATGCACATCCCTGCCTAAGACCCCTTTCAGCAGTAAAACAATTAGAAGGAAACCCATTTATAATAACTGCAAAACTGACAGAAGTGATACATGCCATGATCCATCTTATGTTTTCCATTGACAATCCCACTTTTAAGAGAATGAGTCTTATGTATGACTAGTCCACAGAATCATATGCTTTGTGAACGTCTATCTTCATTATAAGGGCCTCCATTTTTCTAGAGTGTATAGTATGCATCGCTTCTTGAGCTATGGCTACTGCATCATGAATCAATCTACCTCTTAGAAAACCATATTGTTCCTTGCATATGACAGCAGCCATAAAACCTCTGATCCTGTTAGAAATAATCTTTCAAGATATCTTGTATATGACATTACACAAAGATATTGGGCGATAAACAGAAAAAACCTCAGGCATAGGAGCTTTTGGTATAAAAACCAAAAAGGTGATATGCATGTCTATTACACAATTTTTTGGTAATCTAACCTATTATCATTAGATGGACCCAAGTACACCATGTAAGACCAATTTTACCCTAAGTAAAATTGCTTTCACTATGTAAAATAACTTAACAAAACACATTTATTAGGTTGTTTATGGTCTAAACAGGAAAACCCAAGGGGACATATTAAACAAATCTATATTTGTTTAATTTTCCTCATGGAATAATTAATTAAAAAATAATTTAATTATTATTCCTGGTCATATTTAACCCAAAACAAGGAAATTAATTAGATAAATCCTTATTTATCTTCTTATTTTCTAGGAATAATTATTTAAATCTTATTAAATTAATATTCCTTGTTAAATATGACTAAATCATTTATAAATAATTAAATAAATCATTATTTATGTAATTATCATTCAACCACTTCCTTAAAATAATAAATAAATCATTTATTTATTTATTATTTACAAATAAAGGGATTTGACCCAAGTCAAATACCTTTTCCCTCCAACAAATATAATAAAATATTCCATAAAAGGTGGATCTAAATTTGGTTAATATTATTTTAATCATGCACCAAGATCTAGAATGACCCAATATTTTGTTATAAATAGGAGGGTTTTTCCTACCATTCTTCACCTTTTGTTGCCTATTAGATCACTCTGGATCTATACTCTTGGTCTGACTTTGAGCCATTATCATTGTCAAATTTTCCATTATTTACTTTGTGAGCTCCCTTTGAGTTCTATGTTTGTCTGGGTTTTCTACACCAACAAGAGAGAGAAATTATAGATCTGAAGTGCTGAGGACTTTAAAGAACCCATCCCATTGAGGAGAATTGGAAACACCTTTCTTGTTTTCCTCCCAGGTGCCCTTAATATAAAATTCTTTCAAAAATTATTCTTGTCTTGTCTATTGGATGCATGGAGAAAAACCTTATTTTTATTGCTTAATGTATTTTTATGCATAGATCTGGATTTTTGCAGCATTTGTCTTGATCAACTAACTGCAAATCTGAAGATATTGGCAGCCATATTTGATGTTAGGGCTATAAGTTATGCATAGCTAAAGTGGTATTTTTTCGTACACTTCGACAAAATATTCATACTAACAATGTCTCCTGGTATCAACCCAGACACCCGTGCCTGATCAGTAATTCTCACCAGCTCATCCGCCATTATCTCGAAGAAGAACAAGAAAAACTCCGCAGGCCACCCATCGGGGCCTGGGCTCTTATCACGAGTGAACGATTTTAAAACTGCTTCAACCACTGCCTTTGACACTGCCCTACCAAACAAAGTCATTAGCTCCTTGATCGAACATAATAGACATATGCTGGATAAACCAGTCCTGGCTACGAAAATCGATATCCCCATTGGCTTTGTAGAAGTCAGAGAAATATTGATATGTCACATGTTGGATTGCATGAATAGTATAAACCTTGTTTCAATCAGACACTTTGATATACCAAATAGAGTTTTCATTTTTCCTTCCATTTTAAAAGTTCAAAGTTTAATTAAATTCAAAACTAATTGTTGTGCGTGTTAGAGGATGGAGTTTTCGAATGATTGAACGATAACGATAATGGAGATGCGGGGTATCAAACCCTATACCACTCGCATGCTAAGCTACAGTTTTAGCTGCATTCCAATTATCAAATTTTTTGAATCTATGACCGCTTTTCCGTGTTAAATATTGAAATAATTATTTTAGTTTTAGTGGAATGGATAATTAAATTGAGTGGTTTTTCCTTTATTACTAAACAATAATAATAAATAATTTGAGAAACGTGAGAAGCGTGGTGACTTTGTTACTAAATAATATTTTGTGTTGAGTGATTTATTGGAAGGTCTACCCAATGATTTCTTGACTTCTCAGTGCTCTCAAATGCGCTACTCTCACCACAAAATACACAGTGATGATCTCTCAATTTTCTTTATTATTAAACAATATTTAATTTGAGAAACTTGAACCAGTGACAAATAGTAATTTGTGTACTGCCATGAGCAGATAATGTTTTCTGGACTCTGGAGATTTTTGCATGTAATACTAATAATAATAAATTGAGGTCAATAAGTAGTGTTTCTTGACTCTCTATACCGCACTATGCACTGCTCTCTCAACACGATGCACACCGCTTTTGGCTCTCCTTTTTCCTATTTTCAAAGAGCGGTGATCTTTCTGCTTTACATATTAATAATTTGTGATAGATGATGCCATTTGTGATTTTCCTTGAGTGTTGCCATGATTTTCCACATTTCTCTCCTCTCCTCCTGTTCTGCTTATAAATACTTGTCATAACAACTCACATATATATAGCAATGCATTTTCACCTCCTCGCATTGCCTCTATTTATGTAATTAGCACCATGCCCACTCCCTCTTCTTTTGATTTTTCCGCACTCTTTCTTCTCTTTATTTCCCCCCCCCTTCTCCTCTACCCACTCATTTCATTTTCATAATGATGGGCAGTCCCTCCTCTCATTCAAAAAGTTGATCACCTCCGATCCTAATAATTCCATGGCCAATTGGACTCCCGCTCTCCACTTTTTCAATTGGTCTTCCGTTACCTGCAGCCACCGTCATACAAATAGAATGGTCATTCTTGATCTCCAGACATGCATCTCCGCAGCACCATCTCTTCTTCCCTCAGCAATTTTTCATTTGTCCGCCAACTCTATCTTACACGCAATGCACTCCATGTTCATATTCTGCCTCAATTGGGACGTCTCTTTCATTTGAGGGTTCTCTCATTGGCTGACAATCAATTGGAAGGCAATATCCCAACTCAACTTGGCCGTTGCAGAAATTTGATTTGCCTGTGGCTCACCTACAACAATCTGAGTGGGAATATCCCCGGGGAGTTGGGTTCCCTCCCACTAGGGTTGGAATTTGGATTTCTCTTTACCTGTCAAATAAAAAAAAATTGACGTTTCAGGTCCTTATGCTTCCTGTCAAGAAATGTTATGTTTAAAATTTTTCCCTTCAAGAGTGATGTTCTCATAATAAATTAACCCTTCACCAATAAAATTTTGATTAAAAAATTACAGTTAAATAACATTAACACACAAATGAGAATAAGTTTTACAACTTATCAAAACTTATTTTTGTTGTTAAAAATGAGATTTTCACTGTATATATAGATTCACAATCTTGGAAAGTCAGAAAAAATAAACTACAGGGTAAAAAAAGCCATTTCCTTTCAAGATAGACCCAAAAAATATTAATGAGAAACAATGTGTTACCAAATTGGGACTATTTCTTACCAGATTAAATAGAGTAATTTGGGTGGCTAAAAGTTGACAAGCAAGGTTTTCCACTAACAATGAAGAATATAAATAGAATTGCAACAACTTATCAAGAAGGATTATCTGAGGGAGCATTTTCTCTGTTTGTACTAATTTTTTCCTTTTTGATTTAATGTTTTTTTAATTATATTTTGTTTTTTAGATTGTATCTATTAAAAGATTAATCTTTCCATTAAGTGTTAGTTTAGAAATTAGTTTTTAGTTGGTTCAAAATGTTTCTATGTAACTGTCTATATGCATGTATATATAGATTGATCATAATAAAATAATTTACAGCTTGTGCTCTCCAGCAATATTTTGTATTTGTTTCTTCTTCTGTCATTATGTCATGGTATCGGGGCATTGGGGTTCTTCTTGGGCAAAGGCGAACTGCTAGAGATTTGTTGCTGAAGACTTGCACTTGTTATTTGAAGTTTTTGAAGCATATTGCTATTGAAGACTTGCACTAGTTGTTTGAAGCTGCTTTTTGAAGCTTTTTGAAGCAAAGAAGTTGTTGTTGCCTGCTTTGCTGCATGCTTTTTCACTGCAGTTCTGTCTTTGCTGTTTGAAGTTGCCAAGACTCCAACGAGTAATTTGTAAGTCGTGAATTGAATTTACCAGTCGAAGGTGCATGGTTCACTGCTTTAATATTTTTTGTAATCCAGCATTTACCTTCTTTCAAAAGTTTCTATATGCGATGATCTTGTTGGATCAAAACTCTGCACGGTTTTATTTTTAGTTGATTGGTTTGGCTTTTTAGCCTATACCAAAAAGGGATTTAATCAATGTATATGTGTAAAGGAGAGGTTTGAGGATGTTGAAAGGAGAGGAATGAGGATGTTCTATGTTGGTGTGAATCTTCAATGATGGGATTTATAATATTAAGGAATTGAAGTTAAAAGAGTTAAAAACAATATAGTTTTTAATCACCTTCATCCAAAGTCTATTTGTGCTATCTATTTGGAAGTGTTTTAAAAAGAGTTGTTTTTAGATTTTTTTTTATTACTTCAAACATGGCCTCGACAAGTCAATTTGCAATCCCTACGCCTCTATTTAGTGGGAAGAATTATAATTTTTGGAGCCTTAAAATGCAAGCATGCTTACAAGGCCTAGGGTGTTGGGAATCAGTAGAGTTGGGGTTCACAGAACTTGACACAAATACAATTGCTGAAATGACTGTTGCTCAAAGAAAACAATTTGATGAACTTAAACAGAAAAAAGGTAGAGCAAAGTCATGCATTTTAAATTCATTAGATGACTCTATTTTTCCTAAAATAATTGCTGCTAAAACTGCTAAATCAATTTGGGATATACTTAAGGTTGCTTATCAAGGAAATGATAAAGTAAAAATGGTAAGATTACAAACTCTCAGAACACAGTTTGAAACACTTAAAATGACTGAATCAAAAACCGTTGATCAGTTTATGACTAAATTTATGGGTGTTGTTAATCAACTTTGGATAAATGGTGAAGAAATAGAAGACCAAAGAATTGTTGAAAAAGTTCTTTGATGTTTGCCTAAAAAATTTGACATGATTGTTACTGTTTTTTAATCGAGAGAATTAACAAAATTATCTGTGGAAGAATTAACTGGTTCTTTGTTGGCTCATGAAGCAAGAATTAATTTAGATGTCAGTAATTTATAGCATGCTTTCAAATCTAAAGCTTCTACGGATAGAGGTAGAGGCTAAGGTTTTCATGGCAGGAGAGGAAAAGGTAGAGGATAGTCTCAGTCTGATGATAGATCAGAGGTAACTCAAACACATTCAGAGCAGTCTCAAAATGATCATGGTCGTAGGTGGATAGATAAATCTAAAATTCAATGTCACTACTGCAAAAAATATGGCCATTATAAGTATGAATGTCGAAAACTACAGTATGTTTTGAGTAAAAACAAAGCCAATGTCACAAACACTAAATGTGAAACATCAGATGCTTTATTTTTGGCATGCCAAGTGACTGTGCAAGTACCTAATAAAGATGTTTGGTTGGTAGACAGCGGATGTAGTAACCATATGACTGGTCATAGTGATTTGTTTTTACATCTTGATACATCTTTCAGTTCCTCTATTGGTTTGGGTGATGATCGCCAGGTTAAAGCTTCAGGAAAGGGTGTTGTCCCTGTCTTAACCAAACAATTTGTTGTGAAGAATATCTATGATGTTTATTATGTACCCAATTTCAAGCATAATTTTTTGAGTGTTGGACAGTTAGATGTGCATGGTTATGATGTTAGCTTTCACAACACTACTTGCACAATTGTTGATAAACATAAGTCTCTTGTTGCAAAGATTCTAGTGACAAAGAACATGTTGTATCAATTACAGTTGAAAAGTGAGAAGTTGTATACACATAATGTTTCAATGCCAACTGACTTTGATCTGTGGCATTTGCGATATGGTCATTTACCTATCCAAAGTATGAATTTTTTGCAAATACAGTCTATGGTGAAAGGTTTTCCTTCTTTTTTTGATCATATCTCTTCTTGTACAAGTTGTATAATGGGTAAACATAAGCGAGAGTTTTGCTTCAGCGTATAATAGAGCCAAAGAACAACTAGAATTGGTGCATATAGATTTGTGAGGTCCAATGCAAGAAAAAACAGTTGCTGGCAGTCTCTATTTTCTTACTTTCATTGATGATTTTAGCAGGAAAATTTGGGTGTATTTCATCAAATACAAATCTGAAACTTTTTCCAAGTTTAAGGAGTTCAAAGCCGAGGCTGAAAAATAGAGTGGCAAGTTTATTAAAGTTCTGACGTCTGATAAAGGAGGTGAGTATGAATCTAACAAATTCATTGATTTTTGAAAACAACATGGTATTAAAAAACAAACGACAACTAGTTATACTCCGCAGCAAAATGGAGTCGCAGAAAGAAATAATCAAACAATTATGAATATGGCTCGAAGTTTGCTTAAAACACGAAATTTGTCTAAAGATTTATGGAATGAAGTGGTTGCATGTTCGATATATATTTTGAATAGATCGCCAACTTCTAGTGTTCAAAGTTTTGTACCAGAAGAAGTATGGAGTGGAAAAAAGGTAAATGTTTCACACTTTCGCGTATTTGGTTGTATTGCTTTCGCTCATGTTCCAGAAAAATTGAGAAAAAAGCTTGATGATAGGAGCGAAAATTTTATTTTTATAGGATATAGTGATCAATCTAAGGCATATAGATTGTTTAATCCTATAACTAAGAAATTTTTCGTAAGTCGAGATGTGAAATTTCTAGAAGACAAGTCTTGGAATGAAATGGAGAGCAATACTTGTCCTAATCCTTTTATTCTATTAGACGAACATCAAGCACCTGCAACAAGCACTCCAAGATTACAGGTTCAAGACAAAACCAGTAGTAGTTCATCAAGCAGTAGCAGTTCATCATCTTTTGAGTCTGATTCTGATAATCCTAAAATGAGAAACTTAAGTGATATTTATGCACAAGATGATGTTGATGATATTGTAAATTTTGCATTTCTTTCATTTCAACCTACTTGTTTTGAAGAGGCTATAAAGGACAAAGAATGGGTAGATGCGATGAATAATGAAATCGATGCTATTGAAAGAAATCAAATTTGGGATTTGGTTGATCTACTTGATGATAAAAACTCTATAGGTGTCAAATGGGTTTTTAAAACAAAGTTAAATGAGAGAGGTGAAGTTGATAAGCATAAAGGAAGATTAGTTGCCAAAGGTTTTTCACAACAACCTGGCATAGATTATGGTGAAACATTTGCACCTATAGCAAGGATTGATACTATTCGATTTGTATTAGCTATTGCAGCACAAAACAAGTGGCTGATTTACCAAATGGATGTAAATTATGCTTTTTTAAATGGTGTTTTGAACGAAGAAGTGTATGTTGATCAGCCACCTGGTTTCGAAATAAAAAATCAAGAACATAAGGTGTACAGGTTGAAGAAAGCATTATATGGCTTGAAGCAAGCTCCAAGAGCTTGGTACAGCCGAATAGACCATTACTTGCTAAATAATGGTTTCATAAGAAGTGACCATGAGCCTACTTTGTATATCAACACTAGTACATTTGGCGGAAATTCCAACACTTTTGACCAAATGTCAGAAATTTCCCCGAAATTTATCAATTTTTCAAATCCCGCCCACAACTGTCGCTATACCGATGTTTGGAGACAAGTGTCGGTATTGCGACACATAGAAGTTAGTGTTGGTCTTGCGACTATTGTAGCCAAACGTTGGAATTGCGATAGTTTGGGAAAAAGTGTCGGAATTGCGACGGATTAGAGCTATGTGTCACTATTGCGACGTTTGGAGGAAAACGTTGCTATTGCGACAGTTTGGAAAAAAGCATCACTATTGCAACAGTTTGGGAAAGATTGTTGCTATTGCGACAATTTGTGCTAAGTGTCGCTCTTGCGACGGTTTGGGCTAAGTGTCGCTCTTGCGACAGTTTGGGCTAAGTGTCGCTATTGCGATGGTTTGTAAATTAATTTCTTTGGCCTCTCCTTTAATAAATAATAATCTAACTTGGGTCCTCTTTTTGAATGGTTGGAGAAACATAATAAGATATCTTTAGTTGACATATCACATTGTGATGAAGATGGAAGGTGGTTATGATGGGACTTCTAAGGAGTTTCATAAAATATTAAAGACGTGATGCGCTCACTCCTTGGTTCACTTTTAATGTGTGCCCCCAACCACGATTGGGCGCGCCGTGTCGCTCAGTGTGAGGTCACCCGACCGGGCGCGTTCAGGTCGGGCCATTTCGTTCGAGGGCGCCCGTATCAGTTTTGCTAAGTTGTGACTGCCCGGGTGCCTTGTGCACGTTCGGGTGGCTCATTTTCTGTTTGCTCCCTTGTGGCATCGTTCGTTCGGGCGCGCCGTATTGTCGCACCGTGTGAGGTCGCCTGACTGGGCGCGTTCGGGTCAGGCTATTTCATTCGAGGGTGCCCGTATCATTTTTGCTTAGTTTTGACCGCCTGGGTCCCTTGTGCACGTTCGGGCGGCCCGTTTTCCATATGTTCCCTTGTGGCATCGTTCGGTCGGGTGCGTTGTTTCACACCCTATGAGGTCGCCCGACCGGGCGCGTTCGGGTCGGGTCGGGTTGTTTCGTTCGAAGGCACCCGTATCAGTTTTGCTAAGTTGTGACCGCCCGAGTGCCTTGTGCACGTTCAGGCGGCCCGTTTGTCGGTTTCTCCCTTGTGGCATCGTTTGGTCAGGCGCGCCATGTGAGGTCGCCCGACCAGGCGCATTCAGGTCGGGTCGTTTCGTTCAAGGGCGCCCGTATCAGTTTTGCTAAGTTGTGACCACCCGGGTGCCTTGTGTACGTTCGGGTGGCTCGTTTTCCGTTTGCTCCCTTGTGGCATCGTTGGGTCGGGCGCCCCGTGTCGCGCCGTGTGAGGTTGTCCGACTGGGCGCGTTCAGGTCGGGTCGGGCCGTTTCGTTCGAGGGCGCCCGTATCAGTTTTTATAAGTTGTGACCACCCAGGTGCCTTGTGCACATTTGGGTGGCCCGTTTTCCATTTGCTCCCTTGTGGCATTGTTCGGTCGAGCACGCTGTGTCACTCTGTGTGAGGTCGCCCGACCGAGCTCGTTTAGGTCAGGCCATTTCGTTCAAGGGTGCCTGTATTAGTTTTGCTAAGTTGTGACCACCCAGGTGCCTTGTGCACGTTCGGGTGGACCGTTTGTTGTTTTCTCCCTTGTGGCATCGTTCGGTCAGGCACGCTGTACTGTGAGGTCGCCCGACTGGGCATGTTCGGGTCGGGCCATTCTATTCGAGGTCGTCTGTATCAGTTTTGCTAGGTTGTGACTACCCGGGTGCCTTGTGCAGGTTCAGGCAGCCCATTTGTCGTTTTCTCCCTTGTGGCACCGTTTGGTCGGGTGCGCCATGTCGCACCGTTTGAGGTCGCCTGACCGGGCACATTCGGGTCGGGATGGGCCGTTTCGTTCGAGGGCGCCCGTATCAGTTTTGCTAAGTTGTGACCACTCGGGTGCCTTGTGCACATTCGGGTGGCTCGTTTGTTGTTTGCTCCCTTGTGGCATCGACATTCGTTCGGGAAATTTTTGTCACGCCGTGTGAGGTCGGTGCCTGACCGGGCATGTTCCGGTCGGGCCGTTTCATTCGAGGGCGCCCGTATCAGTTTTGCTAAGTTGTGACTGTCCGGGTCCCTTGTGCACGTTCAGGCAACCCATTTGTCATTTTCTCCCTTGTGGCATCATTCGGTTGGGTGCGCCGTGTCACGCCGTGTGAGGTCGCTCGACCGGGCGTGTTCGGGTCGAGTCGAGACGTTTCGTTCGAGGGCGACCATATCAGTTTTGCTAAGTTGTGACCGCCCCGGTGCCTTGTGCACGTTCAAACGGCTCATTTGCCGTTTGCTCCCTTGTGGCATCGTTCAGTCAGGCGCGCCGTGTCGTGCCGTGTAAGGTCGCCCGACCGGGCGCGTTCAGGTCGGGACGTTTCGTTCGAGGGCACCCGTATCAGTTTTGCTAGGTTGTGACCGCTCGGGCGCCCTCAAACGAATTAGGGTGGCCCATTTTTCATTTGATCCCTTGTGGCATTGTTCGGTTGGGCGCGGCGTGTCGCGCCATGTGAGGTCACCCGACTGGGCGCGTTCGGGTCGGGCCATTTCGTTCGAGGGCGCCCGTATCAGTTTTGCTAAGTTGTGACCGCCCAAGTGCCTTGTGCACGTTCGGGCGGCCCGTTTGCCATTTTCTCCCTTGTGGCATCGTTCGGTCGGGCGCGCCGTGTTGCGCCATGTGAGGTCGCCTGACCGGGCGTGTTCGGGTCAGGCCGATTCGTTCGAGGGCACCGTATGAGTTTTGCTAAGTTGTGACCGCCTGGGTGCCTTGTGCACGTTCGGGTGGCCCGTTTTCCGTTTTCTCCCTTGTGGCATTGTTCGTTCAGGCGCGCCGTGTCGTGGCGTGTGATGTCACCTGACCAGGCACGTTAAGGTCGGCCCGTTTCGTTCGAGGGCACCCATATTAGTTTTGCTAAGTTGTGATCGCCCGAGTCCCTTGTGCACGTTTGGGCGGCCCATTTGCCATTTGCTCCCTTGTGGCATCGTTCGGTCGGGCTCGTCATGTGAGGTCGCCCAACCGAGCGTGTTCGGGTCGGGTCAGGCCATTTAGTTCGAGGGTGCCTGTATCAGTTTTTCTAAGTTGTGACCACTCAGGTCCCTTGTGCATGTTTGGGCATCCCGTTTTCCGTTTTCTCCCTTATGGAATCGTTCGGTCGGGCACGCCCTGTCACACCGTGTGAGGTCGCCTGACCGGGCTTAGGTCGGGTCGTTTCATTCGAGGGCGCTCATATCAGTTTTGCTAAGTTGTGACCGCTCAGGTGCCTTGTGCATGTTCGGGTAACCTGTTTACCGTTTGCTCCCTTGTGGCATCGTAATTCGGTTGGGTGCGTCGTGTGAGGTCGCCCGACTGGGCGCATTCGGGTCGGGTCGGGTTGTTTCGTTCGAGGGTGCCCGTGTCAGTTTTGCTAAGTTGTGACCACCTGAGTGCCTTGTGCACGTTCGGGCGACCCATTTTTCATTTTCTCCCTTATGGCATCGTTCGGTTGGGTGCGCCGTGTGAGGTTGCCCGACTAGGCGCGTTCGGGTCGGGTCATTTTGTTTGAGGGCACTCGTATCAATTTTGCTAAGTTGTGACCACCTCGGTGCTTTGTGCACGTTTGGGTGGCCTGTTTGTCGTTTCCTCCCTTGTGGCATCATTCGGTCGAACGCGTCGTGTCGCGCCGTGTGAGGTTGCCCGACCAGGCACATTTGGGTCGGGCTGATTCGTTTGAGGGCGCCTGTATCAGTTTTGCTAAGTTGTGACTGGCCAGGTTCCTTGTGCACGTTCGGGTAGCTTGTTTGCCATTTTCTCCCTTGTGGCATCATTCGGTCGGGCACGCCGTGTCGCACCATGTGAGGTCGCCTGACTGGGCGTGTTCTGGGCGACCTCACTGATAAGGGCGCCCGTATCAGTTTTGCTAATTTGTGACCGCCCTGGCAAGTGCCTTGTGCATGTTCGAGTGGCCCGTTTGTCGTTTACTCCCTTGTGGCATCGTTTGGTCGGGCGCGCCGTGTCGCGCCATGTGAGGTTGCCAGACTGGGCGTGTTCTGGTCAGGCCGATTCGTTCAAGGGCGCCCGTATCAGTTTTGCTAAGTTGTGACCGCCCAGGTGCCTTGTGCATGTTCGAGTGGTCCGTTTTCCATTTTCTCCTTTGTGGCATCATTCAGTCAGGCGCGCCATATGAAGTCGCCCGACTGGGGGCGTTCGGGTCGAGTCAGGTCGTTTCGTTCGAGGGCGGCCGTATCAGTTTTGCTAAGTTGTGACTACCCGGGTCCCTTGTGCATGTTCGGGCAGCCCGTTTGCCATTTTCTCCCTTATGGCATCATTTGGTCGGGCACGCCGTGTCGCGCCGTGTGAGGTTGCCCGACCGGGCACGTTCAAGTCGGGTCGTTTCGTTCGAGGGCGCCCATCAGTTTGGATAAGTTGTGACTGCTCGGGTGCCTTGTGCACGTTCGGGTGGCTCATTTGTCGTTTGCTCCCTTGTGGCATCGTAATTCAGTCAGGCGCGCCGTATCGCGCCGTGTGAGGTCACCTGATTGGGCGCGTATCAGTTTTGCTAAGTTGTGACCACCCGAGTGCTTTGTGCACATTCGGGTAGCCTGTTTGTCATTTGCTCCCTTATGGCATCGTTTGGTCGGGCACGCCATGTCGTGTTGTGTGAGGTCGCCTAACTGGGCACGTTCAGGTCGGGCCGTTTCGTTCGAGGGCACCCGTATAAGTTTTGCTAAGTTGTCACCGCTCTGGTGCCTTGTGCACGTTTGGGCAGCCCATTTTTCATTTCCTCCCTTGTGGCATCGTTTGGTCAGGCACGCCGTGTCGCACCGTGTGACGTTGCCTGACCGGGCGCGTTCAGGTCGGGCCAATTTGTTCGAGGGCGCCCATATCATTTTTGCTAAGTTGTGACTGCCTGGGTGCCTTGTGCACGTTTGGGTGGAACGTTTGCCATTTTCTCCCTTGTGGCATCATTCGGTCGGGTGCTCCGTGTCGCGCCATGTGAGGTCGCCCGACTGGGTGCGTTGGGGTCAGGCCGATTCATTCAAGGGTGCTCGTATCAGTTTTGCTAAGTTGTGACCACCCAGGTGCCTTGTGCATGTTCGAGTGGCCCGTTTTCCGTTTGCTCCCTTGTGGCATCATTCGTTCGGGCGTGCCGTGTCATGCCTTGTAAGGTCGCCCGACCGGGCGCGTTTGGGTCAGGCTGTTTCGTTCGGGGGCGCTTGTATCAGTTTTGCTAAGTTGTGACTGTCTGGGTCCCTTGTGCACATTTGGGCGGCCCATTTTCCGTTTTCTCCCTTGTGGCATCGTTTGTTCAGGCGCGTCGTGTCGTGCCGTGTGAGGTCGCCCGACCGGGCGCGTTCAGGTCGGGTTGGGCCATTTCGTTTGAGGGTGCCCGTATCAGTTTTGCTAAGTTGTGACCGCCCGGGTCCCTTGTGCACATTCGGGCGACCCGTTTTCCGTTTGCTCCCTTGTGGCATCGTTCGGTCGAGCGCGTCGTGTCGCGTCGTGTGAGGTCGCCCGACCGAGCACGTTTAGGTCGGGCCATTTTGTTCGAGGGCGCCCGTATCAATTTTGCTAAGTTGTGATCGCTCAAGTGCCTTGTGCACGTTCGAGCGGCCCATTTTCTGTTTTCTCCCTTCTGACATCGTTCAGTGCGCGCCGTGTCGCGTCGTGCGAGGTCGCCCGACCAGGCACGTTTGGGTCAGGCCGTTTCGTTCGAGGGGTGCCATATCAGTTTTGCTAATTTGTGACCGCCCGGGTGCCTTGTGCACGTTCGAGCAGCCCGTTTTTCATTTTCTCCCTTATGGCATCGTTCGGTCAGGCGCGTCGTGTCACGCCATGTGAAGTCACCCGACCGGGCACGTTCAAGTCTAGTCATTTCGTTCGAGGGTGCCCATATCAGTTTTGCTAAGTTGTGACCACCTGGGTGCCTTGTGCACGTTCGAGTGGCCCTTTTTCTGTTTGCTCCCTTGTGGCATCGTCAGATCGAGCGCGCCGTGTCGGGCCGTACTGTGAGGTCGCTTGATCGGGCATGTTCGGGTCGGGTTGGGTCGTTTCATTCGAGGGCGCCCATATCAGTTTTGCTAAGTTGTGATCGCTTGGGTGCCTTATGCACGTTCGGGTGGCCCATTTTCTATTTTCTCCCTTGTGGCATCGTTCGGTCGGGCACTGTGTCGCGCCGTGTGAGGTAGCCTGACCGCTCGCGTTCAGGTTGGGTTATTTCGTTCGAGGGCGCTCGTATCAGTTTTGCTAAGTTGTGACCACGCAGGTGCCTTGTGCATGTTTGGGTAGCATGTTTTCCATTTGCTCCCTTATGGCATCGTAATTCGGTCGGGCGCGGTGTGTCGCGTCGTGTGAGGTCGCCCGACTAGGCGCGTTCAAGTCAAGTCGGGCCATTTCGTTCGAGGGCGCCTGTATCAGTTTTGCTAAGTTTTGACCACCTAGGTGCCTTTTGCATGTTCGGGCGGCCCGTTTGTCGTTTTCTCCCTTGTGGCATCGTTCGGTTGGGCGCGCTATGTCGCGTCGTGTGAGGTCGCCCGACCAGGTGCGTTCAGGTCGGGTTGTTTCATTCGAGGGTGCCCGTATCAGTTTTTCTAAGTTGTGACCGCCCGGGTGCCTTGTGCACGTTTGGGTGGCCCGTTTGCTGTTTGCTCCCTTGTGGCATATTCGTTCGGTCGGGCGCGTCGTGTTGCACCGTGTTAGGTTGCCCGACCGAGCGTGTTCGGCTCAGGCCGTTTCGTTCAAGGGCACCCGTATCAGTTTTACTAAGTTGTGACCACCCGGGTGCCTCTTGCACGTTCGGGCGGCCCATTTTCCATTTGCTCCCTTGTGGCATCGTTCGGTCGGGCACGCCGTGTTGCGCCGTGCGAGGTCGCCCGACCGGGCGCATTTGGTTTGGGTCGTTTCGTTCAAGTGCTCCCGTATCAGTTTTTCTAAGTTGCTAAGTTTGATTTCAATATAAATTTTCATTAATAAATGTAAAGCAATGGCAAACAAGTACTATTAATTAATAAATAAAGAAGACATGGCAACAAGCAACAATACTTACAAAATTGTTACATTGAGACGCAAAGAATAAGCAACTAATTTAACCCCTAAACCATAAACCTCTAAACCTCTAATACCTAACCCCATTACCCCGAACTTCTAACCCTTAGCCCCTTTAAATCCCCTAACCCCTAAGCCCTAACCATTCCTTCCCTAAACTAGCTATAACTTGTAACCCCTAACCCATTTAACCCCGAAACCCATAACCCATTTAACCCCCTAAACCCTAAACCTCTAAACCCTTAACCCCTAACCCCTTAAACCCTTAACCCTAACTGACTGCCCCTAAACCCCTAAACCCCACCTTACATTCCAACCCATAGACCTAAACCTCTAAACCCTTAACCCCTAACCCCTTAAACCCTATTTCCCAACCAGCCTAACCCATTTAACCCCCTACCCTAACCCTTAACCCCAAAAATCCTTAACTAATAAATCCCCTAACCCCCTAAACCTCTAAACCCCTATAACCCATTTAACCCCTAAACCCTAAACCTCTAACCCCTTAACCCCTAACCCCTAGCTAAAATCCTTAACTGCTAAATCCCCTAAGCCCCTAAACCTCTAAATGCATGTCTAACCCATTTAACCCCCTAAACCCTAAAAATCTAACCCTTAACCCCTAACCCCTTAAACACTAATTCCCAACCCCCAACCCATTTAACCCCTAAACCCCTTAAACCCTAACCCATTTAACCCCCTAAACCCTAGCCCCATTAACCCATAATGACCCCTAACCCCTAAAATCCTTAACTGCTAAATCCACTAACCCCCTAAACCTAATCTAAAACACTAACCCATTTAACCCCCTAAACCCCAAACATCTAACCCCTAAGCCCCTTAACCCCTTGATCTGCTAGGGGCCAGTTACCTTGATATTAATGGTGGTGTATTCATACTCCTTCTGAATAACCAATAAGGGTCAAGGAAATTGACCAATATGTTGTCACGTTTTATTTTATCCATCTTTGGGGTAAGCTTCTTTTCGGCTAACTCCACTGCTTTTGATCTCAATTTTTCCAATTGCTTCCTTCTCTCATATGATACCTAAGCCTTTGCCTTTCTCTTCCCTTCTAATTCCGTAATAGTTTCATAGTGATGCCAGCCAAATTCTTTGGAAAGCCTTCCTAGCAGACAATACTTGTGACCTGGCTGAAGACAGAGCATCTGGAATGACCATTCTCTTCCCCTAACCCTTAAGCCCCTAATCCCTAATCCCTTAACCACTAAATCAATATTCACCTAACCCCTAATTGTGCCTAAATCCCCTAACCCCTAACCCCTAAGCCCCCAATCCCTAATCCCTTAGCCTATTTAATCCCTAATCCCTAAACCGCTAACCCATTTAACCCCCTAAACCCTAAACCTATAACCCCTTAACCCCTAACCCATTTAACCCCCTAAACCATAAACCTATAACCCCTTAACACGTTCAGGTCGGGTCGTTTCGGTTGAGTGCGCCCGCCTAAATGCGTTCGGGTCGAGCCAGCTAAGCCCCCAATCCCTAATCCCTTAACTACTAACTCATTATTTGACCCCTAACCCCTAAATGCACCTAAATCCCCTAACCCCTAACCCCCAATCCCCTAATCCCTCCAAATTCGAATTAGCTTTGAAGAAGTAATTTTTTTCTTACTTCTATCTAATTCACTATATACTCAGATAACTCATAGCCATATCACATAGGCCCCATTCACTTATGAAGGTTCCCCAAACTCTGCCCCTAACTTGGTTGATCTTGCTTAGCTTGAAAATTTTGAATTTTTATTGATGATTGATTTTCCTCTTAGCCCTTGATCTGCTAGGGGCCGGTTACCTTGATATTAACGGTGGTGTATTCATACTCCTTCTGAATAACCAATAAAGGGTCAAGGAAATTGACCAATATGTTGTCAAGTTTTATCTTATCCATCTCTGGGGCAACCTTCTTTTCGACTAACTCCACTGCTTTTGATCTCAATTTTGCCAATTGCTTCCTTCTTTCATATGATACCTGAGCTTTGCCTTTCTCTTCCCTTCTAATTCCCTAATAGTGTCATAGTGATGGTGTGGCCTAGGTTGGATGCGATCCCTAGGTGATTTTGACGGCTTAAAAGCCCTTGGTTCATGACTACTCAAATCACATGTTAGGCATGCAACTCATCTCAAAGCTCACATTACCTAACAAAATAAAAGTAATGGATTAATGCACAACTTATTTATTTCCTGGGCATATGTCTAGGTATGTTGACATAATTTATTTACTTATTCATTAGGAATAACATATAATGGTTTAATATATGGAACATTAGAATTTTAAATATGAATATTTGTATTTTCAAAAGTTTGCATATAAGGATTAGAATATGCACTAAAAAATTTGTGTGACATATCATTATGTATATTATTATTATCATTCATACAATACAACCCTTTCACTCATTATGTATATTATTACCATTCATATATTATTATTATTATTAGATTTTATATCTATTCAAATTTTTTTCCCACTCCGCTTGTTCCACCTATTCAAATTTTCTTAATCGACCTATTCAATTTTTGTCCCGCTATGTGCTTGTTCGACCTTTATGCCTTCCTTCCCATGATTCCATTCTTCCCTATGATGCTTTCTTTTTTCCAGATTCTTGCAGAAGCGTGGACGCTATGAAACCCTAAAGTGGCCACAGTCCATTAACAACTCGAAAGCCATAGTAACTGGTGGAGATATTTCGATTTTTGACGATGTTCAGAAATCTGTGGGAGATCTGAAGAGAAATCGATCATGGAAGAATGCTCTCTTCTTTTGGAAGAATCAGATTGGTATTTCCCTTGGTTTACCCCATTCAAATTCTCTATTTTCTTCTATGCTATCTTGGTTATGAGATATAGATGGTTGTAGGTCTGAATTTCTGCACTCTATCTTTTGTGGGTCTGTTCAAATTATAGGGATATGGATTCTTCTCCCTTGAACTAACCCAATAAACTTTGAGGCTGTAGGCGAATTGAGGGCGAATTGTAGAATATAGCGAGGAACATAACACAACAAAAGGGTTTTAAATTATTGTGGCACTTCAATGGCCAGTGTAGTAGCAGGACAATGTGGTTCAACCCTAATAAGCACCAAAGGATTTGCTTTAAATATTTTTTTGGTAGCTGGAAACAGCGAGATAGCAGATCTTCGAAGAAAAGCCATTTTATTTAAAAACATATTAAAAATCATAACAACAAATGAAAAATGGAAAATTGCAAGTTCCTAAATCCCTAAATTTTGCCTATAAAATATCCCTTCCCCCATCCTAAACATAAGAATTTAACTTTCTCATAGGGGTTTGCATTTCAGAATTTATAAGCATGATTTGGAGAAATATACATTCAGAAATCTGAATTTTCTATGTTTCTGGTTCATTTTTTTTATAGATTATTTCCCTGTATCTGGGTTTTGACATTTTAAAATTCCACAAATTTGTAAGCTTTACCATGCATGATGCAACTCAGCATTAAATCTAGAAACTGTGTCAGGTTTCTTCTGTAAGCGTTTTATCGATCCATGGATTTACATTGGAACAAACTTGGCTTGTGGAAAAGCTAGATCTCACTGTTTCGGTTATTTTTGAGTTATACTCCATGAAAAAATCTTGAGAGTTTTGTTTTCCTCCTCTTGTCTTTCACTTTGTCGATGATAGGTAGAGCTATACTGAATTTTGTTTTCTATTTTGGCATAAAGTTCTCCAAAAATTATTAAGGAAATTAGTATCCCTATCATTAGTAATAATTTCGTAGACCATGCAACATTTTCTTTGAAAAATAGCACACCTATTTTGTTTCAGCACTAGTCTTTTTACATGAAACAAAATGGGTTGTTGGAGATGGTTTTCTTTCTACTTTGAAGACCTATATGCTATGCACATTTTCAATGCACATATGAGCCTAGTTAGTTCGAAGAATAAGATAAAAAACAATGTATTAAATAGGAAAAAATCAGATTAATAAACAGATGGGTTGTTGGTGAGCATGTGATACACATGCATAAGTGGTCAAAAGGCGGTAAATAGGTCGGTGAAACTCCACTTTGTTTTCCAAGTCTTGTCCTTGGTTTCATTTATTACTCCCCTATGGATACTCCTTCATGGCTGCAATGGAGGCACTTGAGCGATTGTAATCATCAAGACTTGGTGGTTGACCTTCGGGGGCCTTGATGAGGTTGGGGCGCTTCTCTGAGCAACACTGCTCCTTACAAAGGAAGGATTGTGAAGAAAAATGATCCAAACAAGAGTAATATATACATAAGAAATATGTTAAATTATTTAAATTGATATAGTGGAAGGTGTAGAACAATTTTTTTCTTATGATTTCTGCATTAAAAGGATGCTGAAAAAATTGAACAGAAATGTTTTTGATATGGCCAATCTTCATTTTTATGCTGGCCATTAATTTCCACTCATAATAATGAGTTTTTATCAGTATAGACCGTGGATCCAGCAACAACTATAATGACTCAAGCATTGGCTTTAAATGGCTTTCAAACAACAAAGTCACAAAAATAGGACATTAATAAACCATTGAAAATCTAAGGCTTCTCACTTGGTTAACAACTTTAAGGTACCGAGAGATACATTAAGAAATATTTCTATGTGTTTCTTGTCTTAAAGAGAAGAACATATTCACTACTGGTTCCACCTATTGAAGATCCGTGATTTGTGTTTCTGCAAATCCAGGTTTTTGGCGTGGGGATCAAACCCAGGGTTCAAGCTCCCTAGCCAACAAAACCCCATAAGCATTGACACTTTCAATCTCCAGAGGTTGGAGAAGGTCTCACCCGAGACACTTACAGGAATTGTAGAACCATCTGATGATGATTCTGTGCAAAGGATGAAGCACTCTAGATTCTAGAATGTCAAAAATAAAACCATTATCTTGCTATATCCTAGGCAATCCCAGCAAAAGGTCCAATTCCATAGTGATGTCAACCCAAGGTCCATTTGGTAATAGCAAAAGCTATATACTCTTATATTCTTCAAACTTCCTTTGGTAAACTGGAAAGTTGGACAAGATGGCACATTCCTATCCACATCCCTATGCATGTGATCTGAGCACCCATATGTAAGCTTATTGGAGAACTGAGGATTCAAGATGGTATATATGAATTACTATGAAATTCGTAGTAAAACTATCAAATGTAGTTAGCAAACTAGTACATCCTAACGGACAAGAAACTGACAATATTAAATAAACAATATCGATAGATATCTCAAATAGTGCTCAATTGATATTGCAATATCAATTACAAATTTACAATACAATGTAGTTTCAGAGTGTTATATTGAATTTAGAGAATATTGGGCCACAAACTACGATCATAACTCTATGAATTATAAGACTAGAGATACCTTATGCAGAAAGGCATATGAAGGGTGTTCTGGAAATTTAGTATGAACTTGTGAGACTATGAGAGTGGAGATGCTTGACAGTCGATGTCAAGTTGCTGTAAGTTTAGTCTTGTTGATGTTCAATGCTTGAGAATGCAAGAGAGAGAGCCTGGGCATAAGGGATTCAAATGATGATGCAATAATTCCAATACAATAAACACATACAATATTTATAGGTGAAGAATTTGTAACCATCAATTGGATCCATTGGCACTTCAATTGCATAACAGCTAGAAGCTGCAACAGTTCATCATCTATGTTTTTTACTTATTGATTACTATGATTGAACCTGTCGTCGAATATGAAGGTTTGGTATTGCGACACTTGTGACATGGAGCTTCAACACTAGAAGAGGGACTTGGCAAGCAAGCTTGCTGCAGTAGAATCACAAATTAATGCTCTTGGAAAGCTCAATGAGGTATGATGCTATAGACACACACATACAAGTGCCTTTTGCAACCTATATTATTCATTTGAAAGTCGATTCCAGTATGAATACATAGGGTTAACAATACAATGATCACCATGCTCTCTAAATGGTCTTGGTTAAAATTTACCATCGTTATATCAATATTATTATCAATCGTAGTATTGGAATTAACTGGAATTACACTCAAGTCATCTGTGACGACAAAATTGACACTCTTCTTGACTCACATATCCCGTTGTATGTATTGTATCCTTGGTGGCTACAGGGGGCAGCTTGTCCACTAACTTCACTTCACGGTTTAAATTAAGGGATGCACATCTTTCTTCCTCACCCAACATGTTGAAAATAATGAAATTTCATAAAAAATCATAAATATCAACAAAATAACATCATTGGAAATTCTTACTTTGGGGTTTTTCTTATATCTTTACTTCAGATTAGTAGATTTAGTTCAGTGTGGGCAGTTCAGGTCACCATAAACTTTATAGACGACTTGAACTCCATTGTGCATATCAAATTCTAACCTTGATTTGGAAAATGTTATTGCTTAATTATTAACAAAGGGATTCACCATGTCAATGGGATTTTCTAGAATTTCAGCACAAATTTTAAAATTCTAGATGCATAATTCTAGATTTAATGCAGTTAGTAATATTCATTAGGCTTTCTAGATGGGTATTTCAATTTTCTTATAAATAAATAATTGACCACTTTTTTCAGAGTGATATGGTGGCAAAGGTTGAAGCCGAGGCATCTGTACGAAGGCACACAAATGAAAATCTCTGCAAGCAAGTTGAGGGCTTGCAAAGGAACCAATTCAGTGAGGTTGCAGAACTCGTTTATTTGCATTGGGTCAACTCATGTTTGCGTTATGAACTTCAAAATTCAGATACAACCCCTGGAAAGATGTCGACAGTGGACCTTAAGGATAGTTTGAGTCCAAAATCACAAGATATTGCTAAACAACTTATGTTGGTGTTAGCCACCTATAAATTCTGATATGCTAATGGTGGCTAAATTTGTGTTCAAGCCTTCAAGAGATTTATTTCCTTTGAAAATCCATCATCATTGAAGTCTTATGTTTGTCCTATCCTAGAGGTTCATCTTCATTGTTGTTTCCATCTTAAAGCCATGCTGATTCACCAAAGAAAGATATTCCAAAGGGCCTGCGAAACTGCCTATTCTCACTTTTCCCCCACTTTCATGAAGCTTGCCTTTTATCCTTTAAACCCTCCATTTCCATTTAAAAACCTCCAAAATCCTTTTAAACCTCTAAAAATCCATTTTACAGGTTTAAAACACCCCTTTTCCCCTTTACCGAAAGCCAAAAAAGCCTTGAAAAACCTTCATTTTTGGCCTGAAAACCCATTTTTTACACTAAGGCCTTAAGCCCCTTTCGGCCTTAGCCCTGGCCCCTTTTTCGCATATGACCTCATCCCGCGACCAGGAGCTAGCCCCCATCGCGCAATCGCAATCGGGGTTTATAGTTTCTTTTTTAAACGTTTATTCTTTCAAATCTTCCGATGTGATAAGCCTTTCTCCCCCGATCGCCGATTCAATCTCGACCGTTGAATCCACAAGAACCAACGGTCAAGATTCAATCGCGCTTCACGTGTTCCTTTCCCCTCTTCAATTTTCCATCGGTCACCGAATAGATCTCCACCATCGATCATCCTTCACATCGAATGGCCAATGTTCCATCGCATCGCTCCATTGGTTCTCCATTTCAATCATCACTCGCGCCCATCAATTTGATCTTGACCATTGAATCCACAAGAACCAATGGCTAGGATCTCATCGTGCTCCGCCCATAGCCCTCTATCATCTCCCCTCCGGTTAAATCCTGACCGTCGATCATCCTTCAGATCGAACGGCCGTGCTTAATTGCACATCGCAAACTTAAAAAACCCTCGTGCTTTGGCCTCCTTCCTTTCTCTGATCTGATTAAATCCCCACCGTTGATTTCCTCAAATCCAACAGTCCACATCACTTTCACTTTCAAACCCCGCCCTTCTCATTCTCTCCCGTCGACAGATCTCCACCGTCCATTCCTACAGATCCAACGGCCAGGATCTATCCCACGCACCTCAACCCCACCACACCTTCTGTCCGTGCAACTTTCCCCATCGCATCCATTCCGCACCGTCGGATTTGGACTCTCCAATCCAACGGCTGATAAAGTATTTCGCAAAATTTTTCCGCCTACAGTTTAATCCCCAAAAATTTTGCGAAATGGGCAGTATTCAAGAGGACACGTGTCAAGAGATGTATCGTATCGCATTTATTTTTTTCAATACCGTTTACCCCCTTTTTATTTTTCGAAAACCACCAATGGTTTTCCGCCTCACCACTCTTCTCCTCCACAATGTCTTTTCATTTTTAAATCCTAGCCGTTGATGACTCTAATCTAACGGCTCTGATGAAACCTCGCCTCCATCCATTTTCATCCATCTAACCTTCTAAGCAATTTCATGGACGGATCTCAGCCGTTGATCACCGATTGATTAATGTAAATTGATGGCTCCAACTTAACCTCGCGCCCAAACCAACCAAAGCGGTCTTAACCTATTTTTCACGGGATTTTCTTAACTTTTGTGTGTTTTTGTAGGTTATAAAGGTTTTCTCCCACAGTTTTAAAATATCACGCAGGCCATTACCCACGAAGAAAGAAAATCTACAGGGTCCAGACTATGAGTTTACCCATGCCTTATAAGCTTTGGGGATATCACGAAACCTTCTGCATTCCTACAAAACACCAGAAACACAGTGGGCATCAAGTAAGCAAAGAGTATCAGGCCAAAAGAGAAGATCAGAGCGAAAAGTGAAAATTAAAGATTGTAAAGAAGAGTTTAAAGGGATTAAGGCGCAAACTCAGGAATCAAAGGCCTAATCCATAGATAGGGACAATGTTAAAGGATGAAAGCCCGCAAAGATGAAGATCAAGGCTTAATGAAGCCTAAACACCATCAGAGCCAAATCAACAGAAACAATTCGAGCAGATCAAAAAAGTAGGAGCACAATCAAGCTTAAAACATGTTAAGGTACAAAGGGACAGAGCAAATATTAGTGCAGAATGTTGACTGACACAGTCATAACCTCTCTCCATGCACACAAGCCTTCCAAGTAGTTATTACACCAGGGAAACTGTAACAAATTGTCAGAAGCAGTTATTTGGAAGTATGGGAGTCCTCATAGTCCATTCTTCACTTAACTCACACCAAGAAGATAACAGTACCACTACAGACAGTATTTCTTCCCAAAGGACACTCCGAGGGTGTTTTATGTCATATGAAAGGGTCTCCACAAGCTACATAGTTATTGATCCTATCCAGAATTCAATGAAATGTTTAAGACACAGAATGGAGCATTCAAATGTTTTCTTCCATCCCTGGTGTTTATTAAAACTTTCCTCACCTACTTTCCTCATTTTTCCTATAAAGACTCTTTGAAGTCTCATTGTAAAAGGTTGGCATTTTGTGATTTCTAAAGTAATACATATTGCTGCTTTGAAGAAGCTTTGGTGTTCTGAAAGAGTGTGAAGATATTTGTTTTCTTTTGATGAAGGAGGCTGGGCCTTTGGATCCCTGAGCCTAGTTTTGGTGAAGTACTTCTTATTGTTAATGTTATTTCCTGTTTTCCACTTTGTTTCCATCATGCTTTGCTTACAGTAGAATAAAAAGTTTAGGCAGAGAAATGTATCTTAGATGCACCTCTGACATGTTTATCCTTCACCGTTTATATGTTTTCTGCTACTGAATGTGACAGGGTAGTCTAATAGCTCTCTTAAATATTTAGTTTGTTTTATTTCAGAAATGGTTAATTAAGTTGTACTAAAGACTATTTAGGCGTTCCCTCTCTCTTTACCACTGAATATTGTATCTGAAATCTCCCTTTGATTACTAATGCTTTCAGTTTGACAGAGGAACTTGTTTCAATCATACCCTTTGATAATTGTTGTAATTATTGTGTTAAAGGTCCCTATAATTGCAATATTAGATGTCTAAGGTGTTCCCTCTTCTTTGAATGCAATTGTGTGTCTTTTTTTATTAAAACTCTTAAAGGTGGAATTATAGGAGGAAATAGGGCGTTCCCTGAATCCTATACTTCATTTAGAGGGTTTTTGTCTACATTTCTCTTTGTCTTTGAGTGATATATTGATTAAGTCCAGAATAGTGAGCTTACTGGAGGAAATAGGGTTTTCCCCAAATCCTTTAAGTCATTGTGAAAGGATTTAGTTTGTTTTTCACTCTTAGTCCTTAATGTTCATTCCATTTCACCTATATTATTCAACAGTGCCTTGACCAAGTTAGATTTTCCCTTTGGTTTTCCTTCCTTCTCAATCAGAACTATTTGGATCTTCACATGACTCCATTGCCCAATGGCTTGTATATTCCCATGATTTATCTATACCACATGAAACATACTTGTCCAACCAAACAAAACAAACAACCTTGCACCATCATAACTAGCCTAAAATCAATTACCAACACTTTCAAGACATATCTTTATAGAAACATTGAGAGATCCCTCTCTGAGACTAGGAGGGCTAGATCCGAGCTCTAAATATTGGTTCTGATGTTGCCTTGTCTTTTGATTAGCCAATCCATCAAAACACAGGACCCCATCAGCTGGAATATGCAGTGTTTGAACATTCAGGACCTCAACAAAAATGCCAGTCAGATAATGATTCAGAGATCTTATTCTCTTATTCATCGAACACATCTGAAGCTGTAGAGTACGATGACTTGTCAATGGAAATCTTTCCAGCACGGATTAGTACATCAAAGAAGTCTAATCTGTTTCGAAAACTAAAAAAGTGGGCTAAAAGTAGTGATGATTGGCAAATATTACATGGTGACTATATTTTTAGAAGAACTCTGAGAAGGGGAAAATATTACATGGTTGCTTTTTGTTGACGAGGTACATATGGAAATGCTAGCAAAATGATCATTGCTGATTGAGGATGCCAAATTGTTAGACCATGCATCGTATTCTGATTTTATTTTCCTCAAGGAAAAGGATATAAATTTCATTGTGTATGCCCTTCCCTTTTCATTTTTCTTTTTGCTGGTGAGTAAATAATTCTGTATATATAAGAAATATTTTTGCAAAAGTAGGGATCCAGATAGAAATTTCCACTCCAAGGACAATCCTTTGGGCACACTTAGTGTCTTGATTTTTCTTTCTATATTTTCTGTCAGAGGCTAGTTGCTCCAATATGACAGTAATTTGAAGTCTTTTCATAATACTTTGTTACACATGACTTTCATTTTCTTCTTGCAGAATTTCTAGAAATGAATGGATATCTTGTGGACTGTTGTAAACAAATTTAGTTCTATTACCATGCTCAAGAGAATTTAATGTTTTTCATTATTGGAGGATAGAGATATACCATAAGAAATCGGTTCCGTGTTGTAGCCTTTTATTAAGACCTAAATCAGTTAAACCCTCGAACCTATTGCAACCCTATATTGAGGCTTGGTTATATTGAAGCCGCCATACTTTGGACCTCTTCATTGCAGTCTCAGGCCAGGGATATAGCTACAGGATTTCGACATATTTTATGCGGTGAACATATATTAAAATCTCAATTATCTCCTATTTACTGATGCTTGGACAAAACTTTCGAATTAGCTAAGTCACCTATTTTTATTTATGAGCTCAGGTTTAAGTTACAAGACTATGATAAGACTCAGTGACTTATGTTTCGTATACCAATCTAGCTTGTAAAGCTCGGTCCTGTGGAATTGAGCCCAAGAACACCTCAGACTTACCTTTGTGGAAGTAGAGTGGTGATAACACATATGTGGAGTATATTTGAAGGGTAAATTAATGCTTCCTTGGAGTTCAGATAGAACACATCTGTAGAAGTGTATACCAGTGTTTATTTGAAGCTCAAGTAAGACAGATTTGTGGAGGATTAAAGATTCAACTGTGGAGGGCTCGATGATATTGGAGGCATGAAAAATCAACGGTAAAACTTGAAGTGGTGACAATGGAGGCTTATACAAGTTGAGATGAAGAGCGACGTTAATATTACTTATTTGTATATGGAAAATATTACTTAAAACTAGCACATTTGGTGGAGTTTTTTTTAAAAATATTTTAAACCAAGTGTCGAAAGACCGACGCCTTAGATGTCGGAAGAGCGATGTTACTTTTTTTAATATTTTGACTTTTTGGTCGGAAGACCGACACCTTACACGTCGAAAGAGCGATGCTAATTTTTTTAATATTTTTACTTTTTCGTCGGAAGAGCGATGTTTCTTTTTTAAATATTTTTAACTTTTTCGTCGGTAAAGTGACGTTACATAAGCGTCGGACGCACGACATTCTAAACGTCGAATGATATTTCATCGGAATTGCGACAATTTGTAAAACATCAGAATTAAACGTTGGAATTGCGACGTTCTTTTGAAAACTTGAAAAGCGTCGGAAGACCGACAGTTTGTGATCGTCGGAAGATCGACAGTTGTGGTTCGTTGGAAGACCGACGCTTATAAAATGTCGGAATAGCGACACTTTGGAAAAAGTGTCGGTATTGCAACACTTTGGCAAAGCGTCGGAATTGCGACGTAATGGCTAACCATGTTTTGTCCGGCCTCAAACTGTCGCTTTTGCGACGACTATGTGTCGGAATTGCGACGAAGTGGCCGTCGGAAATTGGGCCAAATTTTCTAGTGCAAGAATGATCATCAAGATGATATTTTGATACTGTGTCTTTATGTTGATGACATAATTTATACAGGTAACATGCAGTTAGATGAATTTAAAGCTGCAATGAAAGATGAATTTGAAATGACAGATCTTGGATTAATGATATACTTCTTAGGTATCGAAGTGAAACAAACACAAGATGGTATGTTTATGAGTCAAAAAAGGTATGCTATTGACATTTTGATTTTTTTTAAGATGGACAGGTGTAAACTAGTGGATACTCCTATTGAAGCTGGTACAAAGTTGAGTAAAGATGATGTGGGTACTATTGTTAATGCGACTTTGTTTAAGCAACTTGTTGGTAGTATTATTAGAATCAAAGCTCGGAATCTCCACAATTCTCATTTTTAATTCTACGTTTCGAGTCTAAAACAAGACCCATCATCAGGACAAATCTGCAAAAAAGAGAGACAATTTGTGTTAAATAAATAGTGGAAAAATGACAAGAAAGAGAGCCGACCAGATAACAACTTAATGCTTTAATTTCTAAATAATTTCATTTATTTTTAATTTATTTATATTTATATTATGTTGAGTTTTAGTTATTTTGTTTTATAAACGTATCATAATCATTATTATGATGCTTTGAGTTTTAATGCTAATAATGTTTAATATTTCTTATTATTAATTATTTATCCCTTTTTATAAAGTCTTATGTTAATTTAATTTTAGTTTAATTATTTTATTATGTTTATTATTTTTAATTTTCATAAAGCATTGTTTTAATAATGTCAAATTGTAGCATTTTCTTTCTTATCCCAATTTTATGTAGAGAGGTCCTAGTAGATTATATTAAATGATTAAATGGTTTGATTATTATTAATTTTATAAGACCCTATGTTGGTTATCAAACCAACATTGGGCATGCTCACCAATTTGCAATATCTTTCCCTAGAGGGAAATGAGTTGTTAGGGAACATTCTAGTTCTTTTGCAATTATGTTTAACTTGATATTTCTCCATTTGGGGGAAATAAACTTAGTGGAAATATTCCAAATTCCATTGGAAATTGTTCAAAACTCCAAACACTCATTCTAGCTTCTAACAACTTCACTGGAAGTCTCCCCATAGAGTTGGGTAAGCTATCTCAACTTAAATTTCTATACTTGAAAGATAACAAGCTTGAGAGTGGCAGTAATACAAAATGTCCTTGCTTCTAGCTCTTACCAATCGTCCTCACTTACAAAAACTAGACTTGCACAACAATAAACTTAGTGGCACCTTGCCTTCTAAGATAGGCAAAATTTCTACTAATTTGTCATACTTATCACAATTAGGAAACATCCCTCCACATATAGGTAATATTACTAGCCTAACCTTTCTAAGTTTAGCAGGAATTATTTTAACTCATATCATTCCATCATTAAAAAACCTTCTAAAATTAGAAAGATTGTATTTAGGAAACAATATACTAGAAGGAAACATCCTAATGACTTTGAAAAGTTAAAATACCTTGGTCTCTTGGACATTAGTAGAAACATTCTCTCTGGAAGCATTCCCAATTCCCTTGCACCCCTTAAACAACTTAGAAGACTCACCCTTGATCATAACCAGTTATCAGGAAACATCCCTACCAACTTAGGAAACTGTATAAATATAGAATTGCTAGACTTGTCTCACAATATGCTCATTGGAAGCATACCACGAGAATTTGTTGAACTTTATAATCTACACTTCTATTTGAATTTGTCTTATAATTTCTTAGAAGGCTCCTTGCCCATGGGGACTGGTAAAATTGCAATGGCTCAAGCCATTGACATCTCTTCCAATCGTTTAACTAGGGTCATTCCACCTACACTTGGAACCTATAGTGAACTAGAATCATTGAATTTATCCAGAAATTATTTCCAAGGCTCTATTCCAGTTTCACTTGGAAATTTACAAAGTCTTATGAACCTATATCTCTCTTCCAACTCCTTATCAGGTGCAATTCCAGTGACACTCCAGAAGTTGAAAATGCTTCAGTATTTGAATGTGTCTTTTAACAATCTCATAGGGGAAGTTCCCAAAGGAGGAGTTTTTGCAAATTGGGCAATCATCATGTCCTTCATTGGAAATCCTAGCCTTTGTGGACCATAAGCATTCAAATTACCGGCATGTCCAACACCAAGAGATCATTTTGCATATGTGAAAAAAGTATTGTTTCCATCGGGTGGAGTTAGTTCTTTTATACTATGTTGTCTACTTTTTGGATTCCTTTGGAGAAGGAATATGCATATGGAAACCTTTGATTTTTCACAAGAAATTTTCCAAAGTTTGGAGCACAAAAGGATCTCATATCAAGAGCTTCACATAGCAACCAATGGATTTTCCAATACTAACTTGTTGGGAACAAGTAGTTTTGGCTCTGTTTACAAAGGAATACTGAGTGATGGCACAATTGTTGCTGTGAAAGTTCTCCAGTTGCAAAATGACCAAGCTAAGAAGAGTTTTAAAGCAGAATGTAGTGTCTTGCAAAAGGTTTGACATCAAAATCTAGTGAGAAACATAACTCATGCTCCAACCTCAATTTCAAAGGTCTAGTGTTTCAATTTATGTCTAATGGAAGCCTAGACAAGCATCTCTATCATGATAGGGATGAAAAAAATGGAGAGGATGTTTGTGACTTGGTATTAAAGACAAGGTTGGACATTCTCATAAATGTGGCACATGCCATGGTATATCTTCATCATTATTCTCATGTGCAAGTAGTGCATTGCGATATAAAACTTAGCAATGTACTTTAGGAGAGAGACATGACAGGCTATGTAACAAATTTTGGTATTTCAAGATTAATTGGTGCAACCTCTAGCAATTTAGTTACTTCAACACTTGCTTTGAAAGGATCCATGGGCTACATTGCTCCAGGTTTGGTTTTAGTTACTTTGCATTTTATTTGTATTTTCTCATTAAAAAATTTATATACACTAGTAGAGTAAAAGATGATGAATGTTACATTTAATGCAGAGTATGGATTGGGGCAAACAGTGTCTACTAAAGGAGATGTTTACAGCTATGGCATTTTATTATTGGAAATGCTTACCAGGAAGCGACCAACTAGTGCCATGTTTGTTGGGGACCTAAACTTGCACAAGTGGGTGAGTTTGGCATTTCCAAACAGAGCGAATGAGGTAATTGATAACAGTCTTCTTAGTGAGATGGATAGAGATGATTTTGATGAAATTAATGTGCAAAATTGCCTACTTGCTTTGCTACAGCTTGGTTTGCTTTGTTCAAAAGATTCACCTTCAAAACGGCCAGCTATGAGTGACATGGTAATGGTGTTGGAGACTCTCAAAGAGGATTTAATGGAAAATCCAGTTGGTTCTAGAATATTAAGACAAAACATATCCAATCTACTTGCCAATGCAAATGCACCAAAGAATGATGCCTCTACAACAAATAATCAAATCTCATCTTCATTTTAGTTTGTTAAATTGTAACAAGAAAATATTTCAGTCCTGGTCATTATTATTCTTATAATGGGAGAAAAATGTATACTTCTAGTTATTGAAGTAAATTTGTATTAGCATATAATATATTATGTATATATGATTATTGTCAACAAGGAAAATAGATGATTTAAACCGCTATATAGAATGACTTTCAATTAGATATATGGTTTTATTTATTGCAACTTTTATATATATATATAAAATAGATGATTTGAACCTCTATATCGAATTTTTCAATTAGATATATGGTTTTATTTATTGCATCTTTAAATGAAATAATTCTATTTAAAATCCAACAAAGACTTTGAAACATCAATTTTAGCCTATTGAAATGATGTTGAAAATGTTGCAAAATGCAATGTTAGAAACACTTTTATTTATTTTAATATCTAGCTCTTTGTGAAGGATGTGGTCAAAGTTGGTGAATTAAATTTACAGGCGTTACAACCTGGTTTACAGGACCTTTAACCTGCAACCGATCTTACGGGCCATTTAATACCATACAGCAGAGTGTTTGTTTGGCACAGTTCATTTAATATCCTGCAATCTAGCTGAGAAGACATAAAATAACCTCTGAGGATGGGAAAGTTCTCCTTCCTCACTGGTCACATGGTGGACTGTTCCGTGCTAATTCAGACACAACTATTACTTTCGAATGTTGATTTAAAATGCATGAACGGTTTTACATAAAATCCAATTTTTAGTAATTTATAACACCACTGCAGTTATGCTCTCTGCTGCTCTCTGTTTCAGAGGGATTCTTAAACCATTAATCCATTCAGTCATATGAGTTAAAAGGTCTATTAACTGTGGCCATGAGGATACGCTTTCATAATTTCCTGCGTGGAATGCATTGCAACGACTCACGAGTTCTTATTTGAGAATTCTACCCGGAATTAACGATGCAGGTAACCTGTTTAAAAATTTTGTAGCGCAGAGAGCTTGCAGAGTGGTGTCCAATGTAAAAGCTTTCGAAATATCAGTTTTTGTCCTGGTACAAAATATAAACCAGATATGTATTTTTCTTGCTGAAAAAGAGTGGTGTCCATGTGATTTTTTTTGTGGCAGGCAACCTGTTTAAAGCTTTGTGCCGCAGAGAGCGTGCAGAGTAGTCTCCAATGTGAAAATTTTGACAAAAATTGTCCCAAATTTGTGTTTTGCCTCAAAGAATAAGAAAATTCAAGAAAGATCACGTCAAATTCATATTTCTCATGCTGTGTTAGTGACCGAATGCATAGCTTCTTACATGATCAGTCTGGTATCATGTGAAAATTTTGACTAGAATTGCTGAAAATTTGTGTTTTGCCTGAAAGAATCTGAAAATTCAAGATAGATCGCGTCAAATTAATAGTTCTCATGCTATGTCAGTGATCAAATGCATAGCTTCTTGCATTATCGGTTTGGTATCTTGCAAATTACAAGATTCTTTGAAGTCTGGAATAGGTGAACAGATATCTCGCGGATTGGCTTCCATGACTCAGTAACTCATCATAAAAGCGAGCACAGGTACTCTGTAACTCGTCATCACAGCAAGCACAGGTATTCGTTGCAGGACCAAAGTTAATTGTCAGATCTTGTTTTCAAGAATAAAATTGCCATTTCTCACATCTTATTTTCAGGAATAAAATGTTCATTATCATTGTCATATCTTATTTTCAGAATAAAATGTTAATGACTAAATTGGATTCTTTTATTGCCAATTTCTGCAGAGAAACAGAGAAAAGAATTGAAGATAGGTTGAGATTTAAGGTCTAATTAGGAATTCGTTAAGAAACGACCATACCTTACTGCTATGCCATTGCAAGAAGTAGAGCTGGGATACAACCCTCTGAACTGTGCTGGCTTGTTTACTTGGTTATCACGCACTGTAGTATTTTCTTGACTAAATCGGCTAAGCAATTGTAGGTGAATGGACAGACTCTTACTTTTCTAGGGTATTTCTTCAAGCCTTGCTTGCTGTGTTGCAGGGGTTTTAGCCAATTAAGCACCGCCTGTAATAGCAATTAAGCATCTTTCTCCCCCACCTTCCATGGAAAATCCTTTTGGTAGTTTCGATCCTTCGTCGAGATAAAGATCAGGTACTCGGAATGGACCTATGGAACAGTCGTACCTCACCAACAACGCTGAGCAATTTATATTTACTAACTTACTCCATGGATTTCATTGCCAATATATAAATAGTTTTACATAATATTAACTTACTGGTTTAAATATTTCTATATTTTTAAAATGTAATTTTAAAATTTAAATATTTTTATATTTTATGTTGAAGTTTTCTCTAAATAATTTTAGATAATATTAATTTAATAGTTTAAATATTTTTAAAATGTAATTTCAAAATTTAAATATTTTATATTTGAAATTTTCTCGAGAATGAATTATATATGAAATTGAATTTATATAAATTTCAGTTTCAATCCATTTACTTCATCTTTAGTTTTATTATTTCAATATTGGTTTATTAGTTTTATTGTTTCAATATTGGTTTATATAAAATTAAATTTATATAGAAATTTTATAATTATATAAATTTCTTGTTGTCATTTGAAATATTTATAAAAAATTGTGTATATAAATATTTGTTTGTCAATTTTAATATTTTATTAGTGATTTACATAAAATTAGACGTATATAAACAAATCAATTTGACTTTGTTTAAGTTTTCAATAACTTAACATTCATGCCAGGTACTCCAACAACCACATATTCGATAGAATTTTTAAAATTTATAGTGGAGGGGGAATTTTCCATTTCTCACAGGGCATATGGTGGACAACCACATATTGAATTGAATTTTTAAAATTTATAGCGGAGGGGAAAGTTTCCCTTCCTCAGTGGGCAGTGGGCACATGGTGAACTGTTCATGTGGATTCCGACTCTACAACCATGTTGTTAAGCCGTTAACCTCTATGTTTCGCTCCTACTACTCTATTATGCTTACAATTTTCATGTGAAATGTGCTTTACGCTATAACTTGCTAGAGTCCAAAGATTTTCCAAGAATACCTCCCCCTTCGCCAATTCTAAAGATGTGGGTGTTTTTGGTTTTATGGGTTCGATCTCTTTCAAAAGTTGAAGGATATTCGACTTATAGTTTCTATGGAACTGTGGTTTAAGCTATAGCTTGTTGGAGTCCATAGATTTGTCACGAAAACCTCCCCTTGCCACCAATTACAAAGACGTGGGTGCTTCGTGATTGGTTTGATGGGTTCACATTGTTTCAAAAGTTGAAGGATATTAGTGAGCAATTGACTGAGTTAAGTTGCTCTCGAACTTCTATGTTGGTCCTATAGACTTCTTTTAACCGTATAATGGATCCTCGAGCAAAGACATTTAACATAAAAGAAAAAAGATAATAAATAATAAATGCATCAAAGACTATTACATTTTTTTCCTAAATGAAATTCTTTTGTTGTTGCAAGATGAGATATATGCAATTTTAGTTCTTTATTGTTATTTTACTTCAAATTAGTTATATTTAAACTAAGTGGTAGGTACTAGCTACTATGTAACACTTGTTAAATAATATTTTTTGTTGATGATGTCATTTGTCATACGAGAGTTTTTATTATGAGGTCTTCCTAAATCTAAATGAATTGTTAGGCACCATTCTCATTTTTTTGGTAAATATCCTTAACTTGATAGTGCTTGATTTGATGGGAAATAAAATTAGTGGAAATATACCAAATCCCATCCAAGAAATTGTTGAAAACTCCAAATACTCATTCTTGAGGACAACAAATTCACTAGAAGTATCCCTGTAGAGTTGCGTAAGTTATCACTCCTTAAATGGCCAAGCTTGAACAATAATGATCTTGAGAGTGGTAGCAGTACAACAATGCTCTTGCTTGTAGCTCTTACCAATTGTTCTCAACTGCAAGATCTAGACTTGGAAAACTATAAACTTGGTGGCATCTTGCCTTTCGAAACAAGAAAACTTTCTACTAGTTTGTCTTACTTATCATTATCAAGAAACATGATAAAATGAAATATTCCTTCACATATAGCTAACCTTACTAACCTAACCTTTCTAAGTTTAAGAGGAAATATTTTAATTGGTATCATTCCATCATTAAGAAACCTTATAAAAATATAAATATTGTATTTAGGAAAAAATAGACGAGAAGGAAACATCCCTAGTGACTTTGAAAAGTTACAACTTGCTCTCTTGGACATTAGTAGAAACATTCTATCTAGAAAGATTCTCAATTCCCCTACATCCCTTAAACAACTAAGAACACTCATCCTTCATCATAACCAGTTATCAAGAAGCAAGCCAACTTAGGAAATTGTATAAATTTGGAATTTCTGGAATTGTCTCACAATATGTTCATGGGAAGCATACCACAAGAAATTCTCGAACTTTATAATCTACACTTCTATTTAAATTTATCGTGGAATTTATTAGAAGGCTCCTTGTCTATGGGGATTGGAAACATTGCAATGGCTTGAGCGATAGACATTTCTTACAATCATTTAGTTGGGGTCGTTCCACCTACACTTCGAACATGTAGTGAACTGAAATCATTGAATTTATCTAGAAATTCCTTCCAAGGCTTTATTCCAGATTCACTTGGAAATTTACAAAATCTCATGACCCTAGATCTCTCTTCTAACTCCTTATCAACTGTAATTCTAGTGACACTCCATAAGTTGAAAATGCTTTAGTATTTGAATGTGTCTTTTAACAATCTCACAGGGGGAATTCCAAAATGAGGATTTTTTGCAAATTGGACAATTGTCATGTCCTTCGTTGGAAATCCTACCCTTTGTGGACCACAAGCATTCAAAGTACTTGCATGTCCAACACCATGACATCATTATGAGTATGTGTTATTATTTTCAATTAGTGGATTTATTCCTTTCATGCTATGTTGTATACTTCTAGAATTTCTATGGAGAGGGAATATACACATGGAAAAAATTGATTTCTCACCAGCCATTTTTCAAAGGTTGGAGCACCAAAGGATCTCATATCAAGAGCTTCACATAACAACTAATGGATTTGTAGATACCAACTTGTTGGGAACAAGTATTTTTGGATCTATTTACAGAGGGATATTAAGTGATGGCACACTTCTTGCTCTGAAAGTTCTCCAGTTGCAAAATGAGCAAGCTGAAAAGACTTTTAAAGGATAATGTAGTGTCTTGCAAAAGGTTCAAGATAAGAATATAGTGATAATAATAACCTCATTTTCCAAAATCCATTTAAAAGGTCTAGTGTTTCAATTTATATCTAATGTAAGTTTAGAGAAACATCTCTATCATGGTAGAGATGAAAACAATGGCGAGGATGTGTGTGAAACGAGATTGAAGAGATGATTATAAATTCTCATAAACGTGGCACATGCCATGGTATATCTTCATCATTATTCTCATGTGCAAGTAGTGCATTGCAATATAAAACCTAGAAATTTACTTTTGGATGAAGACATGACAAACCATGTAACATATTTTGGCATTTCAATATTAATTGGTGTAACCTCTAATGATTTATTTACTTCAACACTTGCTTTGTAAGGATCCATGGGCTACATTACTCTAGGCTTGGATTTTAAATAAATAAATTTTATTTGTTTCTTCTCATTAAAAATTTTGTATGCACTAGTGGATTTAAATATGATGAATATTACATTTAATGTAGAGTATATATTGGGGAAAACAATGTCCACTATAGGAGATGTTTATAGCTATGGAATTTTGTTATTGGAAATTCTTACCAAGAAGCAACCAACTAGTAACATGTTTGCTGGGGAACTGAACTTGCACAAGTGGGTGAACTTGGCATTTCCAAAGAAAGTGAATGAGGTGATTGACGACTGGTCCTAGAATATTAGGACAAAGAATATCAAATCCACTTGCCAATACAATTGCACCAAGGAATGACACCTCTACATCAAATGATCAAATTTCATCTGCATTTTAGTTTGTTAAAATTGCAACAATAAAATATTTTAGTCATTTCCATTATTCTTATGACGGGGAGAAAAACACTTCTAGTTATTGAAGAAAATTTGTGTTAGCATTTTTATCTATATGTGATCACTATAAAAAAGGAAAATAGATGCGTTTGAAGCACTATATTGAGTGGATTTTAACTAGGCATTTGGTTTCATTTATTCCATCCTTTATCTCAATATACATGTCCATGAAGTAAATTTTCCAGAAATTGATTGTATTCTTTTGACAACTATAGATGAAAGGATTGCTATTGAAAATTCAGAAAGGAATTTGAAAGATGAATTTTGGCCAAATGAAGTGATTCCTTGAACCATTTTGAAGTCTAATTAGATTGTTGACAATGTTAGAAAAATGTAATTTTAGAGGATTTTTTTTTAACATCTAGCTCTTTGGGTGAAGGATATGATCAAAGTTGATGAATGAAAACATGTGATTTGATTCACTTGTGATCAAATTTTTATATCACACAAACAAAAAAACATATAAGTGGGGTGGGACTTTTCTGGAGTCTTCAAACAATGATTTTCATATCTCCACCATGATTGATAGTGGTTTTTTTTCAAAGTGAAGTACAACTCAAATATTCAATAAAAAAAGGCCTAGGTTTCTTAATAATGATTTTCGGGATAACAATCACAACATTTAATATTTGGTTTCACCAAAATTATATAAAACAAGAAAAATAGCTGCAAAGTAGGTAGTACCTACCTAAAAATTATGTTTATGTTATTTTGTCATAATTTTCATAAATAGCCTAATTAGATAAATTTAGTTTTCAACCACTAATCTATGAGATGATGCCATTTTTTTATGCAAATTGACAATGTGTAGAAGTGAGAACCGTGTTTCCATATAGTCATGTAAATATTATTAAATCGATGTTTGATTTTTCTTTTCCGAAGAAGAAAAAAAATAGAAAACACCCTCTTATAATTATTTTTCTTAATTGAAATGAGATCATTTTTTTAATTTGTAAGAATTACCATATTTTTGTAGATTATGAATTACCATATTTCCACTCAGTCACTAAACATTAATAAAAATATATTATTTTATCTTATGTGAATGAATGCCACAAGATATTAAGTTTGGTGAACACTCACTCGTTGATTTTGATACTCAGGATGAGTAGGAAAAACTAGAATGGCATTAAACAATGACATAGCTATGAAACAACCATATGTTCTTATTATCAATTAAAAATTAAATTATGATATTAAAAAAAAAAAAATCATTACAAAACATTTTATCATATATTGATTATATAAATTCTAAAAAACTTAATCAATATAAAAAAATATCCTATCAAACATCTAAGTGTGCGGATGTGGGAATGTGTGCACAGGTACAGAAGTGGGGATGTGTGTAGAAGAGGAAGTGTTTACATATATGTCCATAATATTCCTTCAATATAATGAAAATGACAGATCCCTTAAAAATTGGAAGATTGAATTGCATATAACGTAAGAGTTACACATTTATTTTTCGATATAATTTTGCATTAGATCATTTTTATTTTTTTATTTAAACCTAAATAAACAATAGTAATATATTGTCATAAATAAAATAATCAAATAAATTTATTTTCAATCACTAATATATGAGATGATGCCATTTTTTTATGAAAATTAACAAAGTGTGTAGAAGTGAGAATCATGTCTCCATAAATTGATCTAAATTTTAGAAGATACTCTCTTATTATTATTTTTCTTAATTAAAATGAGACCATTTTTTTAATTTTTTAGAATTACGGTAGTCTAGTAGATTATGAATTATCATAGTTCCATTAACTAAACATTAATAAAATTATCTCATTTTATCTTATATGAATGAATGACACACGCTATCAAGTTTGGGGAACACTATCACCTTTTGAGGTATTTAGAATTAGTAAGACAATGGTGTTAAACAATGTCATAGATATGAAACAACCATATGTTATTACTATCAATTAAAAATTGAATTATGATAATTTAAAAAAAAAATATTCATTAAAGAATATATTATCATATATTAATTATATAAATTCTAAAAAAGCTTAATAAATAGAAACAAGTTATCCTACTAAACATATAAGAAGTGTGTAGAGGTGCAAAAGTAGGGATGTATGCGGAAGGGGAACATGAAGAAGGGAAACTATTATGCAGGAGAAGCATGTGAGAATGGAAGTTTAAATTTGTATTCTTGCTCTAATTTGACCATGTTGAGTGAAACACTAGCAAATATACTCAAGCTTATACATAAATCAGTCAAAACTGGTGCTTATGTAAAAACAAGCGTTGCATTTAACTTTGTTTTTGATAAATGATTTTGAGTATAAAACTGTTTCAATGTATATTAATGATTTGAATGAATGTTAGATGAAGCTGGTGTTTATAAATAGAATCATTAGATTTAACTAATAGGCTCCCTTCTTTACATTGCAAGCTATTTTTATACGTGAATAAGTATTGCATATAGGGTAAGCCGTGATGAATAATTTGATTATTAAAATGTTTCAATGTATATTAATTATGTGAATGAATGTTATATACAACTAGTGTTACCATTTGCATTAATGACATGTTGAGCTTGAAAATGTTAATGGCATTGAAAAAAGATAAATTTGTTTCTATTCAAGCATATGGTTGTTTCTATTTTGAGACCAAATACTAAATGAATTGTGCCATTCATGGCTTAGACCTCACACCTATTTTTTCAAGAAATTGAAATCATAAGTAAAATGTGTGGCAACAAAATGGTAACACAACTTTTGTAATCTTGGTTTGGAATTTGGAATTTTTATTTTTTTAAATCTTGGTTATAAGTGTGGAGTTTTGATTTTTTAAATCTTGGCTTGGAATTTATAGTTTTGAATTTTTAAATCTTGAATTAGAATTTGTAATGTTCATTTGATAAAATATTTGAAACATTGGTTGAAAATTAAGATGAATTTTTTCATGCATCACATTAAAAGGATTTCATGTTGTGTATAAGAAGTATTGTGTGAAGGATGTATTCTTGGACATCTCCATCCTACACAAAATATTCATATGTTTTGAATAGAAGATAACTTGAGTAATAAGGAAAGAGATGTTCATAAGATGTCTACAATATAACCTAAATGGTAGATATTTTAAAAGTGTGACAATGTGGCTTGGCCATTTATATGGGATTTAATTTAATTTAATTTAATAGTTTATGGTAATGAATGATCCCTAATATAAGGATGTCATATTCCATCCAGTTAGAAGATGAGACTCATATAAGAATTATATAATACCTGTGTAATGACACTAAATTTGAAATCCAAACTTTAAATTTGAAATCAAATTACATGGAAGATTTTAAAAATTACTCTTCAAACATAAATTTAGGTGCCTCATTACTCCTACGAACAGTTCACGTGCCTCCACGTATTACGTCTTATCTAGTTCTCTAAATCAAGTTGATGTGTATTTACATAGTTGTCTAAATAATGTTGTCACACATTCACTGTGAGTTATCTAGTTAGAACACAGATTAACAATAGCTCATGTAGGTGGGCAAGTGGAATCAAACAAGTTATTTAGTTAAAACACAAATTAACAATAGCATATGTAGATGGGCAAGGGGAATTATAAAATATAAAGAATGGTGTTTAATGACATCATGCTAATCCCTTTGAAATATATTATGCCACTACTCAATGACCTTGGTGGAATGTTCAAGAAGATATTGAGAATTTTTAAGGAACTCTCAGGCTATATAGGGAAGGAGTTTTAGTGCAATGATGAGCATTGCTTGGATATTAATCGATGGATTTACATCAAATACATATCACTGGGCTAATCGATTTCCACTAAAATTATTGTTATATCAAACTTTTTTTACAAGTTATTATTTTTCATAGTGGATAAAAAATAACAGTTATTAATAAAATTAGTCTTCCGATGCAACTTTATTGGTAGTAGCAATGAAAATGAAGTATTATATGCCATGAAATTCCATATTCAAATCTTGGCATGTTGGACAACTCTTATTGGTGAATTTGGCAAGGAAAACAAACAAATATGTTTCATGTGCCCTTTTGTTTCTCTTCAAAAATGTTGACGACATTGTCATTGTTGTCATGTTTTATGGCAATTTGTTGTCTCTCCTGGTATAATTTACATTAAACATGATACATATTCTTTATTCATATACACTTAACTTTTGGAAAGGTATGAAATAAATTTAGTATGATAATCAGTCCATGAAAGTGGGTTTATAGATATAAAAATGTGTATACAAAAATCTAGGAAGTTGTATTAGAAGAGGTAGGTATCATAGAATGAATTGTTCAATGAAGACAAAGTCATTCTACGATGCCATAAACTATTAGCCACAAATATACGCAAAGCGAAATATTTAGCATTGTAAATGAGAATATTATCATAGGTTTGGATTAGTTATTTTCCTTGGTCAGTACTCAAACGCACTATATTAACTATTATAATAAAAAAAGGTAATATATTGTATTGAATTTCATACAATGGCCATAAGCTTATGACAACCTTTTCTTTCTAAAAATTTTAATTTAACTTTGAGTTATGAAAATTCCCTTATGCAACAATTCAATTTTTTTATTTGAGAGTTGTTAATATTCCAAAGGATGATAGTCTAACCAATAAAAAAATCTAAATTTGACTAGTTTATATTGAATTTCATTTTACTTAGAGAGCAGAAAATTTCCTTAACTATATAGCTTCTTAATTTATGTATAGAATTTCGTTGTGTTTTAAAGTTAAGAATTGAATCTAGAAAGAGTCTAACTTCCTAAAGTGTGTATAAAATTTCATTTTGGATGAATGGAAACATTTTTCTTTATCAAGGTTACTTAATTTTTTCATGGATATTTGTTGTAGTTTCTGATGTTAGGAGTTTAATTATATATAGAAATACGATAAAAATATTGGTAGAAAAGAAAACTACTTACAGATTCCAGAAGCCTAACAAGGCTTCTTGGGGCACTAGTAATAATAACACTTTGGATTTTATCATTTGTTCTATCACAGAGATAAGACAAAGCATAACAAGCATATAAGGTGATGAATTCCTCATTGGCATGAATAAACATGAATTGCAGCTTGATCTGCATCAAAATGTTTGAGACATTTCTAGTGATATAACACATTTTTATATGGCCACAGATGACGGGATCATATATCAAGGTCAATTTTTTCTATGTCCATTGATGATAAATTTATTAAAAATATCCTATATATGAGTCCTTTTTTAAAGATAAGCCAATAATTTAAGTGCCCTCTTATTCAAATGAGGGTGGTGGTTTGGTTCACCAAAAATTAGGGGAAATTTAATGTTACATTGGTCAACATTGAATCTTAGCATGCTTATATGGTTGAATAAAAGTGCGGCACCAAGGTACCATGGCGAGTGTCACACCCCCATGGTAATTGCGTGAATCTAAGCTTGTCAGCTCACTAAGATGTGCAACACTGACACATTTCTCCTTAAAGGAAAATCCAACTTGAGTTTACTTTGGACGAACTACACCTCTATCCTATGTCGAGATCACTATCATAACTTGCAGAATTAGTCTCAAGTAGTCCTAGTACAATAAAAGCTCAAGCATTCAACACTTAGCTTCTTTAACAATCTTGCTTCATTAACATATTACTTCGGTATAGAGTTCATTAGCTTTAACAATATAAAACTTCAATAATAACATATTGTTGACGGTGCTAGAAGCCGATAAGAGGGAAGGGGGTATCCCCAATGTGAAGTCCTAATTAGACCCCATATAATTTGGAATAGGAGTCCCCACTAGAATATGACCAGTTTCCAAAATCGATGGTCTCGAAGATGTGCCTTGGCTGCAATGAACACACAATATGACATATACATGGATTTGGTGATAACAAGTGTATGAACTTTGTGAGATATCAATTGCAATGGATGAAAGGTTCGTTCACATCAAAGGGGAAAAGTGTGGGCCTCTTGGAAGAAAAGAATAGTACTATATTAGATGATCCAGATTCTCTCAGCTATTGGAATTAACCAAGGTATTTTACTTCTCTGATGTTAGCAAAATTTCATGTGAAAGAGTATGAAAAACCACACGTGCATACTTTAAAAAAGAGGAAACATAAAGAAAACGATAAAATCAAAGAACACACACAAGTTGATAACGAAGTTCACCTAGTGTGAGTTACGTCTCTAGGCCCAATGTCAAGAGTGGGGAGGTTGCTTCATTAAACGTTGCAAGATGATGGGGAGGTCGCTTCGTATGGGCCCTCTTTCAACATGAAAAGATAATAAATTCTCACATGATGTGGCATACAAGTATCCTTCAACATAATGGTAACAAGGATATCACAAAAAAATAATCATCTCAACAAATCAAAATAAATACATGGCATCACTGCATCATATACCTCCACTTTCAGGGATGGCCTGAAAATGCACAACTCAGCTAAAGAAATCGACTGCACCGTTGAATTCGTGGCATGAAATCATGTTGAATGACTATAAACTCGATCCCTTTTTGACTCAGTGAAAATTTGGACCCTCGGGAATCTCAAAGGTTCCCCAAAGATTCATTCTCATTGGTTGACTAGAGGTATGCTACTCAGATGACAATTCCGAGTTCACCAATATGCTCCTTGTGAAAAACTAAGTAGTTTGAGTATAAAGTTGGCCTCGTTATGAAACTATCGAAAATCATCCCTTAGAGAATATTTTAGATTCCTCATGATCCAGAAATATTTCTCTCTGCAAGTTGACTAAAATTTTGTTGCTCATATCAGAAAATCGATCACGCCACCAGACTCCTGGAAAAATTATGGTTTGTTTGAGTATAAAGTTGACATGATTCTCTCACTGTGAAAAAATGGCCCTAAGAGAATCTTTTAGATTCCTCATGATTCCACAAAGTTTCCTCCTTGCAAGTTGACTAGAGATCTGTTGTTCAAATGAGGAATCTGATTACACTATCTGATTCCTTGCGGAAAACTGAGAAAAATTAGAATAAAGTTGATATACTTTTGCTTCTGTAAAAAATAAGCCTTCAAGAGAATCTTTTAGATTCCTCATTATTTCCATACGTTAGGGTTCCACCTCGGTTTGCATGGCGGATCTGGGTTTCATTCCCTCTCCTCCATTCTATGCCTCCCACTAAGTGAATGAGAAAACAATGTTTAAATATTATGTTGTCAGCGTAGTTTTCAAAGCCATATGGGTTGGTATCCTGGTTGGCTTGACTAATTTTCAGTTTTGGTTATAGGAGGTGGGCTGGTGAATTCCTGTCAACATTCATTTATAAAACATGTTTTTGTTTTATAATGAAATGAGGCCACCGGTTGGTGGGCTGACTCCGATCAGTGTGGGTTCAACTCCTGCTAGCCTCCATTATTGTGTGTCGTGTTATAACACATATATGAGCCATAACAATAATCCGCCATATTTTTGTTTTTGTTGAAGTTTGAATAACCATATGAAACCATATTTGATATACGGTTACAATTTATATGGTAATATATTTAACCATATATATTTTATTTAAAAACCATATGCCTTTTTGTTTAAATAAATTGTTGGATTATTAACTTTTAATGTCTTTTGTTGGTGTTAAATGGTTTAACCATATTTTTAATAACCCAAATGTATTGACATTTTGGCATTAAAATAATATATTTTGTCCCTTTATGGTTTTGTTTTGTTTTTCATGGGATTTTTAATATATATATATATATAGAGATATATGTTGTCTTTTCTGTAGGGGAATGGAGCCAATGATGGTGTGCCACATGTCAATGGCTCATTGGTTAGTTGGTTTCCATATGAGAAATGCAATTCCCGTATCCCCTTACGAATTGAAAACTTAAAACTATAATAAGTTTCTCATATGGACTTACAATGAGGTGTCGTTTGTGTCGTCGGAAAGCCCTCGCCGAGCTCTATGACTTGGTCCTAGTTTCATAAACTTGTGAATGCTTTTATTTTTAAATTTTTCTTGGAGCCACTTGGATCATTCCTCCCTACTGAGGAGATTTTGGTCCTCCAAAAGCATGAACACTATCTGCAATCTATTTTACTCCCTTATCTGTGCAACAAATCCTCAAACATGCCACACTTCCTTCTCCTTCAGCTTTGTTGAACAACTTTTCCAACTGGTTCTTGCATGGATTCTTTGTCCTTGAGACAGTGCTCTGGATGGGGCCTCCAACATGTGGCTCTTTGATGTCCATCTCTTTTGCAATTGATGCAAAAATTCTTCTTCCTCCAGACCTTCTTAACCTTATTCCTTCCCTAATGTGGATAATGCCTTTCACGTCTCATCCTCTTTCCTTATGCCATTCTTTTCCAACACTCAGAAACCACATGGTTATACAAGAAACAAAAACTACATGGATTTCTATGCCACAATTTTTTCTCATCATTAACAATATGCTTGTAATAAAAATGCATATTAGAATAACAAGACTTTTTATACCTCACTTGGTTGTTTTTAGTGTAATCCCAGTGACGAGAGCTTGCCTTGTCTCTTCTTTTGCAATGTGAACTATCATGGGAAGATTGGGATGAATTTTCAACATATTCTTTCCTTGTTGGTTTCAACAATGGCTTGGAAGCTTCTGCTGCCTTTGAACACTCTCCTTCAGTTTACCCCAAACTTGAAAATTGAGGTCTTTGTACAACCTCCAATGACTGAGTCATTCCTTGGGAATTAACACCAAGTCCTCCCCATTTATACCCCATCTTGGTAAGGAGTCTCATGTCAGTTCCTGAAATGGGTACCTCCATGATTCCAACATAAATAAAATCATGTGAAATGAAACCGAAGAACTAGCAACAATGTTTACCTCAGTTGTTGATTCTGAATCATGTGACGATGGCTTCACTAAGCCTTTGTTACACTTCAACTTTTCCAAGGCCTCTTCCGTGGCTCGTAACTGAAGTTGCAATTTTTGCTTCTCTTTTTTTTTCTCGTAGAAGTCTCCTCAATTCAACATCCTCTGCTTGAAGGCCCTGATTGATCTCCTCATCTGAATGATGAGAAGATGATGAAGAAGAAGTATATTCACTAGAAGATGGAGATGGAGCATCGTCCTCTACTCTCTCTTTCTCCTATTCCTCTATTTCCATTTTCTCCTCATAATATTCATACATTAAATCTACCATGTTGGCCATCTTGTAGAAGGCCTCATAGATATATATATGTGATCCTCCATTTTCTTTTTCTTGTTGCACGTTCAATCTGTGGTTATCATTCACACTCGAAATTTGCATAAAAAAGAAGATCAGAATGATACCAAACTTGATCCAGATTCTCTCAGCTACCGGAATTAACCAAGATATTTTACTTCCATGATGTTAGCAAAATTGCATGTAAAAGAGTATGAAAAACTACACGTGCATACTTTAAAGAGGAAACATAAAGACAACCATCAAATAAAACAACACACACAAGTTGATAACAAAGTTCACCTAATGTGGGTTATGTCTTTGGGCCTAATGTCAAGAGTGGGGAGGTTGCTTCATTAAATGTTGCAAGATGTTGGTGAGTACATGGTGTATTCTTTGTCATTACAAGGATAAAATCCCTCAACTAGAGTGGAATGTCTCTCCACAAGACTTTCTCCTATAGGAACTTCACTCATATGGGCCCTCCTTCAGCATGACAAGATAATAAATTCTCACATGATGTGGCATATAAGTATCCTTCAACATAATGGTAACAAGGATATCACAACAAAATAATCATCTCAGAAAATCAAAAGAAAGACATGAGATCATTGCATATATACCTCCACTTTCGAGGATGGTCTGAAAATGCACAACTCTACTAAATAAATTGACAACACCATTGAATTGATGCTGTGAAATCATGTTGAATGACTATAAACTCGACCCATTTCTGACTGAATGAAAATTTGGACCCACAGGAATCTCAAAGATTCCTGAAAGATCCCTTCTCGTTGGTTGACTGGATTTCTGCTACTCAAATGAAAATTTTGATTTCACCACTGCGCTCCTTGCGAAAAAATGAATAATTTGAGTATAAATTCGGCCTAGTTATGAAACTGTCAAAAATTGGCCCTTAGAGAATCTTTTAGATCCCTCATGATTCCACAAAGATTCCTCTCTACGAGTTGACTATAATTCCACTGCCTAGATTAGAAAATCGATCATATTGTCAGAATTTTGGTGAAATTCTGGTTCGTTTGAGTATAAAGTTTACATGATTCTGTCACTATGAAAAATTGGCCCCAAGGGAGTCTTTTAGATTCCTCGTGATTCCACAAAGGTTCCTCCATGCAAGTTGATTGTAAATATGCTTTTCAGATGAGGAAACTTATTACACCATAAGATTACTTGTGGAAAAATGAGAAAAATGAGTATAAATTTGATATACTTTTGCTTCTGTCAAAAATCAACCCCCAAGGGAATCTTTCAGATTCCTCATGATTCCCCTACGCCAAGGTTCTGCCTTGGTTTGCGTGTCATATCTGGGTTCCGTGCCCTCTCCTCCGCTCTCTGCTTCCCCCTAAGCGAATGAGAAAACAATGTTTAAATATTATGTTGTTGGCATTGTTTTAAAAGCCATATAAATTGGCATCCCGGTTGGCTTGACTAACTTTCGGTTTTGGTTATAGGAGGTGGGATGGTCAATTCCTGCCAACATTTATTTATTGGTGGGTCGGTCCTGACCGGTGCGGGTTCAACTGTCGTTGGCCTCCATTATGGTGTGTCGTGTCATGTTATAACATATATATGATCCATAACAATAATCTGCCATATTTCGATTTTTTTGTTGAAATTTGAATAACCATATGAAACCTTATTTGAAAAATGGTTGCAATTTATATGGTAATATATTTAACCATATATATTTTACTTAAAAACCATGTGCCCTTTTGTTTAAATAATTCGTTTCGTTGGATTATTGACTTTTAATGTCTTTTCTTGGTGTTAAATGGTTTAATCATATATTTAGTAACCCAACTATATTGACATATTTTGGCTCTTTATGGTTTTGTTTTTTTTTCATGGGATATATATATATATATATATATATATATATATATATATATATTCTACAGGGGAAAGGACCCAATGATGGAGTGTCATTTGTAAGTGGCTTATTGGTAATTTAGTTGCCACATAAGCAAAGCAGGGCCACATCCCCTATGACTTGCAAACTTCAAAATGCAGTAAGTTTCTCATACGGACTCAGAATGAGCCGTCGTTTGCATCGTCGGAAAGATATCGTTGAGCTCTATGACTTGGTTTTGGTTTCATAAACTTGTGAATGTTTTGATTTTTGCAGTTTTCCTGGAGCCGCTTGGATCATTAGAAGAGACACACGAGCATCATAAAGAATCATTACTTATACTACAAAATAGTTCACAAGATAACAATGAACATGATAACATAAACAAAAATCATTCAACAAGATATATAATAAGGCTAATGTATTAGTTCATTAACATTAATATAAATGAAACAACATACATCACAAACATATAAATAATAGTCTTACACCATTCACGATATATGCATGAAAGCGTGTCAGCTCTAAGAGCTTCTAATTATCAAGTGAAAGTTCCAAGCATACAATTACATTGATATGGAACTAGCCCCAATAGTGGAACATGAAGCAAACACTTGCTTCTCCAAGAATGATACTCTTTCTATGCTAGACTAGAGAAAACAAGGCTCCAAATATTAGGTTCCAAACCCCTTCTTTGAGTTATAAGGGTTTATTTAAAACAAATAAGATGACCCTTCATCTCCATTTGTGACCTTTGAGATTCCCTCACAACTCTTGGACATATTTTGTCTTTACTGTAAATAATGACTCTTCAAATTCTGCATCTAACTCTTGGACTTCCATTTACATAATTTATTTGTCTCTGCCTCATCAGGGACTATAACATTCACATTGAAGTCAAATTTCATTCCATGTATTATTTTGTTGTTCTTTTGTAATTTTAACTAAAGTTTCAGGAAAATGTTGAGTTATCCTATTTCTGCATGAGTTCAAAAATGATTTTCTAATTTTCTGGAAATATTGTTTTTAATTTTTTATTGGCCTAACAAATTTCAATGGGACATAATTCCCCTGGTGGAGATTATTTTATTTTTGGTATTTTTCAGTGCCTGAAAAATTATTTAAAAAATAAAAAATATAATTCCCAGAGTGGTTATTCCATCGGTGAGTGCTCTGACATTAATCCTCTAACATTAACATTCACACTGAAGTCTTAGATCTAACTATTATGGTACTTCTCTTCCCCATGATGACATAACTGACGTGGTTGCATGTTATTTTCATGGGCCGGGGGGGTTGCTATAGAAGTCGTTGTGCGAAGATACTTCAGAAATTTCTAGAAGTTGTTGTGCAAAGATATCTCTACAAATTTCCAAATCATATAATGTATGAATATTTATGGAGGATGGGGTATGCACAGGGAAAAAAACAGTATTAATGTGTTTTGTTGTTAGGAGCTTTTACTGTGTGGATTAAGAAGTATGTGCGGGAGATCCGTTGCGCAGAGCTTTTGATTTTAGAGTTATGAATCTGTGCGGAATGATTAATATTGTTAACTTCCATTGTGCGGGTTGGTGCATAGGCCATTGTTTAACTATTGATGTTAGTTTGTGAGAGGGGGGGGGGGGGAGGGCCGCTACACAAGTCGTTGTGCAGAGATACTTCTACGAATTTTTAGATCATATATCATATGAATGTTTACAAAGGATGGGGTATATCATTATTCATAGGTTTTACTGTATGGAGTTTGAAGTATGTGTGGTAAAGAATTTGCGTAGATATTTTTATTTTATAGTTATGAATCTTTGCAGAATGATTAATATTGTTGATTTCCATTATGTGGGGTGGTGCACAAGGCATTTTTAAATTATTGATGTTAATCTGTGGTATTTTTTGCGCTGAGTGGATAATTGGGATATATTGGAGGCAAATGTGTTTTCTATGAACAATAAAAAAATCTAGAAAACGGGGTATGTGCGGGAGAAAGGGGGGTTTGATGAGTACTCTAACATTGTGTTATTGCTTTGAGCATTGGTTTTAGAATTGAATATTTGCACACAATGAGGTTTGTATAGGAGATTTAATTGTGTAGAGATTTTATTAGGATGAGGTATTTTCAGAGTGGAAATTGACGTTAAACTATTAATGTTAATATGTTATTATTATCATGTTTCATTCTGCGGAGCTTTGATTGTATGGAAGATGGGGTATGTTTGTTTTGGGGAGAAATTAAGTAGAGATTTGAATTTATAACTATGAATATTTGCAGAGGACGGGGTATTTGTGTTATAATGGAAGCATTTTTTTTCTATTGGCAATAAAAACATTGGAAAATGATTTATGTGCAGTGTTATCCTCAGTGTCCCAAGGCTGAGAATGGAAACCAAAGGAGGTAACCTCAAACCACTTAGTATTTGGTAGCTAGCCCTACCAAATCACAGAGGGCTCTCTTTGTATCTTACAACCAACAAGGTGACTAAAGAGGGTAAAAATATATTAGGCTAGGTATTGAGCTCTAGGGTTTTGAAATTTAGGTTTTTTGCTAGATCAGGAGGAGAGGTCAAGGAAACTAGGTCGGATGTAAAATATTCCATTTGCAAGGATACAAAGGGGCATGGCAGGTATGTTCAATGACACTTTGAGATTTTCAATTATAGTGTAGGGTAGAAAATGAAAGGTTCAAAATGAGCATGACAAGCATGATTTCATTTATCAGAAGAAGAATAACAAAAACATGAAATTAATACCAAAATAGAGCTTAAAATTTGAGAATTATGTTTAACATCTTATAGGAAGATCACTGAAACCAAAGATATGGAAAGGAGATGAAATAATCATTCATAAAAGTCAATTATAGAAGAAAAAACTGCCACAAAATTATACCACATGAATCCCTATATAATAGCTGCAACTGGCCTTGTATTTCTAGAAAAATAAAATGCACACAAAGCTCCAAGCCTTCTACTCTCTGATGTCCAACCTTGAATCTAACTAAAAACAAGCTACATATATACCAAAACCATATTCCCCTCTCTCAGGGGTTGAATCCCTCCTGATAGAAACAATTTACACAAATTTCTCTAACCAACCCTAAGACTAGGGAGGTTAAAACAAACTCTCCTTTTAGACTTTGATTGACCTTTCTATCATTAATGACCTTCATAATTACATCTAATTTACATTAAAAAGCTTAATTACATACATATACATCATGTCAACTCAAAAAAAGAGAGATTACATCATGAGAAACCAAGTTTGATTGATAAAACTCGAAAATTTTACCTCTAGGGAAAAGCGTAGCACATTCTGAGAAAAGCATAGCACCATCTGGGAAAATTCAATGCTATCTAAGAAATGCACAATGCCAACTTGGAGGGAACTTTTGAGTGACTTACAGTGCTCCAAATCCTCATTTGAAGGTATCATTGGAAAGCTTAGGATGTCTAGTTGTACATAGAGTCCTTAAGCAAGAAAAATGGCCTCTCCAAGGTTGAGAAAAATGGATTCTCCCAAGGTCACTCTAAAAGTGCAGTTTCGTGGTGAAAATAGTGGTAGAAAGTGGGTTTTAGCCTGTTTTTTGCATTTTTCTTCCAACCAGAAAGCTGAAATAGAAAAAAAAAACTAGATATATGATATGTGTAGGTCATAAGCTATCTAAGAATGTAATTTTTTTGTGATTGGAGCCCTCATAAAAAAGCGTAGTGCCAAGGCGCTGCGATTTTGGCTGTCATGATTTTCCTATTTTAGCCAAAATCACCAAAATTTCAAAAAATTCAAAAAATTCTTCAAAATGGTCCAAACTTGCCCCTTTAAGTTGTAAAATGATGTGTTATGCAATGAGAGAGGCCCAAGCCAACAAATCAAGCTTATCCTTCTTCTTTTACTTAATTAAGGTTTTCCTCAATTTACTTTTCAAGTGTTTGACCCTAATTTAAGAAATCTTGTTTCTTGTACAGTAATTCATTTCCATGTGCCTCTGAAGGTTTTGTTCCTGTTTTCCTTCTTGATAAGCTTCTCCAAGTGAAAATTTACCTTTTCAACCCAAAATTCCTTATCTTGCTCAATTTCTGCTACAATCAACTCATCAAAATCCTCTTGACCTAGTGATGGAGATGGTTCAACTTCTTGCTCTTCTTGCCTCTTGAGACCTATTGTTCTTGGCCTCCTTGGTTTGATTTGAAATTCATTATCCTCAAGCTTCTCAACATCAATCACTGACTTACCTTTACTATCCTTCTCCTCCAAATATGCCTTAGGTTTGCTAAGCAAAAGTTGTTTTAATTGGAGGTTCTTGTTCTCCTGGTGAAGAATTGTAATCATGAAATTTGCCTTTGAAATTTTGTCCTTTAGCTCCCTGATTTAAACTTCCTTCTCCTTGATGATTTTCTCAGGTGACTTTTCCTCCTCATGCATCTTTATGTCTACAATTTCGATGTCAAAATGTACGTGTTCTTCCTCTTGCAATGGTGACTCATACTGATGTGTTGATGTCTCTTTTTCAACTGAAGTAGGTTGAGCCCTTTCCACACTACCAGGAGCAAACATCAACCTTTTTCCTCTAGTATATGTTTTAGTCACCTCAACCCTAGGTTTTCTTGTTACAAGTATGCTTGTATAACCCACTTCTAGTTGTCTTGGTGATGTCAAAAGTGTAAATTGACTGCTAGATCGAATTTGAGTAGGCAAAAGAGAGGTTGACTGCATGAATCCATCCCAATACAAGTTGACTTGTGTAAGCTGATGGAAAATAATGATTTTCACCAAGCCATGATGAAACAATATTGCTTGATGATCTTTCCCTTTTCTATGTACTTTTTATGCCATTTTTACCAAGCTTTTGTAGAGGAAGTGAGGTAGGTTAAGAGATTTAATGCCTGTGAAATGCATCAGTAATATAACATGGTACAAATATATCCTTCAAAACCTACCCTCACATGTGAATTATTTCATTATCATCTTCATGAGAGGCGCATAATTATCAAGCAAGTGTCTAAAAGGAAAAATATGCTTTGGAGCAGCTTTGTAAGGAGGCTTCAAAAACATTTTATAATTTTCAATATCTAGCTCTGTCCTTTTGAATCAAATCTCTCCATGGTTTGGGATCCAGCGGCCATAGCAATGACCTCTTCTCAAATATTAAAACCAAACCCTGTAATAGTTTCCTTATCCCTCCTTAGATTGGTAGCAAAGGTGCTTGTTAATTTATCATTGAAACCTAATTCTTCAATCTTTTGGCAGAAAATAAGGCAACCTGCATCTTGTAATGACTTCTTGAGAAATGGTGAAGCCATGATATCCTGTACTCTCATGGGTTCATATCTGGTGATATGACCTCCTTTATGCTTCCTCTGATCAGTGGTCTCTAGATCCATGTGAAACCCTAGCTCAGTAGGAAGGGGAATTAGGGTTTAGCTTTAGGAAAATAGGGGATTTGGGCAAGTTTTAGGAATGGAGGGAGATGAATGGGTTTGGGATTGTCTAAATCCTTTGGAAAATTTTTGGGGGTAGGGATAGATGTTAGGGAGTGTAAGGAGGTGAAAATTTGGGAAATGAGTGAGGGGAAAGGGTATAAAAATGAAAAACACATTCCTAGCCTAGGAAAGTGTAGTGTAAGCTAGGGCTTATAGGTAAATGAAGAAAATGAGGGAAATGGGCGAGGGGAACTGTCAAGAAAGGTGTATGGAAGGTGAGGGAGGGTATTTAAGCATTAATATTAGGGGTTTTCACAACAAAATGGATAAAAAAAATTATGAGACCAAAAGAGCAACAAACCCTAGGAGAGGGTGATTTTCTAAGCTTTCAAGCATTAAGTGAAGCTAAAGAGAGGTAGATGATGGAAAAATATAACCCACTTAATTTTTTTTGATGAGTTGGAACCTGTAGCTGATGAAGAAACCCTTGGAAAAGAAAGATTGTGCTATCTTGGGAAAAACGCAGCACCTTGGAGAAAAGCACAACGCAACTGAGAAATTTGGCACTTTTGGGAAAGAAATTGATTTTCAGAGGTTGGAAATGCTTCTTGCTGATGGATTTATGTCTCATGAGGGTGAAATGAGAAAATTATTTTCTCCTTTGGTCTTCTTATAGGCTATGATAGATTTTATTTTAGGTGGTGATGTGGCCCCACCTTGTCTTTTCACAAAATGACTTGGATTGCTAGTGAACTGCAGATTCAAACCTTATTATACATAATTATATCTTAATAAAGATCAAAATTCATTTTAGAGATCATTATAGAACACTTTTTCATATTACTACTCCCTTTAATGGCGACCTTAGATGATGACATGACCTATTTACATACATTTTATAATATCACCTAATGATGAAACTATATGGAATGATAAACAGAATGATAACCAATATTACCAAGACAATCTTCCAAGGAATAATGACTTGACCGTGATAATATTTATTGACATGGAGAATGAAGGGAGTAGCAATGACCAAGACGACTAACCAATGATCAAATTTTTATTTGAAAACCTATTTGAAACTATAAAATTTAGACCTAGGACCCTATCAACCATGTGAAAGAGCATAATTTGATCACTGGTGACTAACAATACTGACATATAGTAACATCGGCTCCAGCTAGGGATGGAAGCTCCTTAGGAGGTGTCAAAAACACCTTAGACCAAGTAGCCTTATCCATTGGTCATGGAGGCAAAAATAAAAAGCAAGGCTCGAAACTGAAATAACTCAACAAACTAAAATGACTTGACAAATTGAAATGAATTCAAAAACTCCTTGAAACAACAACTAATCAAAGAAACCTTATGGCCTTCACCTTGGGCTTCAAGCTTCCATGAAAACTCCTTCATATTTTGGCATCAAAATAAACTAGTATGTACAATGAAAATGAGAAATTTCTGAAAAGTTAGGTGAGGTAGTGCTTGAGGTGCCTACCATTTGACTGGTCCTCCTGAAAAAGCTTTTCCATCAAGTTCTTCCAACACAAAGGCATTATTCCCTCTGAAAGCCAAAATTCGGTATGGTCCTTTCCACAAGTTTTCAAACTTGCCATGCTTTCCTTTCTCCTTGTTCTCAGCATCCCATCGGAGAACTACATCTCCCACACTAAAATCATCTACTTTTGTTTTTCTATCATATATATTTTTTATCTTCTCTTGAAGCTTTGAATTATTTTGAAATACTTACTCTCAGGATTGTTGCAAATGAATCATCTAATTGATTTTCCATTGAATATCATTGGGCTCGCTTTCTACTTCCTGCAAAATTTTCATAACTGGGAAAGCAAGAGAAGTCGGAAAAATAATATCCACTCCATATACCAACTGAAAAGGTGACATACCTATGGAATTATTAGTGCTCATTATGTCTGCCCATAGATCATTGATCAAATTCTTGTGTCAATTCTTCTTATTGTATTCCAACAACTTTTTGATGATGTTTACCAATGATTTATTGGAATATCCAGCCATCCCATTACCTTGCGGGTAATACACTGTTGAGTTCTCGAGCCTTATGTGGTTCTTATCACAGAAATCGATCGTATTCTTGGATTTAAAGGTAGATGCATTATCTGTGATTATTTTTTTTGGACAACCAAATCGTGACAAATATTAGACTCAATAAAATTAATGATTACCGCATCCGTAGCCTTCCTAGTGGGGATAGCCTCGATCCATTTCATGAAATAATCAGTTGTTGTCAAGATCCACTTATGCTGAGCTGAAGATGAAGGGTGAATCTCACCGATAAAATCAAGACCCCACTACTGAAAAGGTTCTTGAACTGAAATGGGTTGCAAGGGCAGCGGTAGCAACTTTCTCTTTCCCTGAAAAATCTGACACTCATGGCAACTCATGACAGTTTTGTAAACATCTGAAAATAAACTCGACCAATAAAATACATCCCTCAATATCTTATTTGCTGTGGTATTCCAAAAGAGATGACTGCCACAATCTCCCCTATGAAAATCATTCATTACCTCCTTTTCCTCGCTTTCAACTAGACAATTCAACACGACTCCTTCAGGATCTTTCCAAAATAATGCATTATCAAGAATGCAATATTTCAGAGCTTTCAACTTAAATGATCTACTCTTACTTTTTGACACTTCTAGCGGAGGATTCAAATGCTAAAGTACATAAACAATGTCTGAATACTAAGGAGATGAAGTGAAAATCTGTGATACCTAAGGTGTCAAATCAACCACTTCTTCATCGAAAACTGTAGCAATGAGATTGATGTCCAGGGAATGAAAATTGGAATCTGCCATAATATTTACCAAACCTTGTCCCTTGATTAGCTTCGTTGGCTTAATTTCAAGGTCATACTCCAACATTGTAGAAATCCATTTTCCGCGCCTACCTTCAGGGTCAGGATGCATCAAAACATCTTTGACTGCTACATTCAGAACATAGGCAACAATATGCGAGTGGAGAATGTACACCCGAAAATCCTTGAAAGCTTTCACAAGTGCCAGAGCCTGTTTCTCAGTGATGTTATACCTTAGTGTGCATCCCTTATCGTTCTACTGAAAAATGCAATTGGTTGTTCTGTTTTAAGGTCCTTCTTCTGCATTAGGACAACAACCCATTGTGTGCTGAGAAGCAAATGAAAAAATAATGAAATCCATAGTATAATCAGGGTTGATCAAGATTGGAGCACGGGACAAAGAAAAATTAACGGAATTGAAATATTTCTTAGCATCTTCAGACCAATTTACCTCATTATCCTTCTTTAACATGTTAGTTATCTCCCATAAATGTTCAACGAGGTTTGGAATGAACCTCCTTAAGAAGTTGATCTTACCATTAAAGGACTAAATCTCTTTCTTGTTTCTCGGAAAATACAACTGCTAGATTGCTTCAATTCTTGAGGGATCTATGCGGATGCCATCCTTTGATATGATATACCCAAGTAACTTACCTTCTTCCATAGCAAAAAACTCTTTCTTGGATTCAACGAAATATTGAATTTCCTGCACCTTTGGAAAACAATCCTCAAATGATGCAAGTCATCTTCATCTGCTTGAGAGAAAATTGTTAAATCATTAAGGTAAATAATAAAAAATACATCTTTTTCATTTGCAAAAGCGATATCCATTGCTCGCTGAAATGTGGCTCTTGCATTTTTCAGCCCAAAAGGCGTCTTGGCATACATATAAGTACCCCATGGTGTCGTAAAATTTGTCTTCTCAAGATCATCTCAATCCATTAAAATCTGATTATTCTCTGAGCATCCATAAAGCAATGACATTCTAGAGGCACCAACTACCCTCTATAAGATGTAGTCCATATTAGGGAGAGGATAATTGTTCTTCAAGGACACTTTGTTTAAATTCCAGAAATTAATGCATAAATGAATTTCACATGTATTTTTTCTAACTAGAACAAGATTTGACATCCAATTAGAAAAGAGAAGAGGGATAATGATACCAACCCTATACAACCTATTTACTTCTTTCTCAATTGATGGAAGCAATCTCAGATTTATCCTCTTGAGATTTTGGTGGAAAGGCTTATGATCAGGCTTGATAGGAATAGTGTGTTGAATTATACTTTTATCATAAACCTTAAAATCTGAATAATCCCAAGCAAACACATCTGAAAACTCAGCCAAAAGTGTGGTGAATTTACCTTTCATTTGCAGAGTTAAGGATTTTGATAGCTTCACCATCATGGGCTTCTCAGATGTGCCAATGTTAATATCTTCAACTCCTACTTCAATAGGGACCATTGTTGGTTTCTTTGCGACATATTCTTGATCAAAGAGATCTTCCAAAGGTACAAGACCTCCTGGAATGGAATTTTCTTTCAGATATAAGACTTATAATTTTGTTTCATTAATTCCATGATCATCAAATACATCATCAATATGAGAAGTGACAAACTCTTCCTCCATTTGCAGAAAATTGTTTATTTTCTTATCATCTTGAAACACTTGCCAATTTTGAAGGTTATCTAGAACAACGGGACGATTCTTAGCATTAATTTCATATTTCCTGTTGGGATGTCTCATAATTCTAAACACGCTTGTTGCAATAGCAAGAGAATTAGAAATACAATTCTGGTTTCTAGGGATCATGGATAAAGTATATTTAGAAAAAGTTTTGAGAATATCTAAGACAACATTGTGATATGCTCGCATCCAGGAATTTTTGGCCCAGTATTCCCCTTTTAACTATTTCATTATCAACTCGGAGTCGCCATAAACTGAAATATTTTGAGCCCCTAGCTTCTTAAGAATATTAAGCCCAGAAATCAAGGATTCGTACTCAGCTTCATTATTTGAAAAATTAAAAGAAATTTTACATGAACAACACCTGAAATTAGGAGGAATTTCACATAACTGATTCATTGGGATATGAATCCAAATTCATATTCCAGCTCCTTCCTTTCCCACTGCTTCGTCAAAATCCATAGTCCAGAGACTCTTTTCTTCATCTGGAAGCTCAAATTTGTATGACTGATCTTCATTTTCTATTTGTTGATCTGTTGTCTCAACATGCTTTATTTATTTTATTGATTCTATTGTTAGCTTAGTTGATGTACTTGGCTGCAAATCAGTCTCTTTCTGTTTCGTCTTTTCTACATTGAAAACTTCTCCAACACTACCTGAAATTTCTGAAATTTCCTCATTCTCTACTAGCTGAATATCTATATCCATTGGAATATCATCATTAAACAAAATAAAAGACTCTAAGTCGGTATATACAGAGTGTATAGGGTGATTATTTGGTTTCTCTTTGCTGCTAATCATATACTTCATCTTTGTTTCTCGGTACAATTTTCTGAGCTGACCGAACATCAGTATAGTAGCATAAGAGAAATTGAGCTGCAAAGTGCCTTTCAGCTTTTCTCCCCATGATCGCAAGAGAAACATCCCGTACCTTGGAGGAATATCAACTACAACCACATCCATGAAGACATTCTTTTAGGGAATCTGATCAAGAGACACTACCAAGTCTTTAATAAGACCGAGACACCTCACTCTACCTGAATCAAAGGAGTAAAGGTCATGATATGGGTGAGTAATGTCAAATCCTAACTTGTCCATTATGGCTTTGGGAATGAGATTGTGAGATGCTCCAGAGTCTAACATGGAATTGTGAAGGATGGAATCATGGAATCTAAGACTGAGATAGAAAGGTGGGACTTCACTATCAGATAATTTTCCATCTACGGTTGGGCCAAACAACAACTCAAGGTGGTCATCACTAACATTCACCATATCAGATGTTTGGTCAGATTTGAGCATATTATCTACATGAAACTTATATTGATCATTCTTTAAAAGTTCAGTTAAAGGAATGGAAACTTTAAACTTGGAAATTTCATTCACTAAACTAAACAGAGTGGGATATTTTTCTACCTATTTGGAAGTGACATTCTTCCTTTCAGACTGTTCTTTGGCGGAAATATCCTTTCTCTGACCTATAGTTTTTGTTTCCTTGTCTTTCTTTGGATTGATCGTTGATGCCTCGTTTTTCTTTCTCTAATTTGTAGTAGTAGGCTCCTTTTATTTTTGTTTATTTGTAGAGGTCGATTTTTGGGGCTGAGTATCCTTTGTAGAAGTTGGCCTGTTCTGATTTGAAGTGATAGGCGCGTTTTTTTTCCTCAAAGTATACTTCCTTTGCATAGAGCTAAGGGAATTTTGGAAACCTCTCTGATTACCTTCCATCTCTGCTGTTATCATATCATCATTTGAAAGAAAAAAATTCTGATCATGAGATTGATCAACCTCAAGTTCTTGAGTGTATTCTTCATCTTCGATTACAAAAATAGGTTGCCCATCATTATCGAAAAGATGATTCTCTTCAAGAATCTCTCCTTCTTCTTCAAGTGCATGAGCGTACTTTTCTTGAAGTGGAGTTCTAATTTGTTGTTTTGCTTACTGATCCTGACCTCTCTGCTCTCTTTGTTTGATCCTGAGCTGAGGTAGCGTTTGTTGTTGTCCTCATAGATTAGGATTCTAGATCTTATTTTCTGGTTTCCTATCTAATACTGTCATCCTATCCATCATCTTATCCATAGTTCTGATCAAGGAGTCTAGCTTACCATCTGAATAAGTAGATGGCTCCTCTTTAATTGTTACCCTTCTTTCTATTTTCATTTTGTATTTCTTAATCATCAAATTCGCCTCCACATTCACTGCATTTCTCTACATCTTTTCGAGAGTTGTAGGACTCCTTTCCTTGAGCTGATATGCCATGGCGGGATCGAAATCATCATGATAATATAGCAAAGCCAAGCCAGGAGGAGGCTTGATTTCATTTGGAATTGAATTGTAGATCTTGTTGAATCAGGCAGTCAAATATTGCACGGACTCAGTGGGATTCCTTCTCAAAGCATCATATTCAACAAGAATCTGAAGTGGATTCTTATATTCTTCCCATTTGGCTAAAAAAAAATCAGTCAATTGTTGTGGATTTGCGACTAAATTTTGAGTCAAATTATGAAACCATGTCTTCACATCTCCTGAAAAAATTTGGGCATTGCCCTCATCTTGTTGGAAATATTGTCATTAATGGCAAAGGAGGCAGCAGATGCAGAGACAGGAAAAGAACAGCAGCAGAAGACAGCAGGTAATATTTACAGAGAGCAGCAGAGGTAGAGGCAGAAAATACAGAGGAAGAGATGAAACGGTCATGCAGTAGAGGCAGAGGTCGAGCAGCAGAGGTACAACAAAGGTAGAAGCAAAAGCAGCGAAGGCAGAAGAAGAAAGACAAAGGCAGAGGCAGAGGCAGAGTCGTTATCGCATAAAGGCAGAGGCAGAGATAGAACCGTTATTCTGAGAATCATTACCCCAGCCGAAGGATACATAAACACAATTCCGCGAATCGTAACCCAGGCGGGAGGATACATAATATTTCAGGAATCTTAACCCAAGCGGAAAAGTATATATATAAACATATATATATATAAACCTTATTTCGAGAATCGTAACCCAGGTGGGTGGATATATATTATTCCGAGAATCATTACCCAGCTGGAGGATACATTAAAGCGGAAACATAAAGCTTATATATATGTAGCACCTCATTTATGTTGCGCCTTATATGCAAAGGTCCAAACCATAGATATTTATATGGTGCGCAATATATAAAGGCAGGGTACAATGCATCGTGGGCCCGACGAGCAATGTTAGTCTTAAACCATTGGCAAAGTATACATATATATCAAACAAAGGGTAGCGCCTTTGTTCAATACATGGCCTAACTTTTGATCTATGTGGAGTATATATATATGTGTGTGTGTGTGTGTGTGTGTGTGTGTGTGTGTGTGTTGGTCTATAATATATTGACATATATATATCAAGATCAAATCTTATATAATGCATCTGTATGCGGGTTTATATGTTCAAAGGGCACTGGAATTTAAATGAATTAAAGGTGTGAATTCTATCAAATATATGTGGGCCCGTGAATTGAATACATCATAATATCTCTTATATTGTGGGACCCTCGTATAATCGCATCGGAGAGACTTATGGCATCGAAACTTGTTAAGAAAAGTTCCGATCGCGATTGAGTTCCGGACCCGATTCATTATACACGGTGACTCAAGTGTGTTTAAAGTCTGGCTTAAAGGTATGCCAATTGCATCAGAGAGACTTATGGCATCGGAACTTGTTAAGAAAAGTTCCGATCGCGATTGAGTTTCGGACCCGATTCATTATACACGGTGACTCAAGTGTGTTTAAATTCCGGCTTAAAGGTATGCCAATCGCATTGGAGTTAAAGCAGAACATCGGAACATACCATTGAAGGATGCGATTGCGATCAATCACATCGGAAAAATCACAAAGGTACCAATCGCAATCGGAAGAATACAATTGCGATCAATCGCATCGGAACAATCGCAAAGGTACCAATCACAATCGAAAGAATACAATTGCGATCAATCGCAAAGGTATCAATCGCATCAGAGTAAGGGAAGAACATCGGATCATAATATTGAAAGCTGCGATTGCGATTAATCGCATCACAACTATCACAAAAGACCTAATCGCGATCGGAAATCTTTGGATGAGGCTCATCGCAACGGAGAATAAGAAAAGTTCGGATGGTGGGCCCGAAAGGGAATTTTATATGTTAAACAAGCTTTTACTATTATGCCAAGAGTTGATTTAAGTTGTATTAAAAAGGCAGTTTGTATGTTAAAACTTATTATAATTATGCCGAGAGCTGAAGTTGTGTTATATATAAAAGGCGTTGTAGTTACACCGCGGCAGGGCACATATCAAAACTTCATTTTATTATTGTGCCGAGAATCAATTGGCCTGATATAAAAAGCACAGTTACATATGCATGACAGATGGTCGTTACTCTGTGATAGTGAATAAGGAAACAAACAGAGCCGAAAGGGACAAAGACATAGTCAAAGAAAAGAGAAATGCACAGCGAGCCAAGAGGCTGAATTAGTGAGCTGGAGTTTTCATAGTGATTGAATGTAAATTATTTTGTTTTATATTGTTTGTGATGCAAAGGCAAGTGTCCAAAGGAAAAAGAAAAATCCCATTGTAACATTGAAATTTGTACATATTGTTATAATTTTAAAAATGAGTTGGAAAAGGAATGAGAAGACAGAAGCCAAAGAATCAGGACTATTCACTCCAAATTCCTTGTGAAATACAACGAGTCATGTGAGGAACTCTATAAATAATATCAACTGGATATGCATAAAGGATTTTTTGGTTAGAGAGAGTAAGGATAGAGAATGAAAAATATAGAAGATTGAGGCAGAGAAGATAAGGAGGAGAGGATCAGAAAGAGATGCTACAGAATAGAGATGCTATTTGAGGTAAATCAGCAAACATTTATTGTGAAAATTGAGGAAGTTGGAGCTTCCCTATCAAGTTGAAGCTTGATAGCTGTCAATTGTAGCTGAATAAGGTTGGAGCCTCCTGTAGGTTGGTGCCTACAGAAAATTGAAGGGAGTTGGAGCTTCCTTGCAAGTTGTAGCTTGCAGAATTGAGGTTGGAGCCTGCAGAAAAATAGTGGTGAGAGGGAGTTGGAGCTTGCCTTTGCATCACAACAATAATAAGATGTGGTTTTCTCCCTTTATGGGTTTCCACTTATATCTGTTGTCTCTATCTGTGTTGCCTATGTGCTGAGATGATTTATCAAATCTGCTTAATGTTTGCTGCTCTCATAATAATTTTAATGTCACATTAATTTAATACTTGCTGCAACATATTAAGACTGTTCATATACTAAGGTTGATTATAAAATTAAGCTATAAATAAGCTGATGAAAAATTGAAAAATGCTCATGTATGTATTGAACTAATTCACCCCCCCCCCTCTCAGTTCAACTAAGAATTCAACAATTGGTATCGCAACAGGTTCCTTTGTACCAGTTTAACAACTGAAAGGAGATTCTAGGTTCTCAGGATGGCTAGTAAAGAAGGATGCTCAACCAATAAAGCCCCTTTCTTTACAGGTGCAAATTATTCATACGGAAAATCGGGGAATGAGGACATACATAATGTCTCTAGGAATAGAAGTTTGGGGTGTTGTGGAATTAGGATATGCCCCAAAGGCAACTGACTCAGAGAAAGAATCCAAACAAGATTTTGTAGCTAACGCAAAATCCATGAATGCCATCTTGAATGGATTGTGTGAAGCAGATTTTATCAAAGTAATGCACAAAGACACTGCCAAAGAGATGTGGGATACTCTGGAGAACATCCATGAGGGAGACAAGAAAGTAAAGACTGCAAAACTTCAAGTCTATAGAGCCCAGTTTGAGAACTTAAAAATGAATGATGATGAAGACATTGATAGTTTCTTCCTAAAAGTTGCAGAAATTGTTAACAATATGAAAGCTCTTAGAGAAACCATGCCAGAAAGTATAATTGTGCAAAAGATTCTAAGATCTCTTCCATCCAGGTTTAATCCCAAGGTGTCTACAATAGAAGAAACAGTTGATTGGGAGACCTTGACCATGAACCAGCTTCTTGGAAATTTAACAGCATACGAGATGAGGCTCCCACAGAAGAAGCCAAGTACGAACGCCTTTAAAGCAAGAAAGAAGAAAGAAAGAAAGAAGAGAGACATATGCTCTTGCTAGGATGAAGAAGAAACAAAATTTGTCGAAAGGTGGATAGAAGGCTCGAGTAAATGCAAAAGGCAAACTTCTTTCAAATACTTTATTTGTGGAAGAGTTAGACACTATGCTATAAGTGTCCTCACGAAAGTAAGGAATCGATCAAAAGTGAGAAAAATACATCAAGAAGCTGGCGAGAAGGAAAAGTTCGACGAAGCGTTCTATGCTCAGCAAGACAGCAGTGCATCTGAAGACTCAGATGAACCCTCAAGTGAAGAAGGAACCTCTGAATTCTTATTGATGGCCATAGAAGAACTTGAAGGACTCCTGCTAGAAGATGAAGAAGAAGAAGGGGAAATCGACCTTGAGAGGGAGCTAAGAAGTGCTCTGGAGGAGATTGATAGACTCAAACTGAAGTGTAGAAAACAAAAGGACATTCTTCTCAAGTATGTAAGAGAAGAACAAAACTCAGAAGTCCTCATGCAACTGAAGGTAGAGCTTGAAGAAGCCAAGAAGATAGAAGACATGTTACTTCAGCAAATCAAGGATAAAACTCGAGAACAAGAGAAGCTGGAAGAAGAAGTTGTATGTCTGAGGAAGAAATTAGAAAATTCTCAGAGGAAAGTATCTACAAATTCCTCTCAAACAACAAGCTCTAGTAAGTTGAACGAAATTATGGATGCTCAAAGATCTCCTATGATAAAAACTGGAATAGGCTATGAAGGAGAATCAAGTAAAAGCAAAGAAAAGGAAAACAGAGAGATTATTTTTGTAAAAGAAAAGAAGGATGATGAAGCAGCTCAAACAATTCCTACAAAAGAAGAAACACGTAATGAGGAAGACAGAGATCAGAAGAAACCTCCAGTAACAAAGAATGCAGTAAACACTAAGACAACAGAAAAAAGATCATATGCCCCTAAGTATGTCAAATTTGGAAGCCATCAAAGGAGATTCTTCCCTCTTATGAAGAATGCCACCTGATATGTCTGCCACAAGCTGGGACACATTGTTGCATATTGTCATGCAAGGAGGAGTAATTCAAACCAGCAAAAGATGCAAACATTGAAGAGACTGCCTCAAGCAAACAAATGGAAAAGACAACCTTACATCAGGTATGCAAATAGTTTCTATGGTTACTGTTTTTATTGTAAGGAATTTGGCCATAAAATCATTGAGTGTAGAAAGTATGGACAAATATTGATGTTCAACACCTCAAGGAGGTTTATGAATCAAAGAAATTTTGTTCATACTCACAATTCTGCAAAAATTATGACCAAATGTTGTGTATGCAATCAAGTTGGACATATGCCTTCCAAATGTCCTCTCAGAAAATGCAGTTCATCACCCCACAAAAGATACCAAACAAAAGGGTGCTTCCAGTGGATAAAGAAGGTGAATAAATGTGACTTGGCTCTAACTGCTCAAGACCTGAAAAGCCAGTGGTATTTGGATAATGGCTGCTCTAAACACATGACTGGAGACAGAAGCAAGTTTATAACTTTTGATGAAAAGAAAACTGGTAATGTTACTTTTAGCGATGATAAATCGAGAAAAAATAAAAGAAAAAACTCGATCGAAATGAACAATAGCAGGAAGAAAGGCAGAATGTGTTGTTTGTAGATGAGCTAAAGAAAATTTTCTGAGTGTCAGTCAAATGTGTGATAAAGGCTGTGAATTTATTTTTAGAGCACAAGATTGTGAAGTCAGATCAAGCACCATAGGGAAGACTCTGCTCAAAGGAGTTTGAACAGAGAGTAATGTTTACATTGTGAAAGAGGAAGATGAAGCATGTTATCTTAGCAAACTTGAGGAGTCATGGTTATGGCATAAAATATTGGGACATCTCAGCTTCGATCACATCATCAGAATAAGCAAGAAGAAAGTTGTTAGAGACATGCCAGAAATAAAGAGGCCTTCTAATACCATATACAAATCATGTCAATTAGGCAAACAGACTCGCACATCCTTCAAGGCCAAAGATGAGTTATCAACAAGAAGACCACTACAACTTGTGCACATGGACCTGTGCGGACTTGCAAGAACTAAAACACCAAGTGGAGAATCCTACTTCATGCTGATAATAGATGATTTCTCCAGAATGACATGGGTTGCATTTCTCAAGAATAAATCGGAAGCTCTGGAAAAATTCAAAATATTCAAAGCTTTAGCAGAAAATCAGACAGGATGCAAGCTGAAATGCATAAGATCAGACAGAGGAGGTGAATTCATTGATTATGACTTTGCAGACCTATGCAATGAACATGGCATAAAGCAACAATTTACTATTGCAGGGACACCTCAATAGAATGGAGTAGCAGAGAGACAAAACATATCTGTACAGCAAATAGCCAGAGCCATGATGCAAGAGATTTATATTCCTCAAACCTTCTGGGCAGAAGCAGTAAACACAACGGTGCATATCCTTAATAAAGCTCACTTAAGGCCAAGTAGTGACAAGACTCCCTATGAAATATGGCATGGAGAGCCTACTTCAATCAAACATTTTATAATTTTTGGAAGCAAATGTTATATAAAGAATAATGATGAAAATCTTGGGAAATTTGATGCAAGAGCAGATGAAGGGATTTTTCTAGGATATGCTTCCAAAAGTAAAGGGTATAGGTGCTACAACAAGAATCTTCAAAAAATAATAGAAAGTATTGATGTGAGATTTGATGAAGAACTTCCAAACGATATAAGAGATACATACTGCTGCAGTCCATCAGACAACCATGAAGAAGAAAACCAAAATGATGATAAAATAAGCAAGACAACAGAAGATGCAGAGTTGAGCTCGAAAGCCCCCTCAAGATACACTCAAAAGAATCATCCTAAAGACCAGATCATTGGAGACAAGAGAGCAGGGGTCCAAACAAGAAGGCAGCTCACTGAACAGACAGAAGAGGTATACATAGCCATGTTATCACAAATAGAGCCAAAGAGATTTGAAGAAGCCAGCAAGGACAAGTATTGGGTGAATGCTATGAATGAATAATTAGACCAAATTGAGAAAAACAATACCTGGGAACTAGTTCCTAGACCCACTGGGAAAAATTTCATAGGCTCAAAATGGGTATTCAAAAATAAAATGAATGAGGAAGGACAGGTAATCAGGAATAAATTCAGACTTGTCTACAAAGGATATTCACAAATCGAAGGACTTGATTTTGATGAAACATTTGCCCCTGTAGCCAGAATGGAAGCCATCATAATGTTTCTGGCTTTTGCATGCTATCAAGACTTCAGGGTATATCAAATGGATGTAAAATCTGCTTTTCTAAATGGAGATCTAGAAGAAGAAGTCTACATGGAACAACCGGAAGCTTTCTCTTTAACAGACAAAGAAGACTATGTGTGCAGACTGAAAAAGGATCTATATGGACTGAAACAGGCTCCTCATGCTTGGTACTCAAGATTGGATAAATATTTGCAAAAACAAGGCTTTAAGAGAGGTGGAGTAGACAACAATCTATGCATAGAAGCCCATGAAAATGAACTCCTGATTGTTGTAGTATATGTTGATGACATTATGTTTGGAAGCAACAGAGATGAACTAGCAAAAGGGTTTGGTGAGAAGATGAAATCAGAGTTTTAGATTTCCATGATTGGAGAACTCATTTTCTACTTAGGACTTCAAATTCAGCAAAATAACTCAGGCACATTCATCTCACAAGAAAAATACTTAAAAGAAATATTGAAAAAGTTCAAAATGGAGGACTGCAAACCTGTTTCAACTCCCATGATCACGGGATGCAAGCTGTGTGTTGATGATGGATCTGCTGATATAGATCAAAAACTCTACAGATCCATGATAGGAAGTCTGTTGTATCTGACAGCATCAAGACCAGACATCATGCTAGCAGTAGGACTAGTGGCTAGATATCAAGCAGCACCTAAACAAAACCATATTCTGGCAGTCAAAATAATATTGAGATATCTACAAGGAACAACATAGTATGGACTTTGGTATCCTAAAGGCAAAAGCTTCACCTTGATAGCATACACAGATGCAGATTGGGCCAGCTGTGTGGATGATAGGAAAAGCACAAGTGGAGGTGCTTTCTATTTAGGAGAAATTCTGGTGGCATGGTTAAGCAAGAAACAAACATCTATCTCTCTATCTACAGCAGAAGCAGAATATATAGCAGCAGCAGCATGTTGTACGCAAGTCATGTGGATGAAGCAAACCCTCCAAGACATGAAGGTAAGCATTGATGAACCTATCTCAATCAAATGTGATAATACAAGTGCTATAAGTATATCTAAAAATCCTGTGCTTCACTCAAAAACTAAACATATCCCAATCAAGTATCATTTTCTCTGAGAACAAGTGGCTCAAAAGATAGTAAAACTGGAGTATGTACCAACAAAAGAACAGACAGCAGATATATTTACCAAACCGCTTGCTAGAGAACCATTTGAATCTTTGAGAAATAGACTAGGGGTAGTATCTGTAGATGCTACTCTTTGATATGAAGAAAAAGCACAGTATCAGGGGGAGAACAGAAACAAAAATATCATTCGAGGGGGAGATCTGCTGGTAGCAAAGGAAGCATGAAACATGTTCTCAGGATCAAAGGATTAAAGGACAGAATCTACTCTACGAGATTTTCAACCCCTTGCCATTGATGTCAAAGGGGGAGGAAGAGCAGGAAAACAGAGAAGGTGTATTGCCACAGAGAGAGTGTATTGCCATCAATGCCAAAGGGGGAGACTGTTGGAAATATTGTCATTGATGGTAAAGGAGGCAGCAGATGCAGAGATAGGCAAAGAACAGCAACAGAAGACAACAAGTAATATTTACAGAGAGCAGTAGAGGCAGAGGCAGCAAATACAAAGGAAGAGATGAAACGGTCATGCAGTAGAGGCAGAGGTCGAGAAGCAGAGGTACAGTGAAGGCAGAAGCAGAAGCAGCGAAGGCAGAAGAAGAAAGACAAAGGCAGAGGCAGAGGCAGAGCCGTTATCGCAGAAAGGCAGAGGCAGAGACAGAGATGTTATTCCAAGAATCATTACCCCAGCCGGAGGATACATAAACACAATTCTGGGAACCGTAACCCAGGTGGGAGGATACATAATATTCCAGGAATCTTAACCCAAGCGGAAAAGTATATATATAAACCTTATTCCGGGAATCGTAACCCAGGTGGGTGGATATATATTATTCTGAGAATCATAACCCAAGCCGAAAGATATATATAAAACTTATTCCGAGAATCATTACCCAGCTAGGGGATACATTAAAGCGGAAACATAAATCTTATATATATGCAGCGCCTCATTTATTTTTCACCTTATATGCAAAGGTCCAAACCATAGATATTTATATGGTGCGCAATATATAAAAGCAGGGTACAATGCATCGTGGGCCCGATGAGCAATGTTAGTCTTAAACCATTAGCAAAGTATACATATATATCAAACAAAGGATAGCGCCTTTGTTCAATACATGGCCTGACTTTTGATCTATGCGGAGTATATATATATGTGTGTGTGTGTGTGTGTGTGTGTGTTGGTCTATAATATATTGACATATATATATCAAGATCAAATCTTATATAATGCATCTGTATGCGAGTTTATATGTGTTGAGCCCAAAAGATGTCCTTTCCCTTCACCAAATTTCACTTCATTTCTTTTGTCTCTTATCAATTACAGGCTTAAATGGTCAATAGGATTGGTTAAAGACACTTTAGGAATGTATAAAATGACTGACTTGCTATATTTTCATGGTTTTGTTGTTGTAGTAATTTTTGACTAGACTCAGCTACAGAATGAAACCATTCTGTAGCTAGTCGCCTATTCCGCAGATATCTTCATGTTCTCATACGTTACAGGTGTCACTTCAGAGAAAAATGCATATGGTTGAATTCCACAATGCTCCCACATCATTTATTGCTCTCTACGAAGTCTGAGCAAGAATCTATAGGTGGTTATGCACGTTGAAGAGATCAAAGCTAAGAAGCAGATTCCTACCAGGACAGGGACTCTACAGATATCTCCAGAAAAGTACGAGGCTTCCATAAGAGTTCTAATTTTATTTTGATTGAAAAAGACACTTGTTCCTGTTTATTCTCAAGGGTAGTTATGTATTTCTTTTATAAGAATGACTCGGGAGACCGAGGGACAGTTAGCTAGATTGATGTTTTGTTGCTAGATCTCAAAAGACCGTAATACTCTGTTTTTGAAATATTTTTCCTTTAATGAAAGAAGCACCGCTTTATTGCAAGATCTGAGGCAATCTTGAGGATATTTGTATGCTAATCCGGTGGTAGAGGGCCCCTACTACCCGAGAAGCTTTGTGCACATTGTTTAGATAAGTAACTTTAGCCTTGTTGCATTCCTAGTTTAAGCAATTTTCTGAACTTTGTGTTTTATACTCACTTGCATTGGATGCTACAGTCTAGTCTTGTTCTTACGAATTATTCCAAAATATCACTAATATTGAATGAGATATAACTATGGTATTTTAGGAATTAGTTTCATTTTTCTGAACTTTACATTTTTGTGCTCAATTACATCAATTGTTACAGCTAGACTTGTTCTTCCGAATTGTTCCAAAATATCACTAATACTGAACGAGATAGGGTTGTAATATTTTAGAGATTAGTTGCATTATAGTGTAGTTGTAATACTCTGGAGATTAATGGCGCGCTAGTTCAGTTTCTATTCACTGTATTTCAAGTTAGATTAATGGCACTCTAGTTCAGTTTCTGTTCACTATATTTCAAGTTAGGATAATGACATTCTAGTACAGTTGTGGTCACTGTATTTCAAGTTTGAATGATTGCATTCTAGTTCAGCTTTATCCATTGTATTTTTAGTTTTATTAGTCAGTTGTATGCTAGTTTTGTTCCATTAGACTTCAAGGCCTTCATTATTTACAAACTACTCTTGTTATTAATCTCTTCCAACACATCATCATATGGACAGGAATTAGTGATATCAGTTCAAGGCCTTGACTATTCTGCAATCTCTTATAATTTTACAATAGCCTTTTCCAAAACTATTCCAAAAGATTTCTAACTTTCGAATGAGGCTTAGTAGTGACAATTTAAGTTGCATAATGGATTAATTTCAGTGTCATAGGTTAATTTAGAGTAGAGTTCCTTACTATGCTACAAATAATATTTTCCAATTGTGTTCCAATAAATTTCTAACCATGGATGAGATTTTTGTGATATTGTAAGTTGTTGTTTACTTAGAAGAACCCCATTGCATTAAACTTATCATTTTCTCAAGATATTTCAACATATTTCTAATGAATGAATGTGACTGAGTTCATGTTATGAGTTATTGAGTTCATGTTATGAGTTATTTAGTTCTTGCTATGAGTTATTTTTCTTGTTAAATTATTGCATTTTCTGTTCTCAAGTGCCATACATAATTTAGAATAGGTTTTGCTCTGTTTTAGTGTGACTAACAACTTCTCTTTGCCAAAACTTAGTTCTTTTCCTCTTAGAATAAAAACACAAAACCAAAAACATTGGAAAAAAACTAAACACAATGTAGTGAGAAACAAATACCTAGGCACATATAATGCACTTCACTTCAACAGTTTACTAGCCCTGGTTGACAATTTATGACCTCAATTTAGGAACACTAAGTTGAGCAGACATTTTGGCGTCGTTTTCGGGGAAGTGTAACTAGGTAGCCTTGTTTCTTACCTCCCAAAAACAATGATATGCGTAGAGAAAAAGACTCAAGGGGTAGATTCATAAGAAGCAGAAGCTTGATTCCTAGAACACCACTTGTTTCACCAAGACCAAGAGCTAGCACACCTTCAACTCAAACCCACATTCCATCCTTTACTGATCCTAGACTTCCAAAGGACTTAAGATCAGATATTCCATTAGAAAGACCTTTCACTTTATCCACTGAACCTGTCTTAGAAGAATATTCTGAGACCCCTGCTGGGGACATAAATTTTTCAACTTCTATAGAAGAATCAAATATGGCAGAATAAGGGGGAGGAGGAGTTTTTAATGGAGAACACACACTATTTGGAGGGGGTAGAGGTAGAGGTAGAGGAGAAGGAGGTAGAGGTGCAGAAGGAGAAGGAGGCAGAGGAAGAGGTAGAAGAGAAATGGGAAGCTCGTTTGGGTTTCCTATGGTAGATGAAGAAACCAATGCAACTATGAAAAACATTTCACCCTCTATCCTTCCAAAATTTTATGGAATTAAAAATGAAGATCTTGAAACCTTCCTATTTGAATTTGAAGTCCTATTTAGAACCTATGACTACTTACAAGATGCTCAAAAACTTAAACTATTCCCTTCAACATTGAAAGGAGCAACATTAAAATGATTTATGAGTTTGATCAACAGTTCTATTAGGACATGGGAAGACATGAAACAAGCATTTCTAGAGAGGTATTTGGATTACTGTACGTCAGTCAACCATAAGGAGGAAGTGTTTAAAATGTTACAAAAAGAGGATGAAAATTTGGAAGATTTGTTGGAGAGGTTTAACTATAACATCAAGAGGGCAAAAATGGAACTTGATAAGATGACTTTTAAAACACTCCTGTTATTAGAAGACATTGAGATGAATGGTAAGTATATATGAGCAAGCAGAGTTTATCATCTCCATTCTTCAGAAATAGTTGAATTGTCATCTCAACACTTCCAGGAGGAAATCTAAAACATAAGGACCCCAAGAAGTCCTATCTTGCAAGACATTAGAATTACCTGGGTGATAAGTAGGCAGAAAATAGGACTTATTTCAATGAATTAAATAACAATATCTTGGAAGTCTGGTAACAAATGAACACTTATAAGTTCTAAAAACAAGTCAGCTAAATTAAGTACCTTAATGATCTTTGCAATCCCAAATATAGAAACGTGCTATAGAAATTCTGTAATTATAATTAAGTGAACATACATTGTTAATTTGTTCAGAAAAACATGAGACCAAGAGCTGTCCTTTACTTCCTGGTCTTAAAGTTGTCTTTCAGGAAGAAACTCCTACAAATTCCACAGAATCTCTCAATTTTATCTCTAGGAGACCTTGGCAAGGACCTCAAACACAAGGATTCCATGATCAACTGTATAATCAACCCCTACCAAATTGGAATTCTTTGCAGCAACCTTGGCCCCAATTTCAAAATCAATCTCAAAATTGGGCACAAGGAGCACAAAATCCCTATGGAAGATACTCTCAGTACCATCAGTATCCACCACCCTATCCACCATATTCACATTTCCCTCCTCAACAAAACTTTCAACAAAATCCTCAAAATCCACAACATCACAATCAACCACTTCCATTACCATTTCCTCAGAAAACAAATCAGTTACCTGCCCAACCTATACCAAACCCCAACAATAAAAATCCTCAGAACACATACATGATAGAAGGCCAACAGTTTCCAACTTATTTGATCACTCCTTTAGACCTTAGTGATGTTCAATTTAGGTCTGGAAGAATATTTGAAAAGAGGAAACCTTCTGTAATCATACAAGAGCAAGACAATTCTGAGGAAGATTCTCTATGGATAAATAAAAGTCTTGAAGAGAACACATATTTCCAAGACCCAAACATTGAAAAATAAGAACCAATAATTTCAACTCCTATATTAGAGCAGCCATCAACATCCACTTCTACACTTCCCTTTCCAGAAATATTACAAATTGATAGGGGTGTAGAAAAAAAAATTATGGTGCCTAATTATGATTTCCTGGATGAGCTGAGAAATATTTGTATTAAGATCCCATTATTGCAAGCTATCAAGGAAATTCCAATATTAGCAAAGACAATAAAGGAGTTGAGCATGAAGAAAACAAGAAAAAGAATAAGAGAAATAAAGAAAATTCAACTGGCAGGAAAAATAGCAGATATCATGATGGATAAGATTGTTATTACAAAGTATCTATACCCAGGAAATCCAGTTGTTAAAATACACATCAATGGAACTGAAATTCAAAACACACTTATTGATTTAGGAGCAGCAATCAATATCATGAGTAGAAAAATCATGGATAAACTGAAACTTCCTAATCTTCTTTTTACACCCACATTATTACAATTAGCAGACAGATATGTGATCAAACCTGATGGGGTAATAGAAGACATTCCAGTGTCCCTATATTCTTGGGATTATCCTGTGGATTTTATGATCCTAACTCCTAAGAATAATCTAGGAGGGCATCCTATTATATTAGGAAGACCTTGGTTAGCTACAGCTGATGCTTTCATTAGTTGTAGATCCGGTGATATGTACATCTCTGATGGTAGTTCAACGAAGAAATTTACCTTGTATCCTCCAGAAAAAACGATTACAGAATTGGATGATACTCAATGGATAGAGGATGAAGAAGACTTACAACCTCTCTTCACAATTTCATAAATTAGTGAAGATAGCCAGATTCTGAATACCTTAGAAAACTTTGAATCCTCTTCGGAATACAAACATGAACAATTTCAAGAAGAATCCAACATTGAATTTTTATCATCAAGACAGATGTCTCTCTATTCCATGGATAAATTTGGCAGCTCTACAATTGAGATATTTTCAGGCAAAACTTTAAACATAAACAAGAACCTAGAGAAATCTCAAAAAGCAGAGCTAGTCAAGATATTACAGAGACATTCTTCTGCATATGCATGGGAGTACACTGATATAAAAGGGATAAGCCCCAAGACTTGCACTCATCACATCTATATAGAGGAAAATTGTAAACTAATCAGACAACCTCAAAGATGGATGAATCCAAATCTTAGGGAAATTGTTAAAGAAGAATTGCAGAAATTGTTAAATATTAACTTTATCTATCCCATTTCAGATAGTCAGTGGGTTTCTCCTTTGGTAATTGTGCCAAAGAAAAATGGTAAATGGAGGGTATGTATTGACTATCGAGAATTAAACAAAGCTACTCTTAAAGATCATTTTCCCCTACCTTTCATAGATCGGGTATTAGATACATTAGCTGGCAAAAAGTACTTCTCATTTTTAGATGGGTTTAGTGGTTATAATCAAATCCAAGTAGCACTTGAAGATCAGGACAAAACCACATTTACCTGTCCTTGGGGTACCTATGCTTACCGAGTATTGCCATTTGGATTATGCAATGCACCTGCAACATTTCAAAGGGCAATACTAGGAATTTTTTCAGATCTGATACATGATTGTGTAGAAGTATATATGGATGATTTCACAGTTTATGGAAACACATTTGAAGAAGCTTTAGCAAACTTGGAAATTTTTTTAAAGAGATGTAAAGAAGCAAATCTTTCACTAAGTCATGAGAAGTTTTTTATGATGTTTACTGAAGGAATTGTTTTAGGACATCACATTTCAGGGGATGGGATTAGAGCTGATGAGTCAAAAGTTGAAGTCATCTCTAAGTTATCTATTCCAAGTTGTCAAAAAGATGTTAGGAGTTTTCTCGAATTTACAGGATATTATCGAAGGTTTATAGAAAACTTCACCAAGATAGCATCTCCACTTTTCAAATTACTTACCAAGGACTGTGAATTCAAGTGGAATCATGATTGCCAATTAGCCTTTGAGACCCTGAAAACAAAAATCTCTGAAGCACCTATTTTAAGGGGCCCTAACTGGAAGTTACATTTTCATATTTCAACAGATACCTCAGATACAGCTCTAGGAGCAGTATTGGGACAAAAAGACCTGATTCCTTATGCCATCTATTATACAAGTAAAAATTTGACTCCTTCAGAGTTAAATTATACTGTAACTGAAAAATATTTTTTAGCTGTTGTTCATGCCATAAACAAATTCAGACACTATATAACAGGCTATGAAACTTTTGTTTACACAGATCACTCTGCAATTAGATATCTAATGAATAAATAAATTACTAATGGCAGAGTCATAAGATGGTTATTGCTTTTACAAGAATTCAACATTACCATTCTAGATAGGCCTGGAAAACAAAACACAGTAGCTGATTTCCTATCTAGACTCCAAAACATCAAAGATGACACTGCAGTTGAAGATCAATTTCCTGATGAATATCTTTTTGCAATTTCTACTCAGACTCCTTGGTTTGCTGACATTGCTAATTATTTAGTTTCAGGGAAATTTCCTTCAATAATGAATGCAAGAGAGAAAAGAAAAATCATTTATGACAGTGCAAAATATTCATGGGTTGCTAATGAGTTGTACAGGACAGGTCTAGATTTTATCATTAGGAGATGTGTTCGGGAAGATGAGATGCCTGAGATTCTCAAGGCATGTCATGATGAACCTTGTGGCGGACACTTTGCTGATAAAAGAACAACTTATAAGATCCTTCATTTAGGATATTATTGGCCATCCCTTTTTAAAGATGCTAAAGAGTATGTCAAAAGGTGTGACAGTTGCCAAAGGGTAGGGAAACCTTCTCCTTCGGGTGAGATGCCATTGCAGCCTCAGGTACATATTGAACCTTTTGAAAAATGGGCTTTAGATTTTGTAGGACCTATTAGTCCTCCATCAAGACAAAAGAAATATATATTAGTTTGCACTGATTATGTTACCAAATGGGTAGAGGCCAAGCCATTACTTTATGCTACTGAAACATCTGTAGTTAATTTTCTTTTTGAGGATATTTTTACTCGTTTTGGTGTCCCAAGGGAAATTGTTACAGATCAATGAGCTCAATTTACATCAAATCTAGTGGAACAAATGATGGAGAGGTACAAAATCAGACACAGAAAATCTACTCCCTATCATCCACAAGCAAATGGTCAAGTGGAATCTACCAATAAAGTCATTGAAGGGATCCTAACAAAGATTGTCCATTTACATAGAAGAGATTGGGCAGACAAGCTTCCTGAAGCTTTGTGGGCCTATAGAACTACATGGAAAAGCACAACAGGCTATACTCCTTATGAACTTGTTTATGGAAAACAAGTTTTGTTTCCCATAGAGTTTCAGATTCAAACTTTTAAAATGGAAATTCAGCTAGGACTTGATCTAACAGAGGCACAAAAGCACAGATTGGAGAAGATTAATGAATTGGATGAGATCAGACAAGATGCAGTTCAGAAAACAAGTATAGTCCAACAGCAAAGGACTAGATGGCATGATAAGTACATCAAGGAAAAGAAGTTCAAAGAAGGTGACTAAGCTCTCTTGTTTGATTCAAAGTTCAAGGATTTTCAAGGTAAATTCCAAACACATTGGCTTGGGCCATATGAAGTTATAAAATTTTTTGACAATGGAGCAATAAAAATCAGGACAATAGATGAAGAGAAGGTCACTTTTCTTGTAAATGGTCATAGATTGAAGCTGTATCATAAGCCACTTTCAAGAGAAGAATTTGTCAAGAGATTCCAAGAAAACAGTGATGTGAAGTTAATGAAGAATTTTTCTTCTTCATCAACTTAGTTGAATTTTCTAAATTCAAAAGCATAAAAAAATAATAATAATAATAAATAAATAAAATTTAAAAAGTATAAACATGAAAACTAATCACTGATTAGCATGTTTATATAGAAAAGATAAAGTGAAAATCAGAATCCTTCTAACACTTTAGCTTTTCAAATTTGTTTTTTTTCTGCAAGCAGTCATTACAAAATCATAAGTTTCACTCCATCATGTCTCACTTCATTCATATTTCATTCGCTCCATTCATTCATATTTCATTCATTCCATTCATCCATACTTCATTCACTCCATTCCATGGTCCATTTCATTTCCATCTCAGATTTCTAAATTTGATCTCTTTCTGCAGATTGAGTGTTACAAATCATGAGTTGCAAACCACTTTTTATGTTTCATTTCATTTCACAATTGTGATTCATTTCATTCCATTACATTTCACTTCACTCCTGATCCATTTCATACAACATTCCATTCCATGTTTCAAAGTTCCTATAGGTACATTCTGCAGCCAATCAGACACTCTGCAGCTAGCTAGACATTCTGCAGCCAGATATCCAGAAGGCAACTATCCAGTAATCATTTGATCAGCAGCAAATTGATCCTGCACACCTATGACAATAAGAAAAATCAAAGGAGTTATGAAGACTGAAGAATCAATGATTTTCAAAGGAGCACAAAGCATATCAAAACCACAAAAAATTAAAGGAAAGGCAAAGGTAAAGTTGTAAAATTATTATGATGACATAATATGAAAGTTATAGTATAGTTAGGTCATGTATGATTCAAAAATTTGTTTTAATTATTTGTGTTGATCATGCCTATTAAACCTATCATAAAAACTTTGGACAAAATCCCTTCCACTCCACCATTTCAAATCATCATTTAAAACTTAACGGTTAAAGTACTAAAGTGACCTACTCGGTCACGTCACCAGCCGAAGTATTCAGTGATGATTTTGAATTTCTCACGAAATGTTTCCGCGGTGTTTTCTCCCATGATGGCTCTCAAACTCATTAATTTGTGTAAATCACCCTCACCACATTTCACTCATTCTATAACCTCTTCATATCATCCTTCCGTAGCTAATTCCTACTGCATAAACAGAGAAAGCACCTTTGGGGTAAAAACAACACTTTAATAGCCATTTTCACCGTGGATAGAAGAGCAGTAAATTGAAGGTTGAGAAGAGAAGCCATGGGTCTCATAGTAAGATCCAAAATAGTTGAAACCAAGTACTTAGAGGGTTACCCACAAATTAGAGAAATTCTACAGCAGGCTGGGTGGCTGCAATTTTTGGAAAAATTCAATGGTTTTCATAAAGAGGTAGCTAAAACATTTGCACGGTCCTTCAATGGAGCAGAAGTCAAAATAGGAGATGTTAAATTCACTATTACAGAAGTTTTTATTGCAGAAGCAGCGGATTTACCCAGGAAAGGAGAACGGTGGTTCAAAAATAGGGAATTTCATAATGAGGCATGGAGGCAAATGCTCAAAACACCAGGTATGGATGTTTCCATTTTTAAGAAGGGCATTCCTAGCTCAGCACTGAAGAATAAATGGCAGAATATGTTGCTCATTTTGCAAAAGTTTATAACTTGTGAGGGAAGGTTTGGTACCCTCTATGTTTATCATATTCGGTTAATGATGCATTTCTTAGATGAAGAAATCAATTTATCATTTTTCCTACTTCATAGTCTGAAGAGAATGGCCTCTAATGTACAAAAGAGGGTTCAATTCCTGGAAACCACTTTGTACCACCACAACCTAGTTAAAATCGTAATTGAACATCATTTGAGAAAAGTGGGAGACAATTGGGATGAGTTTCTAGTTAGGAATCACTTTGAAGAACCCAAGGAACCTCCATCTGAAGGCAAGCTTACAAGAAGAAGCAGGAGAAGGAAAATTTCTGAAGCTGTTGAAACTAAAACTGGTAAGTCTATACAAGAGGATAGTGAGGAGATAATTTCTAAGAAATTGATTGAAATTAGGAAACAGCTTAAAAAGAAGAAGATGATAAGAAGGTATGCCAAGGAGAGAGGTGAAGGACCATCTCAACCAAGACGAAGCCACAGACTTAGAGGTATATTGAAGAAAACAGGGATTAGACAAACAGGAATCATAAACATTGAGGATGAAGAGACACCAACTGCTAGATCACCTAAGTACCAATATGAAGAGGATATTGATGAAGAAACTCCGGAGATATACCCATCTCAACAACAAATTTATAATTATATTGAGACATTAGAGAAGAGAGCCTCAGAAAGTAGAGACAGAACTCCTAGCCCACCAAAATCTACAATTGATGTACTAAGAAGAGACAAATATGAGTTAGAAGTACTCAATAGGCATATCAAGAATGAGAATGACATTTTAAGGGAGCAAGTTAAGTTGAAAAGTGATATGAATACAACTCTCTCTCTGCAAATGGAAAAGTTGTACAAGGCTAATGAGAAATTGAAGAAGAAAAACAAAAAGTTGAGCAGGGCACTTATAAATTTGAGATTCAAGTTGGTCATAAAGAAGCATAGGAGGCCATTAACTATCAGGCAAAGCAAAAGAAGGAGCCTAGATTTCCTAGCAGAAGTCTCAGAATATATGAGTTGATTGCATGAGGACATGCAAAAACTTTGCAGTGGGGGTATGTTGAGCCCCAAAGATTTCCTTTCCCTTCACCAAATTTCACTTCATTTCCTTTGTCCCTTATCAATTACAGGCTTAAATGGTCAATAGGATTGGTTAAAGACACTTTAGGAATGTATACAATGACTGAATTGCTATATTTTCATGGTTTTGTTGTTGTAGTAATTTTTTACTAGACTCAGCTACAGAATGCAACCATTCTGTAGCTAGTCGCCTATTCCGCAACTATCTTCATGTTCTCATAGGTTACAGGTGTCACTTCAGAGAAAAACACATATGGTTGAATTCCACAACTCTCCCACATCATTTATTACTCTCTACGAAGTCTGAGCAAGAATCTACAGGTGGTTATGCACGTGGAAGAGATCAAAGCTAAAAAGCAGATTCCTACTAGGACAAGGACTCTACAGATGTCTCCAGCAAAGTACGAGGCTTCCATAAGAGTTCTAATTTTATTTTGATTGAAAAAAACACTTGTTCATGTTTATTCTCAATGGTAGTTATGTATTTCTTTTATAAGAATGACTCGGGAGACTGAGGGACAGTTAGCTAGATTGATGTTTTGTTGTTATATCTCAAAAGACCGTAATACTCTGTTTTTGAAATACTTTTCCTTTAATGAAAGAAGCACCGCTTTATTGCAAGATATGAGGCAATCTTGAGGATATTTGTATGCTAATCCGGTGGTAGAGGGCCCCTACTGCCCGAGAAGTTTTGTGCACATTGTTTAGATAAGTAACTTTAGCCTTGTTGCATTCCTAGTTTAAGTAGTTTTCTGAACTTTGTGTTTTATACTCACTTGCATTGAATGCTATAGTCTAGTCTTGTTCTTACGAATTATTCCAAAATATCACTAATATTGAATGAGATATAACTGTAGTATTTTATGAATTAGTTGCATTTTTTCTTAACTTTACGTTTTTTTGCTCAATTACATCAATTGTTACAGCTAGACTTATTCTTCCAAATTGTTCCAAAATATCACTAATACTAAACAAGATAAGGCTGTAATATTTTAGAGATTAGTTGCATTATAGTGTAGTTGTAATACTCTAGAGATTAATGGCGCGCTAGTTCAGTTTTTGTTCACTGTATTTCAAGTTAGATTAATGGCACTCTAGTTTAGTTTTTTTTCACTGTATTTCAAGTTAGGATAATGGCATTCTAGTACATTTGTGGTCACTGTATTTCAAGTTTGAATGATTTCATTCTAGTTCAGCTTTATCCATTGTATTTTTAGTTTTATTAGTCAGTTGTATGCTAGTTTTGTTCCATTAGACTTCAAGGCCTTCATTATTTACAAAATACTCTTGTTATTAATCTCTTCCAACACATCATCATATGGACAGGAATTAGTGATATCAGTTCAAGGCCTTGACTATTCTGCAATCTCTTATAATTTTACAAATAGCCTTTTCCAAAACTATTCCAAAAGATTTCTAACTTTCGAATGAGGCTTAGTAGTGACAATTTAAGTTGCAAAATGGATTAATTTCAGTGTCATAGGTTAATTTAGAGTAAAGTTCCTTACTATGCTACAAATAATCTTTTCCAATTGGAACTCTTTTCCAATTGTGTTCCAATAAATTTCTAACCATGGATGAGATTTTTGTGATATTGTAAGTTGTTGTTTACTTAGAAGAACCTCATTGCATTAAACTTATCATTTTCTCAAGATATTTCAACATATTTCTAATGAATGAATGGGACTGAGTTCATGTTATGAGTTATTGAGTTCATGTTATGAGTTATTTAGTTCTTGCTATAAGTTATTTTTCTTGTTAAATTATTTCATTTTATGTTCTCAAGTGCCATACATAATTTAGAATAGGTTTTGCTCTGTTTTAGTGTGACCAACAACTTCTCTTTGCCAAAACTTAGTTCTTTTCCTCTTATAATAAAAACACAAAACCAAAAATATTGGAAAAACACTAAACACAACGTAGTGAGAAACAAATACCTAGGCACATATAGTGCACTTCACTTCAACAGTTTACTAGCCCTGGTTGAAAATTTATGACCTCAATTTAGGAACACTAAGTTGAGCAGACAATATGTTCAAAGGGCGCTGGCATTTAAATGAATTAAAGGTGTGAAGTCTATCAAATATATGTGGGCCCGTGAATTGAACACATCATAATATCTCTTATATTGTGGGACCCTCATATAATCGCATCGGAGAGACTTATGGCATCGAAACTTGTTAAAAAAAGTTCCGATCGCGATTGAGTTCTGGACCCGATTCATTATACACGGTGACTCAAGTGTGTTTAAAGTCCGGCTTAAAGGTATGCCAATCGCATCGGAGAGACTTATGGCAACTTGTTAAGAAAAGTTCCGATCGCGATTGAGTTCCGGACCTGATTCATTATACACGGTGACTCAAGTGTGTTTAAAGTCTGGCTTAAAGGTATGCCAATCGCATCGGAGTTAAAGTGGAACATCGGAACATACCATTGAAGGATGCGATTGCGATCAATCGCATCGGAACAATCGCAAAGGTACCAATCACAATCGAAAGAATACAATTGTGATCAATCGCATCGGAACAATCGCAAAGGTGCCAATCGCAATCGAAAGAATACAATTGTGATCAATCGCATCGGAACAATCGCAAAGGTATCAATCGCATCGGAGTAAGGGAAGAACATCGGAGCATAATAATGAAAGTTGCGATTGCGATTAATCGCATCGCAACTATCGCAAAAGACCTAATCGCGATCGGAAATATTTGGATGAGGCTCATCGCAACGGAGAATAAGAAAAGTTCGGATGGTGGGCCCGAAAGGTCATTTTATATGTTAAACAAGCTTTTACTATTACGCCGAGAGTTGATTTAAGTTGTATTAAAAAGGCAATTTGTATGTTAAAACTTATTATAATTATGCCGAGAGTTGAAGTTGTGTTATATATAAAAGGCGTTGTAGTTACACCGCGGCAATGCACATATCAAAACATCATTTTATTATTGTGTCGAGAGTCAATTGGCCTGATATAAAAAGCACAATCACATATGCATGAAAAATGGCCGTTACTTTGTGATAGTGAATAAGGAAAAAAACAGAGCCGAAAGGGACAAAGACACAGTCAAAGAAAAGAAAAATGTGCAGCGAGCCAAGAGGCTGAATTAGTGAGCTGGAGTTTTCATAGTGATTGAATGTAAATGATTTTGTTTTATATTTTTTGTGATGCAAAGGCAAGTGTCCAAAGGAAAAAGAAAAATCCCATTGTAACATTGAAATTTGTACATATTGTTATAATTTTAAAAATGAGTTGGAAAAGGAATGAGAAGACAGAAGCCAAAGAGTCAGGACTGTTCACTCCAAATTCCTTGTGAAATACAAACAGTCATGTGAAGAACTCTATATATAATATCAACTAGATATGCATAAAGGATTTTTTGGTTAGAGAGAGTAAGGATAGAGAATGAAAAATATAGAAGGTTGAGGCAGAGAATATAAGGAAGAGAGGATTAGAAAGGTCACCTACGAACGGATATGATATACGAGGTAAATGTGATTACCTTCTTGTGAAAATTGAGGAAGTTGGAGCTTCCCTATCAAGTTGAAGCTTGATAGTTGTCAGTTGTAGTTGACTGAGGTTGGAGCCTCCTGTAGGTTGGTGCCTGTAGAAAATTTAAGGGAGTTGGAGCTTCCTTTCAAGTTGTAGCTTGCAGAATTGAGGTTGGAGCCTCCTGTAGGTTGGTGCCTGCAGAAAAATAGTGGTGAGAGGGAGTTGGAGCTTGCCTTTGCATCACAACAATAATAAGATGTGGTTTTCTCCCTTTATGGGTTTCCACTTATATCTGTTGTCTCTATCTGTGTTGGCTGTGTGCTTAGATGATTTATCAAATCTGCTTAATGTTTGTTGCTCTCATAATAAGTTTAATGTCACATTAATTTAATACTTACTACAACATATTAAGACTGTTCATATAATAAGGTTGATTATAAAAGTAAGCTATAAATAATCTGATGAAAAATTGAAAAATTCTCATGTATGTATTGAACTTATTCACCCCCCCCCCCTCTCAGTTCAACTAAGAATTCAACACATCTTTGCATCATCATTGTCGATCTCTTCAAGATCAATGAAATCATTAAACTTCGCCATATGCTGTAGGATTGTAACCTATGTTGTCCCATCAAACAGAGGGAGCCTTTTACCATACCCTTGAGGTAAACCAGTGAGCTGGGTAGGTAAGATTAAAGGGCCAAATCTTGCCATGAATGCTAAATATGGTTGTGCAAGAGTAACAATAGGAGTTGTTTTTTGAGGAGGTGTTTTTGGGGGAAGTGATTAATAAGGAGTGGAATATGTTGCAACAACTGAATTAGATGATGAAGGTAAGGATGTAGTAGTAAACAAAATTTATTTTTGATACTGAATATAGGCTTTCTCATAGGTGTATTAAAATTTATTAGCCAAATTTTGAAATTTGTGGAATTGGGACCAAACCTTCCTATCAATTTTAGATGCATAATCTAAAGATGGTGGACTCAATTAAATATTTACAGTATCATATAATATTTCTAAAAGTGAAGCTTCAAATTTAGTTCTAAATAATGAAATCTCAAACTTGATGTCGAAAGGTAAATCTTGTAGAGTAGTCATATCAACAGGAAGTGAAATAGATCTTACCAGTGATGGTGAACTTGAGTCAACTTGTTTGATTCATGATATTTGTTTCTTCAGAATCCTCTCTATGTCTTCAACCAGAGATGGTGGATTAGGATCAGGGTTTGACCTTGTAAACTTCTTAGGAGCCAGTTCTGAAAGCTGCACTTTGGCTCTACAAATGTGAGTCAGCCTTCTTGAAAGCTAGGTCCTGTCATACATATGCCTGTATCTCAATTAATTTGTTGTGAAATCTCAGGGAAGATGTGATATTTCGTTCCCAGCCAAAAATGATGCCAAAAATTTTATCCTCCAAAGTGTCCCAAGGCTGAGAATGGAAACCGAAGGAGGTAACCTCAGACCACTTAGGATTTGGTAGCTAGCCCTACCAAATCAGAGAAGGCTCTCTCTATAATATTACAACCCAAAAGGTGACTGAAGAGGGTAAAAATATATTAGGATAGGTATTGAACTCTAGGGTTTTGAAATTTAGGGTTTTTGTTGGATCGGGAGAAGAAGTCAAGGAAACTAGGTCAGATCTAAAAGATTTCAGTTGCAGGGATACAAAGGGGCATGGCAGGTATGTTTAGTGACACTTTAAGATTATCAATTGTATTGTAGGGTGGAAAAGCAAAGGTTCAAAATGAGCATGACAAGCATGAGTTCATTTATCATAAGATGAATAACATAAACATGAAATTCCTACCAAAGCAAAGCGTAAACTATGAGAATTATGTTTAATATCTTATAGGAAGATCACTGAAAGAAAATATATGGAAAGAATATGAACTATTTAATCATTATTTCTAGAGAAAATTAAATAAATAATGATTTATTCAATTATTCTCATGGGGATTTTGAATTTTAATGAGGAATAATTTAGGAAAAAAAGTTTACTAACTTATTCACATGGTGAAAGTGAATTTACTATGGTAAAGTTAATTCTACATGGTGTATTTCGATCAACCTAGGAAGAAATGGTTAGGTGATCTTTTTTGGGTAATAACAATATATTTATACATAATAGATGTGGTTGGAGCGTTTGTACCTGCTCTAGACCACCCATTTACTTTAACATACACATTTGTTGATAATTACTACCATTTACATGATACATAATGTATGATAACTGTTATAGGCCCTTTTTTCGCATCTGGTCAATAGGCCTTCAAACCAGATCAATTCACATCCGTGAACATGTTGTCATCATCCCTACACAAAGCATGAAGCATGAATCTTCTGAATTCCTAGGTTTCTGGGCTTAACTGCCTCATTTCAGTGCTTTTAAGTCCCATAGCACCCTATCCATTTAGGTACATGTGTTCAATAGTAGGTTGCTCCATTCTGGACCAATACGGATCAACATTAAGTTGCTCCATTTTGGACCAACACTATTCAGTAGTAGGATGTCCCTTGTTGGGGGTGTGCTGATTCTAGAAATTTACCCTGGATAAGAAATTTGAATCATATATGATCCTACCTTGGATATTTCACCTCTTATCCCTTGAGCTCATCCTCCCCTCTTAAGTGGATCCCAAGCCTAGATTGGTAAATGGATAAGAATTCTTAAACTACCACCCTCTCCTATATATTTATGAAACCAGCTCCAAAAATAGAAGAAAAGAGAGATCAACACCTTAGAAATAAGCCACTTCGACGGGGCAGCCTCCTTTACATTACACAAATTAAAAATTCTTGGACGATACAAATGACAAAACCTCCTTTCTATATATAGGAGTCCATGGGGTCACAATATAATCCTAGCCGAGCTAACAATAATAATGTAAGGGCACAATAATAACAATATGGGGGCTACAAGGGTACAACAATGATGCAGGAGCATTAGGGTCAGAAATTTCTTTGTATTTTAATAGACATAGGGGTCTTGTGTTTTCAAAGAAGATTGGTTTCCTATGTATTAATTTTAATATCTTGAGTAAATTAAGTGAGACATTTAGAATAGGAATTAATTAATTATTGAGAGGAATTTTGTAAATGTTCTCGAATGTTGGAGAACATGAGAGAATAAGGATAGTTGAGATTCCATAGGAAATGAAAGATTTGATAATTAATTTTAAATCCTAAATTAGAATTGGTTTCATGATTTTATGGGATTAGAGAGAATCCTTAGGGATAGAGAAGAGATTTTAGGACTTAGAGGATTCAGGATTTTGTTGAAATTACTAAGGATCTGAACCAGAATTGATTCATAGAACTTTTTGTATAAATTGTAAAGTCTCAAAAGATAAAGAGGATAGTAGGATTTAGATAGAAAAGGTTTGGATTAGGAAACCTACGGGCAGAGAGTAGGTGGAAAAGGTCATTTGATTATAAAATTAGGCCTAAAGGAGAGTAGACAGAACACGAGATGTTCTGAGCTTATGTAGATATTGTTTATGAATGGAATGAGGGTTTTCATTATGTTCATAATTGTTTTCTGTGTGTGACCATAATTGAATGAAATCGATCTCTGTTTAAATCAAGTTTTGTCCATGATTTTTATTTGAACGAGGAAGCCTTTATGAGGGACAAAAGTTTTAATTTCAGCTTGGTCTGTGTGATAAATGAAGTGGCTCCTCAATGCATAGATGAATAAGTGGGAAAACAACAAGCATGAATGGGCTGCATTAAAAAAATATCCGGTACTGATCAAATCTAAAAGTCAAATCTCTGTGATGGTAGTGGAGTGGAGATTCCAAGTGTGGAATATATATTTATGAGATGGCTCAGCATTTTCAACGGTTTTATCATGTCGGGAATGTAAATTTATTTACAGATATTTTAATTTATTCGACAACAGTTTTATTCTATCTCTCATTTGCTGGCGAATTTCTCCATCATAGTTAAAAGGTTTACATTTGTGTGAATATACTTGTATTCATAGCTGCACATACACATGATTATTCCCATGAGTTTCAAGTTGAAAACGTGAGAGAAGGTCCAGCAAAAGGATAAATTTGATGCTTGGAACTGTGTTCTATTTGGAACCAGCAATCCGTGAATCGATGGCGTAGTGGAATGTTGAACCGGTTTCACAAAACAACAAATGGTATTAGCGTGGAGTAGAAATGGTAAGAAGTAAACATTGAGGATGTGCGATAGTGGTCAGGTGAGGACACGTTGCAAGTCCAAACCACTTTTATCACAAGTTAGTATTCATGCTAATCAGGAATAAGATGGTTTGCGAAGGTCGTTGGATTGAAAGTATGAGGAAAATCAACGGTGAATGATGATGTCGAATATGGACAGATTGATGGATGCGTAAGACCATCAATTTAAAGGTGTTTTGGGTAATCAAATGTGGGGTCCAAACATATATGTATGTTGGAAATTTGGGTATTTAACCAAAGGCACAAGCATAGGTAAGAGTTAACGTTAAATGGTATTTTATATCGTTTATAACCATAGTGAATAAATAAAAAAAATAAGGATTTCATTAAATTCAAAAAATGGAATTTCCTGAAGATAAATTAGACATGTATTCTTATATGCGTAATGGTGGGTAAATGCAATAGAGGTTGCGTCATGTGGTATCAGAGATGGAAAAAGCTCTTTTGAAGGTTCAAGTTTTTTTTAATTAAATTAGAATTGTAAAGAATGTATGTGGAAGTAAGAGGGGATCAGATTTTAAATCTGATAAGCAGCAGATACACAGAAAATGAAATATAACAGACATTTTCATAAATAAATGGGAATAGTCCAATAAAAGTACAAGTGAATGGGAGAACAAGGTCATGCAAAGATCTTGAAGTGAGATAGTGTTTATTTTAATTAATCTGGTTTGAAGATTGTGGTTGCAGAATTCAATTTGCAGACAAGATGAAATATCTCAACAAAGGAAGATCAAACTTTAAGAAGCAGTGATGAAGAAAGCTGGTAAGAGTTTCTAACTGAAAGAAGAATGTGGCAGAACCTTGAAGAAATTGGATAAAAAGGACAGTTGTGTTCTTAAAAAGTGCAGAAGAGCTAAAGCCTAGAAGGAGCAGAGGAAAGCTCAAGGAGGTTCCAGAGATAGAGAACCATACTTGCCAAAAATCCAAGTCTAGAGAAAAACTTGGTGAGGTATGTGGCAGTAGGAAGGAATTGTTGTTGCAGAGGCTGAAACAGCTCATAGTGAGAGAGTGAGTGATGAACTCATAGAGATAGAAAGAAGAAGATGACTACTGATAGTCATAACAGGGGTTCTGAGCAAGACCACAACAGATTTAAGGAATGGAAAGTTGGCACAATATTGCAGCAGTGAGACTACAGGAAGAACTTTTGAAAGTTGTTAGAAATTGTAGCAAGACCTTATTCTAGCTAAGGCTTGGAATAGACATGGACAATGGTGTCTTTAAATGAAGTGAGTGCAGCAACCAGAGAAGAGAGAAATATTTCTCAGTACAAGTTCCGAGAAGGAGAGAACTTGAAGACCAGGCAGAAGAGAAGCTTGGTGAGAAGATTAACTCAGTAGGGGTTGATTGGTTACAGGTGCAGAAGCTCGCACAGAAGAGAATATGACTATGGAAAGTCATGTGCAAGGTTCAGAAGAAAGCTACAAGAAGAAGAAAAGTTTTAAGGAAATCTGCAGGAAACAAATGAGTCAATAGGAGTGTGACAAAGAGGTTGCTGAGATAAGAGAACAATTTAATAAATTAAAGATGATGATAGAAGAAAACTAGAGACATGGTTGGACCATGAAGAAGAAAGTAAAGTGGCAGAGGCTACAACAGAAAAGAGAACAGCAAGTGAATATGCAGTTAGTAGAAGAGCTGAGAAAGCTTGACCAGATGATGAGTGTGAAATTGAGATGTACAAAACTCAGAGAAACAGAGTTAGAAATGGAAGTTTCCATTTGTAGACCAGGACAGGGTGATATTCTAGGTGAAGAGAATAATGAGGAAGATCTCATAGACTATTGGAATGGTTCACAACAATTTGAAGATGTGTTGACAAGGAAAGAAAATGAAGCTATGAAGCCTTGTGTTTTTAAAACTCGTAGATTTTGTGTTTTTGCAGGATGTACAGAAGATGATGAACAATCTTTTGAAACTGTTGAAATTATGGAAGAGTATCATTTAGAAGATAAATACTCTAAAGCAGAGAGTAATGATGAAGAATGTCTCTTTATTAAGAAAAGCAGTGATTTATTGCAACAGGAAGAACTTAGTAATGCATTGATATTTGAAGCTGTCACAACACAAGAAGAATTTATTGTGGAAGAAGGAGATGAGATTCAGACTGAAGAGCTGATATGTGAAGCAACAATTGAGACTATTGAACCTTGTAATTTGAAAACTGACAATTTGTGTATAAATGAAAGGATTGTAAGTGATGATGTACTTAAGAAATGTCAAAGATAAATTGCATTTCTAGAATATTTGTTGGAAAACTCAGAGTATGACAGTGAGATTGTAGAAGAAAGAGTTCACTACAGTGGACAAGAACAGAGAGACATCATTGAAATAGATGGTGTGGAAGAGAGACTTGTTGATAGTCTCGAGAATCCTTTAGAGAAATCTTTATAAATTTCTTTAAATAATCAGCATACTGATGTGCTGATAGAGGAGGAAATTTCAGAGCAGCAAACTGAAATGTTGCCAAAGGAAAAAGAGGCACTGAAGCCTTATGTTTTTTATTTTAATAATTGTTTTGTGAGTGCAGATTTTGTTGTAAATGCTGGAGAAAGTTTGACACAGGTGAGCAGTCAAGTAAATAAGGAAGAATAAGAATCTATGGAAGTATTTAATCCATGGAACAAAGATATTAGATTGCTGGAAATTATGTTGAAGAATCAAGATTCATTACAGGAAGAGAAAGAGCTTGAAGAAATGCAAATTGCAAAGATGCAAGAGTTAGAGGACAGCAACAACAAACTAAAGCAGAGAGAAGGAGATAGCAGTAAATGGCAGACTATGTATCAGTCCAAGAAATTGCTAAATAAAGGGGGCAAAGAAATTGTCATAAGTGACAATCAAGAAGAAGTTACTAGTTGCAGTAAATAGAAGTAAAATATTGTCTTGGAAGACAATGTAGCAGAAACCTAAAAGGTGCAAGACAATAGTAAACAAGAGGGTGCAGATGAAAGGGCGGCAGTAATAATAAAAGTTCAGCAATCAAGAAGTGAAAGTAATTAGCAGTCAGAATATATATTACACAAAGAATTTGAATTGATAATAATGATAATGATGAAAGTGTCTTAGAAGAAGACAGCAGCAGGAAAGATAAGAAGCAGCAGTAAGAGGAAGATAGTAGCAGACTGTAAAAGCATAACTAGTGCAGCAAAACAACATAAAGTGTGGAGACCTGGAGAAAAGCAACAAGAAACAGCAGCAATAGATGACAAGTTACAAAACAAGGTATGGGATACAGGAAGACAAAGATTAGAAACACATGATCGAGAGATCATGATTATTTTTAACCTTGAAAGTCTGATGTGGGAGCATTAGGCTCATAAATTTCTTTGTATTTTAATAGACATAGGGGTCTTGTGTTTTCAAAGAAGATTGGTTTCCTATGTATTAATTTTAATATCTTGAGTAAATTAAGTGAGACATTTAGAATATGAATTAATTAATTATTGAGAGGAATTTTGTAAATGTTCTTGAATGTTGGAGAACATGAGAGAATTAGGATAGTTGAGATTCCATAGGGAATGAGATATTTGAGAATTAATTTTAAATCCTAAATTAGAATTGGTTTCATGGTTTTATGGGATTAGAGAGGATCCTTAGGGATAGAGAAGAGATTTTAGGACTTAGAGGATTCAGGATTTTGTTGAAATTACTAAGGATATAAACCAGAATTGGTTCATAGAAATTTTTGTATAAATTGTAAAGTCTCAAAAGATAAAGAGGAGAGTAGGATTTAGATAGAAATGGTTTGGATTGGAAAACCTACGGGCAGAGAGTAGGTGGAAAAGGCCATTTGATTATAAAATCAGGCCTAAAGGAGAGTAGACAAAACACGAGATGTTCTGAGCTTATGTAAATATTGTTTATGAATGGAATGAGGGTTTTCATTATGTTCATAATTTTTTAATGTGTGTGACCACAACTGAATGAAACCGATATCGGTTTAAATGAAGTTCTGTCCATGATTTTTATTTGAATGAGGAAGCCTTTATGAGGGACACAAGTTTTAATTTCAGCTTGATTTGTGTGATAAATGAAGTGGCTCCTCGGTGCATAGATGAATAAGTGGGAAAACGACAAGCATAAATGGGCTGCATTAAAAAAATATCTGGTATCGGTCAGGTCTAAAAATAAAATCTCTGTGATGGTAGTGGAGTGGAGAGTACAAGTGTGAAATATATATTTATGATATGGATCAGCGTTTTCAATTGTCTTATCATGTTGGGAATGTAAATTTATTTACAGATATTTTAATTTATTTGAAAACAACTTTATTATGTCTCTCATTTGCTAGCGAATTTCTCCATCACAGTTAAAAGGTTTAAATTTGTGTGAACATACTCGTATTCACAGTTTCACATACGGATGATTATTCCCATGAGTTTCAAGTTGAAAACGAGAGAGAAGGTCCAGTATAAGGATAAATTTGATGCTTGGAACTGTGTTCTATTTGGAACCAGAAATCTGTGAATCAATGGCGCAGTGGAATGTTGATCCGGTTTCACAAAACAACAAATGGTATTCACATGGAGTAGAAATGGTAAGCAGTAAACATTGAGGATGTGCGATAGTGGTCAGGTGAGGACACGTTGCAAGTCCAAACCACTTTTATCGCACGTTAGTATTCATGCTAATCAGGAATAAGATGGTTTGCGAAGGTCGTTGGATTTGAAGTATGAGGAAAATTAATGGTGAACGATGATGTCGAATATGGACGGATTGATGGATGCGTAAGACCATCAATTTAAAGGTTTGTTGGGTAATCAAATGTGGGGTCCAAACATATATGTATGTTGGAAATTTGGGTATTTAACCAAAGGCACAAGCGTAGGTAAGAGTTAATGTTAAATGGTATTTTATATGGTTTATAACCATAGTGATTAAATAAAAAAATAAGGATTTCATTAAATTCAAAAACTGGAATTTCCTGAAGATAAATTAGACAAGTATTATTATATGCGTAATGGTGGGTAAATGCAGCAGAGGCTGTGCAAACAATAAAAATAAGGGTGCTACACTAACAAAAATAAGGGACTAAACTAGTAATATAGGGACCTAACATGCCCCTCTCCTTCAAACAAGTGTCGTCCTCAATGCTTGATTATTTCTTGATGCTTATGTATGAAATTCTCATCCTCCCATGTGGAATATTCAATGGGTAAGTTCTTCCACTTGCTAAGATACTCTGAAATTGATCGATTTGGTAGTTGTCGAGTTCTTGTTTCTTTGACTACTTCAAAACTTCTTCCGCTGTGATGTTGATCTTCCTGTTATTTCATTCAATTCTGCACCAAAGTTAGGTTATACTTTGAGAGTTGGAGAACTTGTTGTTGATGCTCGATGTGATCTTTCGCTACTTTAATATCCATATTATATTTCATTCAATCCTTCAAACTGTCTAACTTAGCCTCCATTTTTTCTTTTAAACCATCTATGTCATCTTTGATTGCTCTTTGTAAGATCGAAATTTGTTGCACTTGGTACCATAATTTTGATATTTCATATTGCAATTATTCCTCTTCATGCATCATAGTATAGCTTTTTGAGGGCTTAATAGGTGTAGAATTCTTTTTTGGAGGCATTATAGAACCAAATATGGATAATAATGCTTCAATATTCCCTTGGAATCACTTCAGATACTTTTTCAAACAAACGTTATGCAAATTTTAAAAAATAAATACAGACCTTTTTCTTGCTTTTGAGGAGCTTGATATTGAACTGAATTATCTATGTGATTTTAGATCTTAAATATCTGAAATTAGGTCTTGTAGTAGCCCTATGAATCTTCTTTCAAATTCCACAGGTCTGACCTGATTTGGATTCTTCAAGGCAATGTTATGCCCAATCGCCCACTATGACCTAATTATGGATTGGTTCAGTAGAACGAAATTGTACAGCGTTCCACATGTCACGGTTTCTTCCTTCGGCTCTGAAATTGATATAAAGGAAACTAAAATCTGTGTACTTACGGCCACTTTTTACAGAATTCCAATCCAATGCTTAGAGAGAGAGTTATGATGATTTTCCCACGGTCACCTCTTTGAGATGAAATTCAGGAGCCTAAAAAAACCCTAACTTCCACAGATCCTATCTCTAAAACTATTGTGAACCAAGATCTGAAATTTTTACATGATGTTCCTCAGGATTTCGACTTCATTCTTTACAAATATTAGCATCTGAACCTTTGTAGAAAAAATTTATAGATAAAATTCCACGATTACCTATTTAAGTGAAATTCAAGAGCCTGAAAAAATCCTAACGTCCACAGATCACATCTCCTAAAATATTACGAACCAGGATATGAAATTTTTACATGACGTTCCTCAAGATTTCGGCTTCGCTCTGTAACAATTTCAGATTCTTAACCTTCGTAGAAAAATAATTATAGCGAAAATTCCATGATGACATGTTTAGGTGAAATTCGGGAGCCTAGAAAAATCCTAATTTCCACAGATCATATCTTTGAAAATATTGTGAACCAAGATCTGAAATTTTTACAATACGTTCCTCAGGATTTCGGCTTTGCTCTGTAAAAATTTTAGCTTATGAAAATTTTTAGAAAAAATGGTATAGAGAAAATTACACAATGACCTATTTGAAGCAGCAAAACCCTAGAATCCAATGCTCTTATACCAAATGTTATGAAACTAGCTCCAAAAATAGAAGAAAAGAGAGATCAACGCCTTAGAAATAAGCCACTTTGAGGGGGAAACCTCCTTTACATTACATAAATGAAAAATTCTTGAATGATACAAATGACATAACCTCCTTTCTATATATAGGAGTCCATGGGGTCACAACATAATCCTAGCCGACCTAACAATAATAATGTAAGGGCACAATAATAACAATATGGGGGCTACAGGGGTACAACAATAACAATAAGGGGGATACACTAACAACAATAAGGGACTAAAATAGTAATATAAGGACCTAACATACTTCCATCCACAAGCTAGGGGTTGGATTTTGGAGACTGATCATGCCCTCATGCTACTACCCTGATTTTAAGAGAGTGATCATCTTCATGCATTAGGGTGACATAGAGGTGTGTTTTGTGGCAAGGAAGGACAAGTTAAATTTGGGATATCTCTATAAGATCAACACTATTCTTGGTTGTAACTCTCTCCTATTTCTATTAATACAAAGAGTACACTATTTTCCTATGTGTTATGTTATGTTTACATTCATATATTTCATTTCCTTGTTGATCCATTGAATAGAGCAATTGGATTATGATGCATAAATGTTGTATATATTTGGATTGTGTTGATTGTATGTGTAGGTTATAATTATAGCGATTGGAGATTACAAACCTAGAGGATATAAAATATTGCGATGGATTCCAAGTAAGCCTCTTTTCATTCTTCAATTATTTTAAGGAAAACTTTATATTCATTTCTTTCTATTGTTCTAGACCAGTCCACTAGGTCTAGGGAAGACAAAAAAAATTCCGTAGTCATAGATTCCGCATAAAAAATTGGTGACTACACTAGGGTTCATTTCATTCCCTTAGTGGTTTCCTCGTCCTTAGTACTCGTTTTTCCTCTTCAACAGACCTTAATTTCCTCACTCAGCTCTGAATTGACCTAGGAAGGCCTTTCATTGAGCCTTAGTTGGATTTTTTTGTGTTGGAATTTGGCCTATCCTGATCAATGCTCCCCCTGGTTTGGAGATAAAGAGTTACAACGCTCCCCATCCTTATCTACACATGCACTGTAAAGCACCGGTGCCTTTTCCACACTTGTGCTGATCCTTGTTTGATGCAAATAATTATCTTTTTTTTATTTTCTCTCTGATCAATTTTTTTCCAGCTACTCTTCCTTGTGTCCGTGAGTGTGTCTTGGTCTCTTAGAAGCCTTCATCTTGTTTGCTTTTGGTTTTGAGTCCCTTTGATAATAATTTTTTTGGATTTTTCTTTGTTCTTGTTATTAGGCCATTAAAAAACTAAATTTCTTGATCGTTGAGTGCTTGGAAGGACTGGTTTTTTAGTCATCGTTCTAAATAGTTTCTTTTATTAGTGATTAATCACGCATCCTAGTTTTCATGTAATTTTAAAATTAAGTGGAATTGAAAAGAAAAAACTCTTTGTATTTCATATAGGGTTTTATGTGTGATTGGAATTGGAACAAATGCATTACGGGAATTGCATTTAACAATTTTGTTTGTTGCATACTCTTTGTTCTCTCCCCTCCCATACATAGATTTTAATTGAAAGAAAAGTTTTATTTCATCATGCTAGATTTCATTTTTAAGGATATTCAAGTGAAATTTGTGTTGAGCCTTGGAAACTTAAACTTAATTCAAGATCAACTTTAAAATTTACTGAATCAATCTTAAGGTCGCTACCAATTCTGAGGCCAATTTTTGGTTTGAGAAGGGGAGGCTGGCCACTGGGCTTGATATGGATCGTTTTGCCAATAAGGAGGGGAACAAGGAAAACTTGGCCAATTATTCTCTGAAGAGGGTTGTGTTGAACAAGGTGGTATAGGAAATGACTGAGATGACTAAGTGGGGAAAGGTGTTTGATTCTGTCAAGCTGTAGCAGGGTTTTGTTGGTTAAACTAGGGAGAGGAAAAGAACTGAGGTAGGTCTTAGGGCATACCTGGTCGTGCTTGCTATTGTCGACGCTGGTTCATTAGGTGGACAGGTTTTGTCTCTTCTTCTGCTTCTTTGTAAACTTCTTTCAGCCCCGGAAGTGAATGGCAATGATCTGTGGCATAGTCTTTAGTGCATATAGCACAGGTCTGAACCATGTCTAAGGGGCACTCCCTTTGGCTATGCTTCTTCTGACAACGTGGGAAAACAACGACCAATTTCTGCTCTGTTATAGCTTGCTTCTGCTTCGCTTGTAGGACATCAAGCTGTGTTGTCAAAGTACCCAAGATGTCAGTTTTAAAATCTTCCAAAAGATTACCAAACTCTACTCTGGTTACATTGCCATTGGACTGCTTAAGATATTTTTTCGTTGAGTCTCGTCCAATTGGTCTATTTCGCGTACTACCACGAGAGCAACTGATACACAGCGAAATAATCTCATCATAGTCTTCTTGGTAGATGTCCCCTTTTCCCATTATGTTAAGTGTTTCAACCCATTCCTCTTTCATTCCATTGATCATTGTTTCTTTTAAGATGTCTTTGGATAATGTATTATATGGAGACCTTTGTAGATTATATTGAAATCTTTAGACATATTCTTCTAATGTCTCATTGTATTTTACAAACATATTGAAGCTTTCATCTTTTAACTCTCGATTTCGGAAATAATCTTGATATTTATTAAGAAAAGTGTCCTTCATTTGGTCCCAGTTATTGATGGTTCCTCCACCGAGCCCCATGAACCAACGTAATGTTGTTCCCTCCAAAGTAGAGGGGAATCATTTCAGTTTCTGAGGGTTGGTGGTGTAGTCATACCCTCTACATAAGACATCAAATTCAAATAGGAACGCATCAAGGTATTCTAAGGTCAACCCATGGAAGGTGGGGATGTTTTCTAAGGTAATGGCTTTCATAGGGGCATTTGCAGCTTGATCAACAATGGGATACTCTAGTGTTGATGTCTGCCTCTGATTATGGTTCTAATTGTTTTCCATTTTATCAAATATATGCCAGTAATATTAAGGGATTTCTTGTTCTAGAGGGGTAATCTTAACAGACTTAGGAGGTTAGTGCGGAGGGAGCTTTACAGCACTTCCCTGATCTGGGATACCGAGCGTCTCTGTCTCAACCAATTTTTTATGGGATTCAGGCTCTGAAGCTTCTACTTGTATGGTACCACTATTTTCTCCTTCCCCTTCCTGTAAATTACAAGAACCTCCCTCTCTTGAAGGGTCAGTACTTACATGATCAGCAGTCTGAAGGCTTTGTTCAGACCCTTTTGTCTCACTGTGAATCTCGGCGTGGGCTGTAGATAGTGAGGCCGCCGCCTGGGGGAGTGTAGTAAGACCTTGGATAGGAATAGTTTTGGGTCCTATGGATGCCTGGGATTCAGATTTCTTAATGATTTCATCTATATATGTTGTTTTACCAAGGATCACCTGTCCTTTGGGTTTTGTGGAATTTTGTGGATGATTTTGATTTATTTCTTATTTCTTCCAGTCATAAAACAAGAGCACCTATTCTACTAGTCTTTGCACAATTGCTGAGAAGCGGGCTAGAGGGAAAGCGTTTTGCTTACCGTTACAAAGGTTCTTACCTCTCATTTTTAACACCCAATTCTTCACAGAAATAGAGAAAGAGAAATAAAGGACATCACTCTTAAACACTCTCCCCGGCAACGACGCCAAAAAAGTTGGTTCACAAAGGTGACTGTTATAGGCAACCTCGATGCTTCTCATTCAATTTTCAACCCAAGGTAAGTCTTCTTATTTCAAAAGTGTAATCACAATATATGCAAGTGATATCAAAACAATTACCCTATATTACTATGAAAGAATTATCTAATACTCTGAGTTCAATCAACTCAAAGAGAAATGAAATTGTATCAAGCTGCTAACTATTCTGTCTAATTAAGCTCAGCAAAGGCAACCTACAATTGAAAATCATATTGATGAATTGAACAACATTCATACCAAATTGAACAACAACTTAAATGAATTGAACAGCATTTGCCTATCTAATTTTGCAATGTAATTATCTTTGAAATTTAACTAGCTGACAGCTCTCTATATCAATCAACAACTAAACGCTTTACAATACTGATGGAAAGATCTAATTCTTAGCAATGCATGGCATTGAACAATAATCATCCTAAAACTCATAAAACGAATATAAAATCATTGTGAAATGATGAAAGCATCTAACAGCTACCAAAATCATTACTGGAAGTCAGAAAGCATGAACGATAAACTATCGTAATGAAAAATGAACTGTAACATTATGTGTTCATAATTTAATAAGTGGAAAGATATCTCATAGAATGCATCAGATAACTGAACATAAATTCCGTAATTAACGTACAGTACAGAGATTAGCGAAGCAACTCCCAAGGTTGGGCCCAAACCACCAGAAGTCTTAACACGACAGAAAACTCAGGAAATGACTACTCAAAACACCGGAATTATTTATTAAGTCGAAGATTAATACATGAATACAACTGGACAGTTCTATCCTGATCTGTCTATTACAGAAGAAAATTCCTATTCAGCTCCCTCTATCTCGTTCATCTTCGGCCTTCTTAAAGGCGACTTCACTCAGTAGAATGATATTTCCCAAACGACAGCCCGCTGCTCGTGGCTGTCGTTTGAGCTCTTCGGACGTAGATTTGTCTCTCTGCCTTATGTCGGTCTCTTGAAGTCATTGTGATTCCGTGAGTTTCTGTCTGTCAGTTGTCTTCTGGTTGTCATCGATTCAGTTGCTTGTTTCCTGTAAATAAAGATGCAATAATTCAAATTCCTATTGTTAAACATCCCTTTTACTGTTAGTTCATTTGTCCTGATTTTACATTAATCTTCCTTTCCTTTCCTGTTAAGATGAGGAAAAATTCCTAAAAGTGTATAACAATTCGAGGTAAAGGTAGGGTGAAAACGTACCTTATTTTCGGCCCAACAGTCACCATTTCATATTTTGGTGAGGGTCGAAAAAATTCACCATAAGCTCATTGGTGATGGCCAAAAGATCCTTCGTCACCAAAAACTAATCGTCATCATTCCATATGAATATAAGGGCTTGAAGGAATCAAAACACCAACATGTTGCTTGTAATGCAGTTGCTCTTACATTAAGCTAGCACCCTTTAAATAATTAGACTTTAAAAAATTAGACCTTGAAACTTTATAAATTGTAAATTATACAACTTTCAATAAATTATACAATTTTTTAAAGTCTTGACAAATCTTTTAGTAAGCAAGCAAAATAACATCAAAATTGTAGGTCCCTACCTAATGGTTATTGAAGTTATGAAAAGTGGGTGGAGGGGAAAATAGTTACATATAAGATACTCAATATTTTTAGTTGAATACTCTATTAGAAGTGAAACTTTGAAGAAATTTATATCCTATAAATGACCTATAATAATCAAACTTAAAATCTGCAATTACATCGAATATTGATTTCTCACCTTGTGAATCATGTAAATTTGTTGTGATACCTTAAAAATATGCCTATAAAAAACCGATTTGCATGCCAAAAGTGAAAAATAGTGAGTATATATGATGCAATTATGAACAAGAGCCACATAGTGGGATGTCACTACTTATTTGTATATATGAACTGTGCGCATATAATTTTTAGTTTATTTGGTTGAAATGATATTTGTGAAGATGGAATTATTTGAAATAAAAGCATAGTAGCCCTATACCAAGGATTCCTCAAAACCATGAACTTTATGCTCTCACAAGTACATTTTTTGGATATATATATTCAAAGCAAAGGCCATCATCCTTTGGATTCAAGGTGTTTGCTACCTGTTGAATGCATCTATATTCCCAATATTATGTATTTCCCTTTCTTTTAAGGCATAGTACCCCTCCAAACAGGATTCCTTACAACCCTGGAACTCTCTGATCTCATAAGCACAATTGTTGGATATATATACTCCAAACAAAGACCATAATTCTTTGGATTCAAATAGATTTCCTCCAATTAAATGTCCATAGTTGAACGCTTCTAGATCCCTAATAGTGACATATTAGGTTGTTATAGATCCATGCCATTGCAAGGATTTGTGGAGGAGTTGCATGGATGTTGCCTCTCAATTCTTACGACCAACAACAAATTATAGCGTGGCTCATACACTTTCATATATATCAAATATTTTTCCACATATTGGGAAACTCTCAGAAATCTATTCACTCATGATCCAAGGTGCTACAGTTCTCGGTCTTAAATTTACTGCATTAAAAATATGTCATAAGTACTTGTCATGTTTGCACTATCCTTCATAATCTTCCCCATGAATGTATGGGGTGTTGAGACCAATACATATGGTGTTTTGAGACCAATATGTATCTAACATGGAGTTGGATGTTGTATGCTTCTACATAAACATGAATTCCTTATTATTAATATTTATATAATGTATCCGAGTTAGAGTTATTATTGCATTTGCATAGGACATACCTATGGGATTTCATTCTAAATTAATAATGTAATATATTCTTGAATCTCAATAAATCTCTCCTAAGTTGATGATAGCCGTGTCCATTTAATTTATGTCAAATAGTTCAGATTAACAGAACCACGTTATAACCCTTGAAGAGCAGACACCACAAATTTAATTCAAGTTTTTTAAAAAAAACTGTGGAATATTGATTAACACAGTGTGACCATGTTGAAGTAATTTTTCCACCATAATATCAGTTTGAAGGTCCACTCAATGAGTTCGGTTGGTGCTTTGGAAAATCATAAATATATTTTCCGGCAACAGATATATTATCATCCTTTTCAAGTATTCATTTATAAATTGCAACAACAGATCCTTGTTGAATGTGCTTGTAGATCAAAGGTTATTGAGGTTCAGCACACACCTGTAGCTAACTGATCACTTAAGGTGAGAAAACCAGGATTCTCCATCCCCATTCCCCCTAAAGAACACAATAAAGAACCACATAATTATGCACTATTATGTAAATTTAAATACCAAATACAATTTGAAATCCATCAAAAATAGAGAAAATAAAGCATAAAAAGAAGAATTTATTTACCAGTTCAGGGATATATTATGTGCCCTGTTTCACTTTCATGCTAACAATCTTAAACTTGTCCTTAGTGATTTTCTTTTCTGTTGGATGTTCAGGTGGCTCAATGAATTTTGCAACTGCAACCCCACTTCCCCATAATAAGGTTTAGAGTATGAACTTAAAAACATTAAATATTAATTATGAGGAGATGCCCAAAGGCCCTATTGTACTATGTAAAGATATAGATTGCACTATTCTATAAATTATGAAATTAACATGCCATATCCCTTCTCAACAATTATTCCCTCAAAATTATAGTTAGAGAAGTAAAGAAAGAGCACTAAAATTAGTATTCGGCCCTTAGATCCAAGGGCATGCTGGCCTATGTTAGGATTGGTCTCAAGTCCTGGTTGACTTTCCAAACATCATTTTAAGAGTACACCTATGTAGATGGAAAGTACGGAAAACCTGAATAACACACCCAATCCCAGCTATCCTCCTTTTCTAATAGAATATGGAGTTGTTAAGATTCCAAGACCACATAGCACATTCATTCCTGCAAATTGAGACCACTATTGTAGTAAGAATTTTTCAAACATGCCTATTTTTTGTTAAGAATCAAATCTACTTTAAGTTTCTAGGTTTACACCAAATAAAATTATGCTATTGGGTTTTTTAATCTTTCCATTGAGATTGAAATTGTGCCTCTTCATCAAGTTAGTTAGCAATAGCTTGGTTGATTTGTAAAAATTCATTAGGCCCAGATTTGATATGAAAGAATTTTGCATATCAAAATCAACAAATTTGATGCATAATAACAGAAATGAAGCAGGTTGTACAGACCTTTCAGTAGTGATTATTCAAAGCTGTATTTTTGGGGAATTGGTAATTCATGAACATTTTTTAATGTCAGTTTTTCTATGGAATTTTTTGGAACCAGCCTTCATGGGTGGTATTGGGGAAGCTGAATAGTTGTACATGTCCATATTGTAAAAATGCATATGGATACTTCATCTTGTTAATATTACAATATTTGAGGGCAATGATACAATCCTTCGAGTCCTTTTTATGAGTTGGTGCAACCGCTGATTATTATAATTATTAGTTAATAATTCTATTGAACATACATCACACTAATATTAAAGATTGGCTTATGAGAAGTACTCATAGGTAGAGTTGTGAGTTCACAGTAAATAGACCACCAGAAATAGACTTGAAAATCATTGTTAGTACTAAATCATAGATGTATAAATTATTCAGATACCTATTCAAAGTGTTATACTAAAGAGTATAAAGAAAATATATTCAAAAGCCACAAATATTAAGTCTTGATAGTGTCATTTGTGGATCCACTTTGATATACAATTGCTGGCTTGAACCCCCAATGTTTGCTTCTCCTGTTGGGGTCTTGATGTGTTACTGGCTTATTTTTCCAAGGTCAATACTCAACATTAGAGTTGTCCACACTAGTTTTTATTGCCAGCAAAGGAAATAGACTATGCTCTTTATATCTTACTCATCCAACACTCTAACTTTTGAATTGGGAAACAATGATGAAGGTGAAAATATTTATGTTCTCCGAATTGAAACATCCAATGATTATAAATACTCCAACAACAAATATTTGAGCATTGAGTAACAAACTAAATATTTTTAACATAGGGATGAATAATGACCAGTCCAATGGAAGATACCACCACATTTTTTTACTAGGCACAGAACTCACATTTTTTTACTAGGCATAGAACTCACCCAACAATTGTATATGGCCTCTATTCTCAGTCAACCGTCTTGAAGAAATACTGTAACTTGAAGACTGGTAACTTTAGTGTCCAAACAGAAGAAATTCCATGGGTTATTGTCCAAAAATGATGGTGTAACTATTATGTTGAAATTTGAAGAAAAAGTCTGTCCTGACTTTCTATCACATTTATGTAGAGTAGAGTTCAATTAACATATGGGTTTTATGTTTTTTATTTCTAGGTTGGTTATAAAATCAACATTTCCCCATGCCTCTGATAGTAGATGGTGTCCAAAATCTTAGGGCCTCTCTAAGAATCTAAATTGCGTTTAGGCTATAGATGTTATTGAAATTTGAAGGTGTACAAACCAAACTTTTATGGGTGAACACATCAACTGTACAATCTTACATTTTGGTAACCCTCTTATCACTTGGCTCTAGAAAATACGAAGAGCTTGCATGCTATTCTCCATATAGAAGCAGTGTTGAGACTGGACCAATCAAAGATTCAACCTTTAATAATACATATAATCTCCTCAAACTAGACCAATCAAATATTCAACATTTAATACTACATCTAATATGACGAGTTATTATTTGTAGCTCAAGGGTAAGAGGTATTTTGTGGATGGGTTTAATTGTATGAGGAATTTTTTATACTCGAGAATTTCTTCATGACCAAGATGATGAGAAGAATGTTGGTTAAGTCACTTTTTAATTTTGTCAAAACATTTGCTGCAAAATGTCAGATATATGGCAATATGATTATGCGATTATCAATTGAGCAACACTAATTAGTAAGGACCTATAACATATGATATCACTATTAAAATCCTCTAAATTCAGTCAGTTCATACTTGTTCTTAAGTCATGGTATTAAATAGGGTTTGAGTCATTTCTATGTTTGATAGGGTCTAAGTCATAGTTTTAGAGTCTCATTTCATCACCAAACCAAGTTCATAAACTTTTTTTTACACTTTAGTAGTCTCATGCCATGTTTTGAAACCCATATTTTAACTATTTTTCAAAAAAAAAATCGAATAAGCCACGAAACCACGTTTTTGTAGCGTGCTCAGTGTAAAAAATTTCTTTTGCGCTATGAAAACGCTGGTCTTTTCGTAGCGCAAATTCCCGAAATAAAACTATCAGCGCTACGAAATCAAGGTTTCGGAATTTTTGGTTTAGCTGTCACATCCATCAACTTGAGGTTAAATTTTCATGATTATAGTGTCAATCCACGATCATGGTGTCAGTCCACGAATCCTCCTTCACGCATGCAACCATCCAAAGTAGTTATGGAATCATTATGAGATTCATTAGCGGTCATTTATCATTGGTCCTTTGCAAATTTGAAAATGGAATTGGTTATTATTGTTTTTATCTCATGCAAAGAAGGCACTGCATGCATATCTATTGATGAAAGAGAAGCTCATGATAAGAAACCAGAGCTCTCATTTTGTTTTCAAGCGAGGCAGACTTTTCAATCAAGCGAGGCAGAATTCAATTGGTGATTATGTCAGCAGTTTCGATTGCAAATCCAGTAAGTTTGAAAATAGTTGTTGACTGAAACAAGGTTTTAAATCAAGTGAGGCAGAGTTTTCCATCAAGCAAGGCTGAACCAAATTCTCAAGCGAGCCAATTATTAAAAATCCAAGGGACTCCTCAATCTGCACAGAAGAAAAGAACTGAGGTCAAAAAGACAATTCAGGAACATTCAATTAGTAAAACAGTTTAGAAGAAATTGACTAGGAGTAAAAGGTCAAAGGAGAAGGGTAAGGTTGTGGTCACAAATGAAAATTTTCAATTAAGAGGTGACTTGAATGATATATTACAAGCTATTGACATTGAGGAGTCTCCCCTGGTTCAAGCAGAGTTCATAAAGTTGGATACAGGTGGAAAATCGAAGAAATTGAAAACATCCAAAAAATTAGACTTTGAGGATGAGGTGTCAGAGTTTGTTTTTAAGCCTAGAAAACCACAGACTAGGCAGTCTAAGAAAATGCAGTAGCCAGACATGGAGATAGACCAAATAGGAGGTGAGGATGCAAGAGTTTTTGAAGAACCCATTAATACATCATCTCAAATACTTGAAGAAGACAGAAACAGAGTATTTAATACTCAGAGAGAAATGAGTAGTTATGAGGAGGTTAAAGACAAACTCAGACTTGAAAACATTGAGATTGATAAATTGAGGAAGAAAGTGAGAATGCATGTTGTGGAAAGGTCAAACTTTGAGAGGTTGAAAGGTCTGTGGGAGCTGGAAAAGGTTTCAAACAGTGAGTCAATCAGCAATCAGGATCAATTCTTCATATGGACTGTCCCTGCAATCAAGGAAGCCAAGTGCATAAGAATGGTTAACACCAAACTAAGGGCTAATAATAGAAGGCTTAAAGAGCAAGTTGAAGACCTTCAAATATAGCTAGCAAAGCCTGAAGATCAACCACAACAAAAATCTATGTGAAAAGTAAGTGACATCTCCTAACACATTATTGGAGTTTTGTGAAAGGTTTCATTTTTTAAAACATTTCAAAGTTGATTATTGAGAGCTTATATATAACTTCAAAGATGGTAGTAAAGGTGGAAAACTCGAATTTTTTGAAACAATCTGTGAAAAAGAAAAGACACAACAATTTCGTAGCGCGCTACGAAACTGTTGTAGGTGTCATACACAGCAGTTTTATCAATTTTGCAAGTTTTCAAAGGGGAAACAGGTATGTTTATTAAACCACGATGTTGTTGGAGGATGTATAAAGTCCACAAGTGAAGATCCAATGGCAAAAAAATAGAAAATTGAAGGTTTCAAATGAGGTTTTTAGAGATGAAGTTCTGCGCTACGAAAACATCAAACAGTTTCGTAGCGCAGTAATGTTAACAGTTTTGGGCATTTCTTCAAAGGTTGGGTTTGGACACAGCTAGGTGGACGAAGTCACAAGAGTTTAATATGACCTTGCCACATGTTTTGAGCACAAATTGGTCAGCAGATGTTGTGAAGAAACATAAATGAAGCAGTATATCTGTTTTGCAGGGAGCATGGTCTTGTTTTTCAGGGCAGATAAGAATCAAATAATTACAGCTCAACAGGAAAGAGATGGACATCGTCAAGGTCAAAGTTTATGAGGAGTAGCTGTCAGATAAGAGTTTTAATGCTTAGATAAGGTTTTTAAGTTATAATAAAGAGTTTTAATCCTAGTTTTTTTAGGACTCTAGAACAGACAGTTTAATTGTCAGATGTAATTAAAGTTTGTTTTAGCAGTTGATAGGTGTCAAGCTAGCAAATTCGAATTCTCTCAAGTGTTTGGAGAGAATCCAAGAAATGTAATGATGATTCTATAAGAGACAAGAAGTCAAATTTCATACGGTTGGCAATTTTCATAAGCAAGCATACTATTTTGTTGTAGGAAGAAACTGTGTTTTCATATTAATACAGATATATAGGTTTCATTGCTCAGGATTCATAAAGGGTTATGGATGTTTGATACTCTTATGCTTTTCATCTTTCAATTACTTGTAGTTGCATGAATGTATGTTACTTAGAATTCACTGAAGGTGCTCTAACTTCATATTTTCATGAACTGTGTTATTTTTTGTCCTACTGTTTCTTTTTATGCATCTAAACCCTGAAATGCCCTGACTTCCAATTGAAACTGATACTCATGTTATGTGAAAATACACTTGACTCCATAAGCCCAATAGATGTTTGTTGATTAGTAGTACAACCAATTATCCATTTTATCCATTTTACTCATAGAGTTAGCCATCTAATCCTTATTTCAAAATCATAAACCTATTGAGAGAGCCCTCTCAGGTTGAGGAGGCTAAGCCTCAACTAAAAGTCTGGTTTGAAATAGTTACTTAAGGGCTTCTTGATCATCAGCCTATCAGGGTCTGATTTTGAGATAACATTTTGGTGCATTTGTCGAGAGCCTGAAGATTATTCATTCCCGAAATCAAGAAATTGAACTTCTGAAGGTAGCAGGAGCTCAGAAAGTTTTTCGAGGTTGCAATCTACCTTGGTGACTCCATACATTTTTTTTCAAAGTTTAAAGGTGGCTTCGAGAAGGAGTACACACTGAGAGATCTTGATCCCAGTCCACCTACCGTTGTGGACAATCCAAACACTATTTCAAAAAGTCAAATAATTTCAGAAATATCAAGTACTCCATCTCATTTGAAATCTTTGTCCTATGAAATATTGAGAAGTCCTGAAGATAAGAAAGTTGATGATAAGATTCATGAAGTGTTGTTTAGATTTGAAAGTGAAAAAGAACTCATTGATGTTATCTTAACTTGCAAAAAAAAGGAATTGACACTTCAGCCTTAGTGACACAAGAAGACAAGGAAGAGTTTTGGGAAGTTGTTACCTCTGAACTACTGCTAGAAAAAGAGTCTTTAGATAAACTCAAAGAAACTGATCCTTTAGAAGTCTTACTGAAATCCAAAACTGGTTTACCCCTTCCAAATTGGAGTTCTATTGTCAGTGGCTTACAGAAAATAAGCAGGCCCCCTCATATCAGTTCTTCATCTTGTTTTTTTGCCCCTCCTACAACTACTGTTCATCCTCTAGCCATGGTTGCTCCTGCTAAGTATGCACCACTTGTACTTCCTGCTATTTTGCATGACCTTCCTAGTAAATATGCTGCTAGGATTCCTACTTGGGATAGTGATGAGGAAATTTCAGCAGAGGAATTTGTAGACAGATTTAATGATTTTATAGACAGGGAAGAAGTTGATGATGAGGATGTGAAGTTAAGGTTATTTGCACAGATTTTTATTGGTGAAGTTAGAAAATGGTTTAAGGCACCTGCACCAGGCATCATTAGAACTTGGAATGATTTTGAAGACAAATTCTTAAGAAAATGGGGTAATAGAACCAATCTAGTCCAAGCACTCACTGAATACAACAGCCTTAGGAGGGCAATTGATGAATCTGTCCAAAACTTTTCAAAGAGATTTAATAATTTTTTTGACTCAATTCCAGCTCATTTGAAACCTCTGGAAGCCTTAGCACAAATGAGATATGCTGAAGCATTTGACTCTGACTTTTATATCCTATTGATGGAATGAGAGTCACCTACACTTGTTGAAATGCAAAGTGATGCAGTTAAGGTTGAGGTAAACATGATAGCTGCTAAAAATTCAAAAATGGGAAAAACTAAATTGAAAGAAGAAGAGAAACCATCCACCTCAACTTCTGAAGACAAATTTGATTCAATGATGAAAACCATGGAGAAGTTGATGGATAGGTTAGCTCTTGGTAACACTTCTGCTCCTCATGTGCAACATGAACCTCAGTTCAGAAATCCACAATTTAGGAGACCTCAAAATCAGCAAAGGCCGAGAGAGAACAGAAATCAACAAGCTAACCCTCCGGTGAGACCTCCTTTTCAGCAAAATTTGGTAGATGAAGAAGATGAACCTGGGATTCCTGAAGAATCCATCCATTGTCTTGACGAAGAAATGTCAGGAATATTCTTGACTAAAGAAGAGCATGATGAGTCAGATTTGGCTAATCAAGGAGAAGAACCATCAGATTATTTTAAAGGGTATCAACATGCTATTTTCGAGATGCAAAAGAAATATAGTCTCAGAAATAGAAATGTGCCTATCATTGAAAACAAAACACAACCCAAGAAAGATGCTCCAAAGGTTGCTTAAGCTAAGAATGATACCCCAAAGGTGGCTGAAGGTAAAAAATATATTCCACTTGGTAAGAAAGACACTCAACTTCCTCCTCTTGTCAAAGATGTTGAAAAGTTTGTTTCTGTTTTCAACCTTGAGAATGAAATTTCAAAGATTAAAATATTAGTCCCTTTTAGTGAGATTCTCAAGGTGAATGAATATAGAAGCAATATAGTGAAGATGTTGAATTCACAACCAGGGGTTGCTGATATCTTGAATGTCCAAGAAGACAATCCTACTATATATTTGGGTCCAAGGTTAGAAGATGATCAAAATGAAGAGTTTCCTCCTTTTTATGTAAGCATTAGTATTCATGATATGACTTTGCATGATGCTATGTTAGATTTAGGAGCTTCTCATAACCTCATGCCCAAGGTTATCATGAAAAGAATGGGATTGCAAATCACAAGACCATATAAGGATTTGTTTTCTTTTGATTCCAAGAGGGTTCAATGTATTGGTCTAATCAAAGATGTTGTTGTTGGTTTAACGCAAATCCCAGCAAAGACGGTTGTTATGGATATTGTTGTGGCTGATGTTCCTCCAAAGTTTGGTATGCTATTATCAAGATCATGGGCAGCGAAAATCAAAGGCACAATGCAGATGGATCTTTCCTACGCTACTATTCCAGTTTTTAGTGAACAAAGGAGATTGTATCGGGAGACTAGAATGGCTTACATGGTAAGTAGCAAAGATAAGCCTCAAAATTTTCCTATTTATGCCTTTGATACTGAACTTCGATTTGCCATTATTTTCAATGAATCTGCTGATAGTGTTGAGGAAGAAATAAGAGCAGAAAATCAACATGCAGAAAATTGACAAGTAAATGACGAAGAGATGGAGGAATGGTGGTCATTGTACTTTGATGGATCAGCAGGAAAAGAAGGGGCAAGACCAGGGATTTGGATTACAAATCCAAATGATGAGATTAAGTTTTACTCTTACAAACTGAATTTTGATTGCACAAACAACATGGCTGAATATGAATCTTTGATTTTGGGTCTAGATATTTTGAAAAAGATGAAGGCTCGAAATATTTCTGTTTTTGGAGATTCTGAATTGGTTATTAGACAAGTTGAAGGTGTCTATCAAACGAAGGATGTAATCCATCTCCACACCTTAGGCACAAGAGAAGTTCTTCACAATAGGTAATTCCCTCGAGAAAACATTTTTCATGTAATTTTTTCATCAGATATCTGGGGAATCTCCACAGGATAAGAATTTATCTTTGATCCTTAAACAAACATCGCAAATTTGACCAATATACACAAAGAATAATCACTCATGAACCTTAACTCAACATACATCTTCCTTTTCTTCTTAGGATAGTTACCTTGGAGGATCTACTAAAGTAAAACAATGGATGAACAAATGTCTCCCTTGTATTCTAGCATAGGTAATGAGTGGATGAGGATGAGGAAATAGTGAGGGATGATATCGTGGTCTACCTCAACGATAATTTTTAAGGCTTTGAAGAGGAGCATTTTGGGGTTGTTATTAAAACATTTTTTGGTATATCTTAATTTTTGGTATGCAATAACCTTCTTTGTGTGCATTGACACCCTGGGTTCACAATATCACGCCAAATTTTGCACACCTATCAGGCCTAGTGCAGCATCCCCACATAGTTGAGCAAGCTGAGACTTCAACTGTTCGTAAAATACTAGAAAAAAATTATGATTTTTAGTAAACCATACAATGTTTATTTTATGGGAAAATTCGTGATATTTTCAGGCTGAAAAAATCGGTTGGATGAAAAATCACAATTTTTCAGCATGTTGCCAAAAATCAGCGATGTTATCAACACTGCATAAAAATATTAAAAATAATGTCAAGCATGGCTACATGTGGAATTACAACCTTAATTTCATCAAGCAAGAGTAACATTTCAGATTCCCTTGTCATACATTTTTTCTTTTGGTTAAAACTTTTGCGCTTTGAATTCGTTTCCAAACTCAAGTTCCTCGACAAGTGTAACTGTTTTTTTAAATCATCAGCTCATAATAAAAATTAGGTAGTGATAATACTTCTTTTTTCCATTTCCTTGTTTGATTTGCTTTCAAGTTTAAAGATATATTGATGAACGATTTAATGAAACTCAAATCTACTTGAAATCATGATTTTCAACTTAAAACATAGAATCACGCCTGGTAATTCTGGTGCTTATATCATTGTTGCGGGTAGTTAACTAGTGTGTGTTATTCAAGTATGTGTCACTTGAAATAATAATCGGAAGGAAGAGTTTATATTTCTAGTCACATTTCATTGCATTGTATTTTTGTATTGTTACTTATCTGGAGAAGGATATATTAAATCTATAAAGAAGAATTTTTGTGGTGATATACCATAGAGGATGCCCACTAAATACCACCACATGTGCACAAAACTTACAGAAGTAGAATGCAGATGAAATAATTAGATCCAGGGCTTCTCAGGCCCCAAAACTTACCTGCCACAAGCATGGAGATTAATCATGAAACATCATTCCCTTCTAGATTATGAATTTCCCGAGGTAAATTCCTTTCAGGTAGAGGATACTTTTCCTTTTCCCGTGAAGGACTTGGACTTAGGTTTCAAATACCTTGGTTTCTTTCTTAAACCAAATTGTTACAAGTTTGAACATTTGGTATCTTAAACTGTGTTGCTTTTAACTTTGAAAAAAGGTTTCGAAATTCCCTTTAGCATTGACTTACTATATTTTTCATGTAGAATTTGAAGATTGTATGGTTTTTTTGTTGTTTTTGGTTGAAGCATCTTTTTGTTAATCTTGATTTTATGTTCCACCCTGTAAAAATATGGAATGCACAATCTATAAGACACAAAATTATGAAGGATTTGTATGATAAGCTAAACACATAAATAAAAATGGAGGAGAATTTTTTTATATATATTCAACTATGTCAATAGTCAAATAAAGATAATATGAATTTGTTGTACATAAGTCAATCGTACTCATAAGTTTATAACTAAAAGTTGTAAGATGCATGCTTATATTAGGTGTGTACATGCATTTCAAAATCTTTGGTTTAGTTATTTGTGTCTAATTATTGCTTCAAATGTGACCATGCAGTGGACATTTGGCCTTTTTATTTCTCATGGCAAGAATTCTATACAATACTTTTATGGTGCAGAGTTTGGAATTTTTGGTGGTAAGTTATCTCATCTATTTCTTTTTATTTTCTTTCATTTTCCTCATGTCAAAGAGGAGCTTATTTACTTGTTTTAAATACTCTAATTGAACGTTTGATTGAAATTTCAGTATTTTTATAAAAAGTTGTCATGAAGTGTATGAAGTCCTACCTCAAGCATGAATTTGCATATCTCAACATTTTCTATTTTTTTGTTGTGGATAATTATTGAAAGAAGTGCTTAAAGGGGGCCATTGTATTTAGTGTTTTTGCGAATTTTTCCATGTGTTGTAAAGGAAGTTTTATAGTCTCATTATATTGCAAATAGTGATAAGAGTTTTAATATATATTTTAATTAAAAAAGTAGATGAGATCACAGTATTAGTATTTAAATGAATATCTATTGGTTGTAGATCGAAGACCTTGGATTCATCTTCCAGCCCTCAACTATCAAAAGAATGGAGCTTCTAGTCTTTAGCATGACTCTCGATTGGTGGATGCTATCAGTTATACAATTTTTAGAGGCAAATTATTGAATGATTTGAAAGGTGGAAAAACATGTGCAATGCATTGGAAACACAGTGGGAATGTTTTGAAGTGATTAGAAAATTTTCGTGGGTAAATTGTAGCCCAATCAATATTTAGTTGGAAACTCATATTGTAATACTTGACCTTTCATATAATAAAATTTGTGGTTCAAATTATTTACGATTGTATTTGATATTTTTTTGTGTTGTTATCAACTTATGAGGCTGCATGATTCACGTGTTTTCATATTAGATAAGCATGAATATTGTATGGTATTTTTTTAATATAGTCGCAAAATCATAATAATGCATTTATGTTGATTAAAAATGAACACAAATTAAATGAATATAAAACTACTAAATTAGTAGTTTATATTACTCAATAATAAACAAAAACAAAATGAATATACAACCACTAAATTAGTTTTTTATGATGATTATTAATGAAAGTAAATGAAATGAATATAAACTACTAAATCAGTCATTTATATAATGAATGTGAAAATAAAAAAATAAGATAAATGACTACTGCAAATGATAAAATTGTGATTACAAACGACGACTAAATTTTGCATATATACGACTATTAGTTGCTAATTTATTGTATCTTATAACACGACCGAAATTTAGTCATGTTTATTTGGTCATTATTTGGTTTAACGGTGACTAAAATTTGCATGCATATGACTATTAGTAGCTAATTTACAATATCTGATAATACGACCAACATTTTGATCATATTTATTAGTTCATTAATTAGTTTTCTCGGGTGATAATATAGTAATATATTTTATTGTATATTTCATCATTAATTATAGAAATTAATGAATAAATTAATGACCAAATTTATGACTCAATATACTACTAGACAATAAAATTGAGAAAAATCAATTAACGACTAAGCTAAAAACGACTAAAAGTTGGTCGCGTTATAAGATACTGTAAATTAGCTACTATTAGTCACCGACTGAAAAATGGTCGTTTATATGCAAATTTTAGTCATTTTTTTAGTAACTAATTAACCATTTTGTATCGGTGGTAGTTGAAGAATTAATCAACCCAAATGGAACTACAACAAACTCATAATGCCCATACCTGGTCCAGAAAGTAGTATTGTAGATATTCTCTTCTTTGATATGTACATGAAAATATCTAGATCTTAGATCAATCTTCGAGAACATTGCTTCTCCCTTCAACTAATCTAAAAAGTCAACAATCATCGCCAATGGATACTTTTTCTTGATGTTCACCTTGTTCAACTTCCTATAATCAATGCATAACCTCAGGGTACCATCCTTCTTCTTCACAAACAATACCGGTGTGCCCCAAGGCGATACACCTGGCCTAATGTATCCCTTGTAAATAATTTCCTTCAACTACAACTTCAAATCTACTAACTCTAGTGTGCTCATCTTCTACGGTGTTTTTGATGTTGGTGTTGCCCTTGGCACTAACTCAATGGAAAAGTCCACTTCTTTTTGAGGCGAAAACTCTAAAATATTTGTTGGAAACACATCCTGAAACAATTGCAAGATTGGGTACCTTCTTAATACCTTTGCATCCTCATCCTCCTTGCCTTTCACTAGAAATATGCACTGCAAATAATACACATCATTTCCTGCAATTGTGCTTTGTCGGCATTGTTGTCACCATTCTCACTAATGTTTCCTTCTTCTTACCCTGCAAGATTCTTTGTTCTCCATTGTCATCCATGCACTCAATGTATTTTTCATAACAATCCACCTTAGTCTTGTGAAGATACAACCAGTCCATACCCAAAATCATATTATATATGATCCCAACGGCAATACATTCAAATGTGTTGAGGTAGGCATACCATTCAACTCAAATGCATAATCTCTTACCCAATGATGAACTCTTTTCTTTGTACCTATAGCCAACTACACTTACCAAGATTCTGCATGCACTTCTTTATTCAAACCACACTTATCCATCAGTTCGGGATTAACATAACTATAATTAGATTCAGGTTCAATCAAAATAGAAACAAATTGATCACAAATATTATAGTAAATCTTGATAATATATGTATGGTGATCTACTTGCCTATTATCCAACGCTGCATTGTAACGAGGAATACTCTTCCCAACATTCCTAATTGTTTGTGTTTCTTGTGCACTGTAAATCTGATGCCCACCACCCTGATTATGCAGACAATCTCTATTAAGATGCTCCTCACCACATGTCCAACACTGCACCATCCTATACCATCACCTCTATGTTGTTGTCCTCCAGGTCGTGACTCATGTCCTTGTCTGACTACGTTGAACTTCTTGTAAGGTGTAACATTCTCTTTCTCACCTGCATCCTAAGGCCTTGTTATTTTAGGCCTCCATTTACATTTATCTTTGTCCTTCCCTTTCCAACCTTACCGCAATTTTGTCTTGCACTTTGACTGCTCATAAAAGTGCTTCAATTTCCCAATGACTTCCTCAAGTGAGAGAGGCTCATCATACTCAATCTGATCTTTGAATGCTAATGGAAATCCACTGACAAATCTCGAAACTTTATCCTTCCTATCCTTAAGATACGGTACATACCTCAATAACTTCAGGAACTTTGTCGTATACTCTTCATCTGTCATTGATCCCATCTTTAGCTCATAGAATTCCTTGGATTCGTTTTCGTAATATATTTTTGACAAATATTTTTTCCTGAAGAGTCTCTTTAATTCCTGCCAACTCAACTCCTATGTCCTGATGTCTTTGACTCACTTCACATATTCCAACCTGATGTCTGCTTTCCCTTTCAGGTTGAAGATAGTTATTATGGCCTTCACATTCTCTATGTACTCATGTAGTTCAAATAACTTCTTCATCCCAGGTAACCATGCTTCTGCATCTACTGACTTCTTCAAGTATCCATCAAAGGTAGGCGGCTTTGCTTTCTTGAACTCATCCGGAAATTATCCCCTATCACTCGTCCTGTAAGGATGATAATGATGATGGTCATAGTTCCTGTCAAAACCAGAAATAGAATAGAACATGTGTCCATCACCTCTCCTATCCAGAGTATCCAAAAGCCTACCATCTCTGATCATTTCGTCCCTATCTGACCTATGCCCACCATGCGACCTACTTCCATATGCCTTGTTAGTCCTATCCTCCTACCCATGGATGATCCGAAGTGGTCCATGTCTCTATAATTTTAAAAAACTTTGAAGGATTACTACATTAACCTATGCTTGCTTCTCCTATTCCTCAATTATTCTGTCGTTATTTGTCTTGAAAATTCTTATTTATGCCTTCAAGCTTCTCAATGTATATGCTAAGTTAGAAGATTTCCCAACACCACGCTGCTCATCTGATCCATAGGGATAGTCTCATGAACTATAATATACCATCTTGATAGTAATCTTTGACCTTCTTTCCTGCAAGTATGCCATGTCAGCTAAACCAAAACATAAACATAATCAACATACCTCAATATAGTTCAGGGAGGATATCTCATCTACAAGATCAACCAGATTATTACAATACATGTATAAACATAATCATATCATGATTTAATCATCAATTTCACCATTATCTAGTTATCAATGCATGACTATACCAACCACATGTCATGAGCTTATGCATGAAAACTTTGACCATATCAATGTATGCATAACAATATGTAACCACTTACATGCATGCCTAATGCATAATCAACATACACTAATGACGACCACATCCAACAACACACCATCAACTTTCACATGGTCACACCACTGCAGCCATGACCAAAACCATGTATATAGAATAATCATAAAAGACACATATGCATCCAACATGAATGCATGACCAACGCACATCGCCCATCCAGTCCAAGGGGTGAACCATGTTCTGATACCACTCTGTAACACCCTCCTCCCATATTCACCCAAGCTAACCGGTCCACTGGGGTAAACATGTTACAAGAGGCTACTATGATGTGATTCAACTCCCCATGTACAGTTAAGGAATTGGAGTAGAAAAAACAAATCCAATCTAACCTTCCACACATGCTACAGAACCTCTAGGAGAAAAACAACCCTTTTAGGTGCTTAACCGCTGAAGCAACTTGTATTTCACTAACCTAACACCATCCTCTCTCCCATGAAAAGGAAACAGTGTGACTAAGACCCTCCATTTTCTCCCACAACAAGGCCATCCCAACGACTATGGACTTTTTCAGGTAATTCTGTGCCAGCGACCCTAGATTTTGTGCCACTTCTTCAAGGCCAGGACTCAAGCCACTACCCAAAACTCCATGAGACTTCAAGAAATGATAAATAACACAGAAACAAATGTACTAATGTAAACATTTGATCAATGATTTGATTGGACCCATACTAGCCATGACAGTCATTTCATCAAACATGTCACAAATATGTAATCTACATGTTATAACAACATATCTAAGCATAGGGGCCTCATACATATAAGAGATTCGTAAAGAAGCACTGATGTCTCATCACAATAGTTACATTATCATCTATTAGGTCATATATTCATTGTTCATTCATTTACAAGTCAAACATGATGAGATCCATACATCATCATTGTCATAAAACATGCTCAGAACAAACAAAAATAACAAGGATACAATAGCCATAAATACTACATATAAACCAGTACATTTACACATGAAATATCGTACTCAAACACGATGTGATGACGGAGTTCATCCCTCCTGGACTACATCTTTGGGTCCGCTTTCAATTGAGCGACCGTTGGATTAGGAAGGCGCTGACAATTTTCTTACAATGAGATTCCAACTGAATAGTGCCCTTCGACAATGTTGGACTCTTTCAAACAAAAATTCTCGGACTCAGCTTTCCAACGACCAACTTACAACAACAAGTGTTGAATAAGAAAAACTATGGAAGATTTCTTTACACACAAATTTGTCCAACTAACTATTGCACGCACGCATTGTTGGATGTTGTGTAAAGATGGCTCTCTGAATCATCTTTCTGTCGCCTATCCCTACACCCAATTTGGCTTCACAATGACCAATTTATGCCAAGTAGAGCTCCGACCGTATGGAGGAAGAACTAATTTTCAACTCTCCAAAATAGCTCCTCAAACAGCTCTCTAAATCGGCTCTCCAAATTAGCTCTCCAAAGCTGCTTCTCCAAATTGCTACTGCAAATGCTTCAGACTTTTTTGCTCCCTTAAGTTGGTGTAATTCGGTAGCTTATATAGCTTTTAGCTTCACTCTAAATTTGGTTTATTGTTTTTTATATTACATGAATAATAACAACTATATCATATGGTTATTAATACATTAATATTTAAACAAACCCACTTTCGAATTTAGCATATGGTTTTTGTTTGTTATGTTTGGCACTAATTACTTTGTGCCACCTCTTGGCCATGTCACCAACATTATGCCACCTTCGAGCCCATTCAAAGTTGGTTTTACTTACCTCCACGTCCATGTGCACATTTGTTGGAGTTTGAAGCCATGTCACATGGCACTAACCACTTTTCGTTGCCTTCGTTGGTTGACTACGAACTCCATTGAAGGTTGAAGCCATGTAACAATCCACCTTCATAGCTTTTCGTTGGAGTTTGTAACCACTTTCATAGCTTTTCGTTGGATTTTAAATTCACATCTCCATGACCTTCGCATTACCATGTGACACATCTTCCCATGACCTTTGTTGATGAATGGAGCCACGTCACCATAATGTGTCCCCCGCGTGATGCATTGGATTCAGACCTTCGTTGGTTGCATTCTGCTTTGGAATTTGAACCTTTTATGCATTATGTTTATTAACCATGTGTATTATGTGCCTTTATACTTAGGCTTTAGCACATAGGTTAAATACAACATAAATTAACATGGTAGAGTGGTGAGATAGATTTATAGGTTTAGGCTAGGTATAGGGTTCGAAACCCAATGCACCCATTTTTTAACCAAACTAATTCACCTTTTATCTTTTTACCATTTTACCAAGGAATTACTGTGTGACACGTGTCGACGTCTGGTACTTTAACTTTTCCCTGTCGTCATTGAAACTTTGACTTGAAGTTTCTTCCTCATACAGAAGTCAATTTCCAAATCATGAGTATCACCAGAACCATTGTGACGAGCACTTTCATTTGACGCTGGATTTACGACATTCTGAGACTGGTAGCTGTCAAGCGTTCAAAACTTTCACTTTTGCTCCCGTATTCATTGAAACTTTGATTTGAATTTTCTCCCTCATACAGACTTCGTTTTGAATGAAATGAATTGTGTTGGGTCGAGATCTTTGCAGTCATTCAGGTTCCATGCTAATCCCACAACTTCCATTTTTTGACCTGCGTCTATCGCAAGGAGCATGAATACCTTCTGTATTCTTTTGTCTGCACACAATTAGTTCAATGGACTACACTTCCTTTTCCTTCACCTTTGTCCATCGGAGCCATAAGTGTCGAATTGTTGTCTACATCTGGAAGCATGAATACCAGTTGTATTTTTTGTCTGCACGCGAGCTTCATCAAGTTACACTTCCTTCTCCTTCACCTTTTTCCTTCGGAGTCATAAGTGTCGAATTATTACCTGCATCTACCGCAAACCTGTAATACAATCTTTCACACTTACATGCATGACTAAAACAATCAAACATGACTTAGATTATTCATTAGAATTGCCAAGAGTTTATCACATACTCTTTGGTCAAATTACATCAAAAAGAAACTAACATCTCAGCGTTGCTTTGATGTACAACGAAGAAGATTTATTTTTGTTTGTCTTGTCGAGAATTCATTGTCACCTTCGACCTTCCTGGTCAACATTCAATTAGTGACCACTATTACTAGACTTGATGTATCCATCTGGATCACACCTCCCAACAAAAATAACTTTTGGACCTCCAAAATTCTTATTACAATTCAGCATATTTATTACATCAGCATTTTCATCTTACAGACTCAACTAGGCCTACTGATGTGACGACATTAAAAAAACAAGCAACTATACATAAGGCATGAAATCTGCCCAATTCCATGTAGGTGATTTCTCTGGAGACTTTGACTTCTGTTTGTCTGCACCCCTTGATTAACCTCTAGTGGAATGTGATGTTGTTGTTTCACGAGGTAGCATGAGACATGTGTTCTTTGAATGTCTTGACAATTTTCATTGTGCACAAACTCCTTTACCTGATTCTGTCACTATCGTCCTTTTGCTTGGCTTTTCCGGGCTTGATGATGCGAAATCCTTCCTGGACTGCTTCAAATTCCTTTCATGGCTTTTCTTCACCTGAAGAGTGGCATCATCTTTTTGTGGGTTTCTTCTAATAGCATGCACCTTTTTACTGTAAATTTTATGTTTCCAGCAATCATCTACACAATGGTTGTTACTCCCACAAAAGGTACATGGGTATATCCTTTGAATACTTGGCATAATAAAGTTTTGATTAAAGGACTCACCTTCCAAATCACTATTGATAGAATTATTTCGTTTACCTTTTTGATCGTGCAACTTCTTCGGCATAAGTTCAAGATGAAGGGACCAACATCAATCCGCTATGTGACCTATTTTCTTGCGATAGTCACATGTTAATTGATCGAGTCCCAGTCCTTCATATCTCGGTCTTTCTTGTACAAAGATCGGCTAGAGTCTGCCTTGACCATCTTTGTCGAGCCCTTGCCCTGACTGATATCCCATCTTGCTCATCAGTCTCATACCTATGCCCTTGGTATGCTTTTCAAAGGATCCAATTCCACGATCACTTGAAGCTTCGTCCTCTTCTATTTCTGATTCATTTCTAGGAATTTTTGGGGTGTACAACGGTTCCTCAGAAGACATACAGAAAGTTCCAATGGCTTCTTCTACTGATTGAGGTTTTGAAGAAGATGATGAAGATATGATATTTTCATTAGATCGATGAAGCGGAGGTACTGCATCATTTTCCACGATAGATGGACTTCGAGCAAAGGGAATTTGCCTCTCTCGACTTTCTTTCATAGCTTCAATCGTTGCTTGCAATTGTTGTTTCTCCTCTTGCAATGCTTGTACCATGCATTGTAATGTGGCATTCTCCTATTGATACTGCTAATTATGCTCCTCAAATTCTTGTAGGCGTATTTGTCTTGTACCCTTACCCATTGTTGCGACTTGATAAGAATTTGTCGCTTTCCAATTTTTGGGTTTATCTCCTCAAGCTTTCCTTCTCCACGACACAGCCAGGATCTAGTCAACATTCATTGAAGAAAATCCTACTTATAAAATTTCAACCTTCTCTGATACCAAAATATATGATCTGAACATAGGATTGATTATTTTCCAAGTGAATTGAATGTATAACTATGATTGTGTTAGATGTAAAGAACTGAAGGAAAAATAACTTTTAGAATAGCTTTCACATACTGAGTACTAAAAGATCAACAGAAATATTAACAGAAATCCAAGCAAGCAAACTCAAACGCGATGTGATGACGGAGTTTGTCCCGCCTGGACTACGTCTTCGGGTCCGCTTCCAATTGAGCGACCGTTGTGTTAGGAAGGCACTGACAATTTTCTTACAATGAGATTCCAACTGAATAGTGCCCTTCAACATTGTTGGACTCTGTGAAACAAAAATTCTCTAATTCGGCTTTCCCACGACCAGCTTACAACAACAAGCGTTGAATAGGAAAAACTATGGAAGATTTCTTTGCACACAAATCTATCCAACTGACTATTGCACGCAGCCACTGTTGGATGTTGTGTAAAGATGGTTGCGTGCAACAGTCAGTTGGATAGATTTGTGTGCAAAGAAATCTTCATGGTCAACATTCAATAAGTGACCATTATGACTAGACTTCATGTATCCATCTGGATCACCAGGTTTGGGACTTCCACGTACAACCCGACCATAGATTGGTTGAACCAAAAAAAAATTTCAGCCAATCACCTCCGTGCTATATTCTAAGCATGAATGTGGGACTCATAACCAAAATCAACTAGGGCTTCCTGAGGCTAAACCAACTCACCCTCATCAACAGAACCAGGCTTTACCGTAAACCCCACCATATCACTAGGCCCTAAACAAGCATGGATGCAACTAGATTTCTCCACCTACACCATGAGGAATTTTCCTGTCTCCTAGTCTATAAGCATACATCTCGCCATACACCGGTCGAGTATCCCTATGCCTAATCAAGACTCCACCCTCCAGGCTTTATCGTATGTCCTGCCATTCATCGGCCAAGGATTCCTAGGCCTGATCAAGGGAACACACCTCTAGGCTTTACCGTATATCCTGTCATTCACTAATTGAGGATTTAAAGGCCCACCAAGGCATGCATTATCTAGATTTACCACAATCCGAGTCTGGTTCAGGGATTACTAGGCCATGTGTTCTTTCTTTCAGAGACCACCTCACTCAGTTTCGAAACCATCTGGAAATCCAACTCAACCAAATACAAGAGAACCCATCACACCATGGCTATTTGAAAATGACAAGGCAAGGCTGAAGAACATTGTCACACTTGGAAAAACCCATGGCCATGAAAAAAAGAGAACTAATAACACACATGCATATCCATGCATTGAAAAACTAGAAAGGAAATCATACATGAAACTCGATACCTACAAAGAATCCCATTGTAGCCACTTGATCCTGCTCTTCCTTGCTTGATCTTTGAACCCCTTTGCATTCTTTTCTTTCCCTTGATCCAATGTTGAAGTGCTCCAAGAAAACTCTAAGTGTCCAAGAGTGTGAGAGAGAGAGAATATAGAGAGAGATCCAAAAATGAACTGACAAAAAGGTCCCAACTGATCCTCAAAATCATTTTTATTAATGAGGCCTCCATTTTCTTCGTTTCCCTCCTCACATGCAACCTGTGACCTTTCACCTTCCTTTTCTCCTAATTTTCATTATTTTCATAAATAAAATGCCAATTAATGCCACTTTTCCTTTACAAAGCCTTTGCCATTGCCTTTTCTAATTTCCTTAGCCATAATAAACCAAATTAACACCCACACTAGGATGTCTTGCACAACATTCAGCTTGGAATAACTGCCCCATAACCATGGTTATTATTTTTCCTTTATTAACTTTTAGTACATGGAATTTTCATGAGGTTTGTTACAACATACATGGAGAAAACGCTAAAACCAAAGAAAGTGATGAGTTCAAGGGTGGTCCATTGGGACTATGATAGAAATTCGAGCATGGTAGGTGGGGGCCAACTAATACAATGCGTTGAGCCCACCATCGAGCCACAAAAGGGAGTAAAAGTAGGCTCGAGGTTCATTTCTACTGATATTTTCATTCCAAAAATGGTAAAAAGGACCACTACCATTGTTGGAAGTCGAGCAGGATACCCAGGGATCTCATAGACTACCATAGAGAAGCTACAGGACCACAAACCAACTGCTACAGGAGTTGGGCTAAGTGCTATAGGATATAGTCTTCATGCTACAAGATTGTCCCAAGAGGAAAAAAGAAGCCTTATCTTGAGCATTATCAGCCTCAAAACCCTACAATTTCAAAGGCGTTTTCCAGGGAGGGGTAAGTACTTAATCCTCATCACCTCTTGCAACAAAAAGTTTGTGAATTCTTGCAAAACTCCTTCACTTTACATGCTATAGAAGAACCCTGAGAACAACAGAATTTGAAGAGTAGAATTTTGATCTTGTGAAGATAAGCATTGTGGTAGGAGAATAAACTTGTTTTGGGATTGGCATGTCATTTTTTTCTCTCACTCGCCAACAGGAAACACTACTCACTCTGCTCCTAAGTTGAAGCCCTAAGTTTCTCTGACATTGATAGTTGGCAACATGATCCCTTTGAAAAAACCCTGAAAAACTATAGTATGAAGCCATTCGAGGTGGTATTAATAAGAGAGAACCCACTGATCCCTTGAGAATCCACCAACACCCTCTTTTTAGAGATATTTTGAAAATCACTAGTGGCTAGAATTCTTTGAAATATTCACAGGGTTTGAATATGAAATCACCCATGAGTTTTTAGTAGGAATTCAACAAAATGCCACCACCATTGTGAGAGGACTAATTATTCACCTAAACCCTGAAATTTTTAGTAGAGTGACCATTATCGTTAGGAATGAGGTGAACCAAGGAGGAACAGACTAAAGCCATTACAACCAAGAAGAGTCTATTTCTCCCTGAGGAACAACATGTTGAAGAAAATAATGGAGTTAGGATGGAGATATTGTCATACACTTGGGATGAAGTGCTCTATCACATCCTCAAATACATTTCATGTGAAGGTAGGCTCAATTTTGTTTAGGCCTACCAATTTAGAATTTTATATTAGCTGAGATTTTAGATGGAATTACCAATCCCAAGCAGACTAAGCATCCCCTACTTCCTTTTCCATTATATGATAGAAATTAGCCAGAGGGTTAGGGGAGGAAAACCTAAATACATATCCATCATGGGCTCATCAAATTGATTTTCATGGACTTCTAGAACACATTCAACACCCTGTGGCAGGGATGGATTTTGTTGACATGGATAGAGAAGTTTTTCTCAAATCAAAATGAAAAATCCTATTAGAACTTGAGGAGACAGTCAAGGTTGGTTCTGCAGAAGGAAAAGGGGATGAAGAGGGTGGAAAAGAAGAATAGGAGGAGACTAAAGAGGAGAAGGAGGAATAAAAGTTAGATAAAGAAGAAGATATTAAGGAGAAAAAGGAAGAGGAGAAACCAGAGAAAGAGATAGAAACCCTTGGGTAACCTTCCTGACTGCAGAAAAGAAGAAGGCAAGAGCCACAATCTAGCATTTTAGAAGGAAATACTAAGGAAGAGGTGCTTGCCACCTTGGAAACCTTGGGCACATCAGTCAAGCCTAAAGCAAGGTAGCCAAAGTGAGGCCCCCTATATTTTAAGAAGAGGAGAAGGATAAGGAGCAAATTTAGGGATCAACTAGTCACTGGGAGGGAGAGTTGGAGAAGGATAAGGAGAAAGTTGAAGAAGTAACTTCCCTCAAATCCAAAGGTAAACAACCCAAAGCCTCTTAGAACAAGTTAAATACTATGGGAACAAAATCTAGACAACTTAGAGAAGAATTTGCCCTAATATAGGAAAGCAGAAAGATGTTACAGGAAAGCATTAAGATGCTACATGAAAATAGAACATTACTATAATAAAGTGTTAAATAGCTAAAGGAAGAAGACAAGGGGCCACAAGAACTCCTAGGAACTGATCCCCAACCTGATCTAAGCTCATATTACAAATTTTATGAGAAAGGGCAAATAATACCCAAAAAAATTTCAATCCTAATCCTCCTTAAGCTGGAAAAAGAAAGAGGCAGATCCCATCGTTGGATTCAAATTTCCAAATCTAAACGAGTTGAGTATGTAGGCCTAATGGAGGAGAAGTGAAGAAAATGGGTGAAGAAAAGGATGACTTAAGACTCAAAGAGGAAAACATGAGAGAGCACTTGAAGATTAAAAAAAAAAATGTTACGGGACCAACTACAGGAAAGAGATGAGAAAATTTCCACCATGGCAAGCTTGGATATTCAGGTCATTCAATGCAAACACCCATCCAAAACCTATGCAATGTTCCTCAAGGAGTAATGGCTTCAGTTCCAAATCAAAAACTTTAGCATAATATGGTTCACTTCCTTTTCATGACTACAGGAAGTTCATTGATTTTTTCCAAACTATCAACTATGAAGACATAGTGAAATTAGGTGAGTTCTACATGCACAACCTAATTATAACATACTTGAAATTATGGGACCCTAAAACAATATTGGGGGATGCACAATTAATGTCACTAGCCTCTTGGCTTTCCCATGAGGACGCGAGGGTTGAAGAAATTAAGAAGGTCATGTCCAAAGAGGCAAATGAGCCTATATACATTAGAGTGGAGCTGAAAAGTCCCAGATTTATCATCATCAATCACATAATCATCTCACCCCTCTTTAAATGGAAAAACAAGAACAAGCTATATTACATTTTGAGGAAATTTACAAGATACTAGGAACTGAAAATCTACATGCCTACCAAAGGAGATGGCACACTCTGCCACATGGTCTGAGGATTAAGGAATACCATTGTCGTAAAAGTTTATGGAATGATTTAGAAAGGATGCCACTATATAAAAGGATGATTCAAAGGTTAAAGATCAACTAAATTGGGCTAAAACTCTACCCTCCTTTGTTATTGGGTCTACAAGAGATAAGATATCAAACAGAGGAGCAAAGGGAGTGGACAAAGTTAGAGGTAACTACAGGTTTTTACCCTGAGGAGGGAACACCATCTAAAGTGCCTTGGGATGTTAGAGAGGCCACCGGGCCCATGAATGAGTTACAGATAAGTGACAAAGTTTCTCAAAGGGTGAGAAACCCTTTCAATAGAGTGGTGATGATGGGTCTCCTAATAGGTACATAACAAAGCCCATCTGGCCATATTATAGCATGATTTTACCTCTCTCTCTCTGCATTTGATGGCATGTTTTAAGCTATAATGTGTTCATTAGGTTAGGAAATAATATTTTCATATGTTATAGCCTAACATTTCTAATATGCAGTGATGCATTGGGAACCAGTTGGAGGGAATGTCAGAGGATTTTCCCCTACATTTATTCACCTTCAACCTGGCGTACTCCCCATGTTAAATCATCTACAACTCGAGAATTTGGTGGAAATTTTTTGTACTTAATGCCTGCAAGGATATCAGGGAGATAGATCCACCATCTTAGGGATATTGGAGGGAAGCAACCCTCCCTCCAAGGAGGTTTTCCCCTCGGGAACTTTTTTATAAATAAGGGATCCCAAGGGCTCAAAAGGATTCAAATGTTTAGAGAAGAATAGTGACTTCTAGGTATAAGAGCTTGTACTTTCCATTTTCATTCCTTTCATCATGTACTTGAGCATTGTTTTATAATAATGAAAATCCTTTTGTCATATTACATTTGAGTTTTCTTTAGAAGGTTGATTCCCCTTAGCTTAGGGCCTAACCCAGAGGCTCTAGTCTCTCTCCTATGTGTATTTTATTCATGCATCTACTTTCCTATATCTAGCTAACAATATTTCTTTTCCTTTCTAGTAGAATTTGTTTATGAGAAAGTTGCTTGTGTAGCTATTTCAATCACCTCTCTTGTGGGAATTGTGGTTTTATATAGTGTATTGGCAAGAAAAAACATAGTTAATTTTTTGTTGCAATACTTAGATCTTGAATTAGTTTCCTTTTTCATCTCTCTTTTCTACAATTAAATCATTTTTTTAGCATTTTTTTCAAGCATCAAAATAAAAACCTATCTTGTGTGTAGGTCAGGGTATTGGTTTGCAAGTTTAAGCATTTTCATTTATACTTGTAATTCCATCACCACCACTTTCCTTCCTTCAAACAACCTCTTCAAGCATATTGTTTACAAATATCACTTTTCATATTTGTTAGAGGCCACCGTGTGCATCTTTCCTTATTCAATATGGGCTCTTGAGGAGCACTAGGATTGTAAAAGGTTTCATACACCCTTACCCTACCTTATCACGGCATTTCTCGCCTTTAAAACACCTTCTAAGCCTACAAATTTCTCTCGGATCTAATTTTGTAGCAAAACAGGACAATCTTGTAACACTCTGTCCCGATATTGTAGCACCATGTTGAAACCCTCTAAACTTGACCAGAATCATCCTCTGAGCTTGAATTTTTCATGTTGACCCTATCCAATGACCCCTAGGCTCCGAAACCAAGTTTTAGGAAGACCACATAGGATTTTCCTTTTCATCACTGCAATACATCGCTGCAATTAAGGTTAGTAACAAGTTCATGAATTGAATGGTACATGAATGGTTTGATGATCACATTTTGAAATGCTTAATGAGCTTGGTTACTTGAATATGATTTCTTTGGAATGTATTTATTTAGAGTGGATCCATGATCTTTACCTTGTGCAATTAGGATAGGTCTACTTTTCCTTGCCTTTTGTTTCCTGCAATAGCTTAGGGTTTTCATTTCAAGTGTTTATTTTTCTACAATTAGATTAAGTTTCAATTCTTGCAAGTAGAATAACATTTATAATTCCTACAAGTAGAATAACACTTACATTTTCTGCAATGGATTAGCCTTTACATTTCCTGCAAGTAGATTAACATTTACTTTTATGCAACATTTCTATTCCTTGCAAATAGCTTAGACTTTACCTTCATGCAACACTTTCATTTCTGCAACTAGATTATGGTTTCTTTTTTACAACACTCTTTAATTCTTGCAAAATCTAGGTTTAGTTTGTAAAATGGTCTTTGTACACCTTGGTTTGGTTCATTGACTCAAAGCAACTTGAGTAGAGCTTAGATTATTGTGCATACAACACTACCACATATTAAGTTTGTACGAACCCTGAGTTGATACATTAAAGCTAGTATCTGATCCAGATTTTATGCAGGAACGCAACAGAATACAGATATAACCATAGATACAGAGATGCAGCGGAAATAATGCTTCATTTTATTAATAAAATAATGACTGCAATAAGCTTACAAACATAATGGAAATAAGCTAGGGCGCTGGTAGCGTATCTCTGAGAAGAGATGTAGCGTACGCAGGCCTCTAAACTGTGTTACATTGAGGCTCGCAGGCCTATTACAGACATAATGGAAATAGATGAGCTAGGGCACTGGCAGCGTATCCCTAAGAAGAGATGTGGCGGCTCTCAGCCTGGCTTGTGTTACAATGCGGAGACATAATAGAGATGTGTGAGCTAAGACGCGGGTCGCGCTTATCACACGAAGAGATGTGTTGGCTCCCAGCCCCCTGAACTGTGTTACAATGAGGCTCGAGGGCCTATTTATTGTTGAGAAACAATGTAGAATCTGAAACGTCCAAAACCCTAACCGTAGGAGATGAAGCGCCAAAACTGTGGGCCCCGTTTGGGTAAATTGGTGGTTCAACTTCCCGGGGACGTAACTTTGGCATCCGATCTTCGTTTGACGCGCTCAATAGCTCGTTAGAAAGATCTGTCCGAGGACTTCAATTTTTGAACGAGAAACATTGGTCCATGGACCCATGTTGCTCTCCATTTTCCCAAAAAGCGTCGTTTAGGGCCTCAAAACGGCTCTGGAAGTTTAAGACCCGAAAAACTGCCAAAAATAGTAAGTTGTGCCGAAACTTAAAAATTGAAATAACTGATGGTGGGGGTTCAAATGGACTCGATGGGTGGCCACCAATATCCACCTGGATTATTAATCCCCCAAAACGGCTCCGGGTGTGTAGGACCCGAAAACTTGCTATAAATAGTAAGCTGTGCTGAAGCTGAAAAACTGAAAGAATTGATGTTGCAGGTCCAAATGGAATAGGTGGGAGGCCACCGATATCCACCTGGATCATTCCTCCCTCCTTAGGAAGCAATGGTCTCCATTGCGTTAAATTCCTCCATGGGGGGGAAAATTTTGTTGAACTTGGTGTTGGATTTAGATGTGCCACCGGTGGGTAGCCATTGAAGGATCTGAAAAAAAAAAATTGTCCATCATCGCGTTCCTCTGTTTCTCGAGGGCATCCTCGAGCAAGATTTTGATAGGATCTCATGCTCCCTCATCTTTCTTTCCTTCCGCCATGGGGGGTCGTCGGGGTTGCGAGGTTGAACTCCTTATACCCTGGCTGCATTGGGGACATGAAGAGAAAAACAGAGAAAGAGCAGACCCGCTCTGATACCACTGATCCAGATTTTATGCAGGAACGCAACAGAATACAGATATAACCATAGATATAGAGATGCAGCGAAAATAATGCTTCATTTTATTAATAAAATAATGATTGCAATAAGCTTACAAACATAATGGAAATAAGCTAGGGCGCTGGTAGCGTATCTCTGAGAAGAGATGTAGCGTACGCAGGCCTCTAAACTGTGTTACATTGAGGCTCACAGGCCTATTACATACATAATGGAAATAGATGAGCTAGGGTACTGGCAGCATATCCCTGAGAAGAGATGTGGCGGCTACCAGCCCCTGAACTGTGTTACAATGCAGACATGATAGAGATGTGGTGAGCTAAGGCACTGGTCGCGCTTATCTCTGAGAAGAGATGTGTTGGCTCCCAGCCCCCTGAACTGTCTTACAATGAGGCTCGAGGGCCTATTTATTGTTGAGAAATAATGTAGAATCCGAAACGTCCAAAACCCTAACCGTAGGAGATGAAGCGCCAAAACTGTGGGCCCCGTTTGGGTAAATTGGTGGTTCAACTTCCCGGGGACGTAACTTTGGCATCCGATCTCCGTTTGACGCGCTCAATAGCTCGTTAGAAAGATCTATCCAAGGACTTCAATTTTTGAACAAGCCACATCGGTCCATGGACCCATGTTGCTCTCCGTTTTCCCAAAAAACGTCGTTTAAGGCCTCAAAACGGCTCCGGAAGTTTAAGACCCGAAAAACTGCTAAAAATAGTAAGTTGTGCCGAAACTTACAAACTGAAATAACTGATGGTGGGGGTTCAAATGGACTTGATGGGTGGCCACCACTATCCACCTGGATTATTAATGCCCCAAAACGGCTCCGGGTGTGCAGGACCCGAAAACCTGCTATAAATAGTAAGCTGTGCTGAAGCTGAAAAACTGAAAGAATTGATGTTGCAGGTCCAAATGGAATAGGTGGGAGGCCACCGATATCCACCTGGATCAATATCCCTGGAAGTTGCAAGATTCTTGTTTAAATACCAAAACCCATCAATGAGAATGGATAGACAGGCATGCCTTGGTAATCTCATGTATTTTACTTTATGCATGTGAGATTTAGATGTATATACTTGTGTCATAGGCATCCATGCGTAAATATAAATCAACATGTTTTTGTAGCTATGTGTTTTTAATTAATGCATTTGCGGTGTCAATAAAAAATACATGACTTGATCATTTTTATACATTTTATTTATGCACACGAAATTATGTTTGAAGCATAACTAGTAGAGATTTATTATTTCGGTTTGATAAATACTTTATATAATCATGATGTCATAATTTGCTATTGGTACAATTGCAAGAAATATTGTAACTTGTGCAAAGGATGGATTACATTTAACATTATGGCAGGAAATGAACTAATGGTCCATGCAACTTGAAGGAATGTCAACTACAGGGAACAATCAAGCCACAAAGACAAAGTGTTTGAGGAATTGTGAGGTACATAATATCATCATTAATATAATAACTTCTACCTAGTTATGTTGAATGTAAGACGATATTTCTTGGTAATATTTTTAATAATGATCAAACGATGGACTCCCTTATAGCTATTGAGTGAGGGGTGAACACCATCACGAAACGTTTAATAAAATAAACACTTGTTTGTTTTTCCCCTCGAGATTTCCAGAGTATATCGAGGTCCATTGATGTGTTTGTATATTATGTCATTCTAATGATGTTGCTTCCTTGCATGACATTGAAACTTACATCTTCAAATATGTGATTAACTAACCTAATCAAATGAACGATGATAATGATGTAAGGTTAAAACAAAGAGTTTTATGTTATATGCTACAACAATGGTTGTTACGTTATGTAACTTATTATTCCATTCTTAAAGCTACTTTATGTAATTATGGTGATTTATATGGAATAAGTTATTGGGAATATTACATGGTAGTAAATGTCGTAAAAAATTTCTAATCCTATGCATTTTTACACGAGCTTCACTGAGGGATGCTACAATCATACTCTGTAAAAAGTCATAAGTTTAAATTTAAAAGGTGGTAAAACATGTTTATTTTTATAGATTTTATTATAAAATAATAGTATTTTATTTATTTTTTATAAATATATTTATAAAATTTATTATTTATTTATTAGTTATTCTTTTCAAAAAATTAGTAACTTTAATTATAAAAAAGATACTTAAATAATAAGAGTTTATTTGTTTATTGTGCTAAGGGAAACTCAATCGGTGATCGAAGTAATTCAAATTTGGGAAAACTGAAGGAATCAAGGTTCAAAACCCCTTGGTTGTGACCCCTTTGCGGAGAGGAGGACAGGTCACAGACCCCCGAGGTTTACTAGTAGTTATGTGTCAGGTAGACCGCTAGGTTCCTCTCGAATAATAATAAAATTTATTTATTATACTTTGAGAGCTTCATAAATTCTACCAACTTTTTGGTTTGGTCTTAGGTAGAAACTGAGAAAATTAAATAGCCAAATTTATTGTCAGTTAAAAATCAAAATATGTTAAACTTGTTGAGTCCATGACTACTTTCAGTGTTAAATACCGAAGTAATCACTTGGCTTTACTATAATGTAGGAATTAAATTTAGTGGAATTTTCTTTATCGCTATAGATGGTCGAAAGTTATTTTCAATGAAGGCATGAGTGAAAGAAATAAATCATGGATGAGACAAAACAACAAATGAATGCAAAAATGAAATATTTACCTCAATGCATGTCCCACAAATAGCAGAGAAATAAAGAATTTTGTTATGGAGAAGTTATGTAAGCGTATATAGGGACTTATTAGGGAGAAGAGTTGGGTAGAAAGAATAAGTACAATGTTCAGCAATTCAACCCCACTTGTGATCTCCAACAAAAAGATTACATTGGTGCTAATATTTCGTGGAGAGAAAATATTCTTATTACCCAATTAAGAACTAGCACACATCAACTTCGATGTGAAACGGGATGGTGGAAGTGACCTAAAAAAGCTTGGGAAGAACGTGTGTGTAAGTTTTGCATTTCTGGGGTAGTGGAATCAGAGAAGAATTTCATTTTGGAATGTGATGTTTTCAGAGACATCAAGGACAGTTATGGCAGTATGTTAGTATCAATTTTGTGGCATTGTCTTTTCCTTGAGGGAACTATTAGAAGGTTGGGTCAGCACATCATCAATTTGAGTAAGAAAAGGATTGAATTGCAAAAGGAAAAAAATAAGGAGGTTGGTAGTCTCATAGACTACTTTTAGTCGAGTGGACGTTAAAATATATTCATTCATTCATTCACAAAAATAATTAATTTTAAAAGGTTTAGAAGACATAAAACTCTGGCGTGTAGCTTTATTGTAAAGTAATAATTGATGTTATAAAGTAATTGTTATTAAATAATAATTTGTGATGATTATGTCATTGGTGGTAATAGTGTTTTCGTTAGGAGGTCTTTGAGCATTGTCCTGCCATGATTTGATGATGATTTATTTTCCACATTTCTCCATTACATTAGGAAATAGGAAATAAACTTTTATGATTATAACGTTAAAATTTTGAAAGGAGTATTTTAAAAAAATAAAAAATAAAATTCTTAAAAAAATATTATTAAACTCATATTTATGTATTGAATGATAAGGAAAAAATAAAAATAGTATTCTAAAATTAAAAATAAGTTATTTATAAAATAAAATATAAAATATAAAGAAAAAAAAAATTAATTTAATTTAAATGTAAATGAGATTATTGGAAAGTGAAGAAAGGAATATTTTCTTATGAAAATTGTGTAATTTCATATTATAAACTATAAATGTTGTGTAATCTCATATTATGAATTATATATATTAAAAGGGAATATTTAAGGAAAATATATTAATATCGTAAAATAAAAAATACGTTTTCATGAATATGTATCTAGAATTCGATGTAAAATAAAAATACATTTTACACAAAGATGGTTAATACATTTGTGGCAAGTTGAGATTGCAGTATCCATAAAAATCTATAGCAATTTGGAAGATAGGTTGTGCACATGGAAATTAAGCCGATTGTAGGTGTTCATCATTATTGACTCATAGCCCTAGCTAGAGGGTGGATTATTTCAAAGATAACTAGTGCAAAAGAGCCCATGGTTGAGTGTAATATTCAATGTCTACATCGAGTTGGTGAAAATATTTCATAAAGATAAGTGTTCTCGTTATTTTGTATATTAAACTCTATGATGTGTATCGTGTGTATTAATATGTTATATATGTTGTATGAGAATTATTTGTGAATACTTTCTTTTTAATTCCATGAACTTGGTGGATATAATGCATGTCTTAGTTTTTTGTTTTTTTTTTATGTAAAATTTTTGTATTTCTTGTGAACAAAAGATTGCATTTCAATTTATGATATGATCTAGTCTTCCACTTGAAAGGCCCAACCAAATGCAAAAATTTAGTCTTTTCAAAAGAGCAATAGTAAAAAAACTAATCCTATCTTCCAATTCTAAAAAACTAAAGCAACTAGCTAGTCCTCTAATGCCTGATGTAAACTAAGAATTACAAAATTGTTGCACATGAGAAAACAAAAGAAATTAAAAGACAATTAGGAAGACCTTTTCAAATCAGTGGCTTCTACTTGTATGGGCTCCTTGTTTCTACTAGGAGAGCAACCCGGTTTTAGAGGGATGCCCATGTGCTTCTCAATGTGTCCTCACCTTCAATCTATTACTGTTTATATTTTCCTTTGCATCTAATCCGGGAGAGAAGAATTTCCTCTCAATCTTTGTTTCTATTAATCAATATTTTTCCAAGGAGAAATTTGAGGTGTCAATAAATGTCCACAATGCGCATATATTTGTTATATATTCTACAGGTATGACTGGCATCAGGAACCCAATCTGCAACCTTTGCTAGCACTTTAGTGTTTGTAAGCAAGTGATGCTCATTTGCCAATTCTCTTTCCACTTGAGTTAATTCCCTTACACTGGATGAGGGCTGAGTTCCTTGTACCTAGATGTATAACTTTCAGCTCTCAATTATGCCATGTACGCACATGTTCCTGATAATGAGTAGATCCTTAGTGGAAATGAGCACATTGATGTGACATAATCCCTCGCTTTAGAGTGCTTACTGAGTCAAAATTTAAAATGCGAGTCAAACAAGTCATGAGTCAATGTGCATAAAGAAATTTGATTTGTGAGGCGAGGGGCCAATAAGAGCTTGCTCAACCTTGGGAGGAGTGATAAGGCTCCCAACGCTAAGAGTACTTCCAATAGCTTCGGGGGAGCGTGAAGGCCCTTTCCCAAAGGCAAGTTCATAGCTCTCCCCTAGTATTGAAACAAAACCATGCAAAAGCAAAGATAAAGAGAATTAAAAGAATTTGGCTAGTGGAGAAGACCTCAAACCTGCATGAATCGACTTGGTTACCTTCCACCACCTACAAGCTAGGAAACATTTGAGGTGTTTGACACAACCACGACAGAACTAGCCCAATTTTTTCCCTTTTTTCTTTAATTGTCTTAGTGAAAGGGTTGAAAAAAGATTGAAAGATATCCAGGAAACCACTATGAAAGTATTTTATTTCTAACTTAATCCCCCGATGGAGCTGCCAGTATGTGTGTAGACATAAAATAACGACCGGAAGAAACACCAAATCCACGTAACCCTGAACCTCCATTATAATATGTGGGGGTGACACATAAGATGAGTGTGTTGAGAAGATATTCTCCCCAAATTAATTCCATAAGACTTGAATTCTATCCAAAAGCCTCCCATTAAACAATGCATATTGAAACCCTTGAGTTGTATATTGGACTGTAACCTATTTTCATGCCATCAAATGAATGTATTTTTAATTCGACTAATCAAAATGATCGGCACACCAAATGGGCTAGTATCCATGTCAGATATGGGATCAAACCTGATGGTAGTACTTCTCATCGAACTTTGGTTTCAATTACTATAGACAAGCTCCATGCAAACCTTTGGGTGGCTAGTGTAAGGGATCCCTCGTGTGTGCAACATGCAATCTATCATAACACTGTGGGGATGTGTCGTGGTGTCCCATGGCGTGTGGCTTGGTGGGATGGTGAGAGCCTATCCCCTGCCATTTTTCGATTCTGACACCTCATCTCAGGAATATTACATGTCTTAGTTAATTAAAAACAAAGCATGAAATTAAATAGTATCATAGTTATGTTGATATTTTGATGCAAGAATAGATATTTCTCAATACCCAACCATCCTAGTTGGCATAAAGGGTTTTGGTTGGGTATATGACATAGTTTCTTAGATAAGGACTCTCAAAATAACCTCCCTAGATAAGAAAGGACTATAAGCATTAAAATAGTGAAATTTGATTCTATGTTTAGACATAACAAGTCTAGAGAAACGGTATTTTGAAAAAAAGTTCACCCTTGAAGAGGAGGGCCTTGTACCATTCTACCACTAGACCCGCTAAATTTCCACTCAGCACTAAGTACTTCAAACTCCACTCATGACAAGTAGCCATGAACACATATTTTTCCTTAATGGCCTTCATGATTGCTTACTAAATTAACCACACAGTAGGGTTATTTGGTGCAACTACCATCTTCAAGGACTTTATTTTGTAGGCACTCCCAAACCTCATATTTTAGAGAGTACAATCAGTTTTAACCCTTAGGGTGGGTTTTGTCTACTCTAAGGGCCTCTTGAATAGTCATTTTGTTTCTAGCTTCGTCTTCTTTGTCTATTTATTTATTTTCTTGAGAGAGACTAATATTTCCTTCTAGGACCAACTTGACCATCACTTTGATCCATACCCATATCTTTCTCTACTCCCTCATCCTCCATTACTCCCCCCCACCTCCTCATTTCTCATCGAAGTGGCCACTACAACTTGAGATGGAAAACCTTCATAGGACTTTGGAGCCTTTACCCCATTTGCATAGGGCATACTTTTAAGAGGCCTTGGATGAAAATTTTCCACCTTTTCTTTCTTCCTCGCGATCATCTACGATGTCCAAATCTACTAGTAGAGGGGCCCCTTGTGAGGATTTTTATTTTTATCTTTTCATTTTGGACTCCTTCATGTTGATCACATCCACATAAGATAAGAGCTTATTCTAGGCAGAGTGAGTGGGATTGCTAGGAAAACCACCAGCTCTACTTTTTTTCTCTTACTAAAGTTCCCTACTATTTTTTGGGTTGGAGGTTGTACCTTTGGCACTAACTATTCTATATAATATTTTTCCAACAATAAATAAATAGGGTTCTTCAAATATTTATTTGCCTTTCAGTGAATCAAGATTAAAACTCTTCTCATTATACTCCTATAACTAGAGGTCTGGATGTTCCACATCCTCCAATCTCACTTTTGCACAACCAATCTTGTTAGGCATATACTTTATAGGTTTTTTTTTTTCTGAGGTGGTCATACATATGGAAAATAGATCTCACAAAAGGGATATTTTACACAATATATGTCTTAACAATATGAATAACTCCACACATGGATATAAATACCTTTAGTGAATCCATCACCTAACATCATTTCCACACAAATATTGGCTATAGAAGTCCTATCCAAGGAATGAGTGAATCATTTCATCAATATACACCATCCTAACCAATCTATTATCTATCTGAGTTAAGGCTCTCTCTAACCACAAATCCAGAGGGATGGAATGTGGCTTCACCCATAATCATTGAATGCCAACCCTCTCTCTCATTTTATTTTATTTTTTAACATAATCGATTGCTATTTTGTATTCCAAAAAGGTGGAGGAAAAACTCCATGGTTACATGATGGGTTGCTTGCAACGCAGTGAAGGAAGTAGCTAAATCAAAATGCTACATTTCCTTTATTTCTAGATTTCAAAAAGAGATGAAATACAGATAATGCATATATGCTGACAAACTGAGACAAAAGAAGAGTAAATTTAAAAGGCATGCATAATGAATATTGATGTGGTTGATATGATGAGCTGTAGAATCCTCAGGATTTTCTTCATTGCCCATGTTCCTCAAGTTGTTGGAGCTGGAGCTTGGTGCAGTGCGCTTCTCCAACATGTATTTGAGAATTTTCACTGATTCTTCGGCATGTGTACATCAATTGGAGAGAGCGTTAAACTGGTTTTGAGTGACCCTGTGGAGAAACATATTAACATCAACTTCATGTTTTTCATCCAAAAATTTTACCTTAGTTTGCAGCTTTGCATCTAGAATCTTTTGATGAGCTCTGATCTTCTCAAGCTCGGCTTGTAGATCCACACAGTGGAGGCAATCTTCACTACGAGCCATGTTGATTACTGAGAGTAGGAAGAGCGATAAAGCACGAGATCTGCTAATAGAGGAAGCGACAATCTGCTAAGAAAGGCTGCTAAGAATGAGCAAAGAATAAGTTGATGTTTAAATGGGCAGATTCGCCTAGTCTTTGCTGGGATGTCGGCGCTGACTATTAAAGAGAGGCGAAGCCGAAGCAGGGGGGTAGGCTAAGGACTGGGAGGAGAAGGAAGGAGGGAAGAGAGCAGGGGTGTTACGTTGCTATTGGGAGCGAGCAGAACGCAAGGAGGGGGGAGGATAATGAGATAAGGAGCTGGGAGAAAGATGATAAATAGGACAGGGAGGGCGGAAGGAGTCGTCTTGGGGGGAGAAGCAAGGAAAGGAGGTCACAGGCAAGGAATGGGAGTAAGTACGTAATATTCTGTGAGGTGTTGTATGATCAGAATGAGGGATCGAATAAGATCTCAAGTCTGAAGTAGGCAAGATCATGGCAGAGGCTCAAGATATGAAACATCATTGCATGGGAGATGCCCCGAGGTTCGTGCGCAAGCCCTGTTGGCAAGGAGATCAGCATCCTTATTGAAATTGCAAAGAATGTGATAGAAGGAAGTGTCCTTCATGTCATCCAAGAGGGAGTGGCATCTACTGATGGTTTGGCGGAGTGCTATGTTTGTTGTTGGATGGTCGTGGATCATCAGATTGATGATTATTGCTGAGTCTCCAAAGACCATAGCATTTGTAATATTAAGCTTTCTTAACTGAAGTAATCCTTGGAGAAGAGAAAAGGCCTCCACTCTGTTGTTTGAGAGGGAGCCTAGACCCCATTCAAAGGATGTGAGAGTGCTACCATTTTCGCTTCGTATGATGCTTCCAACCCCTGCAATGCCCGGGTTTGATTTAGATGCCCCATCAAAAAATAAGGAGGGTTTGGCGCAGCTCTTTGCCCAATCAAAAATTTCCTCTTCTTTAAGCTGGATCTTCCATCTTTTGTCTACTTTGTGTGGTTGTTTTGGTAGTGTGTTAATGTTGTTTTTCTTGTCCAGAAGATAACCAAGAAAAATCCTTTCCTCCACACAAAGATCCCTATAGTCAATTTTGTTGTGGAACTTAGCAAAGATTGTTTCAAGCGTAAGAGTCCATGATTTACTACAGACTTTTTTGAAGGAAGGATCTTTATCCCTGAAGATCTTTCTATTCTGTGTGAGCCAAATGTTCCACAGAGTCACATAAGGGAGGGTGTCCCAAATTCTCTGCGAAACTTTGTTCTTCTTTTTACCTTAGGGATAGTTGCTTTTCCAGGAGCGAACGACTTCAACTATGGAGCTATGATGCGCCTAGCTAGGTTGAAAGAAAGGGGTGAGCTCATTCCAGCAGCGGGATGCAAAGGGACACCCAATGAATAGATGTTAGGCAGTCTCTTTGGCAGATTAATAGTTTGGACATCTTGAAGGGCCAAGCACACCTCTTTTCTTAAGGTTTTCAGAGGTTAAAATTTTTTCTTTCAGGAGAGTCCATTTGAAAAACTTGATCTTGGGGAGTGCTTCCAATTTCCAAACAGCCTTCCAATTAGTCCATATAGGCGTAGGATAATATTCGTTGCAGAGATGTTGATAAGATGCTTTGATAGTGTATGCTGAACCGGAGGGGTCCCATCAAAACTCATCAATACTGTCTTTTTTTAAAGGAGCCGAGCCATAAAGATGAGATTGAAGAATGCCAAGGTCAACTTCTAGATGGGTTGGAACTTTTGGGAAGTGCCAACCAGTCCAGATTTGTGTTTGGGCATCCCATTTGGAAAACTGGCTTAATAGTTGGGGGCCCATGTTGTTGAAGAAAGAGAGTATGCGCTGAGTGCCAGGTTTTTCCATGTTGGGAATCTGTCCCATAATTCAATCTTTCCTGATATTGATGGTGTTACCTCCCATGGGAACTTTGGAAATATTTTGATCTAGGAAGGGAATGAAATTTTTACAAAGAGCCTTGATTTTGGAACACGACCTATTTGGTATTTCTTGGTCAAAGTGATGATGTCGGGTGGTGTTGAGGTACTTGACTTCAATGAAATTTTTCCACCATGCTTGATTCCCATTGATGAGCCTCCAGACAATATTCCCTCCAAAGGCTGTGTTCAGGAGCTTGGGAGAGCGGACTCCAATACCTCCGTGCTCCTGATCTTGAATTACATGCCTCCATTTGACTAGGTTGTACTTCCTTTTATCATTCTTTCCACCTTGCCATAGAAAGTGCCTGATGATGGCTTCAATTTTGTGGTGGATGATAGCGGGGGCTTGAAGGAGGGTGAAGTGATACAATGGCAGGGATGAGAGTCCAGATTTGAGGAGGATGATGCAGCCTACGGAGTTGAGCCATGATGAGCCCCATTGTTGGACTTTTCTTTTCATTTTTTCAATGGTGACATTCCAGACTTCTGCCTTTAGAGGGCCAGCACTCACTGGCATACCCAAATAAGTAAAGTGCCCGCAATTCAATTTACAAGGAACACCAAAGATGTTAGCAATGTTGTGTATGGTTTGGCTAGATGCATTCCATCCATAAATGCAACTTTTTAGGTGATTGATCATACCTCCAGAGTAAATCATGAATTTGTCCAAGACAATTTTAAAACATTGAGCAATGATGTTGGAAGCTCCTCCCATCAGTAGAGTATCATCTGCAAATTGGGAGTGGTTCATATTTTTAACTCCGTTGCTGAATTTGATGCCTGTGATGAGACTTGCACGCCTCATCTGATCCAAGGCCTTGCTGAAGGATTCCACCATGAGGATGAAGAGATAGGGGGAGAGGGGACATCCCTGCCTTAATCCTCGAGAGGATTGAAAGAAGGGGGCTGGTCTGCCATTGATGAGAAGAGATATCCAAGGTCCAGATATGCAAGAGTTAATTAGAGCAAGAAAATTTGGATCAAACCCCATTTTTTAAAGAACACCAAGGAGGAAGGAATGTCTAACCCTGTCAAAGGCATTGGCAAGATCCAGCTTTAGAATGAATCCTTTTTCTTTGCGGGAGATGCTGGAATGAATGGCTTCCTGGACAAGGAGAACGGAGTCGGTAATTTTCCTTTAGGATATGAAGCCGCCTCGGTTTTCTAAGATGAGACTATGAAGGTGAGGCCTGAGACACATGGAAAGGATTTTAGTGATGAGCTTATAAGAGGAGTTGCAAAGATAAATAGGCTGGAATCTAGACAAGGAGGAAGGTCGGTTTTCTTTGGGGATAAGGGCAAGGAAAGTAGAGTTGGTGTAGCCCCCAATTTTTTTCTTGCACTATGCCCGTTGTATCATTTTCACAAGGTCCTTTTTAATTAGATCCCAATAAACTCTGTAAAAGTTGATAGAAAATCCATTAGGTCCCGGAACTTTGTCCGGATGCAAGGCCCAAATTGCGCTTTTGACCTCTTCTTCTTCAATTTCTCTGTTGAGAGCATTGTTTATCTCTTTAGTGATCATGGTAGGAAGCTACTGGAAAAGATCATAGTAGTCTTCAGGGGCTCTTGTCTCTGTCAGAAGTTCTTGGAAGTGCGTGGAGGCAGCTCTTTTAATTATTTCTTGATCTACTTGAAGGTGACCAACTGCATCAACGATAGAAGCAATGTTGTTTTTTGCTTTTCTGACAATGGCTTGCTTATGAAAAAAGGCAGTATTTGTATCACCTGCGTGGAGCCATAAACTTCTTGACTTGATGTGCCATTTCTCCTCCTCTTTCCTGTTGGCGTGATAGAGCTGCCAATAGAGGTCTTTTTCCTAGGTGAGACGCTCTTGGTTGAGGCCATGGGCTTCGATTTTACTGTGGACTTCATCCAGATTGCATTTGATTTCAAACTTGATTTGATCCGGCTCTTTGTATTGGGTTTTAGCCCATTCCTTCAAGACCATCTTAGTTTTTTTTTAAGTTTGGACTCCCATATAAAGGATGGAGAACCTTGTACATGTTGGAGCCAAGTGTTGCGGACCAATTGATTTTCTTCTGGAATATCGTTCCAGAGCGGACTATATTTGAAGGGGATGGGCCCAAGAGAGCGATGGTCTCCAAACGTGAGAGTGATGGGACAGTGATCCGAGGCTGGAAAGGGAAGAACGTTGGCCATGGCTGTAGAGAAGTTTGAAAGCAAAGTGACATCAACCAGGATTCTATCAAGTCTTTCCATGATGTTGCCTCTCCCTATTCTTCTATTGCTCCAAGTGTATCTATGATTCTTTGGTGCTATGTCCACCAGATCATGGTCCTGCATTATGTATTCAAGTTGATTTCTGGAAGGGTCTTGGCTGAAGCAACCTCCTCGCTTCTCATTTGCATGTAGAATTAAGTTAAAGTCCCCTCCCATTATGATATTGTGGATGTCCTCTTTGTCTATGTCTTCTTTGATGGAGTTCCAACACTGCTCTTTGTCTCTATAATGATTCGGCCCATAGACATTGTAAACTATGATTTTTTTCTGCTCTCTACAGTTCTCTAGTGTCATTTTGATCCAGTTTCGGTTTACTGTGGTGCCTTTTTGTTCCCAAATGTTGTGATTCCAGAGGGTGGCTAGTCCACCTCAGGCTCCCCTTGATTCAGAGAGGGTGCCATCATAATGCTTTTCTTTGTTAATTATTTCCTACATTTCTGTTTCTCCTTGTTTTTTTTCCTGCAGAAGAATAATTTCTGGTTTCTCTTGGTTTATTAGATCTCTTAGGGCTGCTATTGGAGGGATGCCCTAGACCCCTGTTGTTCCATGAAAGAACTTTCATCATTGCAAGAGGGTTGTCCGGAGATTTTCTTTCCCTCCTTGATCCTTTTGTCCTGTTTCCTTGCTGTTCTATCCCAGTATGTAAGTTTTTATGGGATTCTGAGTACCCAATGCTATATCCTTCTGCGCATTTTTATCACGGTGTTGCTTTGTTGATTTCCTTCTGGGACCATGTTTTTTTTGAGTTTCAATGGTTTCTCCATGTTCCTTCACTGAGTTTCTAGTGATTCGAATAGTCGAGGGGTCTTGAGAGGAGGATGGGGGGTCAAGGAGGGAGGGGGAGATGCGAGGTGAGTCAGGTTGGGAGAGAGGGGTTAGAAGGGGGGGTCCTCATCAGGAGGGGAGATGGATGAGAAAGGGTTGGATGAATCCAGGGTGGATTTGGGGGGGGGGGGGTATGATGGGAAGGATTCAGGGGCTTGGGGGAGGAGGTGGTCAAAGGATTAGGCTTGGGGGGAGGAGCAGCAGGGGAGGTAATCTTAGGGTTCGAGGCAGTTTTCTTTGTTTTAACAGTTTCCCATTGTGGATCAGTTTTTGGACCTTCAACATCAATAATTTTTTAGCAACGATTAGCAAAGTGACCATACTCGTGATATACCTCGCATTTAAACGGGATCTGCTCGTAGTCGAGCTGCTGAATATGCGTCCATTCATCCACTTTGAGCTTGATGGCCTTGGGGAGACCTCTGCCTAGATCTACCTCGACACAGATCCTAGTATAGGGTTGCATGTTGTCCTTTGGTTTGCTTCTATCTATGAATTTTCCAACTACATTCCCGATGGCTCTAACTGAATCATCCCCCCAGCAATGTAGAAGGAGGTGGGGAAGTCGCACCCAGACAAAAACAACTTTTGGGACATTCAACTCTGGATCAAAATCCGGCATCCATTTATTGAGATACAAGCCTCTGGTGTCCATGAAATAGGGTCCATTTCTGAAGATCAGGTCTTTGTCTTCTTTTGTTTCAAAGTGGAAGGTGAAATACCCCTTCCCACAGAATCAAATGGATATTTTTCCATTGATCTTATCAGACCAATTTTGTTCGACCCATCTTTGTACTGTCTTCGAAGAGGGCCAAAGCCCAGTGAACTGACCAATAAGACCCTTTTCAGCAAGAGAGAGAGCAGCCATGCGAGGGAGTGAAGGTGGAAGGACAACCTCCTGCAACCCATCAAGCTTTTTCACGAATTTGGAGATCGCCGACCTAGGGCGAGGTGGAGGCAAGGAGTTGACAAGAGCGAAAAATGCTAGGGCCTAGATCTAGTTAGCGGCCACCTCCAGGGAGGATTCTGGAGGGGCCATGCCAAGGCTGGAGCAGCGATTAGCAGAAGAGCCGAGGGAGAGCGTAGCAGCACGACCTCAGAGAGCGAACAAAATGACATAACCCTCTCTCTCATTAGATCAAAGAGAGGAAACCAATTTTTGAGTGATAAAATGGAGTTATCACAATACCATTTCCCCTTAAGGATGATTTCTTTGTCCTTTGATGTCTAAAAGACAAAATTTATATAACCCCTAACTAATAATTGGAAAATAGGAGCACAAATAAGCTATCATTTCCATACCTTTGTCATCCACATTCTCATTTATTTTTCAAATTTAATCTTCCATGAAACTTTCCTATGATCATCATTGCCTAACAAATTTGTGGTTGATCTATCATCACTTGCCAACCAAATATCAACTTCGTTCCTTATACTCTCTACTTTACATATTGTATCTTCCTTCTCCTTCTCTTTACAACCCCTTAATAACTTGTGAGGTACCTACCTTCTCACTCACCTTAGGGACAATAACATAGATATATTGAACTAGCAAAACTTGTCACTCTCACCACCTTTGTTGGATATTGCTAATAAGACCCAAGACCACCACATATAATATTGTATGGCCAATTTCAACATTATTCATGGATTGTACTAGAGATGAGGCCCTCTTTACAACCCTATTATCGACACAAACCCCACCTTGACCAGAGGGACCTTCCGACCTAAATTTAGATCTATCTTCAAGGTAAGAAAAAGACCTTTCAAAGATCGTGACCCTGTAATCATTACCTATGTTTATATATGAGAACTCAAAACCCTCCCACCTCTGAAATTTTTTCCTTCGAGGATTTTTTGTACTTGGGTTCTATAAATTGATTTAAAAGCGCCATTTTCATCCATAAATGCTAGAATAGTTGCCATGATTACCCCCTATGCAAAAGCATCTTCAGGAAAGGACAAGTAAGGAAACCCTAGGGAGCCTCTCCTTTATCACAATTCAATACTGATCTGAATGGAGTATGTTAGTGTTTTTGTGCTAATTACTCTTTTAGAGTATGAATTCAATGTCTAATGTGTGCTTAAGGGTTCAAGTTCTCTTCCAAATTATCAAGTCTCGTAAGTGTTTTTCATGTCAATTTAGTGAGAATCTTAACATTAAAAAAAAAAACAACAAAACAAAACAAAAACAAAGTTGAACAGTAAAAAATAAAGTACATAACATCACCATACATAACATTAACACAGGTATTTGATGAAGCAGTTCACCCCTTCTGGGCTACATCTCCTTGGTCCATCTTCCATGGCTTGGGCCTCTATATTATGCTCAAATTTTCAAATTGACATGTTTATAATGCTCTTTTGCTCTTGTAACTTGCTCGAATGAGTCCAAAATGGCTCAAAATGGTCAAATAACTTCTTTCTAAGCTTGAATTGATCGAAAAATGCAAAAGTTATGACCATTTTAATGTTTCCCACTATTTCAGGCCCTAAACTAGCTAATTGCAACTAAAACTGGCAGTCTGCCAAATCTAGGGGTCCACCAAGTTAATCCGCAATTAAATGCTAAGTGGTAGTTTGATCTGAAATTGTGAGAACAAAGTATTTCTCATACAGAGATTGACAGTAGGGGACTTTTACTGGTTATTTCACCTTTACTAGAAAGGATGAAATCAGAAGCTTCTGGCCCACAAACTGGCTCTGCCTAAAGAAATAAAATGTAAACACTGAAATAGATCCGATCAATGAAAGTATTTGTTTATGTGCAAAGTATTCATTAATCAAAATTTTATGTGTGAATAAGCAAGTTCAAGTATTCTGCAAATGAAGTAATGTGGTTTGAAGTTTAACTAATGAGTTTTGTTCACTGTATAAACCTGCTTGGGAAAAGTGTACTTATGAAAATTCACTGTTTAATATAGAAAAATCTGAAATATAACAGAAAAAATGCACAGCATAACAGTAAGCATTTGTTTAAGCAATTCATCCCTCTCTTGGGCTACCTCTGCTGGGTCCAAAAGCCTCTAATTAGGCTTTTCCCTTTTTCATTAATGCTCAAAATATGAATTACATTGTGTATAAAGCCTCAAAAGGAAAAATAAGCTGCAAATTCAGAAACAGAAGGCTGAAATCAGTATAAATCGACTATTCATTCACCTCCATTGGATAAGTATAGTCCAACACAGCGGATCTTTCATTAGGCCCTAGTGGCTCCACAACCAAAATCGCTGGTAAAATCACTGATAGAGCACCCTGATGGCTCTGAAACCTATCCCAACAGCTCCAGAATGCTTCAATACCCCAAAATCAAAAAAAAAATCGTCCCAAATGGACTTCCCTAGCCAAAGTTATGGCTAACTGAAGTTTGTCCAGTGTCACCTAGAAAAACTCCACTAAATGTGGAGAACTGGAGTTAACTCCAGTTAAAAATGGCAACAAAGGCCAGATTTGGCGGCGCGCTCCAAATTTAACAGACGGTTACATTAAATGTCGGGACGTGGTCATATGCACCTGTCCAACCCGCCGCGTTTTATGTTATAACAAACGGTTTGATAACCGCGAGGTTGGATTAAACCATAACTTTCGTCGTCATCTTCGTTCACATGTCAAACGGTTATAATAGTTGTCATCCAAACCGTTTGATGTTTCGCACCGATGAACATTAGTCTCCGAGTTTCGATGCCAGGGTTCCATGCTGTGGGGGTTGGCCCCCTTTCGGGCCCCACCCAAAACAAAAGTCACGTTTAAATAAAACTTCGTTGCTACGTTATAACAAGAACGAATGTCGTGGTGTAATCGTTAATCCGCTTGGTTGTGTCTACCCCGACCCGGGGTCGATTCCTGCCGCGACCCAAAAATTTTAAACAATCCACCTTGGGGCCACGTGGTGACCTCTGGGCTGGCCACGTGGCGCCCGTTGATTGGGCACCTGCAGAATATTCCACAAAATATTCTGTGGAATATTCCACGAAATATTCCCAAAATATTCTGTGGAATATTCTTTTTTTAATAGAAAAATATTTTTTATAAAGTCAACTTTGGGCCATTTTTTAAACTGAAATTGGCAAACTTCAAAGCTGAATAACTTTCTCATACGGCGTCAGTTTTCAGTGCCGTTCACATCTACAGGATCATTTTTCCGAGCTCTTTCCAGTCAATCTGGTTCGGACCAATTCTGAGCAACTTCATTTTTGAGCATTTTTCTACAAGAGACTTGATCTCCTGATCATAGTTAAAGCACTAATTAAGCGTGATTAAGCACTAAATCCGCGCTTAAGTTAATCTGCATTTAAATTTCATATTAGGTGCATTAAACATGTTTAAATGTTAAGTAATCGTGGTTAACTCCGCATTAGTTCGAAGCTCCGCTGGTGGTCGTGACATAACGGTCCTATGGACCGAGGTTGGCCCCACTTTACCCCCGCCATATAACAATATTGAATTCAAGTATAAATGAACTCCTATGATAGTTAAGACTCATTGGATAGGCAGGTTGGTAATGTGTTGCATTGTGTGGTGGGAGGTCGCGAGGTCGAACCCCGGCGCCTCCACTTGGACTTAGACCAAAATTTTTACACCATATTTTAACCTTGTGGGGGGCACATAGCGGCCCCAAGTTGCACACCTGTCCTCACCCGGTTGGCTCAAACAACGAACCAATGAAACTTCGCCACATCACTCAAAATACGAACAAGTGCCATGCTGCCACTTGGCAACTTACAATTCGCTGGAGAAATTACCAAACAAATGACCTACATAGTCAGCATGCCATGTCAATAGTACGGAATTCTGACTATGCATCTAACTGTCTTTTTTTTCCTGTTGAGCAAAGTGGATAGAACTCATTTCTGGGAGCATACGACAACCATTTTTCATGAAACGAAGTGTGCCAAATTCAGAACGGTGAGCACTATGCGGTCATTCAGGTTCCAAGCCAATTTGAGAACTTTTATTTTATAGCATAAATCTGAGCCCCTGATCAAATACATATCCCTTCTACTAAGTATTGACATAGATAAAAAACCTAGTATAATGGGATAATAGCCCATGCCAAAGGGTTGGTTAAACTAACACCTCCATGAGCAACCCATATTTGAAACCCTCAAATTTCGAGGAATCTATTAACAAGAAATAATGTTTTAACAAAGCTCTTATCATTTATAATACTAATAGTAATTAATCATGTTTTAATAATGTTATTAGTCATTTACTTAGTGAGTGCAATTGCATGATTATACTTTTGTTATATTGCATCACATTACATCATAAAGAGAGGTAGCAAAGGGCATGGTAGGGCTAAATTGCAATGGTTTAAGAGATTGAGTTGAGTTGGTGTGGTTCTAGATTTCTAGGAGGTTGATATTTCTAAAACATACCAAACTCAATAACAATTACCACATCCACAACCTTCTCCTTGCTAACTTAATCAATCCTCAACCCTCTCTTAATAGAAACCATTTTAGTGTTGAGCCTTTTTACCATAACCTCATCTAATCTTATCCTTTTGACACCAACAGCATTTTCTTCACTTGCCACTTCCCAAACTCCAATATTCAAAATATAATGTGCAATTATTTAAATACAAAATTTTGTGACATGGTCTAATTTATAGACAAAATAGCCTTTTTGACCAAATCAGGGGATACAATTTCAAGCAAGATTGAGATTTTTTCTTGTTTTTAATGCAAAAATGGATTCAACACCCTAAAAAACCCCTATAGCACTAGAATTTAGATTACAAAATTTAAACTCAAGTTTTTAAAAATATGTGCCGGAATTTGGTTTAAATTAACCAGAAAAAATGCCTTTATTTCCTCTATAAGTTAGACTACGCCATTTTTAATCCATTTAATCATACAATTTAAAATTTTAACCTAAACAAAAATCATATGACTATTTTAAATAACTAATTTATTCACATATACAACCCATCAATATATCTTTTTAAAATAAGCTTTTATATCAAATTATTTATGACTATTATGTCGGTCAACATCATGCATTATATTATCAAAAGGAAGTTAAGTACAAAAATCATCTCCCAAGGCCCCTTCTTCTCATTCCAAACAAATTTAGAAAGCATAGTGCCTGGAGTAAAATAGTTACACCCAGTATCAGAGTTTATTTCCATTAGGCCTACTCGCCATACCATACATATACCAAAATTGAGCCACATCTACAATAAGAAAGCCTCTAAAGAAGGTGGATTGGGTGGGAAGACAGAAGTGACAGCAAAGAGAGCTGCATGATCATGCATATGGAAGTCAATGTGTTCAATCCTCGCCTCTAGAGTGTGAAGGTGATCATTGGTGCGCCGATGGTGTCGTCAGAGGCTTTCCAAATTGTCCAGGATTTCATTCTGGACATGCTGCACATCATTCATATAAGCCACTAGCTCGTTCAGGTCCTCGTAGCGCAAGTTTCTCAAGCTATATATATTCAATTGGATATGGTGCAGCTGGTCCATTATCGTGTCCAAGGTGACTAGAGCTACAACTTGCCCTAAAGACTGAACATGAGAAATGGCTGCATCCTCTTTTGTGTCCCGACTGGTGGCGTCATCATCAGACGAGTAGTTGCCCTCGTTATGTGGCTGGTGGACTTCGGAACGAGAAGCAACACCCCCTCAGCGCGAACGACCCCTCTAGAGAGGCATTAAGGCGAGCCAAGGGTGCTTGCCGACGAACAAAGACAAAAAACCGAACCCACAATGCTTCCCACAACCCCTGCATAGTGACCTCCTATATGACAGAGAAAACCAATTAGAACTGAACAAGAAAATAGGAAATTGTTTACCAGACTCCACCAGCCCAGGACTGTAGACTCGAGACTGCGGTTTACCGAAATCCTCCACGCCACCCCAGAGTCATCTTGTGCAGATTGCTCCCATATCACCGAGAGAAGTGAATCCCACCAATCTAGAGGGGCAACCAGAAGCAATAAACACGAAAACTTCCCTTACAGTGCCGAAAGAAACGACCCGAAACTTCTCTCACCACAACACTAAACTGGAGACGAGCCACATACAAAGGAACCTACGGCGCAGCCCCGAGCCCAATTTTGACCTCCGTGGGAAAAGCTAGGCACACTAATGACAGATGCAGAGGACCCCGACGGAGCCACAGAGCCGCAAGAACCCACTGTGTCCTAGGATCCCATGGGCCATCCCAAGGTGAGAGTTGCCCTTGCTCCAAATTATTCCATGCCACTCCTCCCTCGCCTACCCAATGCCATGACTGTTATCGGGTAAACCACAATTTGAAACCCAATTTCTTTGCAAACCCCCACCTCATCGCCCAGCACAATACACAAAGAATCGTTCCGGAATGCCAAGGGAATTTAACGACGCATCCCATGGGAGAAGAGCGCACCTGCTTGGTATTAATGATGATTGGAGAGACCATTATGATGAATGTGGTGGGCATTTGGAAGCCAGGTGGACTTCGTACGCCATTCGATTGCAAACATGCCAATAGATCCGTCAACCCATTGGGGAAAATAAGTTATATCTGTTATTTATTAGTTATTTAATATATATTACAATTGTTGATTTCCAATCTACTCTTATTTATTTATTATCCTTTGAAAATTTGATCAATGTCAAACACTTTGGTGCATCGAAATTAGACATTTATAATATTGGAATTTAGGCTTATATGATCCATATTTTGAATGCTGATAAATTTCCAATAATAATCACATCAAAGATAATTTATCAACGCCTTTAGAACTTCGATAATAATCACATCAAAGATCATTTATCAAAGCCTTTAAAACTTTAGAACCCTCTAGTGTGATTCATCTGGTCACCAAAAACCACACTCGAAAGTTCTAACAAGATAGACAAATTATCTCTCCTATAATTATCACCTAAAGATTTCTTAGCATTCTGCACGTTTATAAATTCAAAAATAAATTAAATTCAAAACTGATTACTGTGCTTCCGCTCTATGATGCCTTTCAGTATTAAATATTGAAATAATTATTTGGGAATATAAAAATTAAATTATTTTTCTAAATATTGAAATAAAAATAAATCTACAAAGTTGGGAAGACCTGTGACTTTTTATTAAATAATGCTTTTGTGATGATGCCTACATTTATTTAGAGGTTTTCGAGTGCTGTCCCGCGGCCCGCCATGAGCGGATCATGATTTCTTGACTTCTCACGATGGGCTGCTCTCTTAGCACAATCCATAGCGTTTTCACCAGTGAATATGAATAACCAGAGTTTGCCGTAGAGTGTAAGAAAGAAAAAATGTTACACTGGTTGACTCTGTGATGACTTTCAGCATTAAATATTCAAATAATTATATTGTTTTAGCCTAATGTAGAAAATATATTTACTGTTTTTTATTATTATTAAATAATATTTAATTAGGGAAGACCTTGACTTTGTTGTTAAATAATAATTTTGTCATGATAATGCCGCGTGTGATAGGAGTGTTTTTATTGGGAGGTCTTTGAGTGATGTCCCGCCATGATTGATTTCTGAATTTCCAAAGGAATATAAGTTCTGTTTAGATATAATTTTTATTATTATAAGAATAAAATTTTAATGAAGTTCAAAATTGATTGTTGGGAATGTCAATCATTAAATTCAGAAGGTTCTGTTTAGATATAATTTTTTATTATTATAAGAATAAATTTTAATTAAATTCAAAATTGATGGTTGGGAATGTCAATGCGCTGCTCTCTCAACACAATGCACAGCGCTCTCACATCTCTCCTCCTTTCTGCTTATAAATACTTGTCATAACAACTTACATATAGCAATGCATTTTCACCTCCTATTGCCTCTGTTTCTGCAATTTCCATTTGAATTAGCACCATGGCCACTCCCTCTTCTTTCGCTTTTTCTGCCCTCTTTCTGCTCTTTATTTTCCCCTTCTCCTCCGCGCACTCATTTCATTTTCATGATGATGGACAGTCCCTCCTATCATTCAAAAAGCTGATCACCTTCGATCCTCATAGTTCCATGGCCAATTGGACTCCCGCTCTCCACTTTTGCAATTGGTCTTCCGTTACCTGCAGCCGCCGTCATACAAATAGAGTCGTCGTTCTTGATCTCGCAGACATGCATCTGCGCGGCACCATCTCTTCTTCGCTCGGTAATTTGTCCTTTCTCCGCCAACTCTATCTTTCAAACAATGCACTCCATGGTCATATTCCGCCTCAATTGGGACGCCTCTTTCGTTTGAGGGTTCTCTCATTGTTCGACAATCAATTGGGAGGAAATATACCAAGTCAACTCGGCAGTTGCAGAAATTTGGTTATGTTGGAGCTCACCTTCAACAATCTGACTAGAAATGTCCCCGGGGAGTTGGGTTCCCTCCCACACCTGCAACAACTCTACCTGGGACGGAACTGTCTCACAGGTACCATTCCCTCTTCCTAAGGAAATCTTTCAGCGTTGATTGATTTAGAAATTGCAGGGAACAATCTCGTTGGTACTATTCCACCACAATTAGGTTTGCTCACCAGTTTGAAAATGTTTTACCTCTTTGAAAATGAATTATCTGGCACCATTCCTATTTCTTGGTCCAACATTTCTAGTTTAATTGAGTTGACAATTTACACAAACCTTATTGGCAGCATTCCACAAGAATTAGGCTTACTTACCCATTTGCAAATATTCTCTGTGGAAGAAAATGAATTGTCAGGCAACATTCCCACTTCTTTGTCCAATATTTCCTCTCTGATTGATTTGGGAATTTCCGTCAACAATCTTACTGGCAGCATTCCACAAGAATTGGGCATGCTCACCAATTTGCAATATCTTCTTTTAGATAAAAATGAGTTGTCCGGCAACATTCCCACTTCTTTGGCAAATTTATTTAACTTGAAATGGTTTGATTTGGTAAGTAATAAACTTACTGGAAATATATCAAATTCTATTGGAAATTGTTCAAAACTCCAAAGATTGTCTCTGTCCTTCAACAAATTTACTGGAAGTATCCCCATAGAATTGGGTAAGCTATCCCAACTTCAAATACTAGACTTGAACAGTGATAAGCTTGAGAGTGGCAATAGTACAAAAATGTCTTTTCTTCTAGCTCTTACTAATTGTTCTCACCTACAACAGCTAACTTTGAACGACAATAAACTTGGTGACATCTTACCCTCTGAGATAGGAAAACTTTCTAGTAATTTGTCTTACTTATCATTATCAGAAAACATGATAGAAGGAAACATCCCTCTACATATAGGCAATCTTACTAGCCTCACCTATCTAAATTTAGAAGTAAACCTTTTAAGTGGCATCATTCCATCGTTAAGCAACCTAATGAAATTAGAAAGACTGTATTTAGGATATAATAGACTAGAAGGAAACATCCCCAATGACTTTGAAAAGTTACAGCGGCTTGGCCTCTTGGACATTAGTAGAAACATCATCTCTGGAAAGATTCCCAATTCCCTTGCACCCCTTAAACAACTAAGAAAACTCATCCTTCATTATAACCAATTATCAGGAAGCATCCCTGCCAGCTTAGGAAATTGTATAAATATGGAATTGCTGGACTTGTCTCACAATATGCTCACTGGAAGTATACCACAAGAAATTGTTGAACTTTATAATCTACACTTCTATTTGAATTTGTCCTATAATTTCTTTGAAGGTTCCTTGCCCATGGGGATTGGTAAAATTGCAATGGCACAAGCCATTGACATTTCTTCCAATCATTTAATTGGGGTCATTCCACCTACGCTTGGAACATGTAGTCAACTACAATCATTGAATTTATCCAGAAATTATTTCCAAGGATCTATTCCAGAATCACTAGGAAATTTACAAAGTCTCATGAATTTGAATCTCTCTTCCAACTCCTTATCAGGTGCAATTCCAACGACACTCCAAAAGTTGAAAATGCTCGAGTGTTTAAATGTGTCTTTTAACAATCTCACAGGGGAGATTCCAAAAGGAGGAATTTTTGCAAATTGGACAATTGTCATGTCCTTCATTGGAAATCCTAGCCTTTGTGGACCACAAGCATTCAAATTACCTGCATTTCCAACGCCAAGACATCATTTTGCATATGTGAAAAAAGTATTAATTCCAGTGGGTGGAATTATTGCTTTTATACTATGTTGTCTACTTTTCGGATTCCTCTGGGGAAGGAATATGCATATGGAAACTTTTGATTTCTCACAAGCCATTTTCCAAAGGTTGGAGCACCAAAGGATCTCATATCAAGAGCTTCACATAGCAACCAATGGATTTTTCGATACTAACTTGTTGGGAACAAGTAGTTTTGGCGCTGTTTTCAAAGGAATATTGAGGGATGGCACAATTGTTGCTGTGAAAGTTCTCCAGTTGCAAAATGACCAAGCTGAGAAGAGTTTTAAAACAGAATGTAGTGTCTTGCAAAAGGTTCGACATCGCAATCTAGTGAGAGTCATAACCTCATGTTCCAACCTCCATTTCAAAGGTCTAGTGTTTCAATTTATGTCTAATGGAAGCCTAGAGAAGCATCTCTATCATAATAGGGATGAAAACAATGGGGAGGATGTGTGTGAATTGGGATTGAAGACAAGATTAGACATTCTCATAAATGTGGCACATGCCATGGTATATCTTCATCATTATTCTCATGTGCAAGTAGTGCATTGTGATATAAAACCTAGCAATGTACTTTTGGATGAAGACATGAGAGGTCATGTAACAGATTTTGGCATTTCAAGATTAATTGGTGCAACCTTTAGTGACTCAGTTACTTCAACACTTGCTTTGAAAGGATCCATGGGCTACATTGCTCCAGGTTTGGATTTTAAATAAATTCATTTTATTTGTATTTTCTCATTAAAAATTTTATATCCACTAACGGAGTAAAAAATGATGAATGTTACATTTAATGCAGAGTATGGATTGGGGCAAACAGTGTCCACTAAAGGAGATGTTTATAGCTATGGAATTTTATTATTGGAAGTGCTTACTAGGAAGCGACCAACTAGTGACATGTTTGTTGGGGACCTAAACTTGCACAAGTGGGTGAACTTGGCATTTCCAAATAGAGTGAATGAGGTAATTGACAACGATCTTCTTAGTGAGATGAATAGAAATGATTTTGATGAAAATAATGTGCAAAATTGCCTACTTGCTTTGTTACGAATTGGTTTGCTTTGTTCAAAAGATTCACCTTCTGAACGACCAACTATGAGTGATGTGGTAATGGTGTTGGAGACTCTTAAAGAGGATTTGGTGGAAAATGCAGCTGGTTCTAGAATATTAAGACAAAGCATATCCAATCTACTTGCCAATGCAGATGCACCAAGGAATGTTGCCTCTACATCAAATGATCAAATTTCATCTACATTTTAGTTTGAAATTGTTACAAGAAAATATTTCAATCCTTCCATTATTCTTATAATGGGAAAAAAATACTTCTACTTATTGAAACAAATTGTGTTAGCATGTATTATCTATACGTGACTATTTTCAACAAGGAAAATAGATGTTTTTGAAGCACTATATTGAGTGGATTTCAACTGGATATTTGGGTTCGTTTATTCCATCATTTATCTCAACATACATGTCAGTGTATATTTTGAAGGAATTGATTATATTTTTTGTTTTTTGTATGTTTGGATGGGACTACATCATCATCATGTCCAATATATCACCTAACTGTGACTTCACATAAGGAATTCCTTAACAAAAACAGCCAATCGTCAGAAAATTTAACAAAAACTTTGAAACAAGAATTTTGACTTATTGAAGTGATTTCCTTGAAACATTTTGGAATCTAATTAGATGGTTGACAAAGTTTACAAAATATATAATGTTGGAACCTTTTATTTATTTTAATATCTAACTCTTTGGGTGAAGGATATGGTCAAAGTTGATGAATTAAAGTTACAGACGTTACAACCTGTAAGCCTGCAATTAAGACGTTACAACGGGCCATTTAATTCCATACAGCACAGTGTTTATTTTGGCCCAGTTCATTTAACATGCAATTATGCTCCCTGCTGCTCTCTGTTTCAGAGGGATTCTGAAACCATTAATCCATTCGGTCATATGAGTTAAAAGGCCGTTTAACTTTCATAATTTCCATGAGGATAGGCTTTCATAATTTCCTGTGTGGAATGCATTGCAACAAGCTCTTATTTAAAACTTTACAGGTAACCTGTTTAAAACTTTGTAGCGCAGAGAGCGTGCAGAGTGGTGTCTATGTGAATTTTTTTGTAGCAGGTAACCTGTTTAAAGCTTTGTGGCGCAGAGAGCCTGCAGAATGGCGTCCAATGTGAATTTTTCGACAAAAATTGCCCCAAATTTGTGTTTTGCCTCGAAGAATATGAAAATTCAAGAAAGATCACGTCAAATTAATATTTGACATGCTGTGTTAGTGACCAAATGCATAGCTTCTTACTTGATCAGTCTGGTATCATGTGAAAATTTTGACAAAAAATGCTGCAAATTTGTGTTTTGCCTCAAAGAATCTGAAAATTCAAGTAAGATCGCGTCAAATTAATAGTTCTCATGCCATGCCAGTGATCAAATGCATAGCTTCATGCATGATCGGTTTGGTATCTTGCAAATTACAAGATTCTTGCATGATCGGTTTGGTATCTTGCAAGATTGGCTTCCATGACTCGGTAACTGTCATAAAAGCGAGCACAGGTACTCTGTAACTCGTCATCAAAGGGAGCACAGCTATTCGTTGCAGGACCAAAGTTAATTGTCAGATCTTATTTTCAAGAATAAAATTGTCATTTCTCGCATCTCATTTTCAGGAATAAAATGTTCATTATCATTGTCATATCTTATTTTCAGAATAGAATGTTAATGACTAAATTGAATTCTTTTATTGCCAATTACTGCAGAGAAACAGAGAAAGTAATTGAGGATAGTTTGAGATTTAAGGTCTAAATAGGAATTCGTTAAGGAGCTTTTACAGGGCCTTACAAGCTGGTTTACAGGGCCTTTAACCTGCAACCTAGCTTACGGGCCATTTAATACCATACAGCAGGGCGTTTATTTTGCACAACTCATTTAATATGCTGCAATCTAGATGAGGAGGCATTAAATGACCTCCATCAAGGTACTAATGGCTTGCACCGAACATAGCGGTTTAACATTTGACACGTCACCATTTTATGTGATATTTTTCCACGTCTTTGTTTTGTTGATAACCTGGTAACCCACTAACGCACGTCAAAAGGGTGTGTGTTTTCGGTTTTTTATTTTCTTTCTAACGAATATGATGTACAATTTCATAGTGACACACTGTGCGCACCCTTTACCAATGATATGAGTCTGTTTTCTGTTTTCAGAGAAAACATATTTTTTTTGGCTGTTCATTTAATATATATATATATATGGCTGACTAAATAAGATTGGGTTCTCCATATCCATCAAAATTACTGCAAGAATGAAAAAACCATGTTACCCTAAAATCAAACTGATTTATACCGGAACACACGACTGATAAAAAAAATATATACCATCCATGCACAGCCAAAATCAAGCTTGGGTTGGTGGCAGCAATAGAGATTTTTGAAGCTCTATGGATTGTCTCATCGGCGCCGTCCAAGTTGCACATGATATCTGGATATTTAATTTAAACCGCTTTTTCAAACCAGATCAAAACAATAAGTATTATAAATGGGAAAGACTATTCATTTTTCTATTTTCAAGGATATCAAAAACATCTTATGGAAACAGGTCTATTTGGCAGCCTTGCCTTCAAAATTTGTTGATTATCTCAGACAACAAGATGCTTTCCAAATGTCTTTTGAATCTTGCACTTGAGGAGAAATTTATAGCATTATAACCAGGGTCATAGTAGGATTATGTACAAGCATGAAAGTAAACAAATCTCTGCAAAAACTATCTAGATTCCTAGACCAAGGTTACTTGGAAGGTGAAAGGGAGTTGGATAGAGTGATGCTAGATTATGAAAGATAAAAGCCTCCTGTCCGATGCCATATTTTTTAACATATATTGTTTTTTATATTTTGATGCATATATGTCAGCAAAAGCATGTAGAATGATGAATTAGACATAAAAAAACATAAAAAACATAGACTGAACCATATAACATCAATCATCTAGAGGTTATAATATTCATCAACCACGCCCACAAGTTGAAAACATACAACATATTGACTCTTGAGTCTCATGATTCATCAATCTTAAAGTTTCAAGCTTTCAAAATTCAATATATAACATTTATCATCATTGATATATAACATTTATCATCATTGATTCATTGATTTCAAATTTCAATATATAACATTCATCATCATTGATATATATCATTTATCATCATTGATTCATTGATTTCAAAATTCAATATATAATATTTATCATCATTGATTCATTGATCACCACAGTTGTACTTGTAAGCTAAGTGTAACCAATAACCATTACAACCAAAAAAAAAGTAACATGAAATGAAATGTTATAAAATGAAACAAAATGAAACAACTTTCAACTTTCATGAAGCATCATATTCATAATTCATAGACTTATAAACTTATAAATGCCAACTTCAAATTTTCACCTTTCAAATTCAAACTTCAAACTTAAATTGTCATATATTGTTTACAAAAATTATCATAATAAATATGAAAGAGTCAAGTTTACGCTGTTCAACAATTATAAAAGTTAAAAACTACTAGAAAATATAAAAGACTAGTAAACTATAAATCTATTTTATCTATTGGCTGGCCCCTTGCCATGCCCATGAGAAATGTCTAATTTGTGAGAACCGCGAGGCAATGGTGGTCTTCTAGTACTCTCAGGAGTACCACGACCATAACTAGAAGGCGGAGGGCAACGTGAGGATGTAGGTGGAGGCTGAATCTGCAAAGGAACAATAGCTGGAAATCGAACACTGGTATTGGCACCCGCACTGCTACTGGATGGAGGGCCTAGCCCTGGGTGTGAGGATGGCATGGTTGTTGTTGCTTCATCATCATCCCTCAGAAGTTTTGCTTCCAATTCTTCCATATGTACAGTGTCGTCCTCCAAATTATCGTCCTCTAGGTTGTTGTCCCAAACTTTATATGATTGATCCTCATAAGCCCAATCACAATAATGACTCAACAACCTCAAGTTGTAATGCACATAAACCAAGCTTTCTGCTCGGTTTTCATTCAGCCTGTTTCTTCTCACATCATGTATGAAGCTATAGGTGCTCCAACACCTCTCTACAGAAGAAGTATTTACAACTTGTGAGAGAACTTTTTTTTGCCAACTTTGGCAAAACTCCAATGCCGCCATATGCTTCCCACCATGTGAGAGCATCAAATCTGTCTTTGTCTTCCATTGCATGGAAAGAACCAAAGTTACCAGTGCAACTGAAGTATCTGCCTAATTCAAGGCGCAATCTAGCACACTACTCCATGTTGAGGACCAACTTGTCTAATGCTTTCATGTATCCCTCTTGTACCTCTAGATCTGTGTGAGGTTTGATCCTAACCCCACCTCCAGGTGCAGGTTGGCCCAACCAAGATGGAGAGTAGTATTTTGGCATAAGGATATATGCCAAGGCATGTAGTGGAACATTAATTTTATTCCACAGTGCACACACACAGTCGTGAATCATTGCATACAAGTTGGGATCATGGTGTCTTTTCATGAAATAACCAAGAATTTGGCTATCTGGGTAATTATTTAAATCTCCAATAGTTTTACAGGCAGTGTGCCAACATTCGGCTAAAAATCCACAAATTTCACACTCAATTTGGAAATCAAATTGGAAGAATAAAGCATATAGCTATTTTATTCAATCCATAATCATTCCACCATTCTTGAAGCCATTTGCATTGCCTTTGTCTCTGGGTAGTCCATGTTGCTCCAAACTTGACCCTAGTATAATGAACTTCTTCTTTTCCATCTACGTTCATAATATCCCACCATAACTTTTTGTAGCCAGTAAAGTTATATATGGTATCTCGAAAAATAATGGATGGATCACCCTGTGGCCACATTTTAGGCTTATCATATCAGGTTGGCCACCTAGTCCTGTTTATGGCAAAATACTTATGGAATATCTTTCTTTGGTTACTTCCTTCTATCCAAATCATATTTATATCATGAAAATCTTTACTTAAGCATTCTTCGGCCAAATGTGCAGATAACATACTTTTTTGATACACCATGTCGTGTATCCATTTACTCCCCTTGGGATAGATTTTTCTCTTTGGTACTAAATGTTGTATGTTTGAATGAGATTGTAAATGTGCATCTAATACCTTTTTATTTCTCATCGAATCAAGATGATCTCTAGATCAATCTTGCACCTCTCTGAAAGAGGAATCCAACAAAAATATGACCATCATCATATGAGCAGTGCAACATGGAGTTTGGACCTAGTTGCCCAAAATTAACATAGGGACTGTGTCAAATGCATTTTTGAAGTCAACAAAACAACAGAATACTTCTTCTTTACCCCCCCAAACCTTTTCAATAATGTGCCTCGACGTGATGCCATGATCCACTGTAGAATACTTCGCCCTAAAACCCGCTTGTCCTTTTTCCCTCTTTTCTTTTACTTCTACCCAATTACTGATTCTATTTTCTACCTTGTTGCCAAATAGCTTTGCAAACAAAGGATTGATCATAATGGTTCTATAATTGGAAGGATTATTAATGTCACCACTTTTAAAAAGGGGTATTGTTAAGCTAGTTGTCCAGTCTCTTGGGAATCCTTGTTGAATGATGTTGTTGAATATTTCCATGATGTGCAGTGCAAGAGTGTTCATTCCCCATTTTAGATACTCTGCTTGAAGTTCAACCAAGTCTTTTGCCTTTCCTGTTTTCAGCTTCTTAATTCCAATCTCCACCTCCTGTAACTTGAAGAGCTTTGTAGTTGTGTTGAGCCCCAGGGGAGGCTCAGCCTCTGATTCTTTCTCATATAGTTGTCTTGCATATTCAAACCATTGATTGGCTATAATATTATTTTCGATTTGCTTCTTCCTTAGTTGAAGTTCCTGCTAGAAAATATTTGTGTTATTCTTGCCTAGATATATTAACTCTTCTCACCTTGTTTGCATGAACTCATCTTTTTTCCTTTTTAGTATCTGTTTATATAACTTTACATTCATCTTCTCCTTGCCTGTCTTTTTCAAGGTTCTCCTTGTCATTTTACATTCCTCGTCAAACCAAGCATTTACGGGAAAACAATTTGATTCTGATTTCCTATTTTTTTCTCTTTTGCACTTCTTAATTGTCCTTTGAATTATATTTGTTAACTCATGACTGTTGAAGCTTTGGAAACTAGTTTTCTCCTTCTGAATTAATCTCTCCACCATTGTCTTGAAGATAGTACAATTTTCTTGTGTTAGAAGAATTTTGCCCCTTGGTGGTGATTGTTGAGAGCATTGAGTTTTTCTCCTATGTTGCCTTTCTTCTACCCATGATAAATTTACATAAATTGTGTTATGGTCTGATTTTAAGTCCCAATTATGCTCTCCAATCTTAACTTCATCTATATTTTCTATCAAGCTTTGTGAACAAATCACATAATCAACAACACTTTCTCCATTGTATGTGTTGCAAGTGAAGTTCCCATACCTTTTCCATCTGTCTAGACCATTGCAAATAATTAAGTTGAAAGCACCACACAGTGTAAGCAACTCCTCTCCAAAATGATTGCTAACTTTGTCATCTTCTAAACATCTCACCCATTGGGGATTCTCCTCTTCAGTGAGCCAAATAGGATTATGATCCTCTTCGCAACAAATAATACTAGCTTGCTTATTTGTTGTTCTAGCATTGAAAACGCCCACTAAAAGCACTTCTCTCTGCTGAGAGTACGCGGAAATATCTTGCTTTAAAGCTGCATATGGATCCTTGTTGTCTAGCCCCTTATTTTTGTTAGTTTTTGAGACTTGAGGGGCAAAATAACATGCTGCAATTCTTATGTGATTCTCATTCTCTGATATTTTGAACCATAAATATTGTTTATTTGCATCCTCTTTCATCAACTGAATGTGATGGCCTTCTTTTTCTTTCACTAAAACTAGTATTCCCTCGTACCCTTCGCCATTTTCTGCTACCTTGTTCCAAACTGCTAACTTCAAATAATTGTTCAACACAGGAGTTTTGCAACCATCATGTTCATGAGTTTCCATGAGACATATTATGTCTCTACCTTCCTTAATAGGCACTAACCCAGGTCCCCTCCTCCAAGGATAGCCTCTACAATTCCAACAAACTAAACTTAAGTAGACCTGGGTAGGATTTGACTGCTACGCAGTTTGACACATAAGACTCAAGTTTGTGTCTTTGCCCCTTTTCATCCATGTTTCTCTTGTTGTTTTCCTCCCTATTATCGAATTCTCTGTTTTTTCTTCACTGCCAGTTTTCTGCCCTGTTTTGTCCGGAGTCCCAAACACTGCAATAATTGCTTTACCATTGTACAACCATGCCCTTTTCCCTTCATTTATTTCTACCCTAATTTTCTTCCCTTCTCTCCTCTTATTGTTTGCTGGTTAAATCTTCCTCTAGAAAGAAGTGTGAGCCTTTCAAGAGTTTCTTTTTGCTCAAGAGATGGTGTTTGTCTTGCACGCTTTCCATGGTGACTTTTATGGGATGATGCCTCACTTCACATATCTTCCCCACCCTCCTTGCTTGGCAAATTTGTCCTTTCCAGTGTAGTTTCTCTTTTAGAAAGTCCCTAATCAAAATGAGAGAACTTTAACTCCTCCCATAATCTCTTATTCCCCTGATAATAAAGTTTGTTTCCCCGTCTTCTCTTTCTTTGTGTTCTCTTTCTTGTGCTCTAAAATCCCTTGCATCTTCTTCTTCCTCTGTCCTTATGTAACCATTAACGTTTTCAACTCCATCTTTGATTTTTTTTGGACCGTCTTCCCTATTGTTCTTTTTTGTCTTCTCTTTCAAAAGATCTGTTTGTTGAGATACTTGTGTATCTACCTGAGTTTCTTCAGAAATTATCACATCCTTGTTTGTTGCCCTTGATTCTGTCATACTTTGCCACGTTGTCTTCATGCTTTGCCATTCTTGTTTTCATGTCTCTAGAGCCACTTGTAACATTGTTACCTGTTCTTTTAAAATTCTATTACCTTCCATTAAACACCGATTTGAAAATGTGATCTCTAAAATTTTGCGGTCATTTTCTTGTTCTTTAGCTTCCAAAATATCCAACCTTGTCCTTGCCTTCATCAGTTCTTTGACATAGAGATCTGATGACCAAGTAAGAGGTGTGGATGTGGTACTGTAAATGGTTGACTCTTCTTTATTTTTGCTGCTCTTATTTATTTTCTTTCTCTGGAACTATTTTCTTTTTCTTTGTCTTTGTCCTTGTTCCCATTTGAGGCGAGCAAGCCTACGCCTTAAATGCCCCAATATTGCTTTGCATTTACCCAAATCCACTTTCATGTTTTGTTTGTTGAAGCAATTTTGACTTGACCTAAATGATTGGTTTCCACAGAACCTAATAGTTCTTTTCCATTTTTAACATTTGCCATTTTCAACCACTTTCGGATCTACGACAAAATTCCCCACGAGCAACGAAATGGCAATGATGGAAAAATTCTCAACGAACAAATCCACACTGCCTTTCACTGCATAATCCAAAGATTCGATCTTAAATAACCAGACATAAATCGAAATGCTGCAATTATCAATGAAAAGATCTACCCCGACTCCAATCCTGAAATGCTTTGACAAATTCTCGTCACTTGCCTTTCTCAATTGAAATACAATAAATAGTGGCCAGCAAAGAGCAGCAGGTTGCTGCAGGATTAGTGTTTATTCAAAGCGAACCTGACGATAGGGGAGGCTATGTTTGAATTCGTTTTCCCCTAGTAGAGCAGAACAACTGCACACTCAGAACAACTTTAGAACGTCACTGGCCTAACAATGTCCTTTCTAAATGGATACCAAAAATGATTTAAGGAATATCCTAGTGCTCGCATTCCATTTTTTTTTAATATAAACAAAATTTCCCAAAAATAAGGAGCCAATATTATATACCCACCCCATTAATGGCTAGCAATGAACTTGTTCGTTTCTGTTAGATGATGATACGAGATATCAAGCACAACAAGGAGACCGAAATCCTTAAGAAAAAAATCTCTAAATGATCTTGACATTGTCGTACCAAGAGAGTCATCATGGAGTAACCACACCCATGCCATATTAGGCTCATATTTCAATGCAAAATCCCATTCTTTGTATTGCCTAACCATCTCATCTTCCTCTGAACAAACAACACAAACAACAAAAACAAATAAAATATTTTCATTAGTTTTTTACAATTTTATTTAAACCTTTTACCCAACACCATATACATGGAACTTGAGGTATATCTCAACCTCATTGTATATATTTTAGTAGAAATTATATTGAAAAATTTTACTCAACCCCATATAAATTACAGGTCTCCATATACAACAAATTTAAAACATTTTATTGTATTTCCTCTGATCCTTATAATGCCATGGCCAACTAGAGTCCCATTGTCCACTTTTGCAATTGGACTTCCATTACCTGCAGTCGTCGTCCTACAAATAGAGTTGTCCTCCTCAATCTTTATCGCATGCATCTATGTGGCACCCCCTCTCCTTCCCTTGGCAATTTGTCCTTTCTCTGCGAACTCAATCTTACATACAATGCACTCCATGGTCATATACTGCCTCAATTGGGATGCCTCTTTCGTTTGAGGGTTCTCGCTTTAGGTGCCAATCAATTGGAAGGAAATATCCCAAGTCAACTCAGCAATTGCAGAAATTTGGTTGTTCTGGAGTTCACCTACAACAATCTGAGCAGAAGTATCCACGGGGAGTTAGGTTTCATCCCACACTTGCAAGTGCTTGACTTGGGAGTGAACAGTCTCACAGTTACCATTCCCTCTTCCTTAGGAAATCTTTCAGCGTTGATTGTTAGTCGTTGCAACGAACAATTTGGTTGGTGCCATTTCGCCATGATTAGGTTTTCTCACCCGTTTTCAAGTGCTTGACGTCTTTGAAAATGAATTATCCGGCACCATTCCCATTTCTTTGTCCAATATTTCTAGTTTGATTCACTTAGCAATTTATGAAAACAACCTTAGTGGCAACATTCCACAAGAATTAGGGTTACTCACCCATCTGCAATTTCTTCACTTTTATGAAAATGAATTGCCAAGAACCATTCCCACTTCTTTGTCCAATATTTCCTCTATGATCGATTTGGAACTTTCTACCAACAAACTTACTGGCACCATTCCACAAGAATTTGGGCATGCTCACTAATTTTTAATATCTTACCTTAGATCGAAATGAGTTGTCATGCAACCTTCCAAATTCTTTGGGAAATATGGTTAACTTGAAAGAGCTCAATTTGATGATGAATAAACTTAGTGGAAGTATACCAAATTCCATTGGAAATTGTTCTAAACTCGAAATACTCTTTCTTTTGTACAACAACTTCAATGGAAGTATCCTCATAGAGTTGGGTAACCTATCCCAAATTAAAATGCTATACTTGAACAATAATAAGCTTGAGAGTGGCAATAGTACAAAAATGCCTTTCCTTCTAACACTTACCAATTGTTCTCAGCTACAAATACTAGAATTGGGCAACAATGAACTTAATGGCATTTTGCCTTGGGCTATAGGCAAACTTTCTACTAATTTGTCCTACTTATCATTATTAGGAAACATGATAGAAGGAAACATCCCTCCACATATAAGTAATCTTACTAGCCTAACCTTTCTAAGATTAGCTGGAAATATTTTAAGTGGTGTCATTCCATAATTAGGAAACCTTGTACAATTAGAAAGATTGTACTTAGGAAACAACGGGCTAGAAGGAAACATCCCCAATGACATTGAAAAATTACAGTGACTTGGTCTCTTGGACATTAGTAGAAACATTCTCTCTGGAAAGATTCCCAATTCCCTTGCACTACTTAAACAACTAAGAAGACTCATCCTTCATTATAACAAATTATCAAGAAGCATCCCTGCCAACTTATGAAATTGTATAAATATGGAATTGTTGGACTAGTCTCACAATATGCTCACTGGAAGCATACCATAGGAAATTGTTGAACTTTATAATCTACACTTCTATTTGAATTTTTCCTATAATTTTTTTGAAGGCTCCTTGCCCATGGGGATTGGTAAAATTGCAATGGCTCAAGCCATAGACATTTCTTCCAATCATTTAGTCGGCGACATTCCACCTACACTTGGAACATGTAATGATCTACAATGATCCAGGTGGATATTGGTGTCACCCGCCTATTCCACTTGGACCTCCACCATTTTTTCTTTTAGCTTTTCAATTGTAGCACAATTTACTATTTTTGGCAGTTTTTCGGTTCCTGAACTTCCGGAGCCATTTTGAGGCCCTAAACGACGATTTTTGGGGAAAATGAGACCAATATGGGTCTTCGACAGATGTTGGTCACTCAAAAGATGTATTCCTCTAATATATCTGTCTAACAAGGTATTGTGTGCATCAAAGGGATATCGTATGCTAAAGTTACGTACCCGGGAAGTTGACGTACCAATTTACCCAAACGGGGCCCATAGTTTTGGTGCTTCATCTCCTAGGGTTAGATTTTTTTGATGTTTAGGGTTTTCCATTGTTTCTCAATCATAAATAGACCTTCGAGCCTCATTGTAACACAGTTCAAATGCAGTAGCCGCCACATCTCTTCTTAGAGATAAATTACCATCCCTCGAGCTAGTTTATTTTCCATTCTGTCTGTAAGCATTTTTCAGTATTTGATATTAATGAAAGAAGTGTTACTCCTACAACATCTATTCATTCATGTTTATTTCTGTATTTTATTGCATTCCTACATAAATCCAAATCAGTGGTATCAGAGTGGTCTGCTCTTTCTCGATCCTTCTTTGCATGTCCCCAACAAGGTCAAAGTATAAGGAGTTAGGGCTCGATCTGGTTGAACCTTTGCAAGATCAGCCTTGCAAACCCCAACGACCACCCATGGGGGAAGAAAAGAAAGATGAGGGAGCAGGAGATCCTATCAAAATATTGCTCGAGGAGGCCCTCGAAAAACAAAGGAACGTGATGATGGATAACTTTGCCCAAATCCTTCAACGACTGTCCACTGGCGGTGATCTACATCCAACAGCTACTCTAGAGGTGCCATTCCTTTCAAGGTACAATTCAACTTCAACATTCCTATATTTGAAGGCCAGATAGATGCAGACGCCGTAGATAGATTTTTGAATTTGTCAAAAGGGTATTTCTTGGTCCATGATATCTCTGACCGAGAAAAGATTACTTTTGCACTCCTCAAAGCCACCACTCATGTCAAAGACTAGTGGGAAACCTACTGTGAGCAAAAGGACGAGAGGGAACCCTCTCTGTTCTCAGTTGCACCCACTCTGTTCTTGGAATCAAAGAAAAATATTACCCCGTGGGGAGCTATGAGGACAAGTACATCCAATGGACCAAGCTGCGGCAACAAAGGGATCAAGATGTGCACGCGCTGAAAAATTTGTTCCATACCACCGCCCATGGGGGAAGAAAATATAGACGAGGGAGCAAGAGATCCTATTAAAATATTGCTCGAGGAGGCCCTCGAGAAACAAAGGAACGCGATGATGGATAACTTGCCCAGATCCTTCAATGACTGTCCACCAGCGGCAATGTACATCCAGCAACTACTCTGGAGGTGCCACTCCTTTCAAGGTACAAGTCAACTTCAACATTCCTATATTTGAAGGCCAGATAGATGCAGATGTCATAGATAGATTGTTGAATTTGCTAGAAGGTTATTTCTTGGTCCATGATTTCTCTGACCGAGAAAAGATTACTTTTTCACTCCTCAAAGTGACCTCTCATGTCAAAGACTGGTGGGAAACCTATTGTGAGAAAAAGGACGAGAGGGAACCCTCTCTGTTCTTGACTGCACCCACTCTATTCTCGGCATCAAGGAACAATATTACCCCGTGGGGAGCTATGAGGACAAGTACATCCAATGGACCAAGCTGCGGCAGCAAAGGGATCAAGATGTGCATGAGCTGACAAATTTGTTCCATACCCCGTGCACAAATTTGGGTATTAAAGATTCAGAGAAACATTTGGTGCTCAAGTACCGCATTTTTTTGCACATATACATTCAGGAGGAAATGGAGTTCCGCAACATTACCTCGCTTGGCGCGTGTTAATTTTGGGCAACAAGGTCCAAACTCCATGTTGTGATGCTCAGATGACGATGCCAATAATTTTATTGGATTCCTCTTTTGGAGAGGTGCAAGATCGATCTAAAGATCATCTTGATCAGATGAGCAGAACATGTATTTTGAATTTATTCCACATGTGCAAGGTCGGTTTGTTTTATCCCACATGCATAAGAGATGTGTCACACACCCCCAATGATGCCTATATATTGGAGAGACTTGGAGTTCATTAGACACACAATGTGTGGAGGCATTTTCTTCTCTCTTGATGGCGATGGAGCTGCGTCTTTGTGGATTATTCTTGACTGGGTTGTCTTGGGGTTGTGTGACATATGTGGGTGGCTGACCTTATGAAGTCTTTGCTGGTTGAAGCATCCTGTTGATCGCCGTATCGCCATCATTCCTCTTCTTTTTCTATTGTTGGCTTGTCTTCCATTGATCAATTTATTTGTTCTATCTGCTTCAGTATTTTGTGCCCTAATCTGAAATGGCATAGAACATGTTCAGAAATTAACATGGTATCGGAGCTAAAGAGAAGACAAAGCCCATAAGGGAGATAAGGATTGTTTTCAGTGATAGGCCGCAGGCCATACCACCACAACAAGTGATAGTGTGGGTAGTTTTTGGGCTGTTTTGTGCCCTAAGCTTTAGCATGGAACATCCAACAAGGGCAACGTGGCTTTTCTAAGTGTTGTAGGTAAAAGCGTGAGAAATAAACAATAAAAAAAAAGAGGACTATTGTAAGAGCCTTGGAGGAGACTACAATAGTGTGCTTGCATCCCTTGGAAAGAGAGTAGCAACAACATGTTGCAGATGTTCTCTTGATGGTGTCTAGTTGATGAAGTTTGTTAGTAACATAAGAGAAGAACTTGCAATAGGGCAAAGAGGAGGAGAATACTTATGTTTTGGCCGCCACTCAGGAGGCACCTCAGCGAAGGAGAAAAGTCTAGGTCTGTAGGCTTTTCGTGACTGTTTTGAGGGCTAGACAACCATGCAGGAGGGCCGAGTTGTGTAAGGGAGATCTGGTATGTTTTCTCATACTTTTGTGTATGGGTAATTCTATGTAGGAGGGTTTCATTCTATACAGATTTCTGAAGGAGAGCTGCAGCCCTAATTGAGGTCTGTTACGCAGAAAAGAGGGCTAGAAATAGCCCAAATCTTCAGCATATATGAGCAGCCCTACAAGTGATGAAACCCACAGATATTAGAAGGATTTATGAGCAAGAGTTTAAGGCTGGAATGGAATGGTAACTAGCCCTAACCAAGCTGAAATCAACAGCAGAGGAGCAGACCAAACAGCGAGAAAATAAGGTATGTTTGAATAAGGTTTTTGTGCTATTTATGTGTGAGGAATCTCTGCGACGGGTTGCAGAAAGGAGGCTGCTATAGCAGCAGTATAGGATGCCAGTTTGGAAGACGTGAGGACTTGGAGAAGCCTTTCTCTCTAGGACACAGTTACCTAGTCTCATGTGCAGCCAAAACAGGGGTATCTTCCATGGTTTTGAAGTTTTTGTATGTTGATGTTGGTACAGATTTTTTGTATGGTGTGTTGAGGAGAATCCTCAAGCCCTAGATCAGTGATTGGGTACCTTGAAGTGGACAACAAGTGAAAAAACCTATGGGAGAAGAATACACACGTTGGGAGCAGTGGGTTAGAGTTGTTGGTGTGCCCTAACCAGTCTTCTAGAAGAACAGAAATCGAGGTCAAGGAGGCAGCAACAGGTTCTTGTAGGTGACTCCTAGTTGATGGATGGATGTTTGATGATGTCTTGGGCATACTCTCGGATTGCTACAGGAAGGTAGCATGAAACTGTAGGAGACAACCAGAGTTTTTTTTGATTGGCTGAATTACATAAAACTCAGACAGGCTCAGGATATTCAGTGAATTTCTCTCTGTCTCAAAATAGCCTAAAGAGACCTGATTAATTGTAATCTACTTTAGACTCTGTAGATATGACTAGCGGCAGATGACTCTCTATAGTTTATTCTCTGCTTAAAATAAACTTGATAACTGGGCATTTTGGGGCTATTTGACAAAGCAGTTGAAGGTAGGTGCCTTCCTAGAAGTGGTATGTGCAAAGTCTTGTGAGAAAACATTTGAAGATTTTTCATCAATCGATTCATCTGTTTTATATCTGAAAACTCGACTCCATACTTGAGGGCTATCCCTGCCAAGACATCCATCTTTGAGACTGAGTTGTTTTGCACAAATTTTAATTTAGAAACAAATATTAAGTTGGAGGAATTTCGTGGCAGAAGCTGAGGGAAAGGTTGCATGCATTTCCAAGCTGCAGTCTGCTCAAATTTTCGGGGTCACTCCTATAGCAGTCAACAAGACATTCGAGACAGTGGCAAAGAAATAAGCATCACATCATCATTTCTGGAGAAGTTTTTTTGAAGGTTCAAGTTGCATTAAGCGAAGTCTCTCATAGATAGTTACTGAGCTTATTTCCTCACCGTGGATCATATCTGGGTGTGCTTAAGTTTGTCTTTCTGCCGTCATAGGACGAGTTTACTCATACTATTGTCTTGTTCATGTGGTTGAGTTTATTCATTAGGAGGGGACGATGTCTGGAGAATATTTGAGGAAGTTTTATTGAGATGTTCTGAGCCCTAGGTAGGGCTCCTTCTAAGCATACACAACTCTATCCTAGAGTCTGATATATTCTCTGTGATAGGGTCACAGAGCCTCAATAAAATTGCACTTTAACTCTGTGGTATTGTCTGATCCAAGAGAAAGGCAGATTCTTTGAAGTTTTTTTGGGAAAGTTTGTCCTTGAATGTTGAATAGGACAAAGTGATCACTGTGTTGAAACCCTTGTTCGAATCCCGTGATCAGTGATGTTGAAGCAACTCTATTGCTTGAAGGCAGACTTGCTGAGATAATATTTATAGTGCTTTGAAAAACTACTATAAGAAGGCAGAAAAAAGAAGAGGTATGTAAAATTGATTCTTACATGGAAAGTTTGTTAAAATATGTCTGTCTTTGAATATTGTTTAGGAAATCTAAGGATAATATCAATCGTTGGTCGATGAGCCTTACAACAGGGACATGTGGCAAAGTATATATGACCTCACTGTATATGGCAGAGTCTATATAGACTTGATCTGTGGTATCTTCAGAGGCATAGATATAACCATGAAGTTTGATATCTTCAGTACTGTATGGCAGTATGACAGTGATGAATATGATAGTGATGTATATGATAATATTATGGCAGCACTGTAATCAATGATATGACAATTTATGATACCTGTCAAGATGTATGACAGATGTATGACGGCATATGGCCCTGGGGGGATATTCCGTGAAAACAAGAAGCCGAATAAATACCAAGGGTATCTAGAAGCCATGAGTACAATCGTACAATCTGAGCCTGGATCATTTGAAGAAGTCGTAAAGCATCAAGTTTGGAAGGATGCTATGCTCGAAGAGTACGAGTCCATTATGAAAAATGATGTCTGGGATGTGATCTCGAGACTAGAGGTCAAAATTGTTGTCACCTCAAAATGGCTCTATAAGATCAAGCTTGGATCTGATGGGAGTGTTGAAAAGTACAAGGCAAGATTTGTTGCCCGAGGTTTCTCTCTAAAGGAAGTCGTAGACTATGATGATATACTTGCACCTATGATCCGATATACTACCATCTGATCTATTATTGCCCTTACTGCTACGCAAGGATAGAGTCTACATCAGATGGATGTGAAGACTGTTTTTCTGCATGGTTCAATAAAGGAAGAGGTGTATGTGGAGCAACCTCTGGGGTTCGAAGTCTAGGATAGAGACACCCATGTATGTAGGTTGAAGAAAGCCCTTTATGGGTTGAAGCAAGCCCCTAGGGCTTGGTACAAGAGGATAGATAGCTACTTGATGAAGTTGGGCTTCACTCGAAGTAATGTTGATCCGAACCTTTACTTCAAGGTTGATAAAGAAAATCCTCTCATTCTGGTTCTCTATGTGGACGATCTCTTCCTGACAGGTGCTGACCCTCTCATTCATCTGTGTAAGAGGGAGCTCGCTTCCAAGTTTGAGATGAAGGACCTAGGACTGAGGCATTACTTCCTAGGCTTGGAGGTCTTGTAGAGGCTTGGAAAGATTTTCCTCTCTCAAGGAAAATATATTATGAAGTTGTTGGGCCCGTGCTAGCAAATCCTATCGAGTATCATCAACTCGTAGGGGCCCTGATGTTCTTAGGGAACATCCGTCCGGACGTATGTTGTGCAGTGAACACTTTGAGTCAACATATGGTTGATCCTCATAACATTCACTGGGTTGGTTCCTAGAAACTCTTGAGATATCTCTGGGGCACGATAGACCATGGGTTGAGATACACTGCCAGGAGTATGACACTCCATGGATATACCGATGCCGATTGGATTGGCAGTGTGGTGGATCGCAAGAGCACATCTGGATGTTGCTTCACACATAGATCTGCTTTGGGCAGGAATCTGAAGTCGATAGCCTTGGGCACCACTGACGCCGGATATATTGCAACATGTGTGGCCTATTGTAAAGTCACTTGGTTGCGAAAGCTCTTCTGAGAGTTGTTCGAGCATGTGATAGATGCCATCGTTATCCCTTGTGATAACCAGAGGGGGATTCATTTGTCATAGAATCCCGGGTTCCACAATTGATCCAAGCATGTTGATGGCTGGTACCACTTTATCCGGGATATGGTACAGCGAGGCGTCATAAGGCTCGATCATATAGTAACTGATGAGAAAGTCACAGATATTCTCACAATTCCCTTAGGGAAGGTCATGTTCCTAACCTTCCGTGAGAATGCTGGAATCATGGAACGACCCTAATTGGAGGGTCTTGTTGGACGATGAGCTCTGGGAGCTCCAAGGGGGTTTTGGGGATAGTTTCTTGGTGCTATAAGTAACCACAGGGCTAGGCTTTCCGAACCTAGTTGGTGTGCTTCCACCCCACCGTGATGATATTGAGTTGGTTTACCTCTCTCTGATCTGTGCCTCATATGCATCCTACCCATGGAGTTTCAGACTCATGGGAAGTACCTCTCATTTGGCCAATAAGGTGGGAAATGTGAATAGAGACCATAGCAAGACTGATGGACGCATCGGATATTTCCGTACTCTCTATGTCTAGGATGGCACAGTCCAACCACTTGATCTGGGATCAAGTATAGTGAGGTTTCGGACCTCCAACTGACTTCGGGTCAGTGAGACTAACTTTGAGTTAGTATATGACTCTCTTGAGTCCTAGTGAGGTTTCGAACCTCCAACGAACTTCGAGTCAGTGAGACTAACTTCGGGTTAGTATATGACTCTCCTGAGTCCTAGTGAGGTTTCGGACCTCCAACTGACTTCGGGTCAGGTAAACCAACTTCGGGTTGGTATGAGACTCTTTATGAGTCCTATAGAGGTTTCAGACCTCTAAGCTGACTTCGGGTTAGCCGTGAGTGATGTCTTTGTGACTCACCTTTTGTTTTGAAAAAAAGAAGCCAGCAAAGCAAGTTACGGCGGGATGACGCATGATGTTTGGATGGCACTGGTGGATGGAGTTCTCCCTAGTTGAGAGGGAGTGTTAATTTTGGGAAACAAGGTCCAAACTCCATGTTGTGATGCTCAAATGATGATGCCAATAATTTTATTGGATTCCTCTTTCAGAGAGGTGCAAGATCGATCTAAAGATCATCTTGATCGAATGAGCAGAACATGTATTTTGAATTTATTCCACATTTGCAAGATCGATCTATTTTATCCCACATGCATAAGAGATGTGTCACACACCCCGAATGATGCCTATATATTGGAGAGACTTGGAGTTCATTAGACACACAATGTGTGGAGACATTTTCTTCTCTCTTGATGGCGATGGAGTTGTGTTCTTGGTGTTGAGTCTTTGTGGAGTATTCTTGTCTGGGTTCTCTTGGGGTTGTGTGACATATGTGGGTGGCTAACCTTATGAAGTCTTTGCTGGTTGAAACATCATGTTGATCGTCGTAACGCCATCATTCTTCTTCTTTTTATATTGTTGGATTGTCTTCCATCGATCGATTTAATTGTTCTATCTGCTTCAGTATTTTGTGCCCTAATCTGAAATGGCATAGAACATGTTCAGAAATTAACAACGTGACATATCGATATGCCACCAAGACCGAGAAAAAATTTAAGCAGAAGAAGCAAGACTTTGGATCCGCGAATCCGAAGCCAAGGAAAGGCAACCCCGAACTATAGAACAAAGGGCAAAGCCAAAGCGGGGTGACTCGGAACAACACCACAAAGTCAAAGAATGACACAGGGAAATGTGAATCTTATAACAGCTCCACTCACAACACAAGCGAGTGTCGGGCCAAACAGTGGCTGGTGGCCGAACTGAAGGCATCCGAATCAGATGCATGGTCTAATTCTGAGTCAGAACCAGACAAGGGGAATGACAATGGGAAGCATATCATTGATGCGGAACCCAATGTCACCGTTGCCACCACCAAGTTCCAGAGGGAGGAGCCTGAGGATCCAGAGGAGGGGTAGCACCTCTTCCATTCCCAGATGTGGGTGAAGGTTTCTCCACTGCAATTCCTTGTCGATAGCAGAAGCCAAAAGAACCTTATTTCAGCAAAGGTCATGAAGCGGCTCGGCCTACCGACCACAACACACCTGCAGTCGTATACCATCGGGTGGCTTCACCAAGGAAGAGATCTTTGCGTCAGCCAACAACGTCGCCTTTCGTACAACATAAAGCCCTTCACGGATGAGGTACTGTGCGATGTTGCTCCTCTTGAAGTGTCTGATGTATTATTAGGCCAACCATACTTGTGGAAGTGACATGTTGTGTATGAGTCTAGGCCTCGTTCTGTTATTATTACTTTGGGAAATAAGTTGTACAGGATACTAGAGGTAGCCTTCTGTCATCTCTTTGAGTACTGCAAAGCAATGCAGTAAGATTATTTCCCAAACCAGGAAATTTGTTTTCATTACGATTCACCCACAGGGCAAGAAGAAGATTGTGGCCGCAGCCTCCAAACAAGGCTCCCCTGCACGGTAGCAACAGATGGACAAAGTTGTGGAGGAATACAAGGACATTTTATCCTCACCCACAGGGGTTCCTCTACACTGTCAGGTCAAGCACTCCATCGATTTGACCCCAGGTGTGTCGTTGCCTAATGGGTTGATCTATCGACGTTCTGTTATGGGGAATGATGAAATCAAGAGGAAGATCCAAGAGCTTTTGCAGAAAGGGCACATCAGGCCAAGCTCCTCACATGTATTGTCTAAGGCTGATAAAGAAACCAAATTTATTGAATGCATCCAACACATCCGCTAGCAGGTCCACGACATCTTGGAGAAATCCAATGCCAAGTACATGTTGATATTTTGGTAGCATCGGATGTGATCTAGCTCTGAAACTTTGTGGAGGGGCTAAAACACATGAGATCTCCAAAACCCAAAAATCGTTTGGAGAAATTCAACCCGGAGCTTAAGTTATTCAAATAATTAATTATTTTAATGGAGACCCTAAGTCTAACTTAAAGAAATTAAATAATTAAAGTGAATTATTTTAACATGTGGGTGAGAATGTTCTAAGTGACGAGGATCAAGTCTTTTCTAATCTTAGCCGTCGATTAGATATTAGATCATGGTTGTTGATTTGTCAACGGGAAAAGTATTAAAGGAAGGTTTGGGGTCAGTTGGAGAAGACACACAAAGTGGGAGCACTTGAGCTAAGTCGAAATTCTGGGGCGTGGGTTGCTGAGAATTTCGAAGTGAGCTTGCAGTGCAGTGAGGGGTAGTTCGACAGTGGGATTTCGAATCCAAGGTCGAGAATACAATTGCAGAGAGGTAGGTCTACCCAGGAGAGACAGCGCAACCCTTGAGAGGGTGATGCAGGCCTAGCTGGGCTCACGCAGAGCTGACGCAAAGGCTGACTCAGGCCTAGAGGGGGGACGCAGTCCAAGAGGAGGTGACACAGAGCCAAAGGCTGCAATGTTGGGGTTCATGTAGGGCAGATCGGGCTCATATTCAGCAGATAGAAGAGGGGTGATGCAACCACTAGGAAGGGTGACGCAGTCTCAGTGCAAAGCTTGTTGGGGACTAGATAGATGTGGGGTTCTTCATTCTGACGTTGGATCAATCATAATATTTGTCTCCGGATAGAGGTACTTCTGTTGAGGAAATTCTTTGTTTGGTGAGCCACATTGGCACCCTAGTTTGTTTTTAGAAATCTGCATAATAATAAAAACCCTCAAGAGTTGTTGCACCTATTTTCCTGCATTGGATTTTTCTGACACATTTGTCTAAAAAAATTTGTGTCCTTTGTCTGCATGATTGCTTATTCTTCAATACTTGATCTGTATAATTGTGTAGGTTTCAGTGTATTTACTTCGATGTTTTCATGAATAATTCAGAAAAATAACTTGTAAAGTTAAATAAACAAGTAGGAGAAGTAAATCATATTTTCTGCAGTAGGATTTCCGTTTAGAAGATTCAGAAATTTTCACATGGTATCAAAGTTGTTGCAGATCAGGTAGAGTTGAAGCCATCAAAGAAAAGACGAAGAGCAAAATATTTGTTGCAGGAAGGTAGTTGTCCTGAGTGACAGCGCATATCCCGAAAGAGGAAGGGAAGGGTGACACAGTCACCAGAGGGGCTCATGCAGAGCCTGTGTCAGCCAGCTAGGGTGACGTTGTAGCTACGCAGAGGCAGCACAGTGCTTGCTAGGCTAGCGCAGAAATTTTGAGCCTCCGGTTATCGTGGCTAGAAGTGCATATCGTTTTTCTTCAGTATTTGTTGGTGGGGCATTGTTTCTGTTGGTGCAAAATAGTGTCTAGCAGGGCATGGCAAAGGGGAAGCAGTTCCTCAGAAGACTTCTCGCCAAGAAGTCTAGATCCAGTGTTGATCAGCAGCAAAGAGTGATCAGAGAGGGTTGATTCGACATCAGTTGGCGGAGGATTTATGGGAGGGAAATCGGTTCTCAGAGGGAACGTGATTCCTTAGAGGGTTTCCAATGCCAAGAAACCAATAACCGAGTTTTGTTGGGGCAGCAACAAAAGAGGGAGAAGTGAATCAGTTTGTCAGATTCGGTTGAGAAGATATGGTTGCACATGGACTGAGGGATCAGGACAGGTTGGATGGTGCATCCAACTTTGTCATCTGGAAGGCCAAGATTTGGCAGTTTTGGATGAGTATCGCCTCAAAGCTCATCATTGAATACCGTGGTTGTTCTTGTTGATGCTGACCCTCGTAAGAAGTACGAGGAAGCTTAAGCAAAGGCTAAGCGCATGATCATGGATGGATTCAAGGATCATGTGGTCCCACACATTGTTGAGAAGAACACAACACATGAGATGTGGAATTCTTTGACCACATTGTATCAGGGGACTTTTTTTCAGAGGAGGATGCTTCTTGAGAATCAGCTTTGATTATTTCAGATGTTGAAAGGAGAAGAGATCGACCCCTTCCTCAGTGGATTGAAGGTGATCCGTGATCAGCTGGTTGTCGTGGGGGCTACACCTGATGAAGGTCTTATGGCGAGGACTGCTCTGAATGCAATTACAGATGAGTGGGAGAACTTTGTCCAAGGCATTTTGGGCAGAGCAGCACTTCCGAGTTGGGAAAACATGTGGCCAGCTCTTCGACAAGAAGAGATCAGGAAGATGACCAAGGCGGGCATTAGCAGTGGAGGGATCAAGATCAATGAGGAGGAGGAAGATGCGGCTCTCGCATCTAAGGGACAACGTGGCCAACAACAGAAGAAGAAGAAAGACCTTTCGAAGGTCAAATGCTTCAAGTGTGGTGAATTAGGAAATTTTTCCACAACATGCCCTATGAAAAAGAAAGGCAAGGAAGAATCTAATTCGAAGGCTACTGTAGTGAAGGATGATGATGGGGTTGATGACGAAGTTGTCGTGAGTGCTCATGTGCCTCAAGAGAAGAGGTGGGGTGACATTAATCTGTAGTTCTTTCAAACTACAATGTAGGGCAGGATCCTTGAGCTGCCCAAACTCTTAGATCACATAGGAGCTACGAGAGCCCTTAATAACAGTAGCAGGATGATTGGAGTCAATTGGTGCGAGGGATGATGGAGCAACATTGGCGGAGCTAGAACGCTAAAGACTGGAGCAGCGCAGAGCAGAGGCAACACCAGCGCAGAGGTTGATGGACTATTGATTTTTCTTGAGTATTGGGGTAGCATCGGATGTGCTCTAACTCCCAAAATTTATGGAGGGACTAGAGTACATGAGATCTCCAAGACCCAAAAAGGGATTTGGGAAATTCCATCCAGTTTGGGAGATTTTTTTTTTTTTTTTTTTAATTAAGGACCATAAGTCTAACTTAGGAAAAATAAAATATTATAAATAATTGATTAAAACATGTGATGGAAATGACTCAAGTCACACGGATCAAGATTTCTTTTAATTTGAGCCATCAATGCAAGATTAGATCATGGTCGTTGGTTTCCCAACGAAAAAGTATAAAGGGAAGGCTTGGGTTCAGATGGAGAACACAAACATGGAGGCAAAGCACCGAGACTAAGCTGAAATTCTAGGGCGGGTATGCTAAGAATTTTCAGGAGTGTTTCAGCTACAGTGAGGGGTAGTATTGGCTAAGGGGATGCTCTGATCCAAGTGCCAAGAATCAGCAAGAGGCAGAGATGCAGCAACCAGGAGCAGCGCAGAGAAGCAGGGGCAGCAGTAGCTGCGCAACACAGAGGGCTTCAGCCGCTACACAGGCCCAGAAATGGCAATGTTGAGCCAACAGGAGGCCCCCAGGGTTACGCAGAGGCCATCCACGGTAGCGTAGGGACTGCGTCACCCAGTTTGGGGCTACGCAGCCCTCTCTAGGCCAGTGTAGAGGCTAGCAGGGTTGACTCAGGGAGCTTTAGGGGCAGCACTGGGGTTCTAGAGGTAGAAAGTGGCTAAGTTCTATAAATCCCGTTTAAGAGTGTGGATCAGTCAAGTTTTCAATCTCTAGAACAGCAGGTATTGCTGCAAATCCATTTTTCTCTGTTGGGTTAACTAGTAAGGTGCCCAGATTTGTTGTATTCAAAAACTACTTAATAATATAAACCCTCCAGCAGCCAAAAGACCGGTTTTCCCGCATTGGGTTTTTCCGGAGATAGTTGTCCAGAAAATCTTATGTGTCACTTTGTCTGTGTGCATGTATTCTGTTTTAGATCTGAATCGGTGAAAGTCTGTTATGTGTTTACTTCGATGTTAATCTAAAATTTCAGCATTAATAACTTGTTTAAGTAGGAGAAATATAACCAGAATTAATAGTAGGGTTTCTGCATAAATTAATATAAAGAAATTTTCATATGGTATCAGAGAGATTGCAGATCTAGCAGGATCACCAGCAGAAGACTGAAGAATCCTTGTTGCAGAAAGCAACAATGAAAGCAGCAGCAGTCGCAGAAAGCTGGACCAAAAGGGATAGCGCAGCAGCAGAGGGAGAAGAGCCATGCAGAGGCCAGAGTGATGTAGTCCTACGCAGTCTCCATGCAGGCCCACATACTTACTGCACAGAGGCAGTGCAATGACAGCATTGGGACTGTCTGCTCACACAGAGGCCAGTTAGGGTGACGCAGTCCTAAAGCCGTTGTTGATCTAGAGTGCCGGAAGCAGCGCTGCAGAGCTTTAGAAGTTGTTGGTGGGGTTAAATTTATGAAGATTCAGAATTTAGCCTAAGCACTAGGTGATAAAGAGCAGGAGGATAACAGCTTCTCAGAGGGTTTCCAGCCAAATAAATCTGCAGATCAATCAGAGGATTGAAGGGAGCTTATTCGTTTTGATTTGGCGGATTTCCAAGAGAGGAATTCAGTTGTTAGAGGGAGAAGAGGGTGCTTGTTTCACCAAGGACCCTAGGTCCAAGTCTCTAGCATAGAGAGGAGGAGTTCCAACAAATTTGCTGAGCAGATGGCACCTCACGGACTACGTGATCAGGATAGGTTGGACGGTTTTTCCAACTTTACAGTCTGGAAGGCCAAAATCCTGGTAGTCATGGAGGCATACGGTCTGAGGGACCATGCAGAAAAAGTCCTGGCCACGCCAACCGATGTTGTTCTCCTAGTGAAGCATGAGGAAGTTGCGGCACATGCCAAAGGCTTCATAATGGATGGAGTTAAGGATCATATAGTTCCACACATAGCCGACAAGAAAACGGCTCATGAGATGTGGAAAGCCTTAACTACCCTATATGAGGGAAGATCCGTCCAAAGGAGAATGCTTCTAGAGAACCAGATGCGGTTATTCATGATGGCCAAGGGAGAAGAAAATGAGCCCTTCCTTTTCATATTACAGGCAATCAGAGATCAGTTGTCTGCCATGGGAGCAAAGGTGGAGGATGATGTGATGGTGAGGACTGCACTCAATGCAGTCACAGAGGATTGGGAAACTTTGTCCAAAGTATCTTGGGCAGAGCGGACCTTCCCAACTGGGACAGTATGTGGGCAATCCTTCATCAAGAAGAACTTTTTCGGTTCACCAAGAGACAGTACAACATGGGATCAAGTAAGGTGAAGAAGGAAGAGGAAGAAGATGCAGCCTTGGCATCAAAGAGGCAGCAAGGGAAGAAGAAGTGTGATCTATCCAAGATCAAGTGTTTCCAGTACGACAAACTAGGACATTTCGCCAACAATTGTCCTCAAAAGAAGAAGGATAAGGAAGCTTCTACTTCCAAGGTTGCTGTGGCGGACGATGGTTCTAAAGATGACGTAGCGAGCGCTCATGAACCACAAAAGTGGGGCAACATGGATCTGTAGAGAAGCTATAGAATGGTGGCAGGATCCTTGAATAGCTCAGCTCTTGGATTACATCCGAGCTACGGAAGCCTTAATATAGTAGCAGGACAAGTGGAGCAGTTGGTGCAGAGAATCACGGATGGAGCAGAGTTAGAGCTAGATGCTGAGAGGGAGCAGCGCAGTGCATATGCAACAACAACGTGGCAGCGTAGCGCAGAAGGGCTGATGCGACTTCAACAAGCGCAGTGCAGGCTGACTTACGCAGAGCAGAGTTTCTGTAGCGTAGAGCTTCAAGAGGACAGCGCAGCGGAGTAGCAGCGTCGGGGACTTCAGCGCAAAGAGGCTGATGTGACTTCAGCAGCGCGGAGGAGGTTTGCTTACGCAATGCAGAGTTGTAGTTGTGTAGCAACTTCCAGATGCAACATAGATCAACAGCCAATGGAGCTTCAGTGATGAGGATGCAGCCCAACTGACTTGTCTGTCAAAGATTAGGCAGGAGTTTCAATTGTTTCTCTCAACAACTGAAGTTGCAGTGCAGCACTTGGCAGCACGATGCAGCAGATTGAGAGGGAGTTGCAGTACAAATGTAGCAGTGGTGGTGGCAGCGTCATGGGTAGCAGTACAGATTAGCAACAGCAGCGCAGTGATGAAGGGCAACGTGCCCAACATCAATGCAGAAACCCACACCAGAGATCAGTGCAGAGCTTCGGGGTGAAGCAGTAGTGTACTAGAGCACATTCCTCGTTAAGAGGGAGTGTTGAGTTTTCTTGAGTGTTGGGGTAGCATCGGATGTGATCTAGCTCCCAAAATTTGTGGAGGGACTAGAGTACATGAGATCTCCAAGACCCAGAAAGGGATTTGGGAAATTCCATTCAGTTTGGGAGGTAATTAATTAATTAATATTTTTAATTTAGGATCATAAGTCTAACTTAGAAAAATTAAAATATTAAAGGTAATTAATTAAAACATGTGATGGAAATTACTCAAGTCACGTGGATCAAGATTTCTTTTAATCTGAGCCATCGATGCAAGATTAGATCATGGTCATTGGTTTCCCAACTAGAAAGTATAAAGGAAAGGCTTGGGGTTAGTTGGAGAACACACACACGGAGGTAGAGCACTGAGACTAAGCTGAAATTCTAGGGCGAGTTTGCTAAGAATTTTCAAGAGTGTTTCAGCTGCAGTGAGGGATAGTATTGGCTAAGGGGATGATCTGATCCCAGTGCCAAGAATCAGGAAGAGGCAAAGAGGCAGCAACCAGGAGTAGCGCAGAGAAGCAGGGACAGCAGTAGCAGTTGCGCAGCGCAGAGGGCTTCAGCCGCTACGCAAGCCCAGAAAGGGCAACACTGAGCCAGCAGGAAGCCCCCAAGATTACAAAGAGGCCATCCAGGGCAGCGTAGGGACTACTTCACCCAGTCTGGGGTTACGCAGCCCTCTCCAGGCCAGTGCAGAGGCATGGGGAGGCTAACAGGGCTGACACAGGGAGCTTCAGGGGTAGCATTGGGGTTCTAGAGGCAAAAAGTGGCTGAGTTCTGTAAATCCCGTTGGAGGGTGTGGATCAGTCAAGTTTTCAGTCTCCAAAACAGCAGGTATTGTTGCAGATCTATTTTTCTCTGTCGGGTTAACCAGTAAGGTGCCCAGATTTGTTGTATTCAGAAACTACTTAATAATATAACCCCTTTAAATTCTAAATCTTCTGGGAAATCACATGAGAAATTTTGGAACCGACGCGTTTCGAATTACCAACTGTAGTTCATCATCAGGGTAATGAAGATTGGTTGATCAGACTATCCATTTATATACCAGGAAGAGAGAAGCAACGGTCAAAAACCCAAAGACAATTAAAAATGTAAAAAACGTTCAAAAATAAAATAAAAATAAATAAAAGTATAAAATAAATCAAAAAATACAAATCCCTCAACCTTAAAAGCTACGAATTAACCCAAAAAAATTAGATAAGGACCAAGTCAAAAAATAAAAATATAAAACCACAAATAAAAACTAAAAAGCAACTACCCCCAAGAAATAAAAATGAAAATAAAAATCCAAAAAAGTCAAAAAGTCAAAAGTTAATAACAATAATAAAAATAAAATAAAATATATATAATATAAAATAAAATAACTAAATGAATAAAATATATGAAATAAAATAAACTAGAATAAAATAAAATATACTAAAACTAAAATAAAATATAAATACAAAATAAAAATAAAAATAACAATAATGGTACTAATAATAATAGTATATAAGGAAACATAATCATAAATATACAAAAAGATAAATTATATAAATATATATATATAAACAATAAACAACAAGTGGAAACAAAGACTGAGGGGAGCCTTCCTTTCCTTGATGTTTTTATCTCTAGAAATAATAATGGCTCTTTCTCGCACTGTGTTTTTTCGGAAGAAGACGCACACAGAGCAGTATCTGCATTCTGGCTCTCATCATTTTCGTGCTCAGAAGCTTGGAGTTCTGAACACCTTAGCCATGAGAGCCCTTAGAATATCTGATAATGATCATTTGGATGAAGAAAAGGCCCATCTCCTTAAGGTCTTCAGAGAAAATAGTTATAACAAAAATCAGAGTTTGAGGGCTTTCATGAATGCTAGCAAAGGTCCTAATCAGAAAAAGTTAAAGGATGATGTTGTTGGTAGGGTTCATCTGCCTTTTATTCAAGGTACCACTGACAAGATTGCTCGGATTTTAAGAAAGCATAAGATCTCTTCCTCTTTTAAACCTTTAAACACCATTCGGAGTTCCCTTAAATTGGTAAAAGATCCTTTGGACCCAAAAAGCATGAAAGGGGTTTATTTGATCCCATGCTCTTGTGGGATTCCCTACATTGGTGAAACTGGTCGGTCGATTAATAAAAGGATCCAAGAGCATTCTACAGATATTAGGCATGGTAGAACTAAGTCCTCTGCTCTAGCTGAGCATGCAGAGAAGACGAAGCATCACATTTGTATGGAAGACGCTAGAGTCCTTGCTAGGGTTGATCATTTCCATCATTGTAAATTTAGGGAGGTGATTGAGATTGAGAAGAGGTCCCGCACATTGAATAGGGATGACGGATGGAAGGTCAGCAGTTGTTGGATCCCTTCTCTTCACTCCCTATAGTGGTTGTTCCTCTAATGTTTATTGTTTATCTATATATTTATTTATATAATTTATCTTTTTGTATATTTATAATTATGTTTCCTTATATTCTATTATTATTATTACTATTATTGTTATTTTTATTTAGTTTTATTTTGTATTTATATTTTATTTTAGTTTTAGTATATTTTATTCTATTTTATTTAGTTATTTATTTTATTTTATTTCATATATTTTATTTATTTAGTTATTTTATTTTATATTATATATATTTTATTTTATTTTTATTATTGTTATTAACTTTTAACTTTTTGACTTTTTTGGATTTAATTCTTGTTTTATTTTCATTTTTATTTCTTGGAGGTGGTTGCTTTTTAGTTTTTATTTGTGGTTTTATATTTTTATTTTTTGACCTGGTCTTTATATAATTTTTTTGGGTTAATTCGTAGCTTTTAAGGTTGAGGGATTTGTATTTTTTGATTTATTTTATACTTTTAGTTATTTTTATTTTATTTTTGAACATTTTTAACATTTTTAATTGTCTTTGGGTTTTTTACCGTTGCTTCTCTCTTCCTGGTATATAAATGGATAGTCTGATCAACGAATCTTCATTATCCTGATGATGAACTACAGTTGGTAGTTCGAAACGCGTCGGTTCCAAAATTTCTCATGTGATTTCCCGGAAGATTTAGAATTTAAAATGTTATGAATCACAGAAGCTTGCACTCTCAAATATAAACCCTCTAGTAGCCAAAAAACCCATTTTCCTGAATTGGGTTTTTCTGGGGACAATTGTCCAGAAAATCTTGTATGTCATTTTGTCTGTGTGCATGTATTATGTTTTAGATCTGAATCAGTGAAAGTTTGTTATGTGTTTACTTCGATGTTAATCTGAAATTTCAGCATTAATAACTTGTTTAAGTAGGAGAAGTATAACCAGAATTAATAGTAGGGTTTCTGCATAAAATAATATTCAGAAATTTTCACATTCAACAGCCCAGAGGCAGTGATTATGCAGTACAAAGCAGCAGCAGTGCAGAGGCACCAGAGGGTCAGCGCAAATTAGCAATAGAGGGTGCTTCAGTATCGAGGTGCACCCAGACTAACTTGTATGTCAAGTTTTTGGGTGGATTTTTCAGTGGCTTACTTCTCAGCAACTGAGTTGCAGTGCAACAGTGGCAATGCTATGGGCAGCAGGATGCAGCATTTGAGAGGGAGTTGCTGTACAGATGAGGTAGTGTCAGTGGCAGTGACATGGGTAGCAGTACAGATAGGAGTAGCGCAGTGGCTGAGGGGCAGCAGCCGAGCATCAGTAGCGCAGAGGACCGATGTCGTGGATCGGGGTGATGCTTCAGGTTGAAGTGTTGCTAGAGCACATTTCTCGCTAAGAGGGAGTGTTGATTTTTGGGTAGCATCAGATGTGCTCTAGCTCTGAACTTTGTGGAGGGGCTAGAACACATGAGATCTCCAAGACCCAGAAATGGTTTGGAGAAATTCCACCCGGAGCTTAAGTTATTCAAATAATTAATTATTTTAATGTAGACCCTAAGTCTAACTTAGGGAAATTAAATAATTAAAGTGAATTAATTTAACATGTGGGTGAGAATGTTCTAAGTGACGAGGATTAAGTCTTTTCTAATCTTAACCGTCGATTAGAGATTATATCACGGTCGTTGATTCGTCAACTAGAAAAATATTAAAGGAAGGCTTGGGGTCAGTTGGAGAAGGTACACAGAGTGGCAACACTTGAGCTAAGTCGAAATTCTGGGGCGCAATTTGCTGAGAATTTCGGAGTGAGCTTGCAGTGCAATGAGGGGAAGTTCAGCAGTGGGATTTTGAATCCAAGGCCGAGAATACAGTTGCTGAGAGGTGGATCTACCCAGGAGAGACAGTGCAGCCCTTGAAAGGGTGACGCAGAGCCAGAGGCTGCAGCGCTGGGGTTTCTGTGGGGTAGATCAGGCTCAGATTCAACAGATAACAGAGGGTTGACACAACCACTAGGAAGGGTGATGCAATCTCAACACAAAGCTTGCTAGGGAATACATAGGCACCTGTGGAGTTCTTCATTTTGACGTTAGATCAGCCATAATATCTGTCTCCGGATAGAGGTACTTTTGCCGAAGAAATTCTCTGTTGGGTGAGCCACATTGGCACCCTAGTTTGTATTCAGAAATCTGCATAGTAATAAAAACCCTCAAGAGTTGTTGCACCAATTTTCCCGCATTGGGTTTTTCCTGGGACATTTGTCCGAAAAATTATGTGTTCTTTCTCTACATGATTGCTTATTCTTCAGTACTTGATTTGTATAATTGTGTAGGCTACAGTGTATTTACTTCGATGTTTTCATGAATAATTCAGAAAATAACTTGTAAAGTTAAATAAACAAGTAGGAGAAGTAAATAATATTTTCTGCAGTAGGATTTATGTTTAGAAGATTCAGAAATTTTCACAATACAAATAGCAGCATGATCAGCATTAGGAGCCACACAAGTTCCAGGTGGGTGACAAAGTTTGGCTACATTTGCAAAAGGAGCGCCTCGTTGGGCCCCACCGTAAGCTTCGCCCGCTTCGATATGGGCCATACACCATCACCAAGGAGGTAGGGGACAATGCCTTCGAGCTCAATATTCCACCATTCCTTGGTCTTCACCTAGTGTCCAATGTGGACTGCCTCCGGCTCTACTTTCCACCATTGTTGGACACATCCGACATTGCAGAACAACTCACACCAACAGAGTTAAACTCAGAATACATGGAACAAGCCACAACTAATCGGATCATGGACACACAGATCAAGAACACCCGATAGCAAAATATCTAGTTGTATCAGGTTGTCAAAGCTGGCCAACTCCTGCACCAAGGCAAGTGGCTCACTAGGGACCAAGTTCAGCAGAAGTTTCCTCATCTCATAGAGGAACTCAACGCAATGGGGACCATTGCTTCCTAAGGGGGGAGGAATGATCCAGGTGGATATTGGTAGCCACCCGCCTATTCCACTTGGACCCCCACCATTGTTTCTTTCATCTTTTCAATTGTAGCACAATTTACTATTTTTTGCAGTTTTTCGAGTCCTGAACTTCCAGAGCCGTTTGAGGCCCTAAGCGCCGCTTTTTGGGAAAATCGGGACCAACATGGATCTTTGACGGATGTTGGTCACTCAAAAGTTGTGTTCCTCGGATAGATCTTTCTAACGAGGTATTGTGCGCGTCAAACAGAGATCGTATGCCAAAGTTACGTCCACGGGAAGTTGATGTACCAATTTACCCAAACGGGACCCATAGTTTTGGCGCTTCATCTCCTGGGGTTAGGTTGTTGGATGTTTGGGGTTTTCCATTGTTTCTCAATCATAAATATATCTTCGAGCCCCATTATAACACAGTTTAGAGGCATGTAGCCGCCACATCTCTTCTCAGAGATAAACTACCATCACCCGAGCTAGTTTATTTTTCATTCTATCTATAAGCATTTTCAGTATTTGATATTAATGAAATGAAGTGTTACTCCTGTTGCACCTCTGTGTTCATGTTTATTTCTGTATTTTATTGCATTCCTGCATAAATCTGGATCATACAATCATTGAATTTATCTAGAAATTCCTTCGAAGGCTCTATTCCAGATTCACTTGGAAATTTACAAAGTCTCATAGACCGAGATCTCTCATCCAACTCCTTATCAGGTGCAATTCCAGTGACACTCCAAAAGTTGAAAATGCTTCAATATTTGAATGTGTCTTTTGACAATCTCACAGGGGAAATTCCAAAAAAAGGAATTTTGCAAATTGGACAATTTTCATGGCCTTCATGGGAAATCCTAGTCTTTGTGGACCACAAGCATTCAAATTACCTACATGTCCAACACCAAGATATTATTTTGCATATGTGAAAAAAAAAATTATTTCTAGTGGGTGGAGTTATTGTTTTTATACTATGTTGTCTACTTTTTGGATTCCTTTGGAGAAGAAATATGCATATGGAAACATTTGATTTCTCACAAACTATTTTCCAAAGGTTGGAGCACAAAGGAATCTCATATCAAGAGCTTCTCATAGCAACCAATGGATTTGTCAATACTAACTTGTTGGGAACAAGTAGTTTTGGCTCTGCTTACAAAGGAATATTGAGTGATGACACAATTGTTGCTGTGAAAGTTCTCCATATGCAAAATGACCAAGCTGAGAAGAGTTTTAAGGCAGAATGTAGTGTCTTGCAAAAGGTTTGACATCGAAATCTAGTGAGAATCATAACCTCATGTTCCAACCTCCATTTCAAAGGTCTATTGTTTCAATTTATGTCTAATGGAAGCCTAGAGAAGCATCTCTATCATGATAAGGATGAAGACAATGGTGAGGATGTGTGTGAATTGGGATTGAAGACAAGATTAGAAATTCTCATAAATGTGGCACATGCCATGGTATATCTTTGTCATTATTCTCATGTGCAAGTAGTGCATTGTGATATAAAACCTAGCAATGTACTTTTGGATGAAGACGTGACAGACCATGTAACAGATTTTGGCATTTCAAGATTAATTAGTGCAACATCTAGTGATTCAGTTACTTCAACACTTGCTTTGAAAGGATCCATGGGCTACATTGCTCCAGGTCCGGATTTTAAATAAATTCATTTTATTTGTATTTTCTCATTAAATAATTTATATGCACTAGTGGAGTAAAATATGATGAATGCTACATTTAATGCAAAGTATGGATTGGGGCAAATAGTGTCCACTAAAGGAGATGTTTACAGCTATGGCATTTTATTATTGGAAATGCTTACCAAGAAGCGACCACCTAGTGACGTGTTTGTTGGGGACCTAAACTTGGACAAGTGGGTGAGTTTGGCGTTTCCAAACACAGTGAATGAGGTAATTGACAACAATCTTCTTAGTGAGATGTGTAGAGATGATTTTGATGAAAATAATATGCAAAATTGCCTACATGCTTTGCTACGGCTTGGTTTGCTTTGTTCAAAAGGTTCACCTTCCAAATGACCAACTATGAGTGATGTGGTAATGGTGTTGGAGAATCTCAAAAAAGATTTGGTGGAAAATAAAGTTGGTTCTAGAATATTAAAACAAAGCATATCCAATTTACTTGCCAATGCAAATGCACCAAAGAATGATGCCTCTACATCAAATGATCAAATTTCATCTTCATTTTAATTTGTTAAAGTTGTAACAAGAAAATATTTCAATCTTTGCCATTATTCTTATAATGTGGACAAAAAAAAATATTGAAGCAAATAAATTTGTGTTAGCATTTATTATCTATATATGACTATTACCAACAAGAAAAATAGACACTTTTGAAGCACTATATTGAATGGATTTCTACTAGATATTTGGTTTCATTTATTCCATCTTTTATCTCAATATACATGTCCATGAGCAAATTGTGAAGAAATTGATTGTATTTTTTGGAAAACTGTAAATGAAAGGATTGCTATTAAAAATTCAGCAAGGACTTCAAAACATTGAATTTTCGCCTACCATGTTGGAGTCTAATAAGATTGTTGCGAAATATAATGTTGAAACATTTTATTTTTGGAAAACTGTAGATGAAAGGATTGCTATTAAAAATTCAGCAAGGACTTCAAAACATTGAATTTTCGCCTACCATGTTGGAGTCTAATAAGATTGTTGCGAAATATAATGTTGAAACATTTTATTTATTTTAATATGTAACTCTTTGAGTGAAGGATATGTTTAAAGTTGATGAATGAAAGTTACAGACGTTACAACCTGTAAGCCTTTAACCTGCAACCTAGCTTACGGGCCATTTAATACCATACAGCAGAGTGTTTATTTGGCACGGTTCATTTAATATCCTGCAATCTAGCTGAGATGGCATTAAATATCGGAGTCGTCTAACGAGCCGGAGGAATTGCCCGGACGGTCAAAATTGGCCGGAATCCGGGCCAAAAAAATTTAAAAAATCTTGCAGAAACAGTGTTTGAATCCTGATTTTGACATTGGAAATGGATTCAGCACCATCAAAACCCTGTATGACACCCAAAATATTAAACTTTGATAGTTATAACATGGATTTAGAAAAATTCCTGCCGGATTTTCTGAAAATCTTATCGGAATTTTCATGATTTTCAGAGCGATTCCTCTGGCTAGTTAGACTACGGCAAATATCCTCTGAGGATGGGAAAGTTTTCCTTCCTCACTGGTCACACTGGTGACATGGTGGACTGTTCCTTGCTAATTCAGACGCAACTATTACTTTCTAATTTTAATTTAAAATGCATCAACGGTTTTACATAAAATCCATTTTTTAGTAATTTATAACACCACTGCAGTTATGCTCCCTGCTGCTCTCTGTTTCAGAGGGATTCTTAAACCATTCATCCATTCAATCATATGAGTTAAAAGGTCGATTAACGGTGGCCATGAGGATAGGCCTTCATAATTTCCCTGTGGGGAATGCACTGCAACAAGCTCGTATTTGAGAATTCTACCCAGAATTGACGATGCAGGTAACTTGTTTAAAGCTTTGTGGCGCAGAGAGCGTGCAGAGTGGTGTCCAATGTGAAATTTTTGACAAAGATTGCCCAAAATTTGTATTTTGCCTCGAAGAAAATGAAAATTCAAGAAAGATCACGTCAAATTAATATTTCTCATGCTGTGTTAGTGACCAAATGCATAGCTTCTTACATGATCAGTCTGGTATCATGTGAAAATTTTGACAAAAAATGCTGCAAATTTGTGTTTTGCGTGAAAGAATCTGAAAATTCAAGTAAGATCGCGTCAAATTAATAGTTCTTATGCTATGTCAGTGATCAAATGCATAGCTTCTTGCATGATCGGTTTGGCATCTTGCAAATTACAAGATTCTTTGAAGTCTGGAATAGGTGAACAGATATCTCGCGGATTGGCTTCCATGGCTCAGTAACTCGTCATAAATGCTAGCACAGGTACTCTGTAACTCGTTATCAAAGCGAGCACAGGTATTCGTTGCAGGACCAAAGTTAATTGTCAGATCTTATTTTCAAGAATAAAATTGCCATTTCTGACATCTTATTTTCAGGAATAAATGTTCATTATCATTGTCATATCTTATTTTCAGAATAAAATGTTCATTATCATCGTCATATCTTATTTTCGGAATAAAATGTTAATGACTAAATTGAATTCTTTTATTGCCAATTTCTGCAGAGGAAACAGAGAAATCAATAGAAGCTAGGTTGAGATTTAAGGTCCAATTAGGAATTCGTTAAGAAACGACCATACCTTTCTGCTATGCCATTGCAAGAAGTGGAGCTGGGACACAACTCTCTGAACTGTGCTGGTTGTCTACTTGGTTATCACGCACTGTAGTTGCTGATGATTTTCTTGACTAAATCGGTTAAGCAATTGGAGGTGAATGGACAGACTTTTACATTCCCAGGTTCCCAGGGTATTTCGTGAAGCCTTGCTTCTGTGTTGCAGTGGTTTGGTCAATTAAGCACCCCCTGTAGTAACATTATTGCCGTCCCAGCATCTTTCTCCACCACCTTCCATGGAAAATCCTTTTGGTAGTTTTGATCCTACACCAAGTTTTGTTATTCCATTCATAAATTTATAATTAATTTTTTTGTTATTTCATTCATAATTTTACAATTCGATTTGCAAATGTCGTATAAATTTTATGAGTATAGGTGCATAATAGACTTAACAGAAAAAGCTTTAGATATGATTGCTTATCTTTGAAGAAGTAGAATTTTCCTTTTTTTATAAAGAAGCCTTTAATTGTCAAAAAGTTTTATAATTGTAGAGGTAGATTTAACCCCCCAAAAAGAGAAGAAAAGCCTTTGATTTTCAAATCTTTTATGCAACATGTAAAAGGCTCATAGACCAAGTTTTGTTAAAAAAGGGGAGATAAATTTTACTTCATAGACCAAGTTTTGTTTAAAAAGGGAAGATAAAATTTACTCGATGACCATAGCTCTGGAGCTTGTTGAGCTTTGTTTTTTTTTTTTCAATTCGAAAAAAACCTGGCTTATATTATGTGCCAGTGCATATTTCTAAACATATCTTCATATCATGTCAATAACATTCATTCCAGTTACAGCATATCCAACATTCCATAACATGTATCACCTCCCATATAGCAACCAGGTTCGATCCGAATTGCATGGTCTAAACAGACACTAGTCAGAGCAGTGCATGACGCCGAAAGCAGAGCAGCCAAAGAAACAACATAGTGGCTGCAAAACCGAATATAGGAAGTAAACAAAAGTAGTGTATTATGTACAGTAAGGGGCCTATATATGGCCAGTTGAGGGTCAAGACCATGATATTCACTATGAGTGCAAAACTACATCTAGTGAGTGTATAATATCAAAAACAAAGTGCCTGCAAAAGTAACAACAGTGAATAAAGATGTCAAGATAGTGAGATGGTTCCCTATGCAGTGACATTATCTGCATCCATTAGAGTGTAGTGCATCTGTCCATCTACGCAGCCCAATCCCTGTTTTGAGATTCCGTCTACCATCTTGTTCTGCTCCCTACAGATGTGTGTGAAAATGATACTTTGAAAGGAGGCCCTGAGTATCTTGATATGATCCAACCAATGTGCCAATTGGGGTGGGTTGAAACTATTCCGTTATTCATGTGGTCTATGATTACTTTAGAGTCCCCATAGATCGCAATATTGTCAATAGGCAATTGCCCGAAGATCCACAGAAGTCCCCAAAGTGCCACCGTCTCCGCCTTGTTGTTTGTGCCACTACCACAGTTCCAAAATATTTTGTACTGTGTCCTATGATCCACCCGTAACCAGACCCCACAGCCACAAATTTGTTGTTGTGCGGCTCCATCAAAATATCCCGCAGGAAGTATAATCGTGTGTGGTCTGAGTCTATGAGAAAGGTCTCGCGGAGGCTTTGTGGACACTTGTGTTCCCATCGATGACATGATGATGCATTGTGTAGCCAATAGAGGACATGTCCTTACCCCATCAAAGATACATCTGTTCCTAATTTTCCAAATGTGCCAAAGTAACCAAATGGGGATGAGAGATCCCGACTTATATTGTTTCCACCAACCCAAACACTCCTGTATGTTTTCCTTGGAGTGGCTTATAACCTACAGGTGTGTACAGATCCGTTGCCAGACTCCCTTCGTGTATGCACATAGGAAGAATAGGTGTTGATTTGATTCCTCATCATTTAAGCACAACAGGCATACCCCCGGTTCCATCCACCCGCGCCTTTTGAGATAATCCCATGTCAAGTTGCGATTTTTCCAGATCAGCCATGTATGAATGATAACCTTGTATGGGATGGTCGCCTTCCACATTGTCAGAAACCAACAATTTTCATGTATGTTTCTGGTCTTCTTAATAATATATTTGTAGGTATCCCGCAGGTGTATCCCTTCACGATGGTAGGACCCACCCACATGAACTTGTCACCACCATTTTTGGAGCATAGTCCTGCGTTTTATAGTAGAGTCCTGAATGTTTCCCATGTCTCTGCCTCTTGTCCCGTTAAACCCAGTTCATATGCGTGCTTCCACTTCAATATTACATCCGTGCAAAATTTGATGACCTGTGATAAAAAAAAGATGCCATGATCCAGGTGGAATAATCAGGTACAGGTACAAGAGGCTTGAGCACAAGGCTCAAAAATCAAAGTGTTCAAAAGATTCTCAAACCAGTCTCATGTTGTAGATATCTTCTTTCTAAATCCAATGGCGCAGACGGCACTCAATTCCGAGTCCGTATGAAGAAGTTATAAGCGTTCAAAGTTCCAGGTTGACTTGGTGACTGGACAGCCTTAAGGAAGGCACAAATTAGACTTTTTCTGGCCACCGGATTCCCGCAAGCTCAGGCCAGATTCCAGGCAAATTTGTGGCCTGTTTAATTTGCCTCCTTCGGTCCAAAACCGAATTTTAAAAGCATATTTGTTTATATTAAAAAGTACCAAAAAGAAAGACAGAGCACACATAAATAAACACTCACTTATATATACAACAACTAAAAAACAAACATAATATATTTACCGGCGGCGGGCCGCGACCCCGCGGGACCCCACGGGAACCAACCATCGTATATAACATATAATGATTATATATTACGTATATGTTATAACGGAGGTGGTTGGGTGCGGGCCGCCCAAGGCGGGCCCGACCCCCCATTTAAATTATTCATGGGGTTAAAAAAATAACAAATGCGGGTTTTTCAAAAAAAAAACTGTTGTGCTATGTTGGGAGGGGCAGGATTTGACCCCCCGACCTCTCCTCAACGATTTCTAAGTTTTACCATTGCGCCCAACGGTGGGCTTGGTAAATTCCGCCCAGAAAATTTATATAAACTCATATTTTTACAGTGCGCCCAAGCATGGAGGATCAGAGTGCGCACACAGATCGAGATTTATTATTTTTAATTGCAGGTGCAGTGGAACCATGAGCCCAGAAAGAGGCAGGCGGAACCCTGATTGAGGCTCAACTTTCAGGAGGGTGAAATTTTGACTTTGTCCAAATGGGACAAATTTTATGTCGTTTCAGCACTACTCGACGCCACGAGTCTGATGGTGTGCTCAGTTTCTGCATCTGAGTTTTCGATTTTTCAGCCACTTTTGGAAGTGGGTTATGCCGGTGTCAGATTTGCACATGTGAGCAGTCGTTTTCCACTTTCTCGACGCCACAAGATTGATGGTGTTTTCAGATTCTGCCGCAGAGCTACTCAGCCTTCAGCAAATGGAAGCATGAGGTATATGATGTGTATTCCATGTACTTCTTCATTTATTTATCGTTGAGATGCATTATGTCTTGTAGATCCCGGTTGATACATGAGTTGTGGGATCTTGCTTTGTGTTGTTATTGATGTACTTTTCAGCTATGGATTTGTGTCATGTATGAGTCCCTTTCATGCCACATTGGCGGGATGCTCTTTTTCATATGTGTATTGTTGAGATCCCTTGTTTGCCAGGATTGGCGGGATACTCTCATTTGCTACATGTCAGCTATGGTCATACTGATAGGATTCTTTCTTTATGTATGAGAGTTCTGCAGTAGAACATCTCTTAAAGAAGTCAAGCCACTCCTGCGTGAGGGCAATTTTTCCTTGTATGTCATAGGGAAACACATCCATGTACATCTCTTCTTACAACACATAATGCAGCGGCCTACACCATCTTGACACCGAGGCTCGGAGATGTAGTCCCTCCTGGACGAACTCCGTCATCAAACGACGTGTTCTTATGATTGCTGATCTTGTTCATTTATGTTCCTCTTATTTACAGCTACAATTGTTCATTTCAGTTCTTTAACGTCTTAAGTAAATGCAATTCTATTTATCAGCCGAATTAAAAGGTCTTGGTTAAGGGGTATCAAGATTTTACCCTGGATCAAGTGGTATCGGAGCAGGTATTCTTGCTGATTGGATTGCAGGCGTGAACATTGAACGTTTGCTAATTTGAGCCATGGAGAATGTGAAGGACATGTATGAAACCATGCTCAGGGTGTCCGTGAAAGCGGACATGTTGTACGAGGCTTACGAAAAACAAGCAGCAGAGAATGAAGAATTGAAGGCGTTCCTACATGAAGAGAAGGAGGAGAAGCAGCAGTTGCAACTCCAGTTGCAAGCCATGACAGAGGTGTGGGAAGATTGGAAACGCAACAATGGTACAAAAGCAAGATCATGATGCCCTTGAAGATCAGCGCCTGCTAAAAGAAGGAAGAGAAACGGCGGTTAGGCTTCGATTTACGCCACGACGGAGGCATGGGAAGATTTAAAACTGTGCCCAGCTCTTGGAAGATCACCGTGCCGCCAGCGATCTGCGAGAAGAGAGGAGAAGGAAGACGCCGTGGATTCAAAACCCCGGCTAGCCGTGTCAGAGCAATGATAAGTGAGCGCAACGAAGGCCTACAGCAACAACCATCACATTTAGCAATCCTTCCTAAAGTCATGGTGCATTGATTTTCTTGGGTTCTTCTACCTTTAATTGTTTCAAAGGTATGGGAATACACCTTGTAGTAAAGGCATGAGACTCCTCACCAAAATGGGGTACAAAGGAGGAGGACTTGGCATTCATGGCCAAGGCATAACTGAACCATTGGAGGTTGTGCAACGACCTCGTTATGCAGGTTTGGGGTGCATTGATGAAGGATGTTCGAAGGAAATCAAGGGCAAACAGATAATGATGAATCCTCCAAGGAATCGAAATGATGGGGACACTTCGCCATCGTTCCATGGTAGTGCACATTTCAGTGAAGGAACTAAGGTGAGCTCCCATCATCATGATCGCACCAGATACCACCCCAGAAGGTATCTAAGTCTCATTATTCCAGAGTGCATTTTGACTATAAGAATGTTGATAACCATGGTTGTAAAATATGGCATCGTAAAACTTGTTATTTTTGTGGTTTAAATAACCATGTGATTTTTGAGCGTTGGAAGAGGATGGCAGCACAAAGGAGGAAGAGGAACGAAAATCATTCTCCCCAACAAGAAAAGAAATCAGTTAAGCAGGTTTGGAGGAAAAGGAAATTTTGCACCCATTGCAACTGAGGTGGCCGCTAAAGAGCCACATGCTGGAAACTTCATCCAGAGCAGTGCCTTAAATACAAAGCACCTTTGCATACACCAATCTAAAGAGCTGATCGACAAGCAAGTTCGCCACAGGGAAATGATCCACTCGTTTTAATAAATGAGAAGTGGTTCTTCTAGATTTTTTTTCTGAAAATACCAGCTTTGGTAAGCATTGCCTTGTAAGTCTTTTGTCGCATTTTTTATTATAAAAGAAAGTGATGATGTGTTTCCATCACTCAAGTTTAAAACCATGACATTTTTTATTGACATATGCTATAAGTCATGTATTCAGGAGAATCTAGTTTCTGTAAAAGTGATAATTCTGCCATCACCCAAAGTCTGTTTCCCTGTATTTTGTTCATGTGTATGAGTAGATACATTACATTTTCTTTCTTAAAAACAGTAGGTTTGTTGTCCGCCGTAAACGATGAGGTCTGGACTTGTAATTTTTTTGAGTTATGATTTCCATTTTTCTGTAAGCTTGACCACCGAGCACATGTTATAAACTGGTGGCAAGTATGGAAATATTAGGGTCATTGTTGGTCACATTGAGAATGTAATGTTCGTTGCAGCTTTAGGCAGGTGTTGGCATTTTGATTCTGAAGTACGTGAGGTGAAGGAGTCTTCATGGGATGTGCCTTTTCAGACATTTGCATTTCAGCAGTTGCAGGTGTTGGCTTTGCATCTCGATTCCGAAGTACGTGAGGTGAAGGAGTCTTCATGGGATGTGCCTTTTCAGACATTTGCATTTCAGCAGTTGCAGGTGTTGCCTTTGCATCTTGATTCTGAAGTACGTAAGGTGAAGGAGTCTTCAAGGGATGTGCCTTTTCAGACATCACATCGTAGCAGTTGTACATGATGGCTTTGCATCTTGATTCCGAAGTACGCCAGGTGAAGGAGTCATTTGGGGATGTGCCTTTCAACAACATTTGTAGACAGTTGATGATACGTAAAGCTTGATGCTTTTGGAGGACCAAAAGCTCCTCAGTGGGGAGGTTTGATCCAGGTGGAATAATCAGGTACATGTACAAGAGGCTTGAGTAAAAGGCTTAAAAATAAAAGTGTTTGAAAGATTCTTGAAGCAATTTCATGTTGTAGATCCTGTCTTTCTGATTCCAACGGCACAGACGACACTCAATTCCGAGTCCGTATGAAGAAGTTATAAGCGGTCAAAGTTTAAGGTTGACTTGGTGACTGGACAGCCTTAAGGAAGGCACGAATTGGAATTTTTCCGGCCACCGGATTCTGGCAAGCTCAGGCCAGATTCTGGTTGAAATTGTGGCCTGTTTAAAATGACTCCTACGGTCAAATTTTGGATTTTTCAAAATGTCTGTTTTGTTTTATACTAAACAAAAATTATTTAAAAAAAGGGGTGGCAGGCCACCACCCCCGCCACCCCACTCGACCATATGGCACCATATATGATAATGGGCTGGCGGGAATCGAACCCGCCTGGACACGTGGGCCGGCTCGATCCACGGGCGGCCCAACACACAACCACACAACAAAATTTAAACAACGGCCAACACTATTATTTAAATGTTTGAACCGTGGGTTGTTGGGTGGGCCGCCCAAGGCGGGCCCGACCCCCCATTTAAATTATTCGTTGGTTCAAAAAAAAACAAAATGTATGCCAAGTATGGAGGGGCAGGATTTGACCCCCCGACCTCTCCTCAACGATTTCTAATTTTTACCAATGCGCCAACAGTCTTTGTTGGTAAGTCCACCCACGAAAATGTATTTAAACCCAGATTTTTACAGTGCGCCCAGGCCATGGAGGAGCGAAGAGCGCGCACGTAGATCAAGATTTATTATTTTTTAATTGCAGGTGCAGTGGAACCATGAGCCCAGAAAAAGGCAGGTGGAACCCTGATTGAGGCTCAACTTTCAGGAGGGTGAAATTTTGACTTTGTCCAAATGGGACAAATTGTATGTCATTTCAGCACTACTCAGCACCACGAGTCTGATGGCGTGCTCAGTTTTTGCATCTGAGTTTTTGATTTTCCAGCCACTTTTGGAAGTGGACTATGCCGGTGTCAGATTTGCACATGTGAGCAGTCGTTTTCCACTTTCTCGATACCACAAGATTGATGGTGTTTTCAGATTCTGCCGCAGAGCTGCTCAGGCTTCAGCAAATTGCAACATGAGGTATATGATGTGTATTCCATGTACTTCTTCATTTATTTCTCGTTGAGATGCATTATGTATTGTAGATCCCGATTGATACATGAGTCGTGGGATCTTGCTTTGTGTTGTTTTGATGTACTTTCAGCTATGGATTTGTGTCATGTATGAGTCCCTTTTATGCCACATTGGCGGGATGCTCTTATTTGCTATGTGTATTGTTGAGATCCCTTGTTTGCCAGGATTGGCGGGATACTCTTATTTGCTACATGTCAGCTATGGGCATACTGATAGGAGTCTTTATTTATGTATGAGAGTTCTGCAGTAGAACATCTCTTAAAGAAGTTAAGCCACTCCTGCGTGAGGGAAATTTTTCCTTGTATGTCATAGGGAAACACATCCATGTACATCTCTTCTTACAACACATAATGCAGCGGCCTACACCATCTTGACACCGAGGCCCGGAGATGTAGTCCCTCCTGGACGAACTCCGTCATCAAACGACGTGTTCTTATGATTGCTGATCTTGTTCATTTATGTTCCTCTTATTTACAGCTACAGTTGTTCATTTAAGTTCTTTAACGTCTTAATTAAATGCAATTCTATTTATCAGCCGAAGTAAAAGGTCTTGGTTAAGGGTATCAAGATTTTACCCTGGATCAAGTGGTATCGGAGCAGGTATTCTTGCTGATTGGATTGCAGGCGTGAACATTGAACGTTTGCTGAGTTGAGCCATGGAAAGTGTCAAGGACATGTATGAAACCATGCTCAGGGTGTCCGAGAAAGCGGACATATTGTACGAGGCTTACGAAAAACAAGCAGCAGAGAACGAAGAATTGAAGACCCTCCTACACACAGAGAAGGAGGACAAACAACAGTTGCAGCTTCAGTGGCAAGCCACAATAGAAGCGTGGGAAGATTGGAAGCGCAACAATGAAATTTTGCAAGCAGATCATGATGCCTTGAAGGCATTCCTACATGAAGAGAAGGAAGAGAAGCAGCAGTTGCAGCTTCAGTTGCAAGCCACGACAGAGGCGTGGGAAGATTTGAAACGCAACAACGAAACTCTTCAGAGAGATCATGATGCCTTAAAATCATTCCTACAGAAAGAGAAGGAGGAGATGCAGCAGTTGCAGCTTTAGCTACAAGCCGTGTCAGAGGCAATGATAGAAGTGAAGCGCAACGAAGGCCTACAACAACTTTCTTCATCTGTTTCGCAATCAACACCTAAGGTAAACAATGTTGATTTTTCTTCAGTTTCTTCACATGATGTCATTTTAGTTGGAAGTGTAGAGATACCCATCGCAAGTACCGGCATGAGACTCCTCAAGAAAATGGGGTATAGAGGAGGAGGACTTGGCGTTCGTGGCCAAGGCATAACCGAACCTTTGGAGGTTGTGCAACGACCTCGTTATGCAGGTTTGGGGTACATTGACGAAGGATGTTCGAAGGACATCAAAGGCAAACAGATACTGATGAACTCTCCAAGGAAGAGGAATGATAGGGACACTTTGCCATCGTTCCACGGCAGTGCACGTTGCAGTGAAGGAACCGAGGTGAGCTCCCATCATCATGATGGCACCGGAGACCACCCCAGAAGGTATACTATGTCTCATTATTCCAGAGTGCATTTTGACTATAAGAATGTTGATAACCATGGTCGTAAAATATGGCAGCGTAAAACTTGTTTATTTTGTGGTTTAAATAACCATGTGATTTCTAAGTGCTGGAAGAGGATGGTAGCACAAAGGCGGAAGAGGCATGAAAAGCCTTCTCCCCAACAGGAAAGGAAATCAGTTAAGCAGGTTTGGAGGAAAAAGAACTTTTGCACCCATTGCGACCGAAGTGGCCACCAAAGAGCACATGCTGGAAACTTCATCCATAGCAACGCCATAAAGCCAAAGAGCCCATGCATACACCAGTTGAAAGAGTTGATCGACAAGCAAGTTCGCCACAAGGAAATGATCCACTCATTTTAATAAATGAGAAGTGGTTCTTCTAGATTGTTTTTTTTCTAGAGATGTTAAGCTTGTCATGGCCATGCTTGTAAGTCTTTTGTCGCATTTTTATTATGAAAGTGATGATGTGTTTCCATCACTCGTTTAAGCGACCATGACATTTCTTTTTGGCCTTGTTTTATATGTCGTGTGTTAGATCTCTTTCATGTAAAAGTGATGAGGTGTTGCCATCACTTAGAGATGCGACTTTTATGTTTTGTTCATGTGCTATGAGTCGTCCGATGCATTTCTTTCATGTAAAAGTGATGAGGAGTTTTGCCATCACTTCGAAATGCGACGATGAGGTCTGGTCTTGTAATTTTGTTGATGTATGATTTCCATTTTGCTGTAAGCTTGACCACCGAGTACATGTTATAAACTCGTGGCAAGTATGGAAATATCTGGGTCATTGTTGGTCACATTAAGAATGTAATGTTCGTTTCAGCTTTAGGCAGGTGTTGGCATTCCGATTCCGAAGGGCAGAAGTGAAGGAGTCTTCATGGGATGTGCCTTTTCAGACATTTGCATTTCAACAGTTGCAGGTGTTGGCTTTGCATATTGATTCCGAAGTACGTGAGGTGAAGGAGTCTTCATGGGATGTTCCTTTTCAGACATTTGCATTTCAGCAGTTGCAGGTGTTGGCTTTGGATCTTGATTCTGAAGTACGTAAGGTGAAGGAGTCTTCAAGGGATGTGCCTTTTCAGACATCACATTGTAGCAGTTGTACATGATGGCTTTGCATCTTGATTCCAAAGTACGCCAGGTGAAGGAGTCATGTGGGGATGCGCCTTTCAACGACAGTTGCAGACAGTTGATGATACGTAAAGCTTGATGCTTTTGGAGAACCAAAATCTCCTCAGTGGGGAGGTTTGATCCAGGTGGAATAATCAGGTACAGGTACAAGAGGCTTGAGTATAAGGCTCAAAAATCAAAGTGTTCAAAAGATTCTTGAACCAGGCTCATGTTGTAGATCTCGTCTTTCTGAATCCAATGGCACAGACGGCACTCAATTCTGAGTCCGTATGAAGAAGTTATAAGCGGTCAAAGTTCCAGGTTGACTTGGTGACTGGACAGCGTTAAGGAAGGCACAAATTAGACTTTTTCTGGCCACCGGATTCCCGCAAGCTCAGGCCAGATTCCAGGGAAATTTGTGGCCTGTTTAATTTGCCTCCTTCGGTCCAAAACCGAATTTTTAAAAAGGCGTAATTTGTTTATAAAAACAAAAAATTATTTAAAAAAAGGGGTGGCAGGCCACCACCCCCGCCACCCCCGTCGGCACCCATATGGCAACATATACATAAATGGGCCAGCGGGAATCAAACCTGCCCAGCCACGTGGGTCGACCCGCTCCACGAGCGGCCCAATATACCAAGACAAAACAACTGTAATAGCATTAAATGGGGGCGGGGGTTGTGAACCCCACCGCCACCCAAGCCACATATAAAACATGCTGGCAGAGATCATGGGGCAGGCCGCCCAAGGCGGACCCGACCCCTCCAAAAAAATATATAATATTGTTTATTATAAAAGGAATGCAGATTTCATGGGGGAGGTGGGATTTGACCCCCCGCCCTTCCTTAACAAATTACTAATTTTTACCAACACACCAACGAATTTTGTTGGTAAATCCGCCCACAATTTTGTATATAAACCTGAATTTTTACAGTTCGCCCAAGCCATGGAGGAGCGGGAGAGCGCGCATGGAATTTGAGAATTATGATTTTTTAATTGCAGGTGCAGTGGAACCATGAGCCCAGAAAGAGGCAGGCGGAACCCTGATTGAGGCCAACTTTGAGGAGGGCGAAATTTTGACTTTGTCCAAATGGGACAAATTTTATGTCATTTCAGCACTACTCAGTGCCACGAGTCTGATGGCGTGCTCAATTTTTGCATCTGAGTTTTTGATTTTTCAGCCACTTTTGGAAGTGGGTTATGCCGGTGTCAGATTTGCACATGTGAGCAGTCGTTTTCCACTTTCTCGACGCCACAAGATTGATGGTGTTTTCAGATTCTGCCGCAGAGCTGCTCAGCCTTCAGCAAATGGTAGCATGAGGTATATGATGTGTATTCCATGTACTTCTTCATTTATTTCTCGTTGAGATGCATTATGTCTTGCAGATCCCGGTTGATACATGAGTTGTGGGATCTTGCTTTGTGTTGTTATTGATGTACTTTCAACGATGGATTTGTGTCATGTATGAGTCCCTTTTATGCCACATTGGCGGGATTCTCAATTTCATATGTGTATTGTTGAGATCCCTTGTTTGCTAGGTTTGGCGGGATACTCTTTTCTTTATATGTCAGCTATGGTCATACTGATAGGAGTCTTTCTTTATGTATGAGAGTTCTGCAGTGGAACATCTCTTAAAGAAGTCAAGCCACTCCTGCGTGAGGGCAATTTTTCCTTGTATGTCATAGTGAAACACAGCCATGTACATCTCTTCTTACAACACATAATGCAGCGGCCTACACCATCATGACACCGAGGCCCGGAGATGTAGTCCCTCCTGGACGAACTCCGTCATCAAACGACGTGTTCTTATGATTGCTGATCTTGTTCATTTATGTTCCTCTTATTTACAGCTACAGTTGTTCATTTAAGTTCTTTAACGTCTTTAATTAAATGAAATTCTATTTATCAGCCGAATTAAAAGGTCTTGGTTAAGGGGTATCAAGATTTTACCCTGGATCATTTCCCCAAGAAATACCAACAGTGTGTGATCCGGAGCTGAGATATAAGGGACTCAGTTGTTGGCCATCCAACCCAACAACTCCAGTCCACCATAGTAGAGAGAGGAAGACTTTGCGCCAAGGTAGCTTGGAAGTAAAGACATCACTGCATTGGGACTTAGAACCTCTATTTCTAAGGGCCCCTTGGTATGTGGGTTAAAGTTTCATCCCCTTTTCCTACCAGCACTCAATAAGAAGGGACGTAAGAGCCACCGTTTTGAATATTGAATTTTTTTTACTCTATCTAGAGCTTTTGTGTTATTTTTTTTAGTTTTAGTTTAATTTTTATGTTTGAATATGCATGATATTTCTCTATCTAATATGTTTATGTTTTAGCATGTTCCACCAACTTGCTTGAATCCCTTTATTTTTTTACTGTGACCAATAACTTAAGAGGGAAAGAAACACCCCTTAAGCTGGTTTTATTTCATACATACATGCACCAAACACATTAACATAGGATTAGTGACTCAACTAACTTTTATTTCCAAGTTTATGTGGTTGTGCCTTCTTGTAGAGACCTTCGTCTTTGTTGTGGAGTTGGGATGGAATTTCTCCTGTTCTATCCTTCATTGCCTCATTCATCCCAAGTGACATACTAAAGCAAAAAAGCTCCCCAAAACTACTCTGTAGGAAATTTGCGCGCATTTCTCATAGACAGGTTCAGAGTTGACCTACGAGCAGACATTGTGCCTCTTTCAGACTTTTATGCACAAAAAACATAATGAGAATTTATTCCAATAATTCCATATTTTTCTTCTTGTAAAAGTGACTGGCTGCCCATAATACATCTTCCATCATAGGTTGAGGTACCCCACAACTTGCTAAAAAACACTCTTAGCTGCTTTTGGTAGGCTTGTTGTTAGTTTTATTTCATGTTGATTTTTACAAAGCTAACACATAGTTTAAGTAGGGGGCAAATTAACTTGCATTCTGAAAAAAAATATGTTTTGCAAATTTCGGTACCAAAAAACCTAGGTAATTAGCCAAAGTAAGTGGCCCAAGTCCACGCATGCTTAGCTAGTTCTTATGTCTAGTGTAAAAGTCATTAGTTTAGTTCAATTTTAGCACTAGGATTTCGGGACCAGAATCGAATTGTCGATAGAAGAGAAAATAATCTTTGCTTCCTTTGCAACCTCCGATAATCTTAGGCAAGCATAAGAACACTCTCTATTCACAACTCACCAAATCCCTATAGTTGATCACATAGATTAACTAGGAAAAATAGAAAGTGGCCCATATTCGCGCATGTTTTTCTTTTAAGCAAGGAATAATAGAACATAGTTTAAATAGGGGATTTTGAAAAGGATGATGGCATATCCACACGTTCAAACTATGTGCTTGTTCACTTTTTTCTCACACACATCCACACCCTATGCAAAGCAAAGACACCTAAAACTAACATAACAAAACTCACTAAATTCTCCCCACAGGGGCCACAAAAGAATTTATAGTCTAAATCAGTATCAAGGGGATAGGCATCCAATAAGCTGCCTTGATCATTATTCATCTTGAAACATAGAAGTTAACTATTTAGGGAAATTTAAAATCCACCTATCAGCCCATGGAAAAGAAAACCTAAGTGCGGTAGAGACCCGATTCAGAGGGGATTAGGCTTAGGCGTAGTGCGTGCAATATCAGTTGGGGATACCTGACCCAGCCAATACTCAGTACTATTAGCTGAACTACCAAGAAGCCCAAGAATTGAACACTCACGTGGGATGGTGGTGCTTAGTGGCCAAAATTAGGGCATCCTTTCCCTACAGGTGACGGTGTGGGCAAGCACTAGATCCTCTACACTTACCTTGGTGAATTTCTTCGATAGACTCGGGGCATCCCCAGGTCCTACGGGATGTTGTGCCAGCATTCGCAATATATCTTCTCTAGGCCAAGTTACATTTGAGTGGATGAGGATGATTAGGTCTTCTAGGATTTTATATCATATGCAAACAAAAAAAAACCAATATTTTTTGAATGACTAATCACATAGGATTAATCTAAAGGGAAAATTTATTTTGTTTTCACTTTGTTTTATGAATGCGATCATAAATTTTCTTTGATTATAATCTCTATCATCTCTAATATTTCCAAACACATACCTAGTCGACGCCAGAACGTACCAAATGGGACCTCGTCGATGTAGACATTTTTTAGACCCCCCCCCCATTACTGTGAGGGGTTCCAGGTCTTTCGCCATTTAGGCGTCACAAACGGAACACTGCCACCATTATTGGTTCATCCTTTATTTGGGAATATTTAATTGGGAACCCTATCTGTATTCCCAACGCCACACCGGTGAACACCCCCACAGGGTCACCACACACCACTCCTCCCACAACCCCTAGCGGGCAAAGGAGTTCTCCCCATTCGAGAAGCCAGTTTAACGCACAACAGGGTACCTCACAGACAAACCCTATTCCTAACCAGAATATTGTTTTTTCATAAGTCACAATGGCTACAACCTCACAGTCACATTTTCTAGCTTCGTTAAATCTACCATATTTAACTAAGTTGAAAAATGACCCCATTGCAAACAACCCCATATGGCCTCCCATGCCCAAGAAGCTCCCTTCGGACATTCCAAAATTTGAAGGAAAGCAAGTGGAAGTCCCCAGAAATCATGTTATGACTTTCCACATGTGGTGTTTGTCGAAAAGCAGCGTTGATGATACTATTCGACTAAGACTATTTCAACACACTCTAACCGGAGTAGCAGCGAAATGGTATGTGGAGCAACCCTCTGCTACACATGGAACCTTTAGCGCCCTTGCCACCGAGTTCCTGACCTACTTTCAGTTACAAATCCACCTTGATTTCGGAATGGAGTTACTGACCCACTTTAGGAGAACCCCCGCTGTCCATATCTCAGACCATCTCCACGAATGGCGGTGGATTCATAATTTGTGCAAAGCCAAGCTCGACAATCGAGTTCTGTTAGACCTGTTCCTAAAAATTCTCACCGCACAAGCTTTAAGGACGTGGCACAACAAAAGCCCATATCTGAAGAAAACACCATCAGTAAGGCCCAACAGCTCGAGCTGATCTATACGCAGTCAAGCTATATTTACAATATCTTGCCTAACGCCCTACGCCTGCAAACTTACAAATAATTTCTAGGTGCACCGAACTCTGCAGATAGTTTAATTGGGTCATTGACCCAAAGTCACCCAAGCAATAGTGTTCAATACCCCGGTTACACATATTATTCTACCTAGAACGTATCACAACCCGGCTACCAAAGTCATCACATGCCTCCGCAAAATTTGACCAATAGGGAATCATCGTATCACCATTAGCATGGAGGACCCTATCCTCTGACTTAGGGGACCTAGTACGTAGATAGAAATGCTGACGAAAGAGCTCCCCCCCCCAATAACCATTTACAAACCAGGCACCGCATTATGCTCAGTCCCAAGCACAAGACCCGCCTATGTAGAATAATGCACAGGTGAACTTTGTGAAATCCTGCCAAAACCAATCGCGCCAACCATATAAGCAGGATAACTACCCTCATGAAGTAGGTAAGAAAAAAGGGAAAAGAAAGCCTAAAGTAAATCATGGATAAGGGGGCAACAATCTGCAACACCCTCCGCAATCTCAGGCTGGGGGCAACTCTAATTGAAATCAAAACTAGGAGCCAAGAAACCCCCAAAGGCATAACAAAATGCCACCTCTTCAAACAAACTACTCTTGTTCAATCTGTGGTGAGTATGGACACTACACTCACCACTGTCCCAAACTCCCTGAGCTGAAGAAGCTACAGAGTAACCATGGACAAGGGGGATCTTCCTAGTAGACAAAATTCATCTAGGAAACTTTCCCCCATCAAGGGACAGTTAGCACACAACAACAAAATCCCAATGACTCCAGAAAGAACAACCAAAAAATCTACATGACTGGAGAAGAATTATTTTTTCAAACATGCAATCGAAACTATGACACCCCACCAGACACCAATGCATCAGGGGATAGTACCAGTGCACCAACATCACCTTTTTCCATATCAAATATGCCTATTGAACCTTTGCCAAAGATGGCTAAGGGATCAACTAGGCGAGCAGGAAAGTATTCCAAAGCAGCGCATAACTATAGCATTGTGGATGATCTTTCTCAATCTCCCACCGCTATGTCAGCTTTGGAGGTGTTACAATCTTGCCCAAAGCAGCGAAAAGTCTTACTTTCCACATTAGGCACCATCGACCCTGCCAATTCGAGTCGAATGGCTTTTGATTTAGATAAAGCCACCCCTAGGCTTCATTCAATCATCGCTTTATAGATAGTAGTGTCAGTCCAAAAAATTACCATTCACCGATCTATCATTGAAAAAGGTGCATCCACATGCATCATGTCAAAGAAAGTTTGGCAAAAGTTAGGATCACCTGAACTAAAGCCATCAGACATCACGCTCAGAGCATACGATGGTCGTCCTTTGGCCCCTGTCGGCCTCTACCAAAACATCTCAGTCTACTTAGCTGGAAAGACGGTCCTTATAGAAATTTAAGTCTTGGAAACCCAGTTGGATTACAATATACTCCTTGGTCGGAGTTATATATACACCATGTCAGCCATGGCCTCCTCTTTCTTCTGAACTATGATGTTCCCCCATGAGGACCGCATCGTTACCATCGACCAATTGATGCATAGGGAAAAGCAACCCCTAACAAATATCGATGTCATTATACCCTACGTAGATACATCTGCGGATGCGCTTTCACGGTACCAAGAATATGGCCCCAGAAAGTTCAAACTCTCATACATCCTAGGATCATTCCTAAGAGACCCACCTGTCATACCTAAGTCATCACCTAATGTCATAGGGGCTCTAGTGTGCATGATGTCAACATCAAGCGATGAAGCTAGTTAGGAGACAAACATAAGCAGTAATGACACTGAGTCTGCGGCCACGGAAGCCTCTCTAGCCGAGGCCTCTTCCCATACCCCCTTCCTCTACGCCCCAGCTAGTTTCGTATCCCAGCAGGCCTTGCCAATAGTGGTGTTACCAAAAGTATCATTTACAATACTGGTTTGGTACCTCATCCCTAGCACTGGGACAAGAGCGACACACATCATTTCCACAGGGTTAAATCCCTCAGTGCCGAGGAGGCGTCACCCATTCAGGAAGTTGTCGAAGACATTGCTACAAAGGAAATTCCCATTGCAAAACCGATCATTATGGGTAAGAAAACTAAGAGAGGAAATAGGGTGGAGACACCCACCATGTAATGGGAATCACCAGGTTGTGCCATATGTGATGTAATAGGTCACCCTACCCACATCTTCCCCGAGCTAGACGAATTAAAACCACTCCTTAGCTCTAAGGTAGACATCGCGACACCACGATTCCATAAAAAGGAACCTGCCTCCAAAAGTAAAGGCAAATCATTGCGTACCAATCACGCATGCGCTATCTGCATCAAATATGGGTGCTATACCCATTATTGCCTAGAAATTCTGCGATATAGGAATTCCTTACACGCCATCGAGTGATCCTACCAAGAGGATCCATCCACCCAGTCATCTAGAGATGAACCTCGCATCATCTTGTACCTGCAAGAGGAACGAAAGTCACCTGAAAGACTCCAAGACAGGCCCCATCCTCACATCAAGTGTTGTGTACTATGTGATGAGCTCGATCATTTCATCATTTATTTCCCAGCTTTGGAAATGTTCCAGCAATGGTATCTAGCTCATATAGTATATCGGAATAACATGGACATCCTCTATTCATGTTAGATATGTGGTTACAATCACCCAGTGTGCCATTTTCATTACATACGTAGATTCCACATAGTGCTAGATTGTATGTGCTTAACCATAGTTTGCCTCTCCCAAGAAGATGGCATAGGCCTGGAATCTACAAACAACTCAACAACCCAAGAAGTTGAGTAATCATGGAACCCTTAATCCCCCCCAACGCTCTCTACAGAGAAGACCAACATGTGCATTATATAAAATGCCCAATTATGTGGTCACCACTTTCCCTGATTTAGCAGTGTTACGATGCTGGTACCCCACCATACCACAAACTGAACACGACGGGACTCCCATATATAGGATATTTTGCCTAGTATGTCAGGGCAATCACCATCATGGACAACATTGTACTTGTTAGGTCCCTATATTACTAGTATAGTCTCTTATTGTTGTTAGTGTAACCCCCTTATTGTTATTATTGTACCCTTGTAACCCCCATTTTGTTATTATTGTTCTCTTAGATTATTATTGTTAGGTCGGCTAGGATTACATTGTGGCCCACTAGGATTACATTATGGCCCCATGGACTCCTATATATAGAAAGGAGGTTTTGTAAATTGTATCATCCAAGAATTGTTCATTTATGTAATGTATTGGAGGTTTCCCCCTCAAAGTGGCTCATTTCTAAGGCATTGATGTCTCTTTTCTTCTCTTTTTGGAGCTAGTTACACAACATTTGGTATAAGAGCTTTGGATTCTAGGGTTTCACTGCTCCAAATAGGTCATCGTGGCATTTTCGCTATAACTTTTGTTTTATGAAATTTTAGAATCTGAAATTTCTAGGGTATGAAGCAAAAATCCTGAGGAATATTGTCTAAAAATTTCAGAGGTTGGTTCACAATATTTTCGGAGATATCATCTGTGGAAGTTAGGTATTTTTTCAGGCTCATAAACAGGTCATCGTGGAATTTGCGCTATAACTTATTTTATACGAAGGTTCAGAATCTAAAATTCATAAGGTACGAAGCTGAAATCCTGAGGAAATTTTCAAAAAATTTTAGAGCTTGGTTCGCAATATTTTGGGAGATATGATCTGTCGAATGTAGTGCTTTTTCAGGCTCCTAAATTTTATCTCAAAGAGGTGATCGTGGGAAAATTTCAATAACTCTCTCTCTGAGCATCGGATTGGAGTACCGTAAAAAGTGGTCATAAGTACACAAACTGTAGTTTCTTGGCTATCAATTTTAGAGACAAAGGGGCCTAAAAAATTTGGAGACACCCTTCAAAGGGCCATGAACTATATATTTCATTACTTCTCACACCTTATCCTCGCCTACTTGGATGAAATAACCATCTACTCCAAGTAATGCTTAGACCATCTTAAGGATCTGTGATTGGTATTCCAACGATGTCGTCAATACAACCTACGCTTGAACCCCCTAAAGTGTGTCTTCTGCATCACATTAGGCAGACTCTTAGGTTTTATCTTGTCCCAGCAAGGGATTTGCGTGGACCCCCTCAAGGTGCAAGCTATCAAAGAGGTACCTCCACCTCGAACCCTCAAGAAATTGCAAAGCCTACAAGGGAAGGCTAATTTTTTGAGACGCTTCATCCTAGATTATGCCACTTGTGCTTAAGGGTTCCGACACCTCCTTTGCCAGGACATACCATTCAAATGGGATGAACATGCCCAACAAGCATTCAATGTGCTGAAAGAAAAATTATCTTCATCACCACTCATCAATCCCCCAAACTATGATCAGCTTCTGAGTCCAACTTGGCCGGATTTTTGATCCAGGAAGGCCCAGATGGGAAGGAGCATGTAATTTATTACGTCAATAAAACCTTGGCAAGCCTAGCATTAAGATATGAGCCTAAAGAAAATACGGCCCTAGCATTAATACATGCAGTCCAAAGGCTTCGTTGTTGCATCATCTTAAAAACCACTACACTCATCGTGGATATTAATGCCATCAAATATCTACTCAGATGCTGCCTAATGAACCATAATTATGCTTGCTAGATAATTATTCTCCAAAAATATGATTTACAGTTTTTCTCCCCTAAAATAAAAAGGGCGCTTATCTTAGCAGATTTCATTACAGACCTCCCACGAAATACCAAGGGATCACTAGTAAATGATTCACTACCATACGAGCATCTCTTCTTCGTAGCAACCAATGACCCTTCATACGAAGATTTTCTCCTCTTCCTACGAAGTCAAAATTTCAGACCTCATCTCACTCGAGACGACCGCCGGTGCATATGCTAACAGGCCCCCCGATATCTCCTCATGGGTGATGTCTTGTACTGACGGAGCATTGACACCATTTTATGTTGATGCCTCACTCATGACCAAGAGGAACATGCCCTTAATGACTACCACGAAGGAGCTTGCAGCGGCCACCTCTCTGGGATGGCCAACACCTAAAAATTCCTACGAGTGGGATATTTTGGCCCTACCTCTTTTGCAATTTCATTACAACATTGAAGAGATGAGAGAAATTCCAACACTTCACTCATAAAGCAAGAGCCCCTCCCTCTCCTCTGGACCCTGTCATCGTTGCTGACCCATTTTGAAAATGGGGAATCGACTTCATGACTTTCAACCCAACATCATCCGAAAATCATAAATACATCATATTTTATGTCTATTATTTTACCAAGTGGACGGAAGCCATTCCCACATACGACAATACCGTAGAAACCGCCGCTCTATTTATGTTTAACCGCGTAATTTCCTGGTTTAGGGTTCCCAAGGAGTTGGTCTCCAACCATGGGAAACAATTCAAGAATGAAGTTTTCGAGGATCTATCTCACCACCTCTGATTCACCCATGAATTCATTTCACCATACCACCCCCAATCCAATGGACAAGTAGAAGCTATAAAAAAAGTACTCAAAACTATGTTACAACGCATGGTCAATAACCATAAAACCAACTAGCACCATATGCTCTTCTCCACCCTGTGGGCATACTACACAGCTGTGAAGACGTCCACTTGTTTCACTCCCATCCACATGGTATACGGGGTCAAAGTCGTGAGTCCCATAGAACGCAAGATCCCAAATCTGCATGCTACCATCGAAATCCTCGATGATACTCAACCTCTAGAAAAATGTATTGTACAACTACAGCTCATTGAAGAAATCTGACGACAATCACTGAACTCAACGAGGCCCACAAGAAATGGGTAAAAGCATCATTCGACTGCCACATCAACCCTCTCTCATTCACCGAGGGAGAACTAGTCCTCCGCTACGATGTCGCAAAAGAAGCCCTAGGGCCAGGAAAGTTCAAAACCTTGTGGAAAGGACCCTACATCATAAAAATTTCCTCCTCAAGGGGGCATACATCTTGACGGAATCGGACAGGACATGCCTCCTCAACCCCGTCAACAGCCTTTACCTCAAGAAATTCTAGCCATATGGACAAAGAAGGCCCTACCCTAGATTCAACATGTACAAACACAACCACTATAAAATTTTTGACCAAAATACTTGTTACAAAATGTGCTTGAGTGTCACAATGGATTACCAACCAAACCCTTACTTTGGATTTGCCAATGGATCATTGTGATGATCTCAAAGTTTAGCAGCAACCGCCTGGATCATCTATCATCCTAACCGATCACCACTCTACACCAATGCTCTGTGTATCAGTTCAGAAACAAACAATTAGGCAGAATATGATGCTGATATTGGACTTATGTGCAATGCCATCCATCAGGGCATATGCCATATATGTATCTACATCGATACCCAGTTACTAGTGTCACAGTTAAACCAAACATTTGAGATACAAGATTCACATATATTTAGAAAATATTTGCGTGAAAAAAGATTAAGCAAAAAAATTTGACTACATTACATTCACACATGTACCAGGGAGTCAAAACCAAATAGTTGATATCATAGCTAACAATATTCTAAACTAGAATGCATATTGAATAAACCATCATACATAAAAAATAAAAATAAAAATAAAAAATAAACGTATATATCCATGAGCATAACATAATCCATAAGCAGAAATAGGGGGCACACCATGTAGAGCCGCAAAAGTAATCTCTCATATATATATCAAAATGTAAGTGTCTGAGTACAAAAAATGTGTCTCTGACCCATCGGTTAGCCCAAGAAGATACACAATATAAGTCATCAAAAATTAGGGGAAGCATCCTCATAATAGGTGCTTTCTCCGTGTACAAAATTACTCTAGGGTAGTGATCCCCCAGGCGAAGCACTTGGACCCATTTCCACTCCTGGTACCACTAATAGAGTCATCGTCATCACCGAGATCGCCACCCGATGTAAAATTAGCAGATAGTCCCTCTCCCGGGCCATCAAGGTCTCCGGCCATACCTCCTCGAGCTCATATAAAAATCCTTGAGATAGCATACCCTAGCTCAAGCGGTCCACTCGATCCTAGGCATCCTCCATAACTAACATCTGCGTGGTCAGCTCAGCAACACGAGCTTCTATCGCATCAGCACGAGCCTCTGCTACGTCGACACGAGCTCGCTCAGCTGTAGCCTCGATAGCAGTCGAGCTGTTGCCCTTCCCTAAATGGTCGGCATCACCACCGAGTGTCCCACCTTGAGGCTGTGAAGGAACTCCTCCAAACCCCCCAAGAGCTCCCTGAGGTCTCCGAATAGGACCATGCCCAACCAATCGAGCCATAAGGCAACCAACCTCGCCAACATTTGCAAGAGTAACCAAAACTATGTCAGTTTCATCATAAATACACATATAAACATAAATACCCAAATAAATGCAGAAAACATGAAGACATACCTGCTGGCCCCCAAGCATAACCAGGAGGGAGACCCATCTCTGGATCCCCCTGAAAGTCCATCCCTACGTATGGGAAGGGTAGGAAAATCTGAGGGTTGGTCTCAAACCAAGCCTCAGTAGTGGCATTCTAGTAATGCCCCAAACTACCCCCACTTCCTCGAGGTATCACAGGAGCCCACCTCCTCATGCAAGGCTATCGTGTCCCCACAGCAGGTACTACCACCACCGATCTGAGCAGCACCACCCACTTGTACATAATGCTGCATAAAATATTGGCATAGGAAAAAAACTTTGATCAATATCGTATCTTGTAAAGTTTTGCGAGCATCCTGTCATAGCAGAAACAGGCAAAGTCGAAAAAAAACCTGGCCCTAAGCCATCACAAGACTCAAACCTGTGGGCCCAATGCCCGATGTGGAGTCGACGACCCTACTAGTTGGACAATATCTTCCAAAGGACACCGCTCGGCCAAATCTGTCATCGACGCAAGGGCTATGCACCACTTTGTAAGGGGCACTCTGCCATAGTGATGCATCCAGAACCGCTCAAAATCCACCCTCCCAGAAGGAATTGGATATCAAAGTGCCTCACCTTGAGGCAGTAGCCTAGTTACAAAGTAGATATTCATCTCAGGATGGATAGCAAGTTCACACCCACGTAGCATAAACAACTCGCGTCTCCTGTTCCAATGCTATATCAGGTAACGCAGAAGTTGGTCGTGTGACCGAAGAAGTTCATTCTCCACAAATTTTCAGAGACCCCATCGCGCCAACTGTTGGTGCACCTAACCATCGGTGGCTAAATCAGTGTGGAGCTCGGGCCTATCCCTCTCCCTCCACAACATCCTGTCATCAAAACATGAGCACATTAGCAGCATAAAAACATTAAAAAAAAATAGGAAAAATTTTCAAAAATTTGGACAAATTTTTGCCTCGGCCCTCAGCGTGCCTGTCCCTCAGACAAGCACATAGAAGGCGTGCCTGTATTCCTCAAAGGCACACAGAAGGGATGCCCAAGGCTAAGAAAAGCACGCATAAGGCGCACAAAACCCTAATTTTTCGTGCAAAAGTCGTGCTCTTACCCTGATCGCCTACGCAATCCAGAGTAAAGCTGGCTCAAAATCCATACAAGCTAGTATTGTACGAACCCTGACACCCTCAGACTGAAGAAATTAAAATGCAGGACATCATGGAGTTTACCTAGCCGTAAAATCACTAATCCCTCGTGCTCAGGCTGACCGCAATAGCACGAACTGCTATGCAAAAGCCTTTGACCTCTCGATACTCAACGGACACAAATGAACTTAATTAGGGCCATATTCACCTATATATTGGCCTTTTTAGGAACTTTGGAGGACCATAACGAGTGCTCAGACAACCCAATCACCGGACCAAAAGAAGCACTGTGATCAGCACCGACAGGTATGCCCTCTCTCATCTTCTTTTTAAAGCACATGTCTTTCAATAATATTTGATAAGGAAGATAATTTCACTTGGGGTAGATTTTTTTAAGGTAGTATCATAAACCATCCAAAACTCCATCCACTGAAACTTCCAGAGTAGGTATCATTCTACCCCCAACATGATAGAGTCCCAGAAAAAATTTGCATATCATGACATCATTTCTCCATTAGAAATCATCCGTAGGTTCCACAAATCTGACCATTTTTATCATCACCTCACCTTGCACATGATGAGCATCCTCGTTGGTCGGTAGAGCCTCCCCCCCATGGCGCTCTTCACCCATAGTAGACCATATATCACAACAATAGTGATGCCATGACCATACCACCTTAGTCGGGGAAGTACCTCATGCCCATTCACTTGCCATGCATAAGGTCAAGTTTTACCATATGAAATAAAAACCCATTTCCCAGACGACTAGGTTGTACAAGTAGATCAAAAGTGCACTACTGTGCCTCACATTTGGCCCACCATACCTCCATCCGCATAACCCATCTGCGATAAATTTTCATCTGCTTCATCAACCTCACAGATGAGACCAACCAATGGGATCGCCACAATCAGAAAAACACCTTCCTCAGATCGTTAGTGAGAGAACACTTTCATGTTTTGGGGCACCTGTCTCTGTGTTTTGTACAAACCAAACCCCATTATTTCATTCCTTTGGTAAGTATGCAAAGACTGCAAAAGACACACTACATCCCCCACCCACTCATTCATTTTTTCTCCCATGGCAGCAGTCCTTGACCACCCTTGCTCAGAGTATACAACCCTCACGCAAAAGCCACTATGACATGCATAACCAGTTTATACCCCCGTGGAAGTCCTACTGACTCCAGGGATTTCCCCATATTAAATAGTTATGACTACCGCCAAGGTGCTTTTTTTACTCCGACCTTGGGCCACTAAATACCCATCATCAGTTTTCAGTCACTCCTCGCCATCATGTTTATTTTAAACCCATAACATCTAGGAACCTAATCCTCCATATCAGTGACCCCCCTGGTTCAGTTGAGGCTTCATTTTTTTCAATTTCAACACCTCTTTTCCAAGAAGGAAGTGGTACCTTGGATCGCCCCTCTCCATAAAAATGGACATCCTCGGGTGGCACTCTGAGTGACATGATTGCCCACAGATGTCATCAATCCTCTTGGCATTCGACTACAGCACAAGATTTCATGTCAAGATGGTATCGTACCTTACAACCATTGTACTTTGATAAAATTCATCGAAGACCCAAACCTTTATAAGCGTCTCTTTATGTAATTATTACATGGGAAGGTCTTAGACAGAACCTATGCATACAATTCGCATTTACATGCCATACCAAGTTTACGCATATGGGTATGACATTCCACATATTTTCAAAGAAAAAATGCCCCTGAGGGTGTCAACATTCGTCAGCATCAACCAACATATCGCTACCATATTAGTGACATAGAAAAAATATTTATCTGTCAAATAGATTTGTTTCACTAGCCAAAGCATCACGAGCATGGGACATGCCCACCTCATAGAAAATTTGTATATGTTGTACTATACCATTGCTTGCAGGGATCCCACAGGACATGATCACTATTCGACCGAGCGCAGGGTGTCTCCAAATCCGAGCTACACGCAGGTCTCTTTCTCTCTCTACACATAGTATACACAAAATAAACTATAATGTATTTCGGCTCTACAGTTCTTCCTAATCTCACATATTAGGGGGCAACTGTTAACACTGGAAAATTGTAGAAGCAAAGGTGGAAATATTTAATGTCAAGCAGAAGGATTTACAGGGCTTAGAGACATCAGAGAATCAGAAAGTATTTAAAAATATCTAAGGTCTAAAGAAAAAATAAAATTGTGTACAAGAATAACCATTCAAATATGCCTTTGCACGCAAAATTCTTTGATAAAAACGCCTTTTGCACCAAAAATCACGCAATCCTGGGAGTGGCGGAAGTCACTTTCCAGGACCACAAGGCACACTCCACGACATTGATTCCACACTTGAAGTCGCCTAAGGACAGTCGCCCAAGCCTCCTTAGGAAATTAAGGGAGAACACAATGGAATAAATATGGCACACAATGGAATCACCCTCCTCTCTTGGGTCACTATCCATAATGTACAAGAGAGGGAAGGAGGATTTGAATTCTCCTATAAAAGGCCACCAAGAGATGAACAATAGGAGAGAACATTGTTATGCTGGCCAGAATTTCCCAAAGAAATACCAGCAGTGTGTGATCCAGAGTAGAGATAGAGGGGACTGAGTTGTTGGCCATCCAACAACTCCAGTCCACCATAGTAGAGAGAGGGAGACTTTACTCCAAGGCAACACAGACTTAAAGACATCCATGCATCGGGACCTAGAACCCCTAGTTCTAAGGGCCCCTTGGCAAGTGGGTTAAAGTTTCATCCTCATTTCCTACCAGCACTCAATAAGAGGGGACATAAGAGCCACCGTTTGGATTATTGAAGTTTTTTTACTCTATTTAGAGCTTTTGTGTTATTTTTTTTTGTTTTGTTTTAATTTTTATGTTTGAATATGCATGCTATTTCTCTATCTAGTATCTTTATTTTCTAGCATGTTCCACCATCTTGCTTGAGTCCATTTATTTTTTGTCTATGACCAATAACTTAAGAGGGAAAACCACACCCCTTAATTTGGTGTGATTTCGTACATACGTGCACCAAACATAGTAACACAAAGTCATTCGATTTTTTTATATTGATTCCACCAAATCTCAATTGCGAATCTTGAGTGAAATACTGCACCATATAGGAAGCAGTGGGTTGTCCTCCTAGACATGTTATAAACAAAGAAATGTCTCTTTGCCTTCAAGGAAAACTGGTGAGGAAATAAATATCCTCTAAATCAATGATGAGCATATGATCCCCAATGATAAAAAAATGTTCCTGGATATCCCATGCATTTACTAACTAGGTCATCAGCTCCACTTGGGACTTCATTCCCTGTATGGACCAAAATTTTTATAGTCCATAATTCCTTAAAACCCAAAGCACTACTGAAATATCAATTTCTTCATTATCATGTGTTTCATGCTCACGTTCTATCCACTCAAGCATTTTCGTTTCAAATTTCCTTCAAAAATTGATTAAAAATCATTAGGAATCTTATGGAAGAACTTAGAGAAATTTCGAAAGAAAGAAAACCATTTTTAAAAAACCCCATGACACCTCTGCAGTTTTTCATTGTAGACAATGTGTTTTTTCGCATGATCTGTACATAAAAAGCAAGGTGGCACGATAATTTTCTGTGTTAAAATTTATCAGGGTGCGCACGTATGATAAGGAAAACCTGCACACCCCCGAGGGCGATTTCAAAAAACAAATTCTCCCAAAAAAAAAAATATGAAATCCTAAAATGAAAAAGAAAAAAATCAAATGAAAGATAATGGAGTGATTAAATACCTGAAACTGACAGTTCATGAAATGGTTTATCGGTTCGCCCGATATCAGCTTCAGAAGATCTATGGTAAAAACTCCTTTTTACTGCACTTGAAATTAAATGGTGAAAATGACCTGTTCTTTCCACCTTTTATAGGTTTTTATGAATAAAATAATATTATTTTATTTATGTTGACCTTTAGAAGTTAAAATTTTAAATATTTTTAACATGATTGAAAACATATTATTATAATTTTTGAGTTTTCTTTTCCGAGAATAGGTTGTGTTGAAAAAATATCATTTTGTCGATAGTATAAAATTTATCACTTTTTCGTACTCTCAAAAAACATGAAAAAGCGAAACCATGGATTTCTCTTTTAATACTTTTTAAGACTTTATAAACATGAAAATATTTCAAAGAACTTGACTACTTGAACTCATTAAAATAAACGAATAGTCGTCTACTCTATATAAGTTTTCCCCTTTTCAGGACTGAACTAGAATAATTACGAAAAATGTATATGTTGACTAAGCATGGTCAATAGAGTTCTCTACTACATTATTTTATCCTTTTTTGGGTTTGAGAGACTAAATTTATGAAAAATAACACTATGGAGTTTACTTTTGTATTTTTTCTAACTCCCTAAAATTGAAAAACAGCGAGTTAATACTACGCGGGCCTTCTTAAAATTAAACAATACAGGACCCATCGATCACAACGGTATTGAACCACTCCTTCTTAGAGTTCGTTAAAATTTCTAAGATGGACTCATTCGAAGGATGAGATTACAAAACAAACCAATATTATCCTCCTTAAGCTTGACAAAAATAAAGAGGTACTTGCAAGTAATGGTGGGGGGAAATTGAGAAAAAAAATCCATCTTTTATACCTATTTTAAAAGAAGCATGACACTCTTGAACATGAAACTTTGTCAAACTCATGTATGGGTTGCTAAATTATTAAATTTTTACACTATAAAAAAATCTATACCTAAATAAATTTTATCGATTTATGTGGTTGCTAGATTTGTGATTAAGTTGGATTTATTCTAATGGTTATACCAATTTTTTTGTCGGTTGTCATTATATAAACAAAATTATATTACATAGAGGAAAAGCAAGGACACTTTGACAGCCACAACCCATAAGATCCACCAAAGGATGTAGAAAGGATACTATATGCCCTACAAAGGGGCAACCAAATAGTCTGCCATAGAAATAAAAATTTAGATCCATTGTTACACTTAAAGAGGCAAAAACTACATGAAAGAGAGTTGAGGAGATATGTCAATAAATAGCTCATCGCTTTGACCATTCTAACAACATATTGTAATAAAAATAATCAAAAAAATATGCCAAGCATAAATGGACCTCGTCAAGCTCAGTTGGCACCACGTAAGTTGGAGGGAGCATGGGCAGGTTGTTGTTGCACATGTTCACCATTGGTAGGACCAACAATATTTGCATTTCCTTAGCTAAAATGTCCTGGTACATGTGGTTCTTCCATGACGAAGAAACCATATCTATTAGGGCAAGGGTGGGAGAACATGTTACCAATAAAGGAGATGTCCATGGGTTGGAGAGAGGTTCTCAATGGCCCATGAACGAAAGAATTATGTCCAATGCTAACATAAATGGTAGATGGTCAAGAGAAGATAGGAGGGAATGTAAACAAATCAAAAGACTAGTAGAGAAAGAAGATGGAATTTTAAAAGGGGATGTAATGTTGAGGTCATGGAAGTTCCAAATTCGACGTGAATGACCTTGTTGCTGCAAACTATATTTTAGCCATTGAAATTAAATAAGATCGGACAAAGAGGAAGATCTGGTTAAACCAAAGGAAGCATGTCAAGATAATTTTGTAGAGGCTTAATATGCACGACAGTAAACCAGTGAAGGCTCCACTCTTGTAGGTGTAAAATTATTTGTTGAACATTGTACCAAGACACAAGAAGAGGAAGAGGACATGTCCCATGTTCCATATTCAAGTGCAGTCAGTAGCCTAATGTATGCAATGGTATGCACTATAGTAGACATTACACATGCAATGGGATATCGAGAAGTTCTTTTTCAAAAATAGGGAAGGAGCATTGAACAACAATGAAGTAGGTTTCAGGTATTTGCATAACAATAGTGAATATGGTCTATGCTACCAAGGAAGACCAATATTGGACAAATTTTTTGACATATGTGGCTTTGTTCATGCAGACTCGGCAGAAGATATGAATAAAGGAAGATCTACAAGTGGGTATGTGTTTAACCTATTTGTAGGAGAAGTGAGTTGGATTAGAAACAAATACTTTGTAGTGCCTTTTTCAAATACAAAGGTTGAATACATGGAAGGAAATCATGCCTGAAAGGAAGCAGTTTGGTTGCATAGATTGTGTTCAAGTATGGGGTTGGTACAATGATCTATAAGGATAGACGGTGATAGCCAATTTTCAATTTTTTTGGCAAATAAACTTGCTTATCATTCAAATAAAAAGGACATTAATTTGCATTAACAAAGTTTGTGAGCACTAAGATTTTTTCTTGGTGTAGAGAAACAATGGGTGTTTGAAGCTTGGACCAATGACTAAGCTCTCCTGTGACCCCCTTATGTGGAAAATAAAACAACAAGTGGGAGAATTTTGGGTGTGTGATATATTTTTTCCAAGACTAGTTGTATGCACAGGGGGGGGGGCGCAATCTCCCCTATTCTTTGCACTTGATGTGGCAGGGGGGTCATAGGCGGTGTGAAAGCCCCCCTGTCATGGGTTTTTCACAACGCCTTCGACATAATGGTTTTCTTCCCATGGTATTTTGTAGATATGGTCAAGGGAACTACGATTATGTTCTAATCATGGGTTAATGGATTTGGGTTTCTGAATTATTCTAAATATCTATATATATATCTATCTATCTATATATATATTGCAACATTGAAAGTAACATAATGGAAAATTGGTATGGTAGTCTCAGTTTCGATATCCATTGGAAAATATTTGTGTATGTTTCTTTTATGTTCTCACCATTGTTTATTTTTCTATTTTAACAATTTGATTGCGGGTCATTTCTGTATAGGATTAAAACCTACATATTTTCCGTTTCAAGACCAAGACAAAAATATTATTATCTTGAACCTTTCCTTCCTTGAGTCAACAATGGTCAATCTGCTAATTCTTCTTTCCTTATCAACTTCTCCTTAGACGTCAGCTTCCTGCAATTCTCGACATCTTTAAGAAGCCCAAGCATATGTGAATTATGAAGATTGTAACTTTAGCTTCGATTTAGTTGTAGAATGATTCCTTGGAAAACCAGCTTGAGCTACACCTTTTTTCCTCCCTGTCTCGACATTCCAATGGGACTACAATACTAAGACCTTTTCTACAATAGGGACAATCCCTTTCTTTTCACGTGTGACATCAATGTGGCCCAAAAATAGATCCAAAATTATTCCAAAGACTTCGCTCTCCTTCCTGATCTCTTTGCTGATGATTAGGCTCCTTCCCAAGTGACCTTCACAGTTCTTATTTTGGACTTGATTTTGACCTAAAATATTCCTTCTAAAATGAGGCTGAGCTACCTATTTATAGTTTTTTTCCCCTGCAAATAAGAAAATATGAGTTGAGTGTGAGCCAACATTTCTTTTGAGAGATTTTGTTTTTCTTCTTGAAGACGACATGAAGGAGGTGTCTTTTCTTGGTCTTGGAGGGCCTCCCTGTTCATTTAATGCCTCATACAAAAATTTAACATGCCCAATAAGGGACCTTATTACATGACATTGAATCAAATTGAATTTTATGACTAGATGACAAAACTAAAGGTTCACAATGTGAATCTTAACTAAAATAAAACTCCTTGATAATGAAACCCATGATTCAAGTACTAAAAAAAATAATTTATTTTCTTCTTTACATCAATTACATAAAATCACAATTACACAAGTCATTATGAAGATCGACCCTAGTTATACTTTTCAACACTCTCTCTTAACTAGGGAGGTATTCATAATTGTACTTGGTCATTCTCAATCTGAAGAATTCTCATAAGAAGAGTCAGATTGACAACACATTTGTTTAGAATCAGATCAACCAAGATTTTCGTATAGGAAGGCCTTGACTAAGAACTCTATCTCTCCACAAAATCAGAGCACAATGTTGATGAGACCAATGATACATAGACATCCTCATCATTATATAAAATATTTTTTATAATATTTTTATAACATGTATAATTTTGAGAGAAAAAATTCATAAAAAGATTTCAAAATGCCATTTAAAACCTAATACTTCAGGTATATAAAATAAAATAAAAAATATATATGCTTGTGTATTCATGTATATATTTATTACCCCATGTATCTATGTATTCATGGTCCGTATTTGATTGCAAGTCATAGAAAAATTAGCGTTTAACAACAAGAGGGCTACCTTGAATCAGATTACACGGGTTGAATTTTCCTTCTTTTAAGTTTATAAACACCATATTAAAGTATCTTATTAATGTGTGAAAATTATTTTCATGTACATTAAAATTAAGAACATATTTTAAATTAAAATAAATTTTAAAAATATATAGCTAGTATAAAATTATTATACATATTTTTGTATTATTGGCAATGGTTGATACATAAATGGTGTATTAAAAGCGCATTTTAAATTAAAATAAATTTTAAAAATATCTAACTAGTATAAAATTATTATACATACTTTTGTATTATTGACAATGGTTGATACATAAATGGTGTATTTCACACACTGAAAATTTCAACTTAATTCTAATTGAATTGAGATGCAGATACTAAAATAAAATTACTATACATGTTTTCATATTATTGGCAATGCTTGATACATAAATGGTGTATTTCACACACTAGAAATTTTCAACTTAATTCTAATTGAATTGAGATGCAAATACTAAAATAAAATTACTATACATACTTTTGAATTATTGGCAATGGTTGATACATAAATGGTGTATTTCAGACACGGAAAATTTTTGAGTTGAATTGAGAGGCAAATACTAAAATAAAATTACTATACAATATTTCATAGTATGTGATTATCATATTTATATTAAAAAGTTTATACTCCAAAATACTATGAATTCTTTTTATATTTGAAATACTTATTAATACATGGAAAATTTAAATATTATCTGTCTCTTATTCAGTTGATGTAATTTTTTTTCCTCAACCGCTGTTATATATATATATTAAAAACCAATATAAGTTATAACAAAAGGAAAATTAAATATTCATATTTTGTAAATTTTAATTATAAATATTATATCAAGGGAAATCGTTTAAAAAAACAAAAATTCTCAATTTCTGTTTTATGTATTAGTAAATTTAACGATAAAAATGTTTTTTCAAAAAAAAAAATTATTTTTATTAAAAAACAATATGTTATAATAAAAAACAAAATTAAATATTCGTATTTTGTAAATTTTAATGTTTTAGTTTAAGTAGACTGTTTTTCTGCCAGAATTTTTGGTAAGATTTTAAGAAAATCTGGCAGAGATTTTTGTAAATCCATGTTATAACTATCAAACTTTAATATAATTCTAGTAAGATTTTAAGAAAATCCAGATATTTTTGTAAATCCATGTTATAACTATCAAACTTTAATATTTTGGGTGCTCTATAGGTTTTTGATGGTTTGAATCCATTTCAACCATCAAAATCATGATTCAAACACTGTTACTGTAAGATTTCTTAAATTTGCTTGGCTCGGATTCTGGGCAATTCCTCAGTCTCGATAACTCCAATTTTAATTATAAATATTATATCAAGATATATTCAATTTCTACTCTAAATAAGTATTATGATATAGATGTAAATTTAGAGATAAAAATGTCTATGTAACTTTATTTATTTATATATATCTAGAGAGAGAAATATATATATATATATATATTAATTTAGACTGAATTTTATTAATATAACATATGGTAGAAGGAGAGTCTGGCCTCTGGAATCGCTGAACTAGCCAATTCTAGAGGCATTATAAGTCAAAAAATCAAAATAGTGACTGCCCCAGATGGGGAAACTAGTCTTACTGCAGCTTCCCACAAAGGGAAAACCAGCTTCATATAAAAAATAGTTGAGTATTATGAAAGTATTCAAGAGAGACATAGTGACCCAGAAAATTAACAGAACTGAATAAAAATACATGTTCAAGCTAGGTGTCATTGTGAAAAGGTGGTGTTTCCTCCACAAAAAGGCACATGTAATCATCGATGGATTCTTCATTTGTTGAGTTGTTGGTTCAGGAGTTATGGCGGATCTCCAGACCAATTTGAGCTATCGCTGCCACTACTACCCTTGCCATTGTTGTTGGAGGAGGGTGCACCCTGATTGAATGGAAGGGCTTCAGACTTATGCAAGGACAGAAGAGGTGCCAAGTCAATCGTGGATTTTCTGAGCTTTTTTCTGGGGCTGTGGCTTGCAGCAAGGGAGGCTTCCTCCTTGAAGTTGATGGAAATGGTGGCTGTGAGGCGAGGGCGGTCCAGAGCATAGGTATAGTGGAATTGAGCAGAGTTCTCCGTAGGCAGAGAGGGCTACGTCTCCAAATGAGGCAAAGGCAGAGAGGGTCGCATCTCCAAATGAGGCAAAGGCAGAGAGAGTCGTGTCTCCAAATGAGGCAAAGGCAGAGAGGGGTGACTGGTAGGGTGGCGCAACGCCAAAATTCCAACCGGAGAGACAGAGCAAGACAGTCGTGAGGCATGACCTCGACCTATACCACTGCGAGTTGCACAGTAGTGGCCAAAAATCTCATCATGATATGGTAAACAAGACTCATAGTAGATGGACTGCGGAGGACGTGATGCTCACCCAGGCCCACTGCCTCAACGGAAGTGCATTCTATGTCGCATGGGCATAATGGAGCCGTTGGAGGCGTTGGAGATGCAGATGGGCAGAGAGTGCTGAGCAAAGGGAGCATATGGCTAAGGAATTGAAGGCTCTGGGGCAGAATTGAAGTTGCAATAGAAGCTAAGAGAGAAATGGTGACCAGGGACGAGAATAATGGAACAGTAGAGGCTACACTGCCTCCCTGTGGGCATTCGAGAGCTTGGATTTGAGACCACAGAGGGGCAAATGCTACTGGAAGGAGATGGCGGAATGCTGCAGCACGGAGGCATTTTGAAAGGGTGGTAACCGCATCGAAATTCGGGTGAATTAATGTTGTAGTGTTGAGAGAAGTTGGCAGATATAAATGCGTGCGGCTTGAGCCCATGCGTGACCATGTGGCTCAGCCATGTGTCACATGCTTATATATATATATATATATATAAAATAAGAAGTAAAAAAAAAATCCATGATAGTTTTATTATTCTTCATTTTGTCTATTTCTAAGTGTATTTGTAGTTAATTTTTTTTTTTTTTTGAAATCTAAATAAACTTTGGTGGAGAAAAAAAAATGCTGATATAATTATTTCCAGATTATATATATATATATATATATATATATATATATATATATATATAAAATAGAGGAAAGTGATGTAAATATCTATATATATATATGAAGAATTAAAAAAAAAAATCTATAATTATTAATAGTTTTATTATTCTTCATTTTGTTTATTTTAAGTATATTTGTAGCTTTTTTTAATTTTATTTTTTTCTCAAATAAATTTGGTAGAATTTGAATTACAGGTTTAATATTTGTTGTCTATGCATGCCAATTAAATATGATATTTTCAAGGATTTGGTTCCATTTATCTATTAAAAAAGCAAGTAGTATGCATTCATCTTAACCATTAATATATCAAGGGTTAAAAAGAAAAGTACAAACCATTTTAAGTGGTTGCTAGATTTTTGATTAAGATATGTTTTTCTTGATTTTCAGCAACGCTTTAATAAGCACACCCCATAAGATCCACAAAAGAATATAGAAAGGAGACTATGTGCCCTACGAAGGGGAAACCAGATAGTCTACCCTAGAAATAAAAGTTTAGATCCGTTGTTACACTTAAAGAGGAACCACGTAAGTTGGAGGGAGAATTGGCAGGTTGTTGTTTCCCATGTTCACCATTGGTAGGAACAACTATATTTGCATCTCCTTGGCTAAAATTTCTTGCTGCATGTGGTTTTTACATGATGAAGCAACTATATGGACTGGGGCAAGGGTGGGAGAACATGTTACCAATAAACGAGATGTGCATGTGCTTTTTCCATGATGAAGCAACCATATGGACTGGGGAAAGTGTGCGAGAACATGTTACCAATCAACGAGATGTCCATGGGCTGGAGAGAAGTTCCCAATGACCCATGAGTTAAATAATTATGTCTAACACCAACGTAAATGGTAGATGGTGAAGAGAAGCTAGGAGGGATTGGAACCAAATCAAAAGACCAGGAGAGGATCTATGTACAAATTTCTATGGGAGGTGGGAGTGAATTTCTATAATTTTATTTAATTCATATATAATTTTATTTAAAATAAAATTTTAATTTAATTGTTCTTTGTAATTATGATTTTTAAAATCTAGATAATATTATATCTTTATGATTATGATTTTTAAAATCTAAATAATATTAGAGATATATTGGATGTGATAATGAATTAATGTCTTTTAAAATATATAAATGCTACTAGTAAACTATCTAAATTTCTAAATTTAATAAGCACTAATAATACAGTTTGAATAAATCTAATGATTAGAAGCATGTGTTTCCTCTTAAAAAATTCTTGATAAACTTAATAAACTTATGATTTGATATGTAACTTGTAACCTTAAAATGAAATAATAAAAATAATAATTACATTTTTTATTAATATGTCCATTGTAAATGTTTCTCCTATACAATACAATACAATACATAGAATGTACAATTCTCAATGAACTTTTCACCATGCACGTCCAAACCATCTTAGGATTACCTTTCCTGTCACCTTCGTGACCAGATCGACGGAGGTTGTTTTAGAGGGACATGCATTGTAATGCTTTTTTTTTCCGAAGAAAAAAAAGGCTAATATATTAAATATGTCAGTTCATTTTACATCAATATCGTTCTCAGCTGTGCAACAGCGAGAAACATCATGACATCTATGCCAAAAAACAAACCGGATCACATTCTAAGGATCACAGTATCTTGGCATCCACATTACATCAATTTCGTTCTCAGCTGTGCAACAGCGAGAAACATCGAGACATCAATGCCAGAAAACAAACCGGATCACATTCAGTATCACAGTGGCTTGGCATCACAAATTTCAGAGTGCATAAACCACTCATTACATAAATGTCTGCAGAGGGAGAGAAGTCTCCACCCCTGTATCATCCCATCAACAGGGTCCACAAAAAAAATAGCCCCTGAGAAGAAAAAGGAGCTGCAGCAGCAAGCAAAAAGACAGCAGAGGAAGGTTCACAGCATTGAGCAAAACCCCATCGCCAGTCCACCAGTGAGGTGGCCATCCATAGTCCGCGCAAAGAAGGCAAACCAGGGCACAACCAATGCCAGATTCTGCACAGAGGAGACCCCATCCGCTGCTTAACCCCATCCTTTACGCCCAGAGGTCGTTGAAGAAGAATAGGGGGGCCGCAGCGGCGAGGCGGCCGCCGGACCCCCCAGAGAAAAACCCTATCCGCCGCAGCCCCTGTTTTTTCCTCCCTCCTGTCTGAGGCTAAGCTTCAACTGGGGAAGTGTCGCTGGAGAACCGGGCTTGATCAAATCTACCAACGGAGTCCAAGTCCCTCTGTGTTACCTCCTCCCTTGGCCTTCCCTCTGTCGAGTTCCGCCCCGCAGAGAAAAACCCACTGCAACTTCAGATGCAGAGGATATGCAAAGAATAGGCTTGATGTAACGCCACTATCTGCTTTCGTGAGGATTTAAAAAAACCTATATACAGAAACCCTTGCGCGTCTGCACACTCTCCAGCAGAAAGCTCCTAAAAGCCCAAACCCTGCCGTCAAGAACTCGAAGCGCAGAACCCTTAATCTCGCCAAGGAAAAACCCAAAGCCCAAAGCTCCTGAAAGCCCAAACCCTGCTCAAAAACACGAGATTGGGCTCGTGCTCTCTGTTCGCCGATGAAGAGATGCACACTCTCTAGCAAAAAGCTCCTGAAAGACCAAACCCTACCGTCAAGAACTCGAAGCGCAGAATCGGACCAGAACCGGAATAGCTTTCTCTCTCATGCACCTTGCTATTGTTAATATGAGAGGCCGTCAAGAACTCGAAGCGCAGAACCCTTAACCTCGCCAAGGAAAAACCCAAAGCCCAAAGCTCCTGAAAGCCCACACCCTGCTCGTGTGAGGGGTTTCTCAAAGGGCGAACCTTATTTCAGCTGCCATAGGCCCATTGATGCGCCCAGGCAGGAAATGCCCGTTGCACGATGATCTACAGCTTTAATCCGACGGCGGGCATTTCGTGCCTGGGCGCATTAATGGGCCTATGGCAACTGAAATAAGGCTCACCTTCTCAAAGAGCTAACTCCAAACCACATGCATTGTAATGCTTGTGGAGATGCCTTGATGAAATGTATTTGTTTTGGTTATGATAATGAAAAATTTTGAAAATTTATAATGGAGATCTCTCATGTCCTTTCATATTAATATCAAAAAATACGTTGAGATATTTACTTGAAGCTGAGATCGTTTCCAGTGCGCGGTTGATTGCAGAGAGCACTGTACACTGTCTTGTCTTTGACCAACAGTGTGCAACTAGCATTGGCCGTACGTAGCATCTATTTGAACAAATAAGTTAGTTGAGACATGTGACAAACCACTGGGTACATATATTGACATGTGAGGAATACCAATTAGCATTGCTGAATATCTAGATATCAGAAGCTCCGTCGTTTCTTCATCCAATCGAAATGGACCCGACCCCAATGGTAAATGGTACAATGGTGCTGGGAAATAACTTGAAATTATTATTTCAAAAGAAATGAAGTTTTGACAGCATTTTTCACGTATGTTGCCCTTCAACATGTATATCATAAAGAAATATAAGAATTAATGATATATTTGAAATTGGAATTTTGATATAAAATCATACCAAATTTGAATATGTATATTCAAAATATTATTATATTTTATGTATATCCAAAATATTATTAAATATTATTTTATGATTTAATAGTAGAACAAAAACACTGTTCTTGAGTTTATTTAATTTTTTTTTTAAGAAAAAATATATTTAATTTTTCTAATTTAATTTGTTTATATCAATCAAAATTTATTTATAAAAAATAAAAATAAAAACATATATATATATAAATCGCTCAAAAACACATATGATTTTTCAAAACTGAAACCAATATGTTTACCATCTTAGAATAAGATGTTATAAAGTCATATCAGCAGTAAAATACTCAAAAACACATATGATTTTTCAAAACTGAAACCAATATGTTTACCATCTTAGAATAAGATGTTATAAAGTCATATCAGCAGTAAAATAACCAAAATTTAGCAAGAATATCAACTATCATTTTTATGAGAAAACATTTTTAAAACGCACAAAACTTCATGTCTGAGTGCTGTACCAAAAATTAGCCAGAACATCAACTATCATTTGTATGAGAAACCATTTTTAAAACACACAAAACTTCATGTCTAAGTGCTGGGACTTTAGCGCGAGGGGCACTAAAGGCTAAAGCTCACACTGTATGTAAGTGTTTCTCTAGGTGAGTGTTCCTCTCGGTGTTCTTAGAAAAAAATAGATTATTTTAACAAGTTTAAGATCTTTAATAGAACTGTGTAAAACAACAACCAAAAAATAAATTTCATGTTAAATTTTAAGAGTTTAAAAAGAATAATCAACAATTATTAATAAAATTATGGGTATTTAAGATTTTGTAAAAAACTGATTATTTATTTATTTATTAAATTATTTTATAATAAAAATATTTTCATAAACATGTGTCTTATTTTTTATTTATTAAAATATTTTACAATAAAAATATTTTGATAAACATGTATCCTACTTTTGTTGTATAACTAAAGTGAAACAATTAAATAAAAAATTGTGTTAATGATAGTTATAAAATCAGTATTGAAATTTATACATTAACTAATTAGTAATTAGTTAATAATTACTTCTTTTAGTGATAACTATGACTTTTACTATGAGTATGAATACGAGAAATTGTTGTCTGTATTTTATTAAAAATGATAATCAATGAAAACTATTATTATACATGTTTAGATTGATAATAAAAATGAAGACCCAATTTATAAACACAAAAAGGGTTAGAGAAAGAAATGCTTTAACATAAACATTTGAATCTTACATACATTGTTTATTTATAGAATCTCACTCTGTGCATTTATATGTTCTTTCGTTTATCAAGATGCCCCATCTAATTTAAACAAAGCAAAAGCCTTGAGCGCTTTCTAAATTGAAATACAATTAATAAAAAAAATATTGAAACCCTAAATATTTCACAATGTGAAAATTAGAGAAAACTTAAAATGTTTAACAAACAGAACAATGTCCACCATGGGTAAACATTGACTACCGTGGTAAAGAAACTGTGATATATATCTGACCATTATTGCTTGAAAGCGTTGCATAAAAAAAGTGCCCCAGGTTTCGCCAAAGTCATGTGGCTACTATTGTTAGCCGCTGAAACCCTTTGACAGGAGGGGCACATGGTAAGGGTTGTCGCAGGCCTCAGAGGTGGCGACATTTTTAAAGCTTTCAGTTTTTTCAGTTCTATGCGAAGTTTTCTATTCGCGTCTGCAAGTACCTCACTATCTCTCTTCAGAAGCTCGCAGTCCACTTCTATTTTCTTCAGCTTCGTCCTGAAACAAATCCATAGAATTTAATTAACCTATAACAGAAATCAGTCGATAAAAATGTCAACAGAATAGGATGTCCACCATGGGTAAACATTGACTATGTGGTAAAGAAACTTCGATATATACCCGACCATTATTGCCTAAAAGTGTTGGGTAAAAACATAGACCTAGGTTTCGCCAAGGTCACGTGGCTGTTATTGTTAGCCGCTGAAACTCTTTGACAGGAGAGGAACATGGTAAGGGTTGTCGCATGCCTCATTGGTGGCAACATTTTTAAATCTTTCAGTTTTTTCAGTTCTATGCGAAGTTTTCTATTCTCGTCTGCAAGTGCCTCACTATATCTCTTCAGAATCTCGCAGTCTACTATTTTCTTAAGGAAACAAATTCATAACATTTAATTAACCTATAATAGAAATCAGTCAATAAAACTGTCAACAGAATAGGATCTCCATTGGATCAAAAGTTTTCTGAATTATGATTTGCTCAACAATTGATTTCCGAGTCATTCTTCAAAGTTACATGCCAAATTATGTAGCTGTTGATTCTAGAAAGGAACTTTTCATATGAATGTCGACATGCAAAATACAATGAATGAATAAAGGGCAAGAGCTGACCTTGCTCGTTGATTCTGGAACCACACCTTAACTTGTCAATGGCGGAGATTTAACCGTGAGGCCAAGGATTGTTTTTCCTTCTGCAGAAGAAGAAGTTAGAGAAGCCATAAACATGACAAAACACAAACGATAAAGCAATAACTAGCAAGTGAATACTGTGAATAGAAACTTACAGGTTCGGGTGCCCTGTTCTTTAAGCTTTATTCCAAAAGAGCACATTGCTCTCTCGACATTCTAAGCTTCTTCTTGGAACATGGTGAAACCCACTGTGATGAAACACATATACATGATGACTGCGAAGTTAGATGGGTATTTTTGAATCTAGAAGTAACTGATGAATTTGGTAAAGCTGAAATTGTCACTGAAATTGACAATGAGCACATGCATGCTCAGATATCCCACCATAGAGTGGATGAACATTATGTTGATGATATGTATGGTTTCCTTTTTTAAACAAGAATTTATTGTGGTAATATGGTAAGTGCCAAGTTTGATGAAGCATTGAAAGTTGAAGCTGTCTTTGTAGTAGAAAGATATGAAACAGTTGAAACTGCTCATGAAGTAGTAAATGATCTAGCAACAACTAATAATCAAGAACAGGATCAAGTGATTGAAGAGTTTTTTATGAGAATAACCACTAACAACATAACAGTGGAAGACAAGCTTCATACAGTTCAAAAGAAGGTAGAGAAGGAAGAGGAAGTGGAAGAAGCTCTCACTGAAGAATATATTAAAGATGTTTTTAACATTGTTTTTGAATATGCAGGGACTGAAAATAGCATTGGAGCAAAAGTTGAAATAAAAGTCATTAATGTGTTTGATGTAGATTTGAAGCTCATTGAAGAATGGATTCAGAAGCCAATTGAACAAATTGATGCAAGTCTTAAAGGAGCAACTTGGATAAAAGAGTTGAATGAAATAGTGAATAGTGAATAATCATTTTGAGTGTGCAGGAAGAAAGTACCAGTACCTGATGATGAATATGAAGAGAATGATATGAAAGTTTATAAAAACAAGGAAGAATGCATTAAAACCAATTTTCTGCAATGGAATAAAGAAGAGATAAGTTTCTACTATCAAGAAATATGGTGGAAATAAAGCCAGGAATATGAAGCCGCAAGAAGCAGAGTGAAGAAGACAATTTGACGCTGTAATGTTGTGGTAACAATCCATGTTTGAACGGATATTTGAATAGGAAAGTGTAGAAGACAAGATTAGATTGTTTTTCATCACAAATTCAAGACAAGTCAACGAAAAATTGCAACAACAACAAGTGAAGAAAGTCTAGCAAGAAAGTGCAACAAAGAATAAAGCAATTTCGAGGATATAGAAGTTCCAAACGGAGAAAAAGAAAATAAAAAATTGCAAAAGTTCTGAGTCATTGTAAGCCTAACTAAGACATAGACTAACATGCATGTTTGAGTGATATTTGAGTGTTTTTTTATTGTTCATAGTTAAGTCTTGTTTGAGTTATGTTGAGCCATAGGGTAAAAGGAGTGTCAAAGTAAAGTAGTTAATCGGGCATGAAGAGTTAGTCAAATTTGTTTAGCTTTCTTCCGAAAGAGCACATTGCTCTATAGACAGTGTAAACTTCTTCTTGGAACATGACTCTTCTTCTACATCTCTGAGTATCGCCGACCATATTCGGTCATTCTCCAACTCCTCGCCATCACCCCATTTCGCTTGATCTCGGCATACCCGTTTTGAGGGTTAGTGGCCTTGGAATCCACGGTGTTGTTGGACGAGAACACATTAATGGCGCGTGCATCTTCGTTGGAGAAACAGAACGGAGGGGATTTGTTGGCATCGGATCACCATGACACAACTACCTAATGGATGGGAGCCATCGCTTCTCCCGTTGATATCTCGCTACCAACACCACTAGTTCCTGCACATTACAATTATTGTTATTATCATCCAAAATTACCATTAAAACAAGAGACATATCAATCAAAACAACATTAAAATAAAATTCAATCCGTACTTAACGATTAGTTTTAGCAAGTGTTAAACAGTGCAGGAATATACCAATCGATGGTGAGGACTTCTCCCATGGCAGAGCGTCGCGGCCCGAGTCAGGGGCCAACGGGAACAGATCTAACTGCAGAGGAAGCCGATTCACATTTCTCTGCGAAACGTACTTTTCATCATTTTCTCTGGTCCCCACCGATACCCAAACCTAAAGTAAGACCTGCACTGCAATCCAGATCCATGCCCCCTTTGTTTCGGCCAAGGTTTCAATAAGGTGCAAATGATTGAAGAATCTACAAAATAGAAAGGGATTATATGGGAGGAGAGAAAGGGCTAGGGATCCGGAGTCCGGCATGACTCCACATTCTTCAATAATTATAATAATAATTATGGGCTGTTAAAACGATAAAAGGTTGACTGTCAAAAACAATGAAGTTGGTCAGTGACACTTTATGGTTTTGGCAGCCTAATATTGTATCTCTTTGACCCGTCAGGTTGGCCAACGAAGACAGGGTTTCATTATTATTCACAAAAAAACTGGCTTTGGCAATTCCTCTAACGCAATCAAACTTTATATAACATCGTTTTGGAAAATATTTTATAAATTCTCCAATTTTTCACAGCAACATTTATAAAGTATGAGCTGGGGTAATAATGTAGATTTAAAGAAATAAAAAAATGTAATAAAGGAATTCCTTGTTCAAAATGGAAGAAGGTCCGTTAAATCGATTTAATATTTTATTAGATATATATTTTAAAATATATTATTGTTTTTCTCAAATTTTATATATTAATTTAATATATTAAAATAAATTATTATTAATATGATGGTCTAATAAAATTAATGTTTATTTATTAAATTTTAAGAAAAAAGAAATGATAGAAAATTTATAATTATATTAGATATCATTTTTGGGATTCAACTGCATTACTAATTTCTCATGATTTTTGAATAGTCTACTTAGCACTCATTGCATCTATGATGCTCCGAGGGGTGAAGAAGTGGGATTGAAACTAGTGAAATGAAAGGGGAATCACATAGTGTCAATCATCACTCGTGGGGCTTCCACCCGGTAATCAGGACTTCCTAGTCACAAAACTCCTCTAGCTCAAGCTCCCTTAACTATGGAGTTTTCCCCTAGGAGTATCAGCTGATGCAATGAGTGCTAAGTAGACTATTCAAAAATCATGAGAAATTAGTGAGTTATGACTACCTTTCATGAAAATGGTCATAGATAAAGGACTTAATATCTAATATAATGCAGTGCAGAAACCCCTTATACTTTAAATTAAAATTATGTTTAAAATTTAAAGAAAATATATCGTTAAAATTTAATAATGTATTGATAACTTTAATTGTTATTATGAATAATGAAATTCTCATTTTGACTTAATTTAAAATCAAAATTGAATTTGATTTTCCTTTTCATCTTAAAATCAAGATTGAATATGATTTTTTTTTTCATTTTAATATAATTAAAAATTATTCTTATCGTTTAAGTTGCCATTAATTTTTAAGATTATCAATGTTGTCATTAATTTATATTAATAATATTTTTAATATTATCAATGTTTTATGGAGTGTTTTTTTTTAACATTATAATGATTTAATTAAGGTATGACATCTTCATGTCAACTCAATTTGACATACAAGTAGTTTTGACTAGAGTTTCATATAATGTTAGAAAACCTCATTGATTTTATGTTATTTATGTACATTACCTATTTGGCCAGAGTAATGTTTTCAATGGAGGGACACTTTTTTTATGAAAAGCATGTTTTCAATGGAGGGACACTTTTTTATGAAAAGCCTTTGAATTTTCTTGATATTTCTCCAAAAAAATTTAGATATATTGCACTCCAAACTTCATAAATATAAAAAATAATAACAATGTTGTGTTTCCTTTTATCCTGTAGTCAATAGTTTACATAATTTCTTTTTTTTAATGCTGAAATAAACTCTCCACCATCCCTCTATCAATGTTATACTGATATAGTTCCAATTAATATTTTTTTATACATTAACTTTGAGTTATTCATATTAAATCACTTCCTCAAAAGTTTCATTTTCGTTTAAAAAATTAACATTAACTTACATATTTTTTAATTTTTACACTTATTTTAGCAATGTCAGAAGTCATATTTGTAGTAAAATGTGATTACTTACAATTCTTGTTTGTAAATGTCAAAAGTCATATTTGTAGTAAAATGTGATTACTTACAATTCTTGTATCATTGGCACACTTCCACATAATTAAAATATATTATGAGAAGAATGGAGAAGAATTATGACAATTTAGTTAAATTTATGCAAGAACAAAGTTATCCTTCCACACAATTTTCTAACTTCTAGATGTGCATATCAAAAGGAGTGAAAAACAAGGGGAAACTTTCGGTAACTATAATATTAGATTTAACATCTTCCAACCTTGTAATATAACTATGTCAAAAGAAATATTTTTGTACTCTATTTCAAAAGTAATTATAAATAATATGTCAAATTCTTTACGCTGGGGTGTCCAATCTCCAGGAAAAGTGGGAGGGGGGCAGTCAGGGCCCACCCAACCCCAAGCCACATGCCCAATGACTCACCACCCTCACACACGCAAGTGGAAAAGAGCCTCGCAGTAGGAGTTCTCACAACATGTTGGTTTTGGGTTAAACACGAGATGGACGTAGCTCTGTGTATTTCATTTCCATGGCCGATGGTGAAGTTTGATGCAGTGGTCTATGAAGATAGTCATCCATTGGCTCTCAATCCCTGGCTTGAGCTACGCCAACCTGGAATGAGCAGAGGGACAGGCCTGTTGGGAAGTGGTGGCAAAAGGTTGGGAGATGGGATGCTTCCTGGAAATGACATGGGAACGGGTGCACTACACCAGGAGGAGGATAAGGGAGGTGGCTATGAATTCTGAGTGGCAGAAATGTTTTTGGCCAAGAGATTTGGGTTTGCAGCCTAGGCGCCTACTCGAAATCTATGGATTGCGCAACAGAAATCCCTCGACGACCTAGCCCATGGGTGGTTCTGCCTTGGGCTCGCGAAGTAGTCCAAATTTTTTGCAATTCATATTTGTGGGTGGTGGATTTTTTGCACCTTTATGGACGATAGTGAAACGATTAGGGGTGGTTGTGTGCCCCTCGTCCACGTGACTCAAGACACCATCTGAGAAAAGCTCATTCAAGGGTATAAGGTTGGAGTGTGGGTCTCATTGGCGGACAAAATTGGAGCGACTTGGAACATTAGCCCATCACAACGAGCAAAAGAGGAGGGCGCCTATATGTAGAGATAGCGTGGTCAGGCCCGACGCGGTGGTTTTGGCCGAGGTATGGATAACCATGAGGTTCCAAGAGACTTGAGTTCCCAGTCACATTCTATGGAGAGCCAACACTTAGCAACAACCATGGCAGTTTCCATAGCATAATCCCTTGGCGAGACTGAGGCCCCGATACCCCTTCAAGCCATCTCTGCTTAGCTCAAGTAGATCCAACTCAGTTTGGACACCTCGCGAGACTAAATGTAGGAGGACCAGAATGAATTAGTGGCTTACATCAACAATGTCCAAACCATAGAGACCCTTGAGGCTCTGGAGAGTCTGTGTCGTATAATAAGGCTCTCTCAATACCACCTCTGAGCCCTGGAGACCCAAGTGGATCACATAAACTACCACTTGCACCATCAAGATCGTCTTTTTGTGGCTCCTCCGCCCGGCCCCCTGCACCCACCTCCATGATGATAGTTTTAGGTATGTTTTTTGTATTTTGCGACAAATAACCAAGTTTTTGAATGCCTTCGCAAGCACCACTCTCAATACCACCTCTGAGCCCTAGAGACCCAAGTGGATCACATCAACTACCACTTGCAGCATCAAGATCATCTCTTCGCGGCTCCTTCGCTCGTCCCCCTGCACCCACCTCCATGGTGGTAGCTTTTGGTATGTTTTTTGTAATTTTGCAACAAATAACCAAGTGCTTTGAATGCCTTGGAAACCCAATACCTTTTGGGTTGACTAAATGTAATCGAGTCATGGTAGCTAATATTGTAATTGGCCTTCTGAGTTGACTAAATGTAAATGGTGGCTACTACTCTAAATTCTATTTTGGCCTTCTAAGTTGAGTAAATGTAATCGAACCATGGTAACTACTACCGTAAATTCTGTTTTTAAAAAATTTGACCCACAAAAAATAATATCAAATTCTTTTACCAAATCAACAATGTAATGTCAAAGTTAGATTTACTGTTTCACTACATTACCTTTCCGTAAAAATATTAAGTGACTTTTATAATTTTAATTTAGTTTTAAAAACTATTTTGTAATTTATAATTTAGAAATAAAATACACGTTTAAATATTATAAAATATTTCAAATTAAATTTCAATCAATTTTTTATAATATTTTTTGATACTTTACTTACAAAATATATAATTTTTAAAATTTTCAAACGCTTAATATTTAAATAAAAAATTATGATTCCATGATCTTCACCTGAACGCCAGCGTCCTCCATGCTAACCTGATGGGCAATTATATGTGTCTCCATCTATGCCCCCGCTGGAATGGGCGTCTCCCTCCCCACCTACACCTAATATGGCTCTGGACATATCAGACTCCCCTAAATATTCAATAGGAAGTGATATTGAGTCTTTGTTGGATAACCCTAATCTAGAATTTGCAGCACTGACTGTATTTGATAGGATTCCAAAGCAAAAGGACATTATCATCTCCCCTCAATTTGGACCGAATGTCACTTTTCGTAAAAACCCAAAATCTAGGTCAAGGAACTTCAGAGGCAGGGCCAAGACTAGATCCTTGTTCAATGATGAATTACTGGATTTGACTGATGTGCTCATATCTTCATATGAGGATAGGGGCGCTTAGAGAAAGCAATCCCTAGCCGGATTCCAAATGAACTAAATCCTCTCGATCAATATCCAGGGAATGGGCGATTCCCATAAACAATTTTTCCTGAAGGATATTCTCAATTCTGTACAACCAAACATCATTCTCATACAAGAATCCTTATGTGATAGGATTAAAGCTATAAAAAATGTTCTTGCTATCCGTCCTGGATGGCTCACTACGGTGGTTGATGCGGTCGGTGACAGAGGAGGTGTTGTGGCATGCTGGGACCAGAATCTGTTTAAATTTTCTGCTTATTGCTTTTTCGGGGGAAATCTGTTATCAGGGCAAATACGTGGAGTATAGGAGAAGATAAACATTATAAATTTATATGCACCCTGTCATGATCATTTTGTTTTCTGGGATAGGGTTAGAAGATCTGGTATACTTGCTCTGCAGAATCTAATAGTAATTGGAGACTACAATACAACGCTCCTATCGGATGAATTATGGGGTATAAGAAGCAGGCGTGACCCATTGGCTGCGTTCATTGGACACATTTTTGAATTGGCTTGGATGGGTGATGTCCAACCAGTCCTGATTCTACCCACATGGACCAATAAATGAGGGGGGGAGGATTTCATCGGCAAAATTATTGATAGAGTGATGGTGAAGCATCGGCTTAGGGAAATTCTAGGAGATATTTGCTCACATATTCATGTTTTAGACATTTTAGATCATATGGCAGTTGTATTGACTTGGAAAAGGGAGGAGGTCAGGAAGGGGATCCCCTTCAAATTCAATTGAGTTTGGCTGATGGACGAAGAATAAAATAACATCATCAAGGAGCAATGGAGCAACTACCCAAATGCAGAGAAATTAGAGGGCTGGAAACTTCTACATAAGAAGCTTCAACATATCAAGCAGATCACCAAAGCTTGGGAGATCAGAAAGAAACAGATGCTCCGAGCAGAATACCATAAAATTACCAATGCCCTTAATATCTTATATTCCAAATTCCAAAACCAGGTTCTGGATAATCAATCCTTCATGGAAATGGAGATGTTACATAAGCGGTGGAAAGAAATACTGAATATAGAAGAGATCACGTGGAAACTAAAAAGTCGCATTACCTGGTTAAAAGAAGGGGACATGAACACAAAAATTTTCCATAAAACTGCAAATGGGAGAAGAAATAAAAATGCAATCTAGTCCATTCAGAAGGATGACGGTAACTTTGTTTTCTCCAGAGAAGACATTATGAGGGAGGCACACCACTATTTCTCTACTTTCTATCAAGAGGACCCAACCTTTAAAGAATGGATCCTTAAATTTGTTCTAGAGGTGTTTGATAATTCTTCTATACATGCTTTAAATGCAGAAGTAATGAAGGAGGAGGTAATTTGCACTCTAAAATATTTTTCCCTTGATAAATGTCCGGGGCCAGACTGGTGTTCTACGGAATTTTTTCTTCATTTCATAGACATTATGGTTGATGATATTACAAAGGTGGTGAAGTATGTGAGGACCACAGGTCATATACCAGCGAATATGAACTCCACCTTCTAGAATCTGATCTCAAAGACTTCTAATCCTAGGAAGTTTACAGATTCCAGAATGATTGCATTATGCAATCTTCTGTACAAGATCACATCAAAGATCATTGCAAACAAGATAAAGGACACATTATCAGGTCATATATGTAGGGAACAATATGGATTTATCAAATGAGACTCCATACATGATGCAGTGGCCATTGCTGAAGAGGTGATGCATTCTATGCATACTGGAAAGAAGGAAGTAGTGCTTATGAAAATAGATTTATACAAAGCATATGACACAGTCGCTTGGTCCTAAATTAGGATGTTCCTGTGTAAGATTGGATTACCGAGGACATCTATTCGATGGATCCTGGCATGCATATCTACTGTGTCCTTTGCAGTCATTATTAATGGTTATCTGACCAGTTTCTTCAAGGCCCATCGGGATTTAAGACAGGGCTGCGCCCTCTCCCCTCTCATCTTTATCCTCATAATGGATGGTTTTAGCCGGCTGATGCAGATGGCACATAGTTCAGACTATATATCGGGATTCTCCTTTTCCAAAAAGGTATGCATCACACTCTCACTCTTCATTGATGACCTCCTTATATTTTGTCAAATTATAAGGAATCAATGCTTTTACATACATTGTATGCTGATTCATTTTGGTAAGGCAACGGACCTATGCATTAATAAGTAGAAATATTTCAGTATATATGAACATGGGGATGCTTAGGATGTCTTATTTATTGCAAATTTTATGGGTTTTCAAGTTAAACAAGCATCAGAAGGCCTAACATATTTAGGCTTTCGTATTAAATCATTTGGATATAGCATTAAGGATTGAGGATGGTTTGTTGAAAGAATCAGGGTTAGAATTTTTAAATGGGCTCATAGATGGCTTTCATTGGGCAGTAGGTTAGTCCTAATCCAATCGGTGCTGGCCCAATACATGGTTTATTGGGGTCATATTTTTTATCTACCGGAACAGGTTATTTTCAATATCAATCAAATTTTGGCTTGCTTTCTCTTGGGGGGTACTGATAAGAAGATTCGTATCCATCTGATGAAATTTGAAGCCCTATGTAGACAAAAAAGGATGGGAGGACGGGGTATCCTCAACACCCGCGCGTTCAATTCGGCTCTATTGACCAAGTCACTATGGCGAGCTATCTCTGGGACAGGGATTTGGAATGACACAGTATATGATAAATACTTAAACAAACAATCAGTTATGCTCATTTATAATAGATGTTTTATTCTACCTCGGTGCCTTTTGGGTATATGATTGAGCTTCAACAAAATAATGCACCCCTTTTCTTATAAGCTTACTTGGAAATTTGGCAATGGACGAAACATCATTATTGGGAAAGATAGAATTTGCAGAATGGACCTAGATTTTCAACTCAACGAGCGGGTGATTCATAAACTGGCACAGCATGGTATATTCTATCTCAATCAGGTCATCCATTACTGGTCCTTGGAGGCCCCTATCCTTAAAGATGCTACACAATTGGGTTTACATGATGAGGATGCAGTTTCCTGGGATGCATAAGTACAAAAGATCAAAGCAGTGGGGCTTGTATATAATATGGAGGGCGATAAAATATGTTGGGGAGGCATTCAAAAGGACGAGGTTGTAATGGTAAAGGAAATTTACACCTTCATTATCACGAGAGGGAAGGATGCTACACTATCAAATGATACAGATGATTTCTGGCCATTCTGGAAGAGAACCATCCCCACCAAGATTTTACTATTTGGTTGGTTACTATGGAAGAACCGAATTCTTACCTGGGATTCAATTACAAGCAAGGGTTATCAGGGACTGGGCCGATGTGCACTTTGTAAGTAGGATTCAGAGTCTGTTAGACACCTCTTCTTCTTATGCCCGCGTGCTGTACAAATTTGGAACTTATTTAAACCTCCTCATACAATCCCCACATGGTGCCCATCTAATTTCATGGAAGTTGCAAAAAGATGGGACAGAAGGAGGGGTAGGTTCCAATATTTACCTTTCTACATAACATCGGAAATTTGGATGGCCTGCAACAGGATTATTTTTAAGAAGGATGTTTTTTCTATTCAGGAAATATACAATGCTATTATGAAGTGGAATTGTCATTAGACAAAGGCTATCAATCCTATCAGGGATTGTTGTACTAAGCTTAGGCCCCATGCCATTGATTTGCCTGCTATTTTATTTGATGGAGCATGCTAGGAGAGAAATATGGGATGTGGGGTGTGGATCAAAATGTCCAATGATGAACACATACAGATATGTTGGAATGCTGGTAATGGCACTAACATATTGGCGGAGCTCTTGGCTCTATGGAGTGGGATGCTGGCTGGATTTAACTTGGGGCTACAAAATGAAAATTTTTATGGAGATTCTAAGGAATTTATTAGTGCGATATGTGGGTCCTTCTCCATCGCCACCCCTGTTGTACAAGGATGGATGCTGCGAACAAAACGACTATGGGCTTTAATGAAATATCCTCCTATTACTCATATTTATAGAGAATTGAATACCAGGGCGGATGGTCTGCCCAAAAAAGGCCTTTCTATGGCTTTCGGCATTATGAAGGTGGCGCATTACAGGGGTGGAATTCAGATATGGGACACTGACATCCCTATTCCATAATCTAGCCATATGTCATTATGGGATGGTAAATGGGTCTCATTTATTTTTTGATTTCCTTTTTCTTTTTCTGTCTTTCTATCAAGCGAGTGTATTATCCTATATTTTCCTCTTTGGGCGACAACAGGCGAGCGCACATTCTATATCACTCTGCAGTTTACAAGCGAGTGGGTTCAGGTTTATCTATTGACAGGCGACTACAAGCGAGCGTGCCACCTCCTGGCAGCTGAAGAACACATGCGAGGGTGTATTCGTCGGTCCTAGACTAATATTTGATGTTTATATAAAAATGTCCTCTGATGCTTGAAATTTATTTTTTTGAATGTACACACAGTAGAATTGGTTTCTCAATCTGTTGTATTTTTCCTAGCCTTTGGGAATGACTTGAAACAGGCATAAGTTAAAATATCTGGACTCCGCTGAAATATGGGATACTGAGATTTATGGTTTTCTGTGTTCCTTCACTGAGAAATGATGAGCAAATACTCAAGCAATCTATTTGTTGCATGATGATCATAGTGGCCTTTTGGGACCCTATGAGGCTATCAGATTTCTAAATCATGGAACCTAATCATGTATAGGTTCATAATGTCATGTTGTGATATTGTTGGGAAAAGGAAATCCTTGTAGACTTCTCTTCTCGCCTCCATATATCTATATTTAAGAATATGTACTGCTATTTCCTTTATTAATAGACAATAATTTTTTTTCTTCTAGTAAAAAAAGAAAAGAACACCTTACGAATAAAGATAAGAAAACATGTTTGAATTAATTTATTTTTTTTAAATTATAAAAATTAGTTCATGATTAAATTGAATTTCCTTATTCAAAGATTTGTTAATTTCCGTGCGAATGATGATAATAAATAACGATTGGGTTATCTTTTTGTTTTCCGACAATGTTAATAATAAAATGTATTACCCGTCACCCCTAGAAATCATTTCAATTACTATTTCTTTATATACATAATTGATTTTTAATATTGATAAATTTATGTCGATTTTAGGCGTATATTGTTCTTTTATAAAAAAATCTTAGTGTGTTGTAAATGTATAGGTATTTAAAAAACTATTTAATACTATTTTTAAATATTAAGATTGATACTAATTGTAATACGTGTAGTTAATCTTTAGATATATATTGTTACAATACTATAGATTAATAAAATTCCTTATTAATATTATGTGTCAAAAAATTCATAATTCATGTGTTCATAGAGCACATGTTTATATGACACATTTTTTTAATCAAATAATTAAATTAAAAAAAGAAAGAAATGACATAATTATTTTCTTATATAAATCTCAAGTTTGTATTTTCTATTTATTTATGTATTTATTTTTATATCTAGAAAAATCAACAAATGACTATTATCATACTCATACATGTTCATATGGAATACTTGTCTTTTCTAATTAATCAATTTAATTAAAAATGAAGAAACAAGGTAGCTATATTTTTATTTATTTATTTCTTTATTGTATCTAGAGCAATCAACCACTGTGTGAGTCACATGTGTGCTATAGAGATTCAGTTTTACTTTACTATAAAGATTACTAATCTATAAATAGATTTACAATATTATTGGTGAATACATTTTTATCTTTTATTTTTATATTTATTTTTATATCTAGAAGAATCCACAAATGGCCATTATCATACTCATACATGTTCATATGGAATACTTGTTTTTTCTAATTAATCAATTTAATTAGAAATGAAGAAACAAGGTAGCTATATTTTTGTCTGTGGGGTCTTGGTTAAACGGGCCGGTTGTTATAGCACTCATCACACGTTCAATTCTGTTATAGCACTCATCACAAGTTCAATTCCCTTCCCCGATTGGAGTGATGTATCTGGACATGTTGATGAAAATAGATTAAAATAAAATAAAATAGAAAACATTGAAAAATGAAAGAAACTACCAAGCTTACAAAAAAAAAAAAAATAGCTATATTTTTATTTATTATTTGCATCTAGAGCAATCAACTAGTGTGCTAGTCTACATGTGTACTATAGAGATTTAGTTTTAATTTACTATGAAGATTACTAATCTATAAATAGATTTACAATATTATTCGCTAATACTATGGCTTATTAACCACATACCCAAAAAATTATAAGTCACTTCTAATGACACATGTGTATATGATTATTTTTTATTGATAAATTTAAGTTAAAAGGAAATAGTCTAACTACACTTATGATATAAATATTTCATCATAATTCATTTACATTAATTTTTTGTATTGAAAACTAAATTATAATTTTGGAATCGTTTTACATTACTATGAAGATTACTAATTTATAAATAGATTTACAATATTATTGGGCAATACTATGGCTTATTAACCACATGCCCAAAAATTTATAAGTCACTTCTAATGACATGTGTATATGATTATTTTTTGTTAGTAAATTTAAGTTAAAAGAAAATAGTCTAACTACACTTATAATATAAATATTTTATCATAATTCATTTACATTAATTTATTGTATTAAAAACTAAATTAAAATTCTGAAATCTCTATTTAGAAATAGACATAACTATAAACATAACTAATAACTTAGAAATCTTATTTTAAAATAAACAAACTTATTCATATTGATTAATTATATTTAACGTAATTATATTTATTCTTATTTGAACATATTGATTAATTATATTTAACGTAATTATATTTATTCTTATTTGAATATATAATTGTGATTAGAATTCATATATTGACTTTAAAATATATTGTTAATGATGAAAGATAGAGTTTGATATATTTTTTTCAATATATATTAATATAGTTGATATGATTGAAATGGTTTTTTTCAATAATAATAGTGATTTTAGAGCATAGCACGTAGAGATATTTGGAACTAGGAAATGATGATTGGTTTTAGTTTGATCTAATGGTTGAAACTTAATGTATTGAAAATTGTTCACCAAATACTCATATGAAGACCTTCGTGTTTTTAGAATTAAACTCAATCGCGCTGTATGTATATTTTATTATGTTAAATAAGGTTTAAAACTCGGTTGGAAAGATGGACAAAATTACTTGGGACTGAGCTTTTACGTACGTGGAATTAAAATAGGGGAATTGTTTTAATCTATGGGAGCAATTTGAAAAAAGTTTCATTACTCGATAAGAAAACAATAAAAGAGGTTACCATGATTATATATATATATATATATATATATATATATATATATATATATATATTTTAATTTTTAAAATCCTTAATATTTAAATAAAAAATCCGCCTCATGTCCTAGCTGTATACATTATTGGTAGCAGAAGCTAGTGACACAGTTGTAAGCTACTAGGAATTCGAATGTGTCCTTTACTGCATAAGCAATTACTCTATGCGTTTCATTCTATATTATATATGTAATCAATGTTTTCCTATCATTACACTATCATAACCAAGTTATTCCTTTCAAACTTATAATATTATTCTTAGTAGAGTAAACTAATACGTAATTGGTCTAAATAGGCCCTTTCTATTCGCACCATAAATATAGAGGCCTACCTCTATAAGTAGTATTGATTATATTGTAATTTTTAAAATTTCCAAAACCCTTAGTATTTAAATTAAAAATAGTCGTTCCATGATTTGTTGAACACCTTACGGTAGGAAATTATGATTGCGAAACTTTTTATTTATTTAATTAAAATTATAGAATTTCCTAGTTCGAAGATTTGTTAATTTCCTTGCTAATAAAAATAGTAAAGATAATAAATGACAATTGGTTTAACTTTTTGTTTTCTGCCCAGGTTAATAATTAAATATATTACCCATCACTCCTTCAAATCACTCAAATTCGTATTTCTTTATATACATATTTGATTTTTAATATTGATAAATTTATGTGAGATTTGAGGAGTAATCTATTTTAGGGTGTACATCGTTTTTTTATAAAAAAAAATGGGGTGTGTACACTGATTTTATTTTATTTTGTTGGATAATATATGTTAATATTTTATTATAGTTAAAGTATTTATATAAATTAAACGACTGATAAAGGATTAAGAAAAACAATATTTATTTTTAGAATATATTTTATATTAATTTGAAAATTTTTAAAAATTAATTAAAATTTAGCATTTTTAAATTTATTAATGATGATGATGGTGGTTATAGTTATTAAGACTAATGTAGTCTATCAAACCTTAAGGGAGGATAAATAATCTAAGTTTGATTCTTAAAAAAATAGTTTTTATGGTCAAAGAGAAGGGAAATAAGTGCTCCAAGATCACTATAAGTGGGTGGGCTTACTATGTCGCCGAGATTGGAAGTGTGATATATGGTAGGGAAATGAGAGTGAATGTGAGTAAGAGTCGGGCAGTCTAAAAGGAAGTGCTTTTAATCGTTCCAAGGGGTCTTGGGAATAGACCACCACCCGGTCTCACTCCGAAGCTCATGGGAATTAGTTATTATCTTAGCAATGTTCGTTTTTTTCCTATTTCTGGACAACTCAGAGAGATAAGTCTAATTACCAAGGGTGGGGTTGATCACTTCCTTATAGTCTCTTCGCTTCCGTTTACCCTCTAGCTCCTCATCCTCCCACAGATTGTCGTTAAACTTGGAGGTAATAGTATTTTTGATATTATCTTTGCTTCCCATACTGAGATCCTCCTTAATTCCTCAATGGTTGAGCCAGGATTGGGCATCCTTATGCCACCCGCGCTTGAGGCAAAGGTGATGATTTTGACTATAGCTAGAAGCAATTTTAGAGAGCCTTTTTTATTCCATGTTTTCAAGCTTCTTCTTATAGATCAGATATCTAAACTTTCAATGGGGGGAAAACTAGATTCGATCAAGAGGATAGGGAGTATTTCCCTTGATCTTAAGATTGCAAGTTATGAATTTCTTTTGAATCATCTCAATCTTCAGTATTTCCCTTGTTCTTAAGGTTGTAGGTTATGAATTGCTTTTGAATCATCTCAATATTTCTCCATGACTCTCTGGATATACTGCAACCCCAAACTTCACATTCGTATAAGGAAATAAGGGTGACAAGGAATTCAAAGATTAACATATTTTTTCTCCAAATGTAAAGATCTACTGACTTGCAATTTCTTTCAAGATCATAATAAACTTTCCAACCCCCAATAATAATTTTCTCAATGGTATAATTCTAGTTGATATGAATATTGTAAATGTGTGTTTGTGTATATTGTAAATGTAAAAATATTTTTAAAAAAATGTAGTAAGTTTTTTAGATATTGAGATTGATTCCAAATTTAATATGAAGTTAATTTTTAAATATGCTTTGTTACAATATTACGAACCAATAAGATGCCTTAATAATACTACATTCCCAAAATATAATAGCTCATATCCATAGAGCACATAAGTGTGTTTCTATGTATATTCTAAATGTATAGATATTTTTTTAAAAATGTAGTAATATTTTTAGATATTGAGATTGATTCCAACTTTAATATGAAGAGTTAATTTGTATATATAATTTGTTACAATATTATGGACCAATAAGATGTCTTACTAATACTACATGCCCAAAATACAATAATTCATATTCATAGAGCATATGCTCATATGACACAATTTTTTAATTAGCTAATTAAATTAAAAAGAAAAAAAAAACTTGATTATTTTTTTATATAAATCTCAACCTTTGATTTATGATTTTTATTTTTATATTTGTATCTAGAAGAATCAACAACAAAAAAATACATGGTTATTTTTTATATAAATATCAACATTTAATTTATGATTTTTAATTTTATATTTGTATGTAGAAGAATCAACAACTAGGCCATTATAAGAATCAACAACTAGTCCATTATCATACTGGTACATGTTCATATGGAATATAATTTTTTTAATTAATCAATTTAATTAAAAGGGAAAAAATGACATATATATATATATATATATATATATATATATATATATATATATATATATATATATATATATATATATATATATATATATATATATATATATATATATATATATTATTGCATCTAGAGAATTAACAATTGGGCTACTCTACCTGTATAGCATGGAGATTTAGTCTCACTTTACCATGGAAATTCCTAGTTTGTAAATAGATTAACAATACTATTGGAAAATGCCATGGCTTATTAACCACATGTGCAAAAATTTATAAGTCATATCAAATGACACATGTGCATATGAATTTTTTTTAGTTAATCAATTTAAATAAAAGGGGAAAAATACTCTAACTATCTTGGAGATAAGTCTCGACTTTTGATTTGGGTATATTACTATGAATATTATAGCATATACTATTGATATTAATTCCCTACCATTAATCTAATAAATATTGGAAACTAAATTAAAATTCTAAAATCTCAATTTAAAAATAGACATGGCTATTTAAATAAAAACATAGATATAATGGAATAATGATTAAGAGAAAATGTAGCATGGAGATTTAGTCTCACTTTAACATGGAGATTCCTAGTTTGTAAATAGATTAACAATACTATTGGAAAATGCCATAGCTTATATTTGCACTCAATTACAACACATTTATATAGTTGGTCTCAGATCCAACTTATTCCTAATATGGATATAGAGGTTGAGGGAATATCTCAACAACCTCCTACAAAATCTCAAACCAACTCTAAAGTTACACATTACATTAATGGAAGAATTATTTCTAATACCTCTCTTTAATGCTTACATTTCAAATATAGTATAAAAACAATACATGGAATACACATATGTTTGATTTGGTCTTCATCAACAACTCTACCCATTCTGCAGTTTTCTAGACTCCTCTCTTTCTTTCTCCACATCTTCGAGTCTACCTTACAACTCATTTAAAATACAACTGCTTCTGACCATCAATCACGCACTTTGTAGAAATGACACTTCTTGACCTCCCAAAGGATAATATCAATGCTAAATCACCCTATGGATACACTTCCATCTGTGAAATTCCCCCGAAGAGAAAATTTCAGCAGTTATATAGGAAAATGATCTGGATACTGAGTGTATTCAACATTCAATCATACAACTGACCTTTTTCCACATACATTTGTTTTTCTTGAAGCCCCGAGGAACAACAAGCCCATCATATTAACAAATGAAGAACATAATAAAAGTAATGATTCATTCTATTGGCATTGAAGAACTTTGAGAACCACTAACTTATAATCAAAAAATAATAAATATAGCATACATAACCATACATGATCGTTTCTAAATTTTTTTTAGAAGCTCCATATGAAGGTCATCATCACTGGCAGAATCTGGTAATACATCATCCGGAGGATTTTCAAAGATTGCAACGTTGCACGATCTGTTCAAGAAGTCGAGAACGCCGGTAAACCCCTCTATAAAAATCCATGCATAATCCCTCGTCATCATCTCCTCTTTCCTTTGAATGATCATATTGAACAGGAGCATTCAGTACTGATGCAGATTTAGTACATGGAGGACAGAGCCAGTGTCTTTGAATCTCCATAATTTTTTCATGTAACTTCTTAATCTTCATGTGCCCCATCCAACTCGTTTTGCGAACGTTGCTAAACATATGTAAGATTCCGTCGTAAATGTTTCTAGCTGCTTTGCATTCCTCCACTATGTGAAGAAAATATTCAATTTTCCCAACCTCGTCGTTGAGAGCCTTCAAATCATCTCAGAAACGGAAGTAGGTCGCTTTCTAGGGATCATATCAGAATTCGTTCTCTTCCCAGAAATATTTATCAAGCATGAATTGGAATTCTGCAAATGGATCCTAATCACACAAAAAATTTCACCCAGAAAATAAATTCACTGAACTATCTACTCTTCTACAACAATGGTTTGACAATCATTGCTCTCACATCTCCCTAGACATCCCGTGAGGGATTTAAGCCAATAAAGGCTCTGATACCATATTAAAGTTTGTAAGAGTAGCCATTGCACAATATTAACACAAAAAAACTACACATTGTATTATATTTGCACTCAATTACAACACATTTATATAGTTGGTCTCATATCCAACTTATTCCTAATATGGATATAGAGGTTGAGGGAATATCTCAACAACCTCTTACAAAATCTCAAACCAACTCTAAACTTACACATTATATTAATGGAAGAATTATTTCTAATATAAATCACATCAAATGACACATGTGCATATGAATTTTTTTAGTTAATCAATTTAAATAAAAGGGAAAAAATACTCTAACTATCTTAGAGATAAGTCTCGACTTTTGATTTGAGTATATTACTATGAATATTATAGCATATTCTATTAATATTAATTCCATACCATTAATCTAATAATTATTAGAAATTAAATTGAAATTCTAAAATCTCTATTTAAAAATAGACATGGCTATTTAAAATGTTTTTTCTTAGTAATAACAGTGATTTTAGAACATAACACCTAGTAAAGGAACTTGAAAAATTTGATGTTGAACACTTGAAAATGGTTTTTAGTTGGAAACACTTAAAAATGGTTTTTAATTTGATTTACATGTTGAGGTTTAATGTAATGAAAATTTTTCACCAAATATCCATATCCATAAGAAGACCTTAGTATTTTTACAAATAAACGACGACCTTTGTATTTTTACAAATTTACAAATAAAAGAAGACCTTTGTATTTTTACGAGTAAACTGAATTGTACCATAAATATAACTAATAGTTATCTTAAACAAGGTTCCTTGCCACCAGACCTCTGTGTGACTGTGACCTACCACAAGGAATATTATATTCTTCAAGGTTAAAACATGATTATTCACATATGTTTCTAAATACTCGAATCAGAAAACCGGTTGTACTCGCGACTAAATGATGAGCCGTAGTTATAAAATTACAGTGCAAGGATGAGCCAATATTTACGCATCATTAAATAGTTTAAATTCATCGGTATTTATAATGGGCCTTTACATCATTCATGGCTTTGATCCCATCTTTATATGGTCAGTATTTTTGTTTGCATACCTACAAATAATAATCGAAGTTTTAGTTAATAAATTTCATAGAAGAGTAATGATAAAAAAAATACAATACAGTGATATATCTAAAATGATAACGTTTATACAAAACTGCGCTTAAAACTACCCTAGCACAAGAGATAATAAATTAATTTATTCAAGTAAAATAACAGATAATTAACATTTAATAAATAGAATAATGCTTATATATGTCGATATCAAGCATGTTGAGCTTTCGATGTGATAGAAGTTTATTGCATGTAGTACACGTGGTTGCTGCAGGTATCAATGGTTTGGTTCTTTCCTGACTAAATATAGGATCAAACAGGTTGTTTAAGCAGTTTGTTGTTTAATTCAGTACCTGAAAGATAAACAAAGATCCAGTACCTTGCTCACTTTATTAATCCGTCAAAGATGGATTTCGTTGATTCCGTCAGGTTTAATTCCCCATTGGATTTGGATCGCTTGCTTTCTCCACCTACTGTGGCCGGGCAGCAGCACTTTCAATCACCTATAGTGCAGCAATAGTCTATTGGTGTCAAATCACTATCATCCACGTCGTTGACAACCCAATAAAACAAAGGTTGAGTCTCGAGTCTTGATCATGGTCTATTTGGTCTGTTTGGCGAGAAAGGAAACAGTGGTACTGTCTTCAGAGTTGAGGCTCGAGGTTTGATCATGGTCTATCTGGTCTGTTTGGCGAGAAAGGAAACCATGGTATTTTCTTCTTTGAAGACAAACACAGAATGATACCAAGGTTCGATCTTCATAGCTGAATCTGTTAGAAGGGCTATATTGCTTTGCAGCCACAAAGGCAGAGGATCGAATCCAATCGAATCCGTTTTTTCAGGGTGAGCCTTATTCACCCTTATTTCCTCTGCCATAAGGCCATAAATACATGCTTATTTCCTCTGCCATAAGCCCATAAATACGCCCAGGCAAGAAATGTTCGCGCCATAAGGCCATAAATACATGCTTATTTCTTCTGCCATAAGCCCATAAATACGCCCAGGCAAGAAATGTTCGCGATCGGATGATCTACAACTTTGGAAATGCCTTGATCAAATATTATGCCTTCGGAAATATTATATTCTTCAACTAGTTAGATCATCTACAAATTTTTTGTTACGTCCGGTGATTGAATACAAGATTCAATGTTGCATTTGTTTTGAATACAAGATTCAATGTTGCATTTGGCATTGTTTTGAGTTCCATGTGTGAGCCAGACACAACATTTGGGAGTGTTAATTCTAGAATATGAGTTGTCAATATCAGAGCTTAACATTAATGCCAAGGATCAGAAATCTCAAAGCTTAATCCAAAATCTTGGTAGAACGATAACCCAGAGTTTCCACGATTTACCTGACTTTTGGGTATTACAAACAACCTTGGCCCATGTTATTATGATTAGTGAAGGAGATTGAAGCTGCAAAACTCATGAGCTTTGCATGGGGAGCATACTTCATCAGTTTGACTTCGCTTCAGGAAAGAAGTTACTCACAGACAAGATGCATAAATATTGTGAGTCATGCACAGTATTAATGGAATGATTTGTCATGTTTACTTTAAAATAATGTGTGCTTTGAGAAGCAAGATTTTATGTTTCATAACTTTCTCGTTCGTGGTTGGGAATTTCAGGATACTTTCATGAAAATGAAGCAACATTTCTACATATGCAACGAGTTTGTATTTTTAACTTATTTAGGCTTGCTTTAATTCATTACACCTGATACTTGGCCCTGAAACATATGAACTAGATGAAGTGAGCTTGCATGTCAGATTGATGGATCACGTGCCGTCTATCTAACTAGAAGGTATGCTGCTTTCTTTAATGCTGCTTTTGCTGGTGCTTAATCGACTACATCTATAGCTGAGCCAACTATTGAATCTACTACTGAATCACAAAGGCTAGTTACCGAGAGCATACAAGTAATTACTTAAATAACTATACCATCCATCTCCCTTGCTTGGAGTTCCTCAAAAATTGGATCTTGCTTGCGTTTCAGAGTATATCTTTAATTGGATTCTGAGGCATTTGATCCTGGGCCAACGATAGTTGTTGCTCCTCCAAAGGACAGGCGCACTCTAAATATCCAACCTCCTATAATAACATATGTATAGATAGCATCCTTCAAGCGATATTAAGAGCTTTAGGAAATCCATATGAACCATCGACATGGTTCCAGCTACCTGGTTCCAGCGGCAGTGAGAGGTTTAGGAAATACCTGAACAATTTCAAGATAATGATGAGAGGTCACATAGATAACCGTAGAGTCTCGGTAAGTCTCAAGACGATATCATAGTACAGGACCTTAATTGGGAAAGTATAGTTTGTCTCTGTAACAACGTCTCTGTCCTGGATCCTTTCAATGCTTTGTCAAAGATAGAATCCTTAATAATGACGGGCCACTCGAAGCTGCATAAACTTAGGTTTCGTCGTAGTCTAATAAATTCCAATTCTACGCACCGATCCCACGTCCAAATAGTCCTAATTCAACAATGTTTTCAGTCTATTTATAAGGAAAAGCCCTACTAGTTCCATTAGTTCCATATAATCGAGATTTATAACCATCACCTCCTCTAGCAGCATCCATTCTTATCCCATATCCAGATTCTGTGCTAGCAGAGGCAGAGCCCCTTTCATTTCGAGAGCCTATCCCTGTCCCAATTAAGGTCCTGAGAAATATGAAGCCAGCGGAGAAATGTGAAGCCCGCGATGTGAAGCCAGCGGAGAGAGGGCTGATCAATAGTTCTGATACTCTGAAGCTATCAGATAGAGGTCTCCTATCCTTCGACCAGCAGCAAGCAACTTCATTCAACTATCCATCCTACAAGCTGAATGCTTCATTCAACTAGAAACTATCCAACTTGCATGGAGATCTAGTCCTCGTTCAGGTCTTGCCTCCCAGCCAGCTAAAAAACGATTTCATAGGGATGGAGTTCAGTGAAAGTATTCATTTCCTTCTTGAAAGCTACGAACATGCAGAAAGTGCCACAGCACTACATGGATGTAGAGTCGTGTCATCCATATATAACAACCACATATAACAAGGCCGTGATTTAGTAAATTAATGTTAACATTAATTTAGAGGGTGGATATATACGACTTGAAAAATGTACATAATGCAAGATATGCTTGGGGAAGAGACTTATAAACTATGCTCATGTTAAATAAACAAATAATAATAACCAGATTAAACATGTTAAAATAATGCTAATACGGTCATTTCGATTACTATAGTCTCGCCGAGGTGGCAATTACTATAGTCGCCGAGGTGGCAAGGACTAATAAGGCTTAAAAGTAGGTTGGGAAGATCCACAAAATTGCTGGGAATGAGCTTTTACCTTTGTGGAAATAAAAACTGCGAAAGTGTTTTTACAAGTAAACTCAATTATACCATAAATATAACTAATAGTCATGTTAAATAAGGTTTAAAAGTCGGTTGGGAAGATCAGCAAAATTTCCTGGGAATGAGCTTTTACCTTTGCGGAAATAAAAACTACGTAAGGCTACCTTGAGTAAAGTGCGTTGCATAGAGAAATTGTTTTAATGTACGAGATCAATTTATTTATAGCAAAAATAATAATAATAAGCGTGTTATTATCCATAATAAGGTTATTCTATAGTTATTTATAGCAAAATAATAATAATAAACGTGTTATTATGCATAATAAGGTTATTTTGTATGAACGTACTACCACTCAAAGTTTTTATAGTAACAAACTTTATAATAACAAACTGTTTTTTTAACTCTATGCCTAACCCACTGCTAGGATTTAAGAATTGTATGGATCTGTACATATAATTTAGGTAGGGTTTCCCCATATTTTCATTACTATTAAGCCATTCTCATGGATATGGGTTTTAGGTGTTCCATTATTTTTAATGACCAAAGAAAATTGTTAATAAAAAATTGTGAGTCTTATAGTTAAAAAATAGTATAACAATATTGTAACTTTTATATATTCGAAGAAAAAAAATTAATATTTTTTAGTCTTAATTGTGAAAGGAAAACTCAATCAAAATGGGTGAGTTACTCTCAAAATGCATTTTAAATCATGAATTAATAAATTTGTTAATCAATTTAATTAATTAGGTCGATACGTCTTCCTTTTGAATGAGTTCACCTCCAAAAATTTTCTACCCTTTTAAGTGTAATTTGACACATGTCTCTTGTGTGGCGGTGCAATGAGACAAATCAATGGTGGGTAGGGGTTGTGATGTCTATTCCACTTTTTTGACATCTGTTTAACTTTATTGTGTCATGGTCTTCAATTATAGGAGGAATGGTGGGCATTTCAGTTATGGGCAGAGTGCTCCTGCCAAACGAGAACCCTCATCTGCGCTGTTACAGGTAAAATATTTCAATATGTTGTGTTGTCGATGATGTTATAGGAGAGTTTGTATAAGGTAGGCATTTCACAATGCAAAAGTCATGGGTGGTTCAGTCCGAGAAATAAATATAGGTTCTATTTTTTCATGTTAGGCGTACAACTTCGACATTCGAAGGAACAATCCAAGGATTTAAGAATTGTATGGATCTATACATATAATTTAGGTAGGGTTTCTGCATATTTTCATTACTATTAAGCCATTATCATGGATATGCTCAAGATTTAGGTGTTCCATTATTTTGAATGACCAAAGAAAATTGTTAGTCTTATAGTTAGAAAATAGTATAACAACATTGCAACTTTTATATATTTGAAGAAAATAATTTAATAGTTTTTAGTGTTAATTGTGAAAGGAAAACACTATCAAAATGGGTGAGTCTCAGAATGCATTCTAAATCATGAATTAATAATTTAGTTAATCAATTTAATTAATTAGGTCGATACGTCTTCCTTTTGAATGAGTTCAGCTCCAAATTTTGTCTGCCCTTTTAAGTGTAATTTGACAAATGTCTCGTGGGTGGCAGTGCAATGAGACAAATCAATGGTTCCTTTTAAGTGTAATTTGACACATGTCTCTTGGGTGGCAGTGCAATGAGACAAATCAATGATGGGTATGGGTTCTGACATCTATTCCTCTTCATTGACATGTGTTTAACTTTATATCGTCACGGTCTTCAATTACAGGAGGAATGGTGGTCATTTCAGTTATGTGTGAAGTGCTCCTGTCGAACAAGAACCCTCATCTACAATGTTGTGTTGTCGATGATGTTATAGGAGAGCTTGTATAAGGTAGGCATTTCACAATGCAAAAGTCATGGGTGGTTCAGTCCGAGAAATAAAGATAGGTTCTCTTTGTTCATGTTAGGCATACAACTTCCACATTTGAAGGAACAATCCAAGGATGATCTAGGTGGATATTGGTGGTCACCCGCCTATTCCACTTGGGGCCCCACCATTGTCTCTTTCAGTTTTTCAGTTTCGGCACAACTTACTATTTTTAGCAGTTTTTCGGGTCCTGAATTTCTGGAGCCATTTTGAGGCCCTAAATGACGTTTTTTGGGAAAACAGGGAGCAACATCGGGAGCAACATTGATCTAGGTGGATATTGGTGGTCACCCGCCTATTCCACTTGGGGCTCCACCATTGTCTATTTCATTTTTTCAGTTTCGGCACAGTTTACTATTTTTAGCAGTTTTTCGGGTCCTAAACTTCCGGAGTCGTTTTGAGGCCCTAAACGACGTTTTTTGGGAAACGGAGAGCAACATGGGTCCATGGACTGATGTTGCTTGTTCCAAATTTGTAGTCCTCAGATAGATCTTTCTAACGAGGTATAGTACGCGTCAAACGGAGATAGTATGCCAAAGTTACGTCCCTGGGAAGTTGAAACACCAATTTACCCAAACGGGGCCCATGGTTTTGGCGCTTCATCTCCTAGGGTTAGGTTTTTGGGATGTTTAGGGTTCTCCATTGTTTCTCAATAATAAATAGGCCCTCGCGCCTCATTGTAAAGCAGTTCAGAGGTCTGTAGCCACCACATCTCTTCTCAGAGATAGCTACCAGTACCCTAGCTAGTTTTATTTTCCATTGTCTGTAAGCAAATTTCAGTTCTTTGATATTAATGAAATGAAGTGTTATTTCCGCTGCATCTCTGTATTTATGGTTATGTGTTTATTCTGTTGCGTTCCTGCATAAATCCGGATCAGTGGTATCAGAGCGGTCTGCTTTTTTCTCGATCCTTCTTTGCATGTCCCCAACGAGGTCGGGGTATAAGGAGCTAGGGCTTGATCTGGTGGAACCTTTGCAAGATCAGCCTCGCAAACCTCGACGGACGCCCATGGGGGACGAAAAGAAATATGAGGGAGTAGGAGATCCTATCAAAATATTGCTCGAGGAGGCCCTCGAAACACAAAGGAACGCGATGATGGATAACTTTGCTCAGATCCTTCAACGGCTGCCCACCGGCGGCGCATCTGCATCCAGCAGCCACTCTGGAGGCGCGACTCCTTTTAAGGTACAAGTAAATTTTGACATTCCCATATTTGAGGGTCAAATAGACGTAGATGCCATAGATAGATGGTTGAATCTGTTAGAAGGATATTTCTCGGTTCATGACTTTTCAAACCGGGAGAAGATTATTTTTGCACTCCTCAAAGCTACCCCCCATGTTAAGGACTAGTGGGAAACCTACTGTGAGAACAAGGACCAGACAGAACCCTCTCTGTTCTCGGTCGTACCAACTTGGAATTATTTCCGAGACGCCGTCAAGGAACAGTACTATCACGTGGGGAGCTATAAGGACAAGTACATACAATGGACCACGCTGCGACAACAAAGGGATCAAGATGTGCATGAGCTGACGAATCTGTTCCATACCCTGCGCACAAAGTTGGGTATCAAAGATTTAGAGAAACATCTGGTGCTAAATTATCGCACCTCGCGACAGACTTGCACTATATTTGTTTCTGATTTGAAACCGGCACACACATGCGTCGTGATCCCATACGCAGAGTACTCCACACTTGTACTGGGTATGGATTGCATGAACCGCCTAACACAGGGTTCGATTCAGCTAGATTGACGTGTGAGTTGGGTTAAGATATTTCGCCAGTTTTTGTGTGCAGGAGCAGCGTCTCAATCGGGAGAGGAAGGTAGCCAGCGGCGGCGTACCTCAACCTTGTCCAGCAAGCACTCGACGAGTGGATTGCAACTATCAGTTCAGCTGGTGCGAGTACTGGGGTACTGAGCGCTGCCTCTGGCAGTTGTTCGATCTAGGTTTAATTATGCACCTACGTGCCTAAGATGCCTTACCTCCTCTGCGCCCCTTAACACCACTTGGTACCCTCTAGCAGACGTGCTGCGTTGGCTCAATCCACCTCGGGATTTCCTGAAGTTTTTCGGCCAGATGAATTTAGGGTTTCAAGTGTGCTTTTAACTAGAGACACTTGGGTCGATCTATTTACCAGATCCTTTATGTCTTGTTTTTTTTCTCCTGCGGAGATTATGCTTGTCTCCCTTCGGCACCTTCAGCTAAGTTGCGAGGGGAATCGTGTGCAGGGATGTTTAAGGTTTGGTATCGCTTACTCCCCTCGTCTTATTTTTCCTTACGCCTGTATATCCTCCCTTCGTTTCTTTTTGGACGATACAATATCTAATCATCTATTGTTTGTTGCGCAGAGAGGGCAGGAGATTGGCGTCTCCGTCTGTTCACTGGGGCAGAGATCTACCCTACCCTCCTTGGCGCGTTTTGAATCTTTATTCTATACTTACCACAGTTTTGCAATTTCGTTTGGAAGTACCCTAGTTGTGAAACTTGTGAATGTTTTGGTTCCTGAAGTTATTGTTTCTGCGTTTAATACGTATTATCCGTGATGAACATTTGCAGGCATTTCTGATGGCTAACGTCCGAGTGCGGGATCTTAGGTTGCTCCGCACCCATATTTTCCGGTCGATACACAGCCAGCGTTCAAATCCCTCGCACCTCGTAGGTTTTCACATTTTTCCGTGGATTTTGTCAGCACGCCGCAGGGGTGGGAACTTTACCCACCATCAAAGGTATGCGAGAGTCAAATGTGTTCTGACTCGTAGGTTTCTAACTACATCAATAGTTTCCATTTAGATTTACTGGCGGTAGTATTGATGAATAATATGAGGAATGGGTACCGCCATGTTATATCGGTCATCCCGGTTCAACAATTTTAATCCTATTGTTTTTATGCTGATAGAATACCTCCCCAGCGTGGGTCACGCTGCCCCCGGGAGTTTTAACCTAATACCTTTGACATATAAAACTTGTTGAAGTCGTTTTCATGCAGCTCATACACAGCAAGGAGTGCTGTTGTCGGCCATTACATTGGACGCATTAGTTCACAGCTTGGTCACGGTACATCTAATGTATAACAGGCTCGTCAATGCCGCGACCTTGTTCATGGTGGTTTGACAGAAGAATTTCGTTTGGGTGACTTACTTTATGCATCGTCATCATAAATCTAATTAGACCATAACACAATAAATCCCTATATGATTGGCATAACACTCTTTTCATTTAACACTTTTCTCTAAACTTGCTATTAACATAAGCGGTTATGTTATCTCTCGGTACTTAGATTTTTTTTCCTTGTTTTACTCACATATATATATATTGCAAGAAATAGTGAGACGAGTTATTATTAGCTCTCGGCATTTATATGAAATATGGAAACGAGATAGTTGTTTCGCTCTCGGCATTTATATCGTTGTTTTCGTGATAACCTACCCGCATTAATAAAATTTGACTGTACGCTTGTTTCAATAGCTGTAGGAATCATATATGTAATTCATTACAACATGACGGACTCGTATTTATATTTCCTCCTTGCAATATATGGTTCATACATATATGATTCGTGTTTATATCCCTTTCTCGACATATATACTTCGTATATAAGTATAACTCAGTTTTTGTCGGTGTTCAAAGGACCTGTTCGTGTTAGTTTTTGATCCCCTTTTTTTTGTTACATATATATAATTTTATTAAATGTTTACACATGTAATCGATAGTTCATTTGAAGATGTTCATTAAGCATGGATTTAATCCATAGCCATACTATTTATTTCAAGGGATGAGGTAACTTTAAAATGCAATACACCTTATAATTGCTATGATCGTTATTTCAAAGGTTAAAAGTAGATTTAGAAATAATATGGGCATGCAAGAGGCTATAAGAGCTATTACGCTCTTATATATTTTTTTTCCTCATATATAGATATTCGAGAGTGCTTGAATAGAGGTCCTTACTCTAAATTAAATCTTTGGCTATGATACTTGATTTAGGGACTAAAAGTAGATTTAGAAATGAAATCTATACACTTATAACTATTATAGAAATCCTATAAAGTAGAGTTACTCTTTCTCTAGCGCAATTTCGAATGCCATATTCTAATGTTCTTACTTTCTTCCTTTTTGGTTTGTACCATGTAACTTTAGTTCTCCTATAATGTTTCTCTAGCATACACATGAGCAGATAATATCACCCTTGTATCTACAGGGAACAAAACAATAATTAATTATCTGTAGAGGCTAAGTAACTCCAGATTTAAACCGACCTTGGTTTGGAAGCACGGGAGTTCTACTGCATGGATTTATGGTCTACCACTAACTTAGTCTGGAAAGTGAAAGCCTTAGGATGGACTGCGAAGCCAAGGTAGTACTACAAATCACTCATACCCGATAAATTGATTTTATATGTGTGATTCATACTATCATAAAACGAATAACAAAGAACTTAGGATCATACCACAATAATGTTAAGTATGAAATTTCAGAACATACCATAATCTGCAAATGACCAACCTCCCAACCTTAGAGTCCTCTTTGTCTCCCAGGACTCACCCCCGAGCAGAGATCACCTCCTAGAACAGATCAACCTCTGATCTGCTTAGGAGCAGCTTATTTAAGCTCATGTTTCCCCAAAGCATGTTTCTAATTCTGCGTCCAGAATAGCAGGATGCTTTCTTTCCTGTTTAGCCTAGGCTTCCCATTTTGGGACTCTTTAAAGATGTTTTAAGCTTTTCCTCAGCTTTTCCAGCTTTTCTCACCTCTTCCCAACTACTTTCCTCTTCATTGGGTTAATTTAGATTCCTCCTCAAATCTAAATTAATTCTTTCAAGGATTTTTTGAAATATTTTGGGGATTTGTTGCCTTATCCATCCTCATGGATTTGGCAAGTGATCTCTAATTCTCATCTTGGTCAAAATGCACAATCATTTTATTTATTTCCTCAAATAAAATATGCAAATACATTCACACCATACTTAGCCCTTGGGGTCCACCCCCTTAGGATTAAAGTTCAACTGTCTAACTTTAAAAATTCAACACACAAATTGGGGGTGTTACATATTCCCCCTCTGAAAATAAACACCGTCCTCGGTGTTGTTATTCAACTACTAAAGTTCATTTAAACAAAAATGGATATTTCTCCATCATTTCAGCTTCCCTTTCCCAGGTGGCTTCTTCAGCAGTAAAGTGCTTCCACTGCACCTTTACTCTGGCCATTGTTCTGTTTCTCAATTCAATTTCTTCCCGCTCCAATATTTGAAGCGGTTCTGGCAGAAACTCCCCTTCTGGTTCCACCTGTACAACATTCCAATCAACTATGTGAGAAGCATCATGTACATATCTTTTTAATAATGAAATATGAAACACATCATGCACTCTAACATGGGGTGGTAATGCCAGCTTGTAAGCCACTGGTCCCACCCTTTCTAAAATTTCAAAAGGCCCACAATATCTAGGTGCAAGTTTTGCACAACTTCCACCATAAAGTGTGCTCTTTTTGGGTTTGATGCGTAAATACACATGATCCCCCACTTTGAATTCTCGGTGCACTCTTTTCTTATCAGCATAGCTTTTCTGGCGATCTTGTGCTGTCTTGATATTTCTTTGTATCTGTTTGACAATTCTTTCCATCTCTTGTAGTGCATTTGGTCCCAACACCAGTTTATCCTCTGGTTGACTCCAGCTCAAAGGAGTACGACACTTTCTCCCATAAAGTGCCTCAAACGGACTCATCTTAATAGAGGATTGGTAGCTATTATTATAGGCAAACTCAGCTAAATGCAGATACTCTTCCCATTTTGATGGCCTATCCATCACGTACATTCTCAACATATCCTCTAAAATTTGATTTGTCCTTTCTGTTTGCCCATCAGTCTGGGGGTGATAGGCAGTACTAAAATTCATCTTAGTACCCATTCCTGCAAACAATCCCTTCCAAAATGTTGCTGTAAACTTAGCATCTCGATCTGAAACAATCACCTTGGGAACTCCATGAAGTCTTACTATCTCCTTTAGGAAAACATTCGCTACTTGAGTTGTTCCAAAGGTAGAATTTACTGGTATAAAGTGAGCAGCTTTTGTGAGAGTGTCTACTACTACTATTACAGAATCATGTTGATATTTAGTCTTGGGTAATCCTGTTATAAAATCCAGGGAAACTATGTCCCATTTCCATTCTGCAATCGGCAAAGGGTTTAAAAGCCCTGCTGGATGTTGATGCTCAACCTTGACCAGTTGACATTCCATACACTTACTTAGATACTCTGCCACATCTCTCTTCATTCCTGGCCAGAACAGCTTCTTTTTCAAGGCTGTTAACATCTTCTGGTATCCTGGATGTCCTACATAAGGCTGTTTGTGATATTCATCCAAAATTTCTCTTTTTAATGACTCTACATTAGGAATATACAACCTATTTTTGAAATAGAGTAGCCCCTTTTGATTTTTAGTGAAATCAGTCTTATCCCTTTTCTGTAGTTTCACCAAGAGTGCTTCATAGTTGGGATCTTGATTTGCTGCTTTTCCCACCAATTCCTCTACCTCCATCTGGGCACTACTCCCAATGTTGTTTAGATGTTGACAAGCATTTCTACTAAGTGCATCTGCAACTTTATTTTCTTTTCCCTTGATATGCTTTATATCCATATCAAATTCACTTAGAAAGGACAGTCGTCTGGCTTGTCTTGCATTCAGATCAGTTTGAGAAAAGAAATATTTGAGACTAATATGATCAGTCATCAATGTGAACTTTTTCCCAAGAAGATAGTGCCGCCACATTTTCAGAGCATGGATAACAGTTGCAAATTCTAAATCATATGCACTATAATTCTGTTCATGTATTTTCAGTTTCCTAGATTCATATGCAATAACTAAATTTTCCTGCAATAGAACTCCTCCTAGCCCCTCTCTGCAAGCATCTGTACATACCACAAACTCTTTATCAGGATCATCAATTTTTAGTATAGGGGCTGAAATAAGTTTTTGTTTCAATTGTTCGAAACTGTTTTGACATTTCTCAGTCCATATGAACTTGACACCCTTTCTTTGTAATGAAGTGATGGGATGTGCTAGGGCAGAAAATCTTTCCACAAATCTACGATAGTAGCCTGCTATCCCCATGAATGACCTGATTGTTGAAACATCAGTTGGGACTGGCCATTCTTTAATTGCTTTTATCTTTTCAGGGTCAACTGCAAGGCCTTTTTCAGAAATAATATGACCCAAATATTGAATCTTATCCTTGTAAAATTCACATTTACTGAATTTAGCATATAGATGATTTTCTTTCAGAGTTTGCAACACTATCCGCAGATGTTCCTTGTGTTCTTCTTTGTTTTTGGAGTAGACTAAAATATCATCTATGAACACTAGAACAAACTTATCCAAATACTTATTTAACACACTGTTCATTAGGCACATAAATGTGGCAGGGGCATTCATCAAACCAAAAGGTAGGACTACAAATTCGTAATGCCCATACCTGGTTCGAAATGCTGTTTTGCTAATGTCTTCTTCCTTAATTCTAAGCTGGTGATAACCAGTCCTTAGGTCTATCTTGGAAAAGACTGAAGCTCCTCTCACTTGATCAAAAAGATCATCAATTCTAGGAAGTGGATATCTATTCTTAATGGTCAACTTGTTCAGTTGATGATAATCAATGCACATCCTAAAAGTTCCATCCTTCTTTTCACAAATAAGACCGGTGCTCCCCATGGAGACACACTCGGTCTAATGTATCCTTTATCTAATAATTCTTGCAATTGCATCTTCAGCTCCATGAGTTCAGGTGGACTCATTCGATAGGGGGCTCGGGAAACAGGTGTGGATCCCGGCACCAAATCTATAGAAAAGTCAATCTCTCTTTTGGGGGGAAGATGAGGAATTTCCTTGGGAAAGACTTCCTTAAATTCTCTGATGACTGGTATAGCATCCAGTAACTCTTCCTCAGTTTTCTGTTCTATTTCTTCTACATGCACTGCATAGACTTGGTATCCTTTTCTAGCTGTTCTTTTCAATTGTAAGGCTGATATTTGTCTTATTGAAATGGATTTTGGTTTCCCTTTTAGTGTAAAAGGTTTTCCTTCCTCATCCACACAATGCAGGGTTTTATCCCAGCAGTTCATCAGAGCTTTATTCTTTTCCAGCCAATCCATTCCTATCAGCAGATCATAGGATCCTAATGGCAATATGTTCAAGTTTACTTCTGTTGGGAATCCATTTAATTGTATTACTGTTTTGGGCAACTTATGTGTGACTTTTCTCTTAGTTCCAGTGGCCAGCTGTACCAACCATGACTGCTGAAATTTTTCAGGTTTAATTTTACATTTTTCTACAATTCCAGGACTAATATAACTCAACGAAGCACCTGGGTCAATCAAAACAGTAACAGGTAGGTCAGAAATCTTACCCTCCATTTCCACCATGGTTGCTTGATGTTCTGCTTGCCGATTTTCCAATGCTGCACTGATAGTTGGTATATTTCTGGCTATGTCATTTACCGTTGTTGCCTCTCGCTCTCTGCTGATCATGTGTATATTTCGATGGGGGCAGTCCCTCATCATATGGGGTTCTCCACAGCCCCAGCATTTCAAAGGTTCCTTCATTTTGACTGTCCCTTCCTTTTTATTGTTCCCTTCTACTGGTTTTGCAGCCACTTGGGACTGAGCAGTTTGTCTTTCTTTTGGTTTATTGAATTTTTTTTCGCTGATGATCTGTACTAAAATTTCTTAGATATGCTGGTTTTGGTCTTTTACCTTTGAACTCGCCCTTATTCAGCCAGCTCTTCCCTTGTTCAGTTTTACCTTTAAACTGCTGATAGCATAGTCTTGCTTTTCTAACAGCTTCATCCATGGTCTTTGGGTTGTCAAACTCTATTTTATCCTTGTACACAGTAGGTAAGAAATTCAAAAATCTTTGAACCTTTGCTTTTTCTTCCCTAATGTAAGGAACATATCTCAGTAAATTGGTAAACTTAGTGACAACCTCATCAATAGTGAGCTGTCCTAGTCTAAGTTCATGGAATTCTTTTGCTTTATCATCATAGTACCTCTCATTCAAGTAGCGATTTTTGAACTTAACCTGGAAATCTTTCCAAGTAACTGTCTTTTCATCAATGGCATGCACCATTTTTGTCTCTTCCCACCACAGTGTAGCTTTTCCTTGTAACTGGTACACAGCTAATCTAGCCTTCAGATTGCTCTCATATTGATATACTTGGAAATACTTGATCATTTTCAGCAACCAAGCTTCAGCATCCTCTTCCTTCTCCCCATCATAGGAGGGAGTTTTGATCTTTCGGAATTCTCCCTACAATTCTCTTTTCTGTTTATGTTGCTGTCTAGCAGCATCATCATCATCAGACTCATCCATCTTTCTCTTTCCAGAACCTTCGCCTTCCTGGCTGTTCCGGGAATTTAGTTCTCTGATGAGCTTTTCCTGCTCCTTACTGGCTGATGACAACATGTCATTCTGACTTCTCAGTTCAGCCAATTCTCGTTGTAGCCTGTGCAACATAGCCATTACCGGGGCATTGGGATCTGGAGTAGCAAACTCATCCCGCAGATCCACATAAATCCCTTCACCTTCAGCCATTTCAACTATACACACTTACAACACAGATTAGCAAAAGTTTTTAAAACTTCAAAAAAAAAAAATATGTAATAAGTAGTGAGCACAAAATTGACAGCACAATTTGTTGTAACTGGTGCTCCGATACCATTTGTAACACCTCCAGTTTAAGCACACATTTTTTTTTTCCCTGAATTTCCTAGTTATCCGAATACTAAGTACAGAGTTTTGATATTTATTTCCATCTATTATGTATTTTCCTCTACCACTTCAATTTCTCTTTTATTTTTTTTTCTCTTTTCCACCATCACATTTTTAACAACATTTAATATTTTCAACGTTGACTGTACCCCCATGAACATACAATCCTATGCCTCTCTTAAGGCCCCTATATACATTCATTCCTTATACCATCTATCTCCCATATAGGTCAATACATATACCGATATACAATTATATCAACCACTTATATATAATAAATATCATATGTATAATTATATATACCACATCTATATTTTTCTTTGGATAATATGATCTTTGAATGCGCATACCCCAATTCTTAAACCATATACATATATCCCATATGTATACATTTACCTTGTTGACACTAATTGGAGGGGGCGCGCTCGTATATTTTAAACCCTGCATACCTTTCCTATACACCACGCATATCTCTATCCTTTGGAACACCGATTATATCTTTCGAGGCTGGCATTTAGACTTAGGTTAGTTTTAATGGTGACTAAAGTGAATCATCCATTGGTCTGTAGTACATAGTGAATGATCAATATAACGCCATATATATATACACGTGTAGGTTGACTGTTGTAGGGTTTCAGCGTTCAACTCTCTGATATGTATATATGTAATTTGGAATCTTCGTAACCCGGGTCTAACCCTAATCGTCATTTGTTATGAAGGTACACCCGTTCCATTTGGTTTTCGGATTGGCCGCGACGTTGGCGTAAACCTATGAACTCTAGACTCAGCGCACCTCGCGACAGACTTGCACTATATTTGTTTCTGATTTGAAACCGGCACACACACGCGTCGTGATCCCATACGCAGAGTACTCCACACTCGTACTGGGTATGGATTGCATGAATTGCCTAACACAGGGTTCGATTCAGCTAGATTGACGTGTGAGTTGGGTTAAGATATTTCGCCAGTTTTTGTGTGCAGGGGCAGCGTCTCAATCGGGAGAGGAAGGTAGCCAGCGGCGGCGTACCTCAACCTTGTCCAGCAAGCACTCGACGGGTGGATTGCAACTGTCAGTTCAGCTGGTGCGAGTACTGGGGTACTGAGCACTGCCTCTGGCAGTTGTTCGATCTAGGTTTAATTATGCACCTACGTGCCTAAGATGCCTTACCTCCTCTGCGCCCCTTAACACCACTTGGTACCCTCTAGCAGACGTGCTGCGTTGGCTCAATCCACCTCGGGATTTCTTGAAGTTTTTCGGCCAGATGAATTTAGGGTTTCAAGTGTGCTTTTAACTAGAGACACTTGGGTCGATCTATTTACCAGATCCTTTCTGTCTTGTTTTTTTTCTCCTTCGGAGATTATGCTTGTCTCCCTTCGGCTCCTTCAGCTAAGTTGCGAGGAGAATCGTGTGCAGGGATGTTTAAGGTTTGGTATCGCTTACTCCCCTCGTCTTATTTTTCCTTACGCCTGTATATCCTCCCTTCGTTTCTTTTTGGACGATACAATATCTAATCATCTATTGTTTGTTGCGCAGAGAGGGCAGGAGATCGGCGTCTCCGTCTGTTCACTGGGGTAGAGATCTACCCTACCCTCCTTGGCGCGTTTTGAATCTTTATTCTATACTTACCACAGTTTTGCAATTTCGTTTGGAAGTACCCTAGTCGTGAAACTTGTGAATGTTTTGGTTCCTGAAGTTATTTTTTCTGCGTTTAATACGTATTACCCGTGATGAACATCTGCAGGCATTTCCGATGGCTAACGTCCGAGTGCGGGATCTTAGGTTGCTCCGCACCCAGATTTGCCGTCGATACACAGCCAGCGTTCAAATCCCTCGCACCTCGTAGGTTTTCACATTTTGCCGTGGATTCTGTCAGCACGTCACAGGGGTGGGAACTTTACCCACCATCAAAGGTATGCGAGAGTCAAATGTGTTCTGACTCGTAGGTTTCTAACTACATCAATAGTTTCCATTTAGATTTACTGGCGGTAGTATTGATGAATAATATGAGGAACGGGTACCGCCATGTTATATCGGTCATCCCGGTTCAACAATTTTAATCCTATTGTTTTTATGCTGATAGAATACCTCCCCAGCGTGGGTCACGCTGCCCCCGGGAGTTTTAACCTAATACCTTTGACATATAAAACTTGTTGAAGTAATTTGCATGTAGCTCATACACAGCAAGGAGTGCTGTTGTCGGCCATTGCTTTGGACGCATTAGTTCACAGCTTGGTCACGGTACATCTAATGTATAACAGGCTCGTCAATGCCACGGCCTTGTTCATGGTGGTTTGACAGAAGAATTTCGTTTGGGTGACTTACTTTATGCATCGTCATCATAAATCTAATTAGACCATAACACAATAAAGCCCTATATGATTGGCATAACACTCTTTTCATTTAACACTTTTCTCTGAACTTGCTATTAACATAAGCGGTTATGTTATCTCTCGGTACTTAGATTTTTTTTCCTTGTTTTACTCACATATATATATATTGCAAGAAATAGTGAGACGAGTTATTATTAGCTCTCGGCATTTATATGAAATATGGAAACGAGATAGTTGTTTCGCTCTCGGCATTTATATCGTTGTTTTCGTGATAACCTACCCGCATTAATAAAATTTGACTGTACGCTTGTTTCAATAGCTGTAGGAATCATATATGTAATTCATTACAACATGACGGACTCGTATTTATATTTCCTCCTTGACATATATGGTTCATACATATATGATTCGTGTTTATATCCCTTTCTCGACATATATACTTCCTATATAAGTATAACTCAGTTTTTGTCGGTGTTCAAAGGACCTGTTCGTGTTAGTTTTTGATCCCCTTTTTTTTGTTACATATATATAATTTTATTAAATGTTTACACATGTAATCGATAGTTCATTTGAAGATGTTCATTAAGCATGGATTTAATCCATAGCCATACTATTTATTTCAAGGGATGAGATAACTTTAAAATGCAATACACCTTATAATTGCTATGATCGTTATTTCAAAGGTTAAAAGTAGATTTAGAAATAATATGGGCATGCAAGAGGCTATAAGAGCTATTACGCTCTTATATATTTTTTTTCCTCATATATAGATATTTGAGAGTGCTTGAATAGAGGTCCTTACTCTAAATTAAATCTTTGGCTATGATACTTGATTTAGGGACTAAAAGTAGATTTAGAAATGAAATCTATACACTTATAACTATTATAGAAATCCTATAAAGTAGAGTTACTCTTTCTCTAGCGCAATTTCGAATGTCATATTCTAATGTTCTTACTTTCTTCCTTTTTGGTTTGTACCATGTAACTTTAGTTCTCCTATAATGTTTCTCTAGCATACACATGAGCAGATAATATCACCCTTGTATCTACAGGGAACAAAACAATATTTAATTATCTGTAGAGGCTAAGTAACTCCATATTTAAACCGACCTTGGTTTAGAGCTTATGGGGTTTCTACTCTATGGATTTATGGTCTACCACTAACCAGAATCTGGAAGGTGAAAGCCTTAGGATGGACTCTGGTAAAGGTAGTACTACAAATCACTCATACCAGTAAATTGATTTTATATGTAGCCAATTCATACTATCATAAAACAGAATAACAAGAATTTCAGATCATACCACAATAAATCCAAGTAACAGAAATTTCAGATACATACCAATATTGCAAATGACCAACCTCCCAACCTTAGAGTCATCTTTGTCTCCCAGGACTCACCCCCGAGCTGAGATCACCTCCTAGAACATATCAACCTCTGATCTGCTTAGGAGCAGCTTATTTAAGCTCATATTTCCCCAAAGCATGTTTCTAATTTTGCGTCCAGAATAGCAGGATGCTTTCTTTCCTGTTTAGCCTAGGCTTCCCATTTTGGGACTCTTTAAAGCTGTTTTAAGCTTTTCCTCAGCTTTTCCAGCTTTTCTCACCTCTTCCCAACTACTTTCCTCTTCATTGGGGAAATTTAGATTTCTCCTCAAATCTAAATTAATTTCTTTCAAGGATTTTTGAAAGATTTTGGGGATTTGTTGCCTTATCCATCCTCATGGATTTGGCAAGTGATCTCAAATTCTCATTTTGGTCAAAATGCACAATCATTTTATTTATTTCCTCAAATAAAATATGCAAATACATTCACACCATACTTAGCCCTTGGGGTCCACCCCCTTAGGATTAAAGTTCAAATGTCTAACTTTAAAAATTCAACACACAATTTGGGGTTGTTACAAACTAACACCAACAGAGTTAAATCCAGACTGCATGGAACAGGCCACCACAGATTGTATTATGGACATGCAAATCAAAAACACTCGCTAGCAGAAGATCCAAATATATCGGGTTGTCAAAGTTGGCCAACTCCTGTACCAAGGAAAGTGGTTCACCAGGGACAAAGTTCAGCAGAAATTTCCTCATCTCATGGAGGAACTTAACGCAATGGGGACCATTGCTTCCTAAGGGGGGAGGAATGATCTAGGTGGATATTGGTGGTCACCTGCCTATTCCACTTGGGGCTCCACCATTGTCTATTTCAGTTTTTCAGTTTCGGCACAGTTTACTATTTTTAGCAGTTTTTCGGGTCCTAAACTTCCGGAGCCGTTTTGAGGCCCTAAACGACGTTTTTGGGGAAAACGGAGAGCAACATGGGTCCATGGACCGATGTTGCTCGTTCCAAATTTGTAGTCCTCGGATAGATCTTTCTAACGAGGTATGGTACGCGTCAAACGGAGATCGTATGCCAAAGTTACGCCCCTGGGAAGTTGAAACACCAATTTACCCAAACGGGGCCCATAGTTTTAGCGCTTCATCTCCTAGGGTTAGGGTTTTGGCTGTTTAGGATTTCCCATTGTTTCTAAATGATAAATAGGCCCTCGAGCCTCATTGTAACTCAGTTCAGAGGCCTTTAGCCGCCACATCTCTTCTCAGAGATAGCTACTAGCGCCCTAGCTAGTTTTATTTCCATTCTGTCTGTAAGCAAATTTCAATTCTTTGATATTAATGAAATGAAGTGTTATTTCCACTGCATCTCTGTATTTATGGTTATATGTTTATTCTGTTGCGTTCCTGCATAAATCCGGATCAAACATCGTGTCCATGGACCGATATTGCTCACTAAAAATTTGTATTCCTCAGATAGATCTTTCTAACGAGATATGGTACACATCAAACGGAGATCGTATGCCAAAGTTACATCCTCGGGAAGTTGAAACACCAATTTACCGAAACGGGGTCCATAGTTTTGGCGCTTCATCTCCTAGGGTTAGGGTTTTGGATATTTACGATTTCTCATTATTTCTAAATAATAAATAGGTCCTCAAGCCTCATTGTAACTCAGTTCAGTGGCCTGTAGCTGCCACATCTCTTCTCAGAGATAGCTACCAGTGCCCTAGCTAGTTTTATTTCCATTCTGTCTGTAAGCAAATTTTAGTTCTTTGATATTAATGAAATGAAGTGTTATTTCCACTGCATCTTTGTATTTATGGTTATATGTTTATTTTGTTACGTTCCTGCATAAATCTAGATCAATTGTTTCAGAGCGGTCTGCCTTTTCTCGATCCTTCTTTGCATGTCCCCAACGAGGTCGGGGTATAAGGAGTTAGGGCTCAATCTGGTGGAACCTTTGCAAGATTAGTCACGCAAATCCCGACAGCCACCCATGGGGGATGAAAATAAAGATGAGGGAGCAGGAGATCTTATCAAAATATTACTCGAGGAGGCCCTCAAAAAACAAAGGAATGCGATGATGGATAACTTTGCCCAGATCCTTTAATGGCTACCCACTAGTGGTGCATCTGCATCCAGCGGCTACTCTAGAGGTGCGACTCCTTTTAAGGTACAAGTAACTTTTGACATTCCCATATTTGAGGGTCAAATAGATGCAGATGCCATAGATAGATGGTTGAATCTATTAGAAGGATATTTCTCGGTTCATGACTTTTCCGACAGGGAGAAGATTATTTTTGCACTCCTCAAAGCTACCCCCCATGTCAAGGATTGGTGGGAAACCCACTGTGAGAAAAAGGACGAGAGAAAACCCTCTTTGTTCTCGATCGTACCCATTTGGAATTCTTTCCAAGATGCCATCAAGGAACAATACTATCCCGTGGGGAGCTATGAGGACAAGTACATACAATGGACCACGCTGCGACAACAAAGAGATCAAGATGTGCATGAGCTGACGAATATGCTCCATACCTTGCGCACCAAGTTGGGTATCAAATATTTAGAGAAACATATGATGCTAAAGTATCGCAGTTGCCTGCACAGATACATTCAGGAGGAAATGGAGTTCCTTGACATCTCCTCGCTTGGTATGGCATATCGGTATGCTACCAAGATTGAGCAGAAATTCAAGCAGAAGAAGCGAGACTTTGGATCTGCGAATCAAAACAAGGGAAATGTGCTCCCAAATCGTAGAACAAAGGACAGAGCCAAGGCATGGTGACTCAAGACAACCTGTTCAAAGCCACAAGCAAAGAACAACACCGCAAAGCCAAAGAAGGACACGGGAAAGTGGTGTGAGTTCCATAAGAGCCCCACTCACAACACAAGTGAGTGTCGGGCCAAGCAGTCGTTGGTGGCCGAGATGAGGGCTTCTGACTCAGACGCATGCTCCGACTCTGAATCAGAACCTGACAAGGGGAATGAAAAAGGGAAACAGATTATTGATGCGGAGCCCAACTCCACTATTGCCACTACGAAGATCCAGAAGGAGGAACCGGAAGATCCAGAGGAGGAGGAACGTCTCTTCCACTCCCAGATGTGGGTAAAGGGCTCCTCAGTATAGTTCATTGTCGACGATGGGAGCCAAAAGAACCTCATTTCAGCAGACGCCGTGAAGCGGTTGGGCTTGCCGACCACAGCTCACCCACATCCATACACCATCGGGTGGCTTCACCAAGGACGAGATCTCCGCGTCAACTAGCAATGCCTCCTTCCCTATAGCATCAAGCACTTCACGGATGAGGTATTATGTGAAGTTTCTCCTCTTGATGTTTTTGATGTATTATTAGGACAACCATACTTATGGAAGCGTCATGCTATGTATGAGTCTCGACCTCACGCTGTTATTGTTACTTTGGGAAATAAGTTATACAGGATACCAGAGGTACCCCCTCTTGTCGCTATCTCTTTGGTTACTGCAAAAAAATGCAGTAAGCTCATTTCCCAAACCTGGAAATTCATTTTCTTGATGATCCGCCCCCAGGGCAAGAAGAAAACTGTGGCCATGACCTCCAGACAAGGCTCCTTTGCATGGCAACAACAAATGGATAAGGTTATGGAGGAGTACGGGGACATCTTCACCTCACCCACACGGGTTCCTCTGCACTGTCAAGTCAAGCACCCAATTGATCTGACCCCAGGTGCGCCTCTACCCAATGGACCGATCTATCGATGCTCTATTCTGGAGAACGATGAAATCAAGAGGCAGATTTAGGAGCTGCTGCAGAAGGTCACATCCGACCAATTTCATCGCCCTGTGGGAGCCCAATCGTGTTGGTACAGAAGAAGGATGGGATGTGGAGACTCTGTATTGACTATCGGGCACTGAACAAAATCACTGTCTCAAATAGGTAACCGATCCCACAGATTGATAACCTTCTGGACCAACTCAAAGGTGCAAAATATTTCAGCAAGATCGACTTGAAGTCTGGGTATCACCAGGTACTAATTGAACCCTCTGATGTGTGGAAGACTGTCTTCAAAGCCAAGGAAGGCCTTTTCGAATGGCTGGTCATGCCTTTCGGGTTGACGAATGCTCCCGCAACCTTCATGCAGATGATGGACGACATCTTGTGGAAATTCACCAACTCATTTGTAGTGGTGTGCTTGGATGACATTCTGATCTTCAGCCAGACTTGTGAAGAGCACCTTCACCACATCCGACAAGTCCTCCAAACACTGTGGCAACACAAGTTGTGTGCCAATTTGGAGAAGTGCACTTTTGGCATGGCCCAAGTTCAATATCTGGGATACATTATTGATGAAAGGGAGGTTCGTGTGGATCCAACCAAGATCCAAGTCATTCGGGATTGGCCAGCCCAAACCACTATAACAGAGCTTCGCAACTTTCTGGTTCTTGCTAATTTCTACTGTAGGTTTGTGTTGGGATTCTCTCATATCACTTGGCCCTTGAGTCAAGTCACCAAGGGAGGAGCGAGAGAAAAATTGTTTTGGTCGGAACCTCAACAGAAGGCATTCACAAAATTGAAAAATCGCCTCTGTTCTACCCAGTGCTCACATTACCAGACTTGCAACAGCCATTTGAGATCGAGACAGATGCCTCTAACTATGCTATTGGGTCAGTTCTTATTCAATAGGGACATCCAGTGGCATATCATAGTGAGACATTATCTGACATAGTTCGTAAGTATCCCATTTATGACAGAGAAATGTATTCCATTGTGCAAGCTTGTCGAAAATGGAAGAATTACATTTTGGCGAAGGAAACAATCATCCACATAGACCACCGGCCCCTACAATTCATATAGACACAAGGAAACTTGCAGAATGATCGCCATCAGAAGTGGTCCACATATTTGCAACAGTTTTATTTGAACATCAAGTACAAGAAGGGTAGCACCAATAATGTTGCAAAATTTCTCAGCCGACCACCGATCGAGGCGCTCACCACCATTCTCAACTCTTGCACGCATGAGACTTCTAATTGGCCGCTTCTCTACAAGAGCGACCCAGAATTCGACGACACTTACAAGACACTCTTGGGGGGTACGCAAGTTCCAAATTTTCACCTCCAAGATGCACTTTTATGTCACCTGGGACACCTTTGTGTTCCTTCAAGCGAGCGTGCCAAGATGATATGGGAAGCACACTATAGTCAAGTCGTTGGGAATTTTGGGGTCGAGAAAACAGTAGCATTACTTTAGAAGTATTTCTATTGGCCGAACCTTCGAAAGAATGTTGGGAAGCACATCAGATCCTGCACTGCTTGTGCCATTGCCAAACTGATCATCAAGAAGCAAGGCCTATATACTCCGCTACCTACCCCTAGTCGACCTTGAAAATCCATCTCCATGGATTACATGTTGGGCCTACCTTCTCCTAAGCATGGAAATGACTGTGTTTTCATGGTTGTCGACAGATTCTCAAAGATGGCCATTATGGCGTCCTGCAAGAAGAATATCACAACAGAAGCCACTACTAAACTCTTCTTTGAACGAGTGTGGGTGCACTTTGGGATCCCACAGTCTATCATATCAGATCAGGATAGCAGGTTCCTCAGCACATTTTTGTCCAGCCTCTAGTCAATGCTGGACACCAAACTCACCAAGTCCATGGCTTTCCATCCCCAAATAGATGGCCAGACAGAGGTCATCAACAGAATGATTGTACACATTCTGCGCATGTACAATACAAAACATCCATGCGCATGGGACGAGAGCCTCCCCTATGTACAACATAGTTATAGCCGATCTCTCCACAGTTCAATTGGCCATAGCCCCTTTCAGGTGGGCTTCGGATTCCAGCCACTATGTCCCATTGACGTAGCCATGCCATTTGCGGCTACTTAGGCCGATTCATCTCATGTCCAGTCTGAAGTTGACAAAGAAAATAGCTTCATCAAGCGCATTCAACACATCCACCAACAGGTTCATGACATATTGGACAAAGCCAATGCTAAGTACAAGCAACGCCATGATCAACACCGAGTGCCACACAACTTCCAGGTGGGTGACAAAGTATGGCTACATTTACAGAAGGAGCGCCTCTTGGACCCCACCGCAAGCTTCACCCGCTCTGATACGGGCCGTACACCATCACCAAGGCTGTAGGGAATAATGCATTCGAGCTCAGTACTCCACCATTTCTTGGTCTGCACCCAGTATTCAATGTGGACTGCCTTCATCCTTACTTCCCACCTCTACTGGACAACTCTGACATTGCACAACAACTCACACCAACAGAGTTAAACCTAGACTGCATGGAACAGGCCACCACAGATTGTACCATGGACATGAAAATCAAGAACACTTGCCAAAAAAATATCTAACTGTATCGAGTTGTCAAAGCTGGCCAACTCCTGCACCAAGGAAAGTGGTTCACCAGGGACCAAGTTCAGCAGAAATTTCCTCATCTCATGGAGAAAATTAATGCAATGGGGACAATTGCTTCCTAAGGGGGGAGGAATGATCCAGGTGGATATTGGTGGTCACTCGCCTATTCCACTTCGGGCCCCACCATTGTCTCTTTCAGTTTTTCAGTTTCGGCACAACTTACTATTTTTAGCAGTTTTTCGGGTCCTGAACTTCTGGAGCTGTTTTGAGGCCCTAAATGAAGTATTTTGGGAAAACAAGGAGCAACATCGGTCCAATGGGTCCATGGACCGATGTTGCTCACTCAAAATTTTTATTCCTCGGATAAATCTTTCTAACGAGGTATGGTGTGCGTCAAAGGGAGATTGTATGCCAAAGTTACGTCCCCGGGAAGTTGAAACACCAATTTACCCAAACAGGGCCCATAGTTTTGGTGCTTCATCTCCTAGGGTTAGGGTTTTTGCTGTTTAGGATTTCTCATTGTTTCTAAATAATAAATAGGCTCTCGAGCCTCATTGTAACTCAATTCAGAGGCCTGTAGCTGTCACATCTCTTCTCAGAGATAGCTACCAGTGCCCTAGCTAGTTTTATTTCCATTCTGTCTGTAAGAAAATTTCAGTCCTTTGATATTTATGAAATGAAGTGTTATTTCCACTACATCTTTGTATTTATGGTTATATGTTTATTCTGTTGCATTCCTGCATAAATCCGGATCAAAGGAGTAGAGTCTACAGGCTACTCATGTACACATTTTGCAACTGAATTAAAGCTTTAGATCCATATAGAAAAAATAAATGCAAGATTTGGTTTTAAAATAAAAATGAGCACTGAACACGACGGGTTCTTGAAGAATCGTGAGCTTTGTGTGAAACAAGCATGCATTATTCTTATTGTACATGAACAAGTTTCATATGCATATTTCTTTCAAAAACCAATTCTTGCAGTCTTTAAATAATCAACATGGGTAATATATGCATAGAGATTCATGAAAACACTTCCAACAAAATTAATCTAATTAACTTTTATCTTTTATTTTTCACAACTCATGAAAATATTTCACAAATTACCCTCTTTAATCTATATTAATTTTCAAGGATTTCCTTATCATTTCATACCTCCTTAAATAATCAATATGGGTGATATATGCATAGATATTCATAAAAACACTTGCAACCAAATTAATCTAATTAACTTTTATATTTAATTTTTTACTACCCATGAATATATTTCACTAATTATCTGTTAAAGGTAAAATATTTCAATATGTTTTGTTGTGGATGATAGGTTCTCTTGGTTCATGTGGGTTGTCTTTGTTCATGTTAGGAATACAACTTCGACCTCCGAAGGAACAATCCAAGGAGTAGAGCCTACAGGGTACTCATGTACACACTTTGCAATTGAATTAAAGCTTTAGATCCATGTAGAAAAAGGAAATGCAAGAGTTGGTTTTAACAGAAAAATGAGAACTCAACACTAGGGGTTTTTGAAGAATCATCACCTTTGTGTGAAACAAGCATGCATTCTTCTTATTGTATGAAGAAGTTTCATATGCATATTTTTTTCAAAAAACAATCCTTGCAGTCTTTAAATAATCAAGATGGGTAATATATGCATAGAGATTCATGGAAACACTTCCAACAAAATTAATCTAATTAACTTTTATCCTTTATTTTTCACAACCCATGAAAATATTTTTGAAATAACCCTCTTTAATTTATTTTAATTTTCAAGAAAATAACTTGGATTTCTTTATCATTTCATACCTCTTTAAATAATCAAGATAGGTAATATATGCATAGATATTCATGAAAACACTTCCAACAAAATTAATCTTATTAACTTTTATATTTTATTTTTTACCACCCATGAAAATATCTCACGAATTATCTATATTCATTAAATTCAAGAAAATAACTTGGATTTTTTTATCATTTCTTACCCCTGTATGAAATCTCTTTTAAAAGGTTAACATAACAACAATCATCCTTTTAAAACAAAGCAAACTTCCTATCTTTTCTTACATAATATATATATATATATATAGACAAGCAAAATTACTTATCTTTTATCTTTTACTAGTGTAGATAGATATTTTTTTCTTTCTAAAAAAATAACATACTAGCAATTTTTATCTACACGTAGTAACATATTTTATTTACTAAGAGAACTAACCTGAGTTATATATTATATTATGAATTAATTTTTATTTTTCATGTAGTTACATGTTTCTTCTCAAGGAAACACATCTTTTTTATAAAAAAAACACTTATTGAGAGAAGTGTCATGGATTTTTTATTTTTCTTTTTTAATTAGCATAATAAATTTATCTTTTACCATGATTTCTCTCCAAAATAAATTTTGGCTAATCATTTTTGTGCAGCAATTCATATTCACTGTTTTTTTTGTTCTTTTCAAGAAGATAAATAAATAACACACTTATTTTTCAAAGAGTGCATATTTACTTATCTTTTTTTTCCGATGTGGTTCTTCTTGGTTGTGCAACTATGAACATGCTTCCCTTAGTTCCGTGAGCCTCTTCCAGCCTTTTGACTGCGTATTTATGGCTACGTTAAAATATGAGAGTAAATCAAACGTAAAACCCTAGTAGTGTCTGTTGTATACCATTCAAGAAGCTTGTTGCATTCAAGAAGCCATTCCATTCAAGAAGCCGAATCCTGTTGCATGTTGCATTCCATTCAACAAGCTGCCGCTCTTACAATTCTTCTGACAGTTACGGAGGTTAGCTCCGAACCCCACCATGGACTTCTCTTAATGAAAATAAACCCTCTTTCCTTCTTGTTTTCATGGTTCTTTTCCGTTTTATGAACAAAAAAACATAGGTTGTAACTAATTATTGAGGTAAATGTTTCTTGATATTAGAGGATTGCGAGAACATAAAGAAAATACTTATTATTATTTTAACTTGATTTTCTAGGTCTCCTACGGAAATGTTCTTGGAATATTACATAAGGTCATACCAGTAGTAAAATAACAAAAAAAATAGCCAGAAAACATTGGTAGCCAGAAAAAATAGCCAGTAAAATATGAACTATCATTTGTATGAGAAAACATTTAAAATCGCACAAAACGTCGTGTGTAAGTCCTGGGACTTTAGGCTTGGAACCAGGAGCACTAAAGGCTAAAGCTCATACTATCAGTGTTTCTAGGTGACTGGTCCGGAATTTTATGCTTTTTAGATAAAAGATAAAAAAAAGAATCATTTTAACATGTTTAAGATTATTAATAGATATATGAATTGTTCAAAGTAAACAACATATAAATTTTTATAGGTTAAATTTCAAAAGATAAAAAATAATAATTAACATAAAATTATAATTTTACAACCTTTTTAAAATAAATATTTTTTTATTTTATTTATTAAATTATTTTATAATAAAAATATTTTCATATACATGTGTCCTGCCTGTGTTGTATAACTTAAAGACGAAACAATTAAATAAAAAGTTGTGTTAACGATTGTTATAAAATAAGTATTAATATGCATGCATTAATTAAATAATAATTACTGCTTTTAGGAATAACGATGACTTTTACTATGAGCATGAATACGAGAAATTGTATCCTGTATTTTATTAAAAATGATAATAAATGAAAACGATTATTATACATGTATTTTATTAAAAATGATAATAAATAAAAAAGATTATTATACATGTTTAGATTGATAATAAAAATAAAGACACAATTTACAAACACAATAAGGGTTAGAGAAAGAAATGCTCTCACATAAACACAGACTCCGTACACCTATTATGTCCCTTCCTTTATTAAGATGCCCCATCTAATTCAATACATTAACAGAGACTTGCGCGCTTTCTAAACTGAAATACATTTAATAAAAAATATACTGAAGCCCTAAATTTTTGGAGAAATATTAAAATGTTTGACAAAGAGAACGATATCCACCACGGGTGGCAAAAAAAACTCTGATCAATGACAGATCATTATTGCCGGAAAGCGCTGCCTAAAAACATATAACCAGGTTTCGCCAAAGTCATGTGGCTGCTGTTTTCAGCGGATGAGACTCTTTCACAGAAGGGGCACATGGTAAGGGTTGACGGAGGCCTGAGAGGTGGCGACATTTTTGAAGTTTTAAGTTTTTTCAGCTCTATGCGAAGTTTTTTGTTCTCGTCTGCAAGTGCCTCACTATATCTCTTCAGAAGCTCGCAGTCCACTTCTGTTATCTTAAGGCTTGTCCTGAAACAAATTCCTAACATTTAATCATTTAATTAACCTATAACAGAAATCAGTCAATAAAAATGTCAACAGAATAGGATCTCCATGGGATCAAAACTTTTCCGAATTATAAATTTGCTTAACAATTGATTTCCGAGTCATTCTTCAAAGTTAGAGGCCAAATTATGTAGCTGTTGATTCCAGAAGGAGACTTTTCATATGAGTGTCGACATGCAAAATACAATGAATGAATAAAGGACACAAACTGACCTTGCTCGTCTATTCTGGAACCAGATCTCAACTTGTCGAGGGCGGAGATTTAACTGTAAGGCCAACGCTTGCTTTTCCTTCTGCAGAATAAGAAATTACAACAGCAGAAATCATGACGAAACACAAACGATAGAGCAGTAAGTCTGTGAATAGAAACTTACAGGTTCGGGTGCCCTGTTCTTTCTGAAGCTTTCTTCCAGAAGAGCACCTTGCTCTCTGGAGAGTCTAAGCTTCTTCTTGGAACATCCCACTTCTTTTACATCGCTGAGTACCCGCGACCAAAGTCGGTTATTCTCCAACTCCTCGCCATCATCCCATTTTTGCTTGATCTCAGCATACCCGATCCCAGGGTTAGTGGCGTTGGAATCCACGGTGCTGTTGGACGACGACACATTAATGGCGCCTGCATCTTCGTTGGAGAAACAGGACGCAGGGAATTTGTTGGCATCGGATCGCCATGACACAGCTACTTGAGGGATGGAAACCATCGCTTCTCCCGCTGATCTCTCGCTACCAGCACATCTGGTTCCTGCACGTTACAATTAAAATACCATTATAACAAATACCATTAAAACAAGAGACATATCAATCAAAACAGCATTGAAATCAAGTTAAATCCGTAATTAACGATTAGTTTTAACAAGTGTTAAACAGTGCTGGAATATACCAATCGATGGTGAGGACTTCTCCCATGGAAGAATGCCGCGGCCCGAGTTAGGGGCCAACGGGAACAGATCTAATTGCAGAGGAATCCCATTCACATTTCTCTGCGAAACGTAATTTTCATCATTTTCTGTGGTGGCTGTCCCACCACCAATACCCAACCCTAAACCTAAAGTAAGGCCGGCACTGCAATCCAGATCCATACCCCTTTGTTTTGGCCAATGTTCAATCGAGTGGAAATGATTGAAGAGTGCATAAAATAGAAAGGGATTATATAGGAGGAGAGAAAGGGCTAGGGATCCGGAGTCCGGCCTGACTACACAGTCTTCAACAATAATTATAATAATAATTATGGGCTGTTAAAACAATAAAAGGTTGACCGTCACAGATCATGAAGTTGGTCAGTGAAACTCTATGGTGTTGACAGCCTAATATTGTATCTCTTTGACCCGTCAGGTTGGCTAACGAAGACAGGGTTTTCTTATTAGTAACAAAAAAACACATGTCTTTGGCAATTCCTCAAACCAAACAAACTTTATATAACATCTGTTTTGGAAAAGATTTTATAAATTCTCCATTTTTTCACAGCAACATTTATAAATTACGACGTGGGGTAATTTTGTAGATTAAATAAATAAAAATGGTAATGAAGGAATTTCTTGTTCAAAATGGAAGAAGGCCCGATAAATCAATTTAATATTTTATTAGATTCTGATTTTAAAATATGTTGTTATTATTTTCCAATTTTGTATATAAATTTAATATCGTGTTAATTTTAAATATGAAAATAAATTATTATTAATATGATGGTCAGTATTAATTCTTAATAACATTAATGTTTATTTATTAAATTTTAAAGAAAAAAAATGATGTAATTTATTTAGAAAACTTATAATTAGGTTTAAAACTTTAAAAAAATTATTGCTAAAATTTAATAATGTATTGATAAATTTAACTATTATGAATAATGAAATTCTCATTTTAACTTAATTTAAAATGTTATTGAAATTCTCATTTTAACTTAATTTAAAATGTGATTTTATTTTTCATTTTAATTTAATTAGAAAATTATTTTGATAGTTTAAGTTGCTATTAATTTTTTTATTGTAATATTTTATTGTTATATCATTATTTTTATTTTTGATAGCAATATAATGTTTAAATTTATATTAATAAATTTTTTAATATTATCAATGTTTGATGGAGTTTATTTTTTTTTGACATTATAATGATTTAGTTAAGGTATGAAATTTTTATGTCAATCTAATTTGAGGTACATTCGATATTGATTAGAGTTTTAGACAATGTTAGAAAATCTCATTGATTTCATGTTGTTTATGTAGATTACTTATTTAGTCACAGTCTATGTTTTCAATAGAGAGAGACTCTCTTTTATCATTGGGAATACTGCATTTTTTTTAATATTAAGATTATATAAGTTATAAAAAGTTTTTGAATTTGCTTGATATTTCTCCAAAATTTGTTAGACATATTGCATTCCAAAATTCATAGATATATAAATAATAACAATTTTGTGTTTCCTACCCTGTAATCAATATTTTACATAATTTCATTTTTTTTCAATGCTAAAATAAATTTTCCACCATGTTCTACTATTTTAGTTCCAATTAATATTATGTTGTACATTAAATTAGAGATATTCATATTAAACCACTTCCTCAAAAGTTCTGTTATCATTTAAAAAATTAACATAAATTTTACATATTTTTTAATTTTTACAGTTATTGTCCAATGTCAAAAGTCATATTTGTAGTCAAATATGATTACTTAGAATTCTTGTTTGTGGCCATCATTGACACACTTCCACATAATAACAATATATTAGGAGAAAAAATGAGAAGAGTGATGACAATTCAGTTAAATTTATGCAAGAACAAAGTTATCCTTCGATACAACAATCTAACTTATAGATGTACATGCCAAAAGGAGTGGTAAACAAGGGGCAACTTTTCTTAACTCTAATATTAGAGTTAACATATTCCAACCATCCTTCCCTGATTTTAAGCTCTCTAATTTTAAACTTGTCAACAACATTTTCGTACAAATTTATAATATAACTAGCTGAAAAGTAGTATTTTTCTACTCTATTCCAAAAGCTAATTATAAAAAATATGTCAAATTATTTTACAAAATAAAAAATGTAATAAGATAGTTAGATTTATTATTACACTAATTTACCTTTCCATAACGATATTAAGTGACTTACCATAAACTAAACTGATAATTTATAAATTTAACTAATTTTAAGCTTCCTAATTTTAAACTTTTCTACAACATTCTGTAATATAACTAGCTAAAATATATTATTTTTTTACTCTATTCCAAAAACTAATTATAAAAAAATATCTCAAATTATTTTACAAAATTAACAATGTAATATTAGATTTATAATTACACTACAATACATTTCCATAATGATATTAAGTCACTTACCATAAAGTAGAGTGATAATTTCTCAATTTAATTTATTTTTAAAAAAAATTCTGTAATTCATAATTTAGAAATCAAATATAGAAATTGAAATATTATAAAATATTATAAATTCAAATTCAAATAATTTTTGTATAAAATTTTTAATACTTAATTAAAAAAATTAAATTTTTAAAAATTTCAAACGCTTAATATTTAAATAAAAAATCCTCATTCCATAATTGGCTGAAAAACTTACTAATAAAGATAATAATAAATTATCATTAAATCAATTTTTTTTTTAATTATAAAAATTAGTTACTCATTAAATAGAATTTCCTCATTCAAAGATTCGTTAATTTACCCATCACCCCTAGAATTCAATCCAATTAGTATTTCTTTATATACATAATTGATTTTTAATATTGATAAATTTATGTCAGGAGTAACCTTTTTTTAGGTGCATATTCTTTCTTTATAAAAAAAATTACGTTGTATAATGATTTTATTTTCTTTGATAATGAATATTATTTTTTATTACGAAGTTGAAACAACTCATAGCCACCTTCTGTCACGATGAATGGAATTTTGTAGAACAGATACAGTGGTTTTAATTGGAGTTATATAATCCCCTTGTTGAGGATATCCTTTTGCAGGAGTATCCCCATTTCTGTTTCCTTTAGGAGCATTGTCACTCTGACATTGAGACCATCCTCAACCAAGACTTTTTCTTCAAAATAGGTGATATTGAATTCATGAGAAACCCGAATTTGCAACTAACCATATCTCTCATGGTTCCATATGAGGTGAAGAGGTATTTGTGGTAATCCTGAATAAGTAACAGATGGCATGTTCATTCTATCTGTATCAATACCTATAACTATCTAGGGATACTGCCTGTTATCACCTGGTTGGAGCAAGTTGGGTTATATGAACTATCAACCTAGCATATCTAATTCTAACAAATTTTAACTGAAAGTTAGCCCTTCCAGTCTGAGAGGGCTCTCCATTAGGGAAATTTTGAGGTCTAAAATGGGTCTCCTAAGAAAAATGTACAACCAAAAATAACTTTATAAGAACCAAATGATTCAAGATGATGATGTAAACCATGGGTGGTAACTCACCATTTTTGGAGTAAAAAAGTAAAAAGATTGAAAAATAATAAAATAACAAAACTAATTTTTCAACTCGCATTTTCAACTTATCTCCCTAATTTTTTACTCAAACTTCTAGCAGGAGTACTTATTGGATGAAAAATTTAATTCCTCATCCAAGGAGTACCCATGTTGCATACTTTTTATGGACTCTATTACACGAAAAATGAGAAATACATGAAAAAATGTGATTGCAATCATATTTTTCATGTATTTCTATTTTTTCGTGTAGAGGGGTCCATAAAAAGTATGCAAAATGGGTACTACTAGATGAGGAATCAAATTTTGCATCCAACAAGTGTTACCAATCAAAATTTAAGTAAACCTATAGCGAGATAAGTTGAAAATACAAGTTGAAAAAATAGTTTTTTCCTTTTTACCTCTAAAATTTTATGATGTGATCTAATATTATTTTATTATTTCCATTAGGGTGAAAATGTGAAGTTGGGTTACACTTTTGTGAGAATCGGGGGTGGAATTTTTTTTCAGCAACAGTTCGGCCGAACTTTCTCAAAATTCCTTTCGAACTTAGTATTAGATAGTTCGGCCGAACATTTTGAGAAAGTTCGACCGAACTCGTTCTACCGTTTAGATTGACGGCGTACTGACGACGTGGGCAAACAGACTTTTTTGCCAGAGATGGGAAAATCGGTAACAATAGTTTGGCCAGACTATTAGTTCAGCCAAACTTTTAAAATAGTTCGGCAAAATTCATATTTTATAAATATATCACCCGCGAACTATTCTCATTTTCACGTGTTTTTGTTCTCATTTTATGTGTTTCTCGCGTTTCTGTTTCTTCTGATCTGTTGTTGATCATATTTTGTTGAATTGCTGCAGCACGTTAAGTGAATTCTATAGCACTGATGTTGCTCTATTGTTGATCATATTTTGTTGAATTACTGCGACAACGTTAACGAATTTCTAGGTAAGTATAATCGACCAGTTTTCCTTCTCTGAAACCATTGAATGTTATCTGTTCCAAGAGAATTATGGGTTTTCTAAGCTACTCTTAGGGATGTAGTGACGTGCAGAAGCGCTGCTCAGTTTTGATACTTTGTTGTTTTTGTCTTTTTACAACATTACAGTTGTAACTGCGTAATCATTGCAAAAGCTCAGTTAAATCTATGTTTGCAGACATTGGTGATAAGGGGACTTGAAAGTTATTTCTCAAGTGTGTTTTATAGGGAAAAATGTCCAAGTCTGAAAAACTGTTAATATTTTTGTATCAAGTAGCAATACACCCCAGTCAACCATTTTGTTAGCAAGAAAAAAATAGTATATTTTCAATTGAAGTTAGAACACCATGGCTATACCTAAAAGGCCACTGATTCATGTTTTATATCTCTGTGAAGCTAAATTTTGGGTATTAGACAAAAACCCATAATTTTTGGTCAATAAGAAGTGGTGTAAATGAGGATTTTTATTTTGTCTCAGCTTAAAGTCCCCTTTGCGTTCAACCAAGAACTCGACCAAGCTGACCTTGATAGCATAATCGCTCCTAGAAACTTTAAGTTTGTGACCTTTGTTGAAAGAAAACTGAACATTATCATTACCCGCTGCTTTATTCTCTGCTTGAACTCACATAGTAGAATCAATCTGTTGAATGAAAGTAGAGACCCTAACGACAGATAATTCCTATAAAGGTGTTGGGAAACCAACTCCAAAAATAGAAGAAAAGAGATATCAACGCCTTAGAAATAAGCCACTTCGAGGAGGCAACCTCTAATACATTACATGAATGAAAAATTCTTGGATGATACAAATTACAAAACCTCCTTCTTAGATATAGGAGTCCATGGGGCCACAATGTAATCTTAGTGGGGCCACAATGTAATCCTAGCTGACCCAAAAATAATAATTTAAGGACACAATAATAACAATATGGGGGTTATAGGGGTACAATAATAACAATAAGGGGGTTACACTAACAAAAATAAGGGACTATACTAGTAATATAGGGACCTAACATGCCCCTCTCCTTAAAAAAGGTGTTGTCCTCAACGCTTGAGTAGCTCTAGGTACTTCTTTATAAAATTCTCATCCTCCCATGTAGAATCTTTAGTGGGTAAATTCTTCTACTTGATGAGATACTATGAAATTGATCGATTTTGTAGCTATCGTGTTCTTCTTTTCGTGACCACTTCAGGTTCCAATATGATTTTTCCTTCCTCTTCAAGTTCTGGAAATATTGTTTGAACTGGAATATTTTCACCTATAACCATCTTTACGCATGTAACATGGAAAACTGGATGCACTCGTGAGGAAGCAGGAAACTCCAATTTTTATGCCATAGTACCAATATTTTGCAACACTTTGTAAGGACCATAGTACATTGGCGATAATTTATTATCCTTCTTAGCTTGCTTGAGGGACATTTTTCTGTATGGTTGTAGCCATAAAAATACCCATTCTCCTACATCAAAACTTCTCTCACTGCAATGTTGATCTGCCTACTATTTCATTCGATTTTGTGCCAAATTCAGGTTATCCTTTAAGAGCTCGATAACTTCTTGTTGATGATTGATGTGATCTTCCACTGCTTGAACCTTCGAATTTTCTCTTAGAGATGATGTCATGGATGGTGGATGAAATCCATAAAGTGCCATAAATGGGGTCATTTTTGCTGCAGTATGGAAGGAGGTGTTATACCACCATTCAGCAAGAGGTAACCACTTGACCCATTGTGTTTCTTTATCATATACAAAGCAACGAAGATATCCTTCCAAACATCTATTTACTATCTCAGTTTGACCATCGGATTGAGGATGATAAGATGAACTATGAGCTAATTGAGTACCCAAACAAGAAAATAAATCTGTACAAAAATTTCCAGGAAAAATGGGATCTCTATCGCTCACAATAACCCTTGGGTTTCCATGTAGTTTTTGAATTATGTACATAAATGTAGTAGCAACTGTAATTGCTTTAAATGGATGATATAATGCACAAAAGTGTGCATACTTGGTAGGTCTATCAACTACCACCATGATGAGACTCTTTCCTTTAGACTTAGGTAAACTTGTGATAAAATCCATTGAAATATCCTCCCAATGTTGACTTGGAATGGATAAAGGTTGTAGAATACCCGGGGTCTTAATTGTCTCAACTTTTTTCGCTGGAAAATCGAACATTCCACCAAAAAATTTTGAATATCAAATTTAAGGCCATCCCAAAAAAATTATTTCTTCACCCTATGGTAAGTTTTTAAAATTCCTAAGTGTCCTCCTAAAGGAGAAGTGTGCAATTCCAAAATAATATTTTGTTTTAGTTGGGAGTTCTTACAAAGATAAAAGCGATCTTTCTACCATAAGGAATCATTTTTCCAACTAAATGTATCAGATGTACTAGGATCTTGCTGCAACTTTTGAATGAGTGTCCACACTTCTTCATCCTTCTTCCATTCGTCCCTTGCTTTGGTTATCCAATCTAGTTGGATAATAGAAATGGCACAAAGCAATGCTTCAACCTCTTCATTCTTTCTTGAGAGTGCATCTACAACAACATTTAGCTTCCCTTTTTTGTAGATTATTTCAAAGTCATAACCCAACATCTTTGTGACCCATTTTTGTTGCTCTTCTAATGATAGTATTTGTTCCAAAAAGTGTTTAAGACTATCATGATCAGTTTTTACCTTGAAGTGTCTTCCCATTAGGTAAGTTCACCATTTCTTTAGTACATGGAGTATTGCTAACATTTCTTTCTCATAAATAGCTTCCTGTAAATAATTTCCTTTGATTGGACGACTTTCAAAAGAAGTGGGTTTTCCTTCTTGCATTAAAACAACACCAATTGCATTTCCCTAGGCATCACATTCCACAATAAAGGTTTTTGTGAAGTCTGGCGTAGCTAAGACCGGTGCTAGGCACATTGTCTCTTTAAGATGTTCAAAGTCCTTAGTTGCTTCAGGAGTCCATGCAAATGCATATTTCTTCAACAATGTTGTTAGAGGTGTTGTTATTCTCCCATAATTCTTAACAAAATTGCGATAATACCCTGTTAACCTGAGAAATCCTCGCAACTGATTTTTATGGTTGTGGGGAATTTCCATTCTTTAATGGCTTTAATTTTGTTAGGGTCTACCTCAACACCCTTGTGAGATACAATATAACCCAGATATCACACCTCTTGTACTCCAAAGAAACATTTGGATGTTTTTGCATATAATTGTTTCTCCTATAATAGTTTGACCACCCTATCAACATGTTAAACATGATCCTTCCAAGACTTGCTATAGATTAGTATATCATCAAAAAAAACTAGCACAAATTTTCTAAGGAAGGGTTTGAAAATGGAATTCATCAAGCCTTGAAATGTAGAAGGTGCATTGGTAACGCCAAAAGGCATGACCAAAAATTCATAATGACCCTCATGAGTTCGAAATGTTGTTTTTGGAATATCTTCAGTCTTCAGTCTAATTTGATGATATCCTGAACGAAGACCCAACTTGGTAAAATAAATTGCTTCATGTAATTCATCCAATAATTCATCAATCACAGGAATGGGAAATTTATCTTTAATTGTGAGCTTATTGAGCTCCCTATAATCCGGACACATGTGCCATGATCCATCCTTCTTGTGTACCAATACTACAGGAGCAAAGAAATAAATTTGACTAGGTTGAATTATACTAGCCTCTAACATTTCTATAATCATACATTCAATTTCTCTCTTTTGGACATAAGGATATCTATAAGACTTGATGTTTGGAGGAACACTTCCTGGAATCAAATGAATAGCATGATCATGTTCATGAATAGGTGGGAGTCCTTTGGGAGTTTCAAAAACCTTGGAATGACTGTCCAAGACTTTTTGGACATCTGCAGAAATAGATGATTTTGATGTTGGAACTTCTAGTGAGCATAATTGTGCAATTACGCCTCGTTGTTCTTTCTTTAGAAGCTTTGTCATGAAATTAGAGCTTATTATCTTTCCCGGCTTCTCTGCAATACCGTGTAATTCAATTTCCTTTCCTTTTGAAAAAAAATTCAAGAAAAGTTCTTGAAAATTAAAAGCTACCGTCCCCAAAGATCGTAAGCATTATACTCCTAGTACAACATCAACACCTCCCATAGGAATTAAAAGCATTGGACTATTCAATACATATTCCGCCATGGTTAGCTTGATATTATGGCATTTTCCAGAGAAATTTATAGTTCCTCCATTTTCAACCATCACTTGACATTCTGGTGCTGGGTATAGGAAACAATTCAATTCCTTGGCTACCTTAAAATGAATAAAATTATGGGTACTACCTGAATCAATCAACACTATTACCTTTTTCTTCTTGATATGTCCTTATATCTTGAGAGTTTGAGGAATGGTAATTCCCACCAATGCATTAGACGATATGGTCAAACTCATTTATTCCTCTTCTAGGGTTGGTTCTTGGTGTATATCCTCTTCTTGTTCATTTTCTTCTTCCTCTTCACAATCTATGTAAAATAATTTCTTCTCAGCACACTTATCACCTTTAGCGTATTTGTTATCACAACTGTAGCAAAGCCCTTTTGCTTTTTTTTCTTCCAATTGTTGTGGTGTCAACCTTGTAGGTTGTGGAAATCTAGTAGTAGCAACACTTCCCTCTTTATAGAAGTGAGTGGTAGGCTTCCTTGTCGCCATAATTTTACATTGAATTTTTCTTGCCAACCTGAATGCCTTCTCTAATGAATCATGTTCCAAAATGCGAATTTCATGTTGGATGTTATCCTTTAAAGTCCCTATGAAGAGATCAATCCTGTGTTCCTTTGGAATATCAAGTACCCTTATATTCAATTTTTGGAAGTCCATAATGTGCTCACCCACTAAACCCTTTTGTTTGATATTTATCAATTGGCTAAAGAATGTGATGCTCTTTGTATCCTCATAATGTTCTATCATTTCCTTTGTAAAAATTGACCAACCGAAAATTTTTTTACGGGAGCAAAGCCATTGATACCATACAAATGTCTTTTGTTCTAAATGCAAAGTTGCAATGCGTACCTTTTGTGTGTTTTTCACATTATTGAGATCAAAATATTGCTTCATCTGTAGTATCCATGTTACATGATCCTTTCCATCAAACTTCCTCATATCCATTTTTGGAATATGGTGGTTCTTCCCACCAACATTAGAGTTTAGGAAATCACGATTAACATTTATTTTTTTCTCATCATAAGTTTCCTCTACTATCTTTTCACCATTAGGAAACATTTGTTGTATCAAATTTGTCAAACCTTCGATGTCTACTTTTAGATCATTCTTCATGTTTTCCATTTTTTCATCGATCTTAGCTTTGATGTCATCCATCTTAGCTTCCATGCCAACTTCCATGCCATCCATATTAGCTTCCAAACCATTCATCTTAGCTTCCATGACTTTCTTTAAACCATCCATTTCATTTTTTGTTGCTCATTACAATAGCAAATTTTGGTGCACTTGCTCATGGACTTTTAATATCTCATGTTGCATTTCTTTGTCGTCATGAGTCATAGTAGAGCCTTCTGAAGGATTAATGGGTGTTGAATTCTTTTTAGGAGGCATTTTGGAACCCAATATTGATATCTATGCTCAATAGGCCTTTAGAATCACCTAGAACTAATTTTTCAAAAAGGACTTATGTAATTTGAAAAAAAATACACACCTTTTTCTTAATTTTGAGGAGCACGATATTGAAACTAATTTATCACTGTGATTTTGGATATTTGATATCTAAAATTTGGCCGTGAAGTATCCCTTTGAATCTTCTTTCGAATGCCATAGTTCTGACCTGATTTGGATTCTTGAAGACAAAGTTATGCCCAATCTACTATGATGACTTAATTATGGACTGGTTGAGTAGAGAGAAATTGTACGACCTACCACATGTCATTGTTTCCTCCTTTGGCTCTGAAATTGATATAGCGAAAACTATGGTCCATGTACTTGCGGCCAATTTTTACAGAATTCCAATCTGATGCTCAGAGAGAGAGTTATGAAGGTTTTCCCACAATCACCACTTTGAGATGAAATTTCAAAGCCTGCAAAAGACCTAACTTCCATAGACCATATCTCCAAACATATTACGAAACAAGCTCTAAAATTGTGCAAAAATCTTCCTCAGGAGTTCTTCTTCGCTCCCTAAAAACTTTAGCTTCTGAACCTTTGCAAAAAATAAAGTTATAGCGACAATGCCACGATGACCTATTTAGGTTAAATTCATGATCCTGCAAAAAGAGCTAACTTCCACAGATCTTATCCCCAAAAATATTGTGAAGGCTTTGAAATTTTCGACGATGTTCCTCAGGATTTCGAGTTCACATTCTAAAAATTTCAGCTTCTGAATCTTCGTAGAAAACAAATTATAGTGAAAATTCCACGATGACCTGTTTGGGGTAGGGAAACCCTAGAATCCAAAGCTCTGATACCAAATGTTGTGAAACCAGCTCCAAAAATAGAAGAAAAGAGATATCAACGCCTTAGAAATAAGCCACTTCGAGGGGGAAACCTCCAATACATTACATCAATGAACAAATCTTGTATGATAAAAACCTCATTTTTATATATAGGAGTCCATGGGCCACAATGTAATCCTAGCCAGCCTAACAGTAATAATTTAAGGGCACAATAATAAAAATATGGGGGTTATAGGAATACAATAACAACAATAAGGGGGTTACACTAACAACAATAAGGGACTATACTAGTAATATAGGGACCTAACAAAAGGATTGACCATTGCCCCAAGTACATGAATCATTATTACGTCCAGGTTATATTGACCCAACAAATTAATATGTTTTAAATTCTGGCTGGATAGACGAGCCATATTCTGCTGTAGATATTTCTTAGCGGTAATAAGCTCAGGACCAATTAAAAGTTTAACCAAGTGAGGAACACTTTTATAAAAACTTTTTTCATCGAAATACGTAGTCATATCTTCTATTATTTTCTATAAAATATACAAATCTTCCTGGCTAAAATATTCACCATTATATTTACATTCTTTCAAGCTAATAAATAACCTGGTAACCTCATGGTGATATATAAAAACATTCAACTAGATAGAAGAACTAGATAAATACTTATCAATCTTGATGTAGAAAGTATTCCAGAATAACTCAATAGTTGGTTCCCGAGTTAAAGAATCTCCATGTTGTGGTACCTCGATACCATCACACACAGAATAATACTTGTCAGATCCAAAAGCATAATCACCAGTAAAATAAAATCCATTATTAATTGAACCAAAAGAATAAGCATTTAGGAAATATGGAAAATCACATGAAAAATAGACAAAAGTAGACAAAAGCATCAGGATTTATAGTTCTAAAACCCAAACAATGTATATGCCCTAGGGGAAACATCAGGATGAACATGAATTCTTGCAGAATATTATGAGAAACCAAGGCAAGTAATAAAAATGCATTTAAATAAGCATTTCTTCTGCTTTCCTTGGGTTGATTCATACAATAGTAGCAACAAAAAAAATAGATTGTTAAGGACCAAAATTAGCCATTACTGTCTTCAGTTACAGAGAGGAATTGAAATAACTCTTCCTCTTGAGTTAGATGATAGTCCTTAGTTCAGCTCTCTGTATTGATAGTTAGCTACTGATTCATATAATAGCAGCAACAAAAAACATAGATTATTGAGGACCACAATGTAATCAGATCTGCTTTCAGTTACAGAGAGGAATTGAAATAACTCTTCCTCTTGAGTTAGATGACAGTTCTTAGTTTATCTCTCTGTATTGACAGTTAGCTCAACATATTTATTAAGGGAATACATATTAGTTTAAGCAAAGGGAAACAAATCATCTGCTGTTAACTATCACTGGTACTTTACTTTTAGTAATAATAGTAATGGTTATGTATTAGTTACTGAATAAGCTTAATCTGTTGAAACTTGTAATCTAACTAGTCATCCCATATTATATAAACACTGCTTATCTCTACTAATTTTTTATCATGTAATCGTATCAACTTCTCATACTCATTGTGCTCTAATTACATATTGATAGGCCAAATAAGTGGTTACAGAAGATTCCATAATATACTTCAAAACCAAAAGTGATTTGATAAAAACACATTAGCCAATAAACAAACCATTGAAACCAAAAGTGATTTGAAACAAAACATAGGTTTTAACCTTATATAGGTAATTTTTTCAAATAGATTCTTAATTTAAAATGAAAAATATTCAATGTAAAACACATGCGTTCTTATACACCCTTATGTCTACGTAAAGTAGTTAGAGTGATTCCACAGGTCCTCTACACCCTTGATAGGGTATAATTAGGACAGGTAGTGTTAACTTCTACAAGTTCTATAGGTAGAGTCTGTAAAGGGCCAGGTAGCCTTTGGATCTCATCTTTTATGAAAGGTGACATATCTAGTAAATGCCCCTACAGTCAATCTCTGGAATAGTTCTAAATAGAAGTTTTTCATTTTCATATCCATGGTCTCAAACAATGAGAGAGAGAAAAAAAAAATTATATTCAATTTAAAACACAAATTAGCCATAAAATTTTCCCATTGAAACCAAAAGTGATTTGATACAAAACATAGGTGATTTGATTCAATGGAAATGTGCATCTTGAATATCTAGCCTAGTTATGTAATTGGTATGATATCCTTTTAGAAAAATCTTTTTAATGAAGAAAATTTATCCATAGTGATCCACTGATATTTTTTCACAAACAAATATACCATTTTGGACATTTATAACTCAAAAATATGCTCATTGAATTTATGCATCTATATTTTAAACTACTTGAAACTATTTTATTACACCATAGGATTCATTTCAAAACTACGCTCATTGAATTTATGCATCTATATTTTTAAACTACTTGAAACTATTTTATTATACCATAGGATTCATTTTGATATATCTCCCATTTTAATGGGGTGTATCACATTTAGAAAAAAACGCATTAGCCATAAAATTTTCCCATTGAAACCAAAAGTAATTTGATACAAAACATAAGCTTTAACCTTATATAGTTAATGTTTCAAATAGATTTTTAATAAAATGAAAAATATTCAATGTAAAACACATGCACATTTACATATAATTGTGATACTTTCCCTTCTTTCCAACTTAGTGGACATCATTCTAGAAAAATCCCTTTTAATGAAGCAGATATATATCCATAGTGGCATTGATATTTTTTCACAAACAATTCTTCCATTTTGGACATTTATATCTCAAAACTATGCTCATTGAATTTATGCATCTATATTTTATTACAACATAGGAATCATTTCGATATATCTCCCATTTTAATGGGGTGTATCACATTTCGAGAAAAACACATTAGCCATAAAAGTTTCCCATTGAAACCAAAAGTGTTTTGATACAAAAAATATAGGTTTTAACCTTGTATACGTAATTGTTTCAAATAGCTTATTAATTTAAAATGAAAAATATTCAATGTAAAACACATGCATTCTTATACACCCTTATGTCTTATACAGGTAATTGTTTCAAATAGATTCTTAATTTAAAATGAGAAATATTCAATGTAAAACACATGCATTCTTATTCACCCTTATATCTACGTAAAGTAGTTTGAGTGATTCCACGGGTCCTCTACACCCTTCATAGGGTATAATTGGGATAGGTAGTGTTAACTTCTACAAGCTCTATAGGTAGAGTCTGTAAAGGGCCAGGTAGCCTCTCGATCTCATCTCTTATGAAAGGTGACATATCCAGTAAATGCCCCTATATCTAAATAGAAGTTTATCATTTTCATATCCATGGTCTCAAACAATGAGAGAGAGGAAAAACCTTTTATATTCAATGTAAAACACAAATTAGCCATAAAAGTTTCTCATTGAAACCAAAAGTTATTTGATACAAAACATAGGTTTTAACCTTATATAGTTTAATTGTTTCAAATAGATTTTTAATAAAATGAAAGATATTCAATGTAAAAAACATAGTACTTAGAAACAAAATTTTAACCAAGTATATAGTTAATTGTTTTGAAAATAGATTCTTAACAAAATGAAAAATGTTCAATGTAAAACACACGCAAATTAACATATAATTGTGATATTTTCCCTTCTTTCCAACTTAGTCCATCCTTCTAGAAATATCCCTTGAAAATAGATTCTTAACAAAATGAAAAATATTCAATGTAAAACACATGCACATTAACATATAATTGTGATATTTTCCCTTCTTTCCAACTTAGTCCATATTTGTAATATCCCTCGCATAAGCCACCATAAAAACTCTCATAAAATGAGGGTTATTAAATAATTAAATATTATTAATTATTATATTTATATTAAATGAAGAATATTCTTGTAATTGTTGATTATAAGAATATTGGAAGAATTATTTCTTAATTATTTTATTTATAATAATTTATATTCTTCCATGGAAATAAATTATATTTCCAAGTTTGTATATTTTATGAGTTTTAGAAATAATGAGTAATAGATTTGGAAAAAGTATGGATAAGTGATATTTTTCTCATAAGGAAAAAGAAAATCTACCTTTAAAAATAAAAGCATGAGGGATTTATGGAATGCTTTTCTGATTTAGGAAAAATCAGATTTATGGAGGCTTTATGGATTGCGTTTGTGATTTAGAAAAGCTGGAATGCTTTTATGATTTAGAAAATATGGAATTATTTTATGATTTAGAAAAAGCTGGAATACTTTTAGGATTTAGAAAAGCTTGAATGCTTTTATGAATTAGAAAAGATGGAATTCTTTTATGATTTAGGAAAAAGTTGGAATACTTTTATGATTTATAAAATCTATTCCATTTTAATTAATTCTATTTTTTTATTATAATCCCATGAGAGAAATAGAAGAGAAAAAGGGGAGAATACAGGAAGAATGGAGCCAAGGAAGAGGAAGAGAGTATTTCAAGCATGCATCAAGAGATGAGTAACCATATCCTTTGAAAATATCTTTGTTTTCATATGGACCATGATTATATAATGATTGAATTTATTTGCAATAAAAATTTTAGTGTATTAAAAGCTAGATCTACACTTATTTATGCATTATTTTGATAAAACCCCAGGGGGATCTTGTTTAGAAGGCTGAGTAGTTCCAGATCTGGTATGGATCTGATGTTTCATCCATATATCAGTTGTAGATTTGAATATTAACCTACATCAGCTGAAGCTCCTCATATAAAATGTTGTCAAGTCTTTCTGCAACTTTTCCAATTGTTTCTGCTATTATTTTTGAAGGATTCTTGCTCTTGCTTCAAGTAAATCCAATACTTGATTATAGTTCTGATTTCTTGATGCCATACTATAACATGAGTCTAATGGCTGATTTCTAGTGTCTTCCAGCAGAAACTGCGCAATTTCTAAAGCACGGTTTCTCTATTTACCAACTCTCTCCTTTAGCTGATTTTCAGCTAGTGTTGATTGTGGGAGATCCGTTAAAACCTCTAAACTCATTTATTTTTGATGAAACTTTTCTTGAGGTCTGACATAGCCTAAAACAAGGGAACCCAGCCCTGTTCTACATTATTTTCACACTGGCTTGCTTATACAATGTCCTCCTTGAGCCTATTGCAGATTTTCCTGAGAGTGGAATTTAGCGCTTCTTCCTTGGTTGGTTTTTACTTCTCTTTTGGATCCATTGTTTAGATCTATAGATCTAAGGTTCCTAAGAGCAGAAAACTCTAAGATGAGTGTGTCATTCCCACACTTGTTGTGTTCCACCATTCTTCTATAGACAGAGTCTGGAATGGGCCAGGAAGCCTCTGGATTTCACCCTTCCTTGTGAAGGTGATGCATCTAGTAAATGCCCTGCCAGTCTATCTCTGGTTTAGATCTATTGGTGTAATTCCATATTGCCGTGATTCCATAGTGGAATATCTTAAGATATTCCCTACTGAGCCTATATTTTCCCATTTGGAACATTGCATAATTGTATGCAAGGAAATAATTATTGTGTTAAAACTCTTCAAAATGAATAGAAGATAAAAATATATCCTTGTATGCATTATTGGATTAGATTCTTAGAGAGGAAAAAGAGAAATCACATGCTTTATTATGTAAGATTATTTAGAGAAACATATATGCTTGCATGCATGGGAAAAATATATTTTTGAGTATTAGATTTCTAGAGAAAAGGAAGATGCAATCACATCATATTTATTGTGTTAGCCTTCTTTTGGGAAAAATAATATGTATTTGTCCAACCTAAAGGGATTAGCTATGGTATTAGCTTTATCTTGGGAGAATATTATGCATAGTTATTGGTTATATCTTTTGGATGAGAGGGAAATGTCACTTTGCATGCATGAAATGATAAGTGGTATGCGTTTGACCCTTGGAAAAGAAACGTGTTTATTTTTCCATGAAATATTTATTTGGTTTCTTTTGAAAAGAAATATATGTTTTACATGCAGGAAGAACAAGATATGTTATTGCATGCACAAAACTATAACTTGTATGTTAACTTTGTTTGAAATAGAGTTGGCATTGTTATACATAGTAACCATTATGAATAGATCTTGGGTGGAAAATATCTTTTTGGAAAAGAACAGGTATTCACATGCATAAGTATAACATCTATTGCATTAATCCATATTGAAAAGAAGAAATACGAGTAGGCGAAAAGAGAAATTGCTTGTTGGGATAGTTATCTTGAAAATCTTGTTATGCATTTGCATGCATAGTATTATTATATAGTATGTTAGCTTTCTTTTGGAAATAATATGAAAGTGCATGCAAGATTTTCTTAGTGTTTGGTGGAAAGATGATGCTTGATAGTGATTTATTTGTTACTAATGCATGTGAAATGATGTTAAATAAGGAAACTAATGTCAATGTGGTTATGTTTTATAAATGCATACAAATGTTTGTTGAAGTGTCACAAATAGAGATTGATTATTGGTTTATTAATATTTTATCTAATCATGATATCAAGTGTGCTGACGACAGAAATGGCAGGAAAGAAGGATGACTTGAGAAAAGGAAATTTCAAGTTTAACATTGTGGAAGATAAAGAGTTGTTATTCCATGCAGGTTTAGTAGTTCCAATTGTACAATGATCCCCTGAAGGAAACAGTCTGAATACAAAGACAGAGATTGATGATTCGTGGGTAAATGGTATCATGATGATTGTAATAACTTATAGCTAGTTATGTTTTGTTTAAGATTATTTTTATATGTAAATTTTATGACAATGGTCAAGGGATGGACTCCCTTATAACCATTGAGTGAGGGGTGACAACCCTCACGAGCGTTTAATAATAAAATTAAACGTTTGCTGGTTTTCACCCTACGGGGTTTCCAGGGTATATCGGTGTCTATTTATGTGATTGTTAATTGTGTTGTTTTGATGATGTTAATTTATTTCATGATATGACGTTGATATTATCAATTAAGTGATCTACTAATTGAATTAAAATGATCATGGGATCGATGCATAGTTATAGCAGGAAATTTAAGTTAATATGCTACAACAAGAACAATTAATGGTTGTGTAACTCACTATGATTTTTGCTAAATATTTCTCTAAGTGATGATAATGGGTATTTAAATGCTTAATGCAGAAATATATAAAGAAATTTATAAGGTTACACATTCGTAAATGTTGAAAAAAAGTCCTAACTCCATGCATTTTTCCTGCGAGGTTATCGGGGTATGTTACAAATGGTATCAGAGCAAAAGGTTGCAACACTGGCGCATTTTGGGAATCGTTATGCAAAAAGGAAGTAGAGGTATGATGCTAGTGGGCATCATCTCAGGTATGATTTTAATTAAACTTGTAGTATACTACAATTAACATGAGATGCATGTTGCATGATTAATGACTGCATGAAAGAGTAGACATTTATAATGTTTCTTTAAAAGTTGTGCTCATAAAATTTTAATATGGATGTGGATAAAAGATAATAAAACTTCTATTGTACCTATGAACCATCTTGAGCACTCACTGTTTATATTGTAGATTAATTACCAACCTTTGCATGCATAATGTGAGAAAAATTATTATGGTGCATAAGAAAAAAAATGGAAAACATGGCTAAAGTTATCATGCACTACCTATAAATAATGAATACATGTATGGTTGGTGTGATAACTAAATAATATAGAAGTTGGGTTTGACCCTGAAGAGGACAATGGAATGTTGAAAACAAAATATATATATACTTGAACGAAACTCTTCAGTTGTTAAAAATAAGCAACGAGTTAAATAAAACTCACATAGTGAACTTAAATTCAATGAAAAAATCATAGTAGCATAATTGTGGGTTCTTTTTCTTCATTTAGAGTTGTAGAGGAAAGTTTGCATTCAATGTGTTCGACAAAATGTGGTAATTGAGATCCACGGTTTTGTATTTTAAATAATTTCATCCGTGGAAGTTTTGGATGTGATTAATCTTTAATATCAAGGGGTTTTCATACCTTGAGATCATGTAAACCCCATGGTGATTCCAAGAAAAAGTTATGTTTAGAAATGGATCCATAATTTGGTCAAATTTCTTGATTAGACGCTGTTGTAGGGATTGTTGGTTCTGTTATTAGCAGAAATTTTACCATTGATGATATTAATATGATTCATGATGTTCTAGAAATTCTAGTTTTACTATCTCTATGAGAGTATAAACATATTTATGGAAATTTATTTCATCTCTGCTAACTAGTCCCTTAATGGTAGTAGATTGTATGCTTGCCAACTATTTGGAAGAATGCCTTATCCACCATAGATTGCATGCTTGCAAATTGTTGTTAAAATTCCTCAATGGATGTAGATTGCATGCTTGAAAATTGTTTGATGGAATGTCGAATTGGTTGTAGATTGCATGCTTGCATACTATTTGAAAAAAAGTCTACAGTGATTGTAGATTTCATGATTGCAAATTATTTTCACAAAATTCCTCAATGGTTGTCGCTTATATGGTTGCAAGCTAATGGTAAGCGAAAAAAAAAAAAAAAGAACCACATTTTGTGTCGTAGTGTTCAATGGGACTGTTAGTTCTCTACAATATTGATGGCTGCTAAGGTGAGACCTTAAATAAAGTATCATGCTATGGTATGCAACATATGTTAATGTCTTTTTTCTAAGCTACATGATTATTATTATTATGTGGAAATTTTGAATATATACCACCTATATTACATGCGATGAATTGTTGTCAATGTGCTTTGACAAATTTTGGACCCCATGTTGTGGGTCAAGTATAGATGCATGGTGTACATAAATGTTCCTTTGCCTTAATGATAATATGCAAATGGAAAATTATGTAAATTACAGTGGATTTGTAGACATTGACTATTTTTAGACATTGAATTTTTATTGGATTCAATGGCTATGGAAGCTATGATGGGATTGATGTAATGAGGTAATATTTTATTTTATTGTTGAGTTAATGAATACTTTAGTTGGGGTATTCAAAAAATAACTCTAGAGTTTTTGTAACACCCCCAAGTTCTATGATTTTCAAATTAGACATCTGAACATAAATCCAAAGGGGAGTGGACCCCAATGGATAATTATTGTGTGGATGTGGGTAATTATTTATTTATGAAAAAAAAAAAAATATTGTGTATGCACTATGACCAAATGAGAAATTGAGATCACATGCCTAATCCATGAGGTTATGGAAAAGGTAAAGACTTTCCCCAAAATCTTTCAAAAATCCTTGAAAGAAGTTATTTCTAATTTATATTTTTGAGGAAAAATCTAAATTTCCCAATGATGAGGAAAGTATTTGGGAAGAGGTAAAAAGCTGGAAAAGCTGGAAAAGCAGAAAGCAGCTTTAAAGTCCCTAAATAAGGGAAGCCTAGGCAAACAGGAATAAAAGCATCCTGAAATTCTGGACGCAGAATTGGAAACAGGCTTTGGGGAGAGCATAGCTTAAAGAAGCTGCTCCAGAACAGATTGAGATTAGTCTGTTCTTGGAGGATCTCAGCTCGGGGGTGAGTTCTGGAGATAGACGAACTCTAAGGTTGGGAGGACTGGTCATAGTATCGGTATGCATACATAAATTTGGAGATTTATCTATGAATTTTTATATAAAGTTTATATGAATCATTATGTTATGATTTCTTATGCAAAGTTTAGATTGACTGTTTGTTCAGTACCTCATGCAATTGCAAATTAGAGCTATTAGCTGAAAATCCAGTAGGTTAATAGCAGGGACAAATGGTTGGATTATGGGGATAAGTACCCTGTAGTAATAAAGTTAGAGATGATAGATTTCCTGAATGTCAAATCTAATAACAAATGTACAGGTGTAGCTTGCTGTCTTTTAAAATGAAAATGGAGTTGTTGTGTGTATAAACCAAAATTTTTAACAAAACGGTAAACAGGAACAACAAGTACAGTCCAAGGGAAGAGTTGTAATATGCACCAGAATTACAAGTATGCTGAATAATCTTAACAATAACATAAGAGAATAGCCCTATTGTTATATGTGGTAAAAGTATGGGTAAAGGAATATTGTAAACATATTTAAAGTACTGGGAAAAGAGCGTCTATCCACTTTCAATATAAACTACTGTAAAAGTAGTTGAAGCAAAGAAGGTTAACTGAATATAGATAGATGTATATGTAGATATCTATACATAGATGCTGAAATTTTATAATTATAGAGGTTAGAAAGTCTATAAAGCTTGCTAACTGAAAAAGTTAGAGAAAGTGACATATTGATCTGTTAGAGTTGGACAAAACTCTGAAAAACAGATCTGTGAAATACAAATGAGTATATGTTTATATACACATATAAATATCAGTCGACTGGGTTGACTAATAGGAATTGAGGTTAAGCCAAAATTTCTCATGGGAATATTTATAATACCAAGAGTGTCTGTAATTACCAAAGAGAAATTAAAGACTTGATAAAAGTATGAATGTGAAATTGATTATTGAAAAAAATTATGTGCATAAAAGTAGAGTATATTTGAGTTAATGTTATGCGGATAAGAAACTGGGGATGGGAGACGTGACAGTTTTAGAAGACTTCTTGCTAGCTTATGGAAAGCTATTGGTGGTTAATTTCAACATGGACCTTCCCTAAAAGTCTCCTAAAAATCCCTAGGAGAAAATAATAAAGAGGAAATATTAACATAATGGTTGGAGATAAATACCATGAGTTTGAATTGGATTGAAATTATTGTGGGAGAGAAAGACAATAATTTGCAAAAACACTAGTGGGAGAGAAAGACTAGTGTAACTCCTAAATAAAATGCAATGTGCACTTGATAGAGTTTTTTTATCATTTTGATGATTAAAGGGCTAAGTGCTCCCTGAGTTTTTATGAAAGTATTAGGATTTAGGTATTATTTTACATTTCCTAAATAATTGGAAATGAAAATTTAAGGTTAATGTTCCAACAAGAGAAGAACATCGAGGACGATGTTCTCTTTAAGGGGGGGAGTTTGTAATATCCCTCGCATAAGCCACCATAAAAAATCTCATAAAATGAGGGTTATTAAATAATTAAATATTATTAATTATTATATTTATATTAAATGAAGAATATTCTTGTAATTGTTGATTATAAGAATATTGGAAGAATTATTTCTTAATTATTTTATTTATAATAATTTATATTCTTCCATGGAAATAAATTATATTTCCAAGTTGGTATATTTTATGAGTTTTAGAAATAATGAGTAATAGATTTGGAAAAAGTATGGATAAGTGATATTTTTCTCATAAGGAAAAAGAAAATCAACCTTTAAAAATAAAAGCATGATGGATTTATGGAATGCTTTTCTGATTTAGGAAAAATCAGATTTGTGGAGGCTTTATGGATTGCTTTTGTGATTTAGAAAAGCTGGAATGCTTTTATGATTTAGAAAATATGGAATTATTTTATGATTTAGAAAAAGTTGGAATACTTTTAGGATTTAGAAAAGCTTGAATGCTTTTATGAATTAGAAAAGATGGAATTCTTTTATGATTTAGGAAAAAGTTGGAATACTTTTATGATTTATAAAATCTATTCCATTTTAATTAATTCTATTTTTTATTATAATCCCATGAGAGAAATAGAAGAGAAAAATGGGAGAATACATGGAGAATGGAGCCAAGGAAGAGGAAGAGAGTATTTCAAGCATGCATCAAGAGATGAGTAACCATATTCTTTGAAAATCTCTTTGTTTGCATATGGACCCTGATTATATAATGATTGAATTTATTTGCAATAAAAATTTCAGTGTATTAAAAGCTACATCTACACTTATTTATGCATTATTTTGATAAAACCCTAGGGGGATCTTGTTTAGAAGGCTGATTAGTTCCAGATCCGGTATGGATCTTATGTTTCAGCCATATATCAGTTGTAGATCTGAATATTAACCTACAACAGCTGAAGCTCCTCATATAAAATGTTGTCAAGTCTTTCTGCAGCTTTTCCAATTGTTTCTGCTATTATTTTTGAAGTATTCTTGCTCTTGCTTCAAGTAAATCCAATACTTCTACAAAGGAACTTGATTATAGATCTGATTTCTTGATGCCATACTAAAACATTTTCTAATGGCTGATTTCTAGTGTCGTCCAGCAGAAACTGCACAATTTCTAAAGGACGGTTTCTCTATTTACCAACTCTCTCCTTTAGCTGATTTTCAGCTAGTGTTGATTGTGGGAGATCTGTTAAAGCCTCTAAACTCATTTATTTTTGCCGAAAATTTTCTTGAGGTATGACACAGCCTAAAATAAGGGAACCCAGCCCTGTTCTACATTATTTTCACACTGGCTTGCTTATACAATGTCCTCCTTGAGCCTATTGCAGATTTTCTTGAGAGTGGAATTTAGCGCTTCTTCCTTGGTTGGTTTTTACTTCTCTTTTGGATCCATTGTTTAGATATATAGATCTAAGGTTCCTAAGATCAGAAAAATCTAAGAGGAGTGTGTCATTCCCACACTTGCTGTGTTTCACCATTCTTCTATAGACAGAGTCTGGAATGGGCCAGGAAGCCTCTGGATTTCACCCTTCCTTGTGAAGGTGATGCATCTAGTAAATGCCCTGCCAGTCTATCTCTGGTTTAGATCTATTGGTGTAATTCCATATTGCTGTGATTCCATAGTGGAATATCTTAAGATATTCCCAACTGAGCCTATATTTTCCCATTTGGAACATTGCATAATTATATGCAAGGAAATAATTATTGTGTTAAAACTCTTCAAAATGAATAGAGGATAAAAATATATCCTTGTATGCATTATTGGATTAGATTCTTAGAGAGGAAAAAGATTAATCACATGCTTTATTATGTAAGATTATTTAGAGAAACATATATGCTTGCATGCATGGGAAAAATATATTTTTGAGTATTAGATTTCAAGAGAAAAGGAAAATGCAATCACATAATATTTATTGTGTTAGGCTTCTTTTGGGAAAAATAATATGTATTTTTCCAACCTAAAGGGATTAGCTATGGTATTAGCTTTATCTTGGGAGAATATTATGCATAGTTATTGGTTATATCTTTTGGATGAGAGGGAAATGTCACTTTGCATGCATGAAATGATAAGTGGTATGCGTTTGACCCTTGGGAAAGAAATGTGTTTATTTTTCCATGAAATATTTATTTGGTTTCTTTTGGAAAGAAATATATGTTTTACATGTAGGAATAACAAGATATGTTATTGCATGCACAAAACTATAACTTGTATGTTAACTTTGTTTGAAATAGAGTTGGCATTGTTATACATAGTAACCATTATGAATAGATCTTGGGTGGAAAATATGTTTTTGGAAAAGAACATGTATTCACATGCGTAAGTATAACATCTATTGCATTAATCCATATTGAAAAGAAAACATACGAGTAGGCAAAAAGAGAAATTGCTTGTTGGGATAGTTATCTTGAAAATATTATTATGCATTTGCATGCATAGTATTATTATATAGTATGTTAGCTTTCTTTTGAGAATAATAGGAAAGTGCATGCAAGATTTTATTAGTGTTTGGTGGAAAGAGGATGCTTGATATTCATTTATTTATTACTAATGCATGTGAAATGATGTTAAATAAGGAAACTAATGTCAATGTGGTTATTTTTTATAAATGCATACAAATATTTGTTGAAGTGTCACAAATAGAGATTGATTATTGGTTTATTAATATTTTATCTAATCATGATATCAAGTGTGCTGACGACAGAAATGGCAGGAAAGAAGGATGACTGGAGAAAAGGAAATTTCAAGTTTAACATTGTGGAAGATAAAGAGTTGTTAGTCCATGCAGGTTTAGTAGTTCCAATTGCACAATGATCCCCTGAAGGAAACAGTCTGAATACAAAGACAAAGATTGATGATTCGTGGGTAAATGGTATCATGATGATTGTAATAACTTATAGCTAGTTATGTTTTGTTTAAGATTATTTTTATATGTAAATTTTATTACAATGGTCAGGGGATGGACTCCCTTATAACCATTGAGTGAGGGGTGACAACCCTCACGAGCGTTTAATAATAAAATTAAACGTTTGCTGGTTTTCACCGTACGGGGTTTCCAGGGTATATCGGTGTCTATTTATGTGATTGTTAATTGTGTCTTTTGATGATGTTAATTTCTTTCATGATATGACGTTGATATTATCAATTAGGTGATATACTAATTGAATTAAAATGATCATGGGATCGATGCATAGTTATAGCAGAAAATTTAAGTTAATATGCTACAACAAGAACAATTAATGGTTGTGTAACTCACTATGATTTTTGCTAAATATTTCTCTAAGTGATGATAATGGGTATTTAAATGGTTAATGCAGAAATATATAAAGAAATTTATAAGGTTACACATTCGTAAATGTTGAAAAAAAGTCCTAACTCCATGCATTTTTCCTGCGAGGTTATCGGGGTATGTTACAATATTTCTAGAAATATCCCTTTTAATGAAGCAAATATATCCATAGTGATCCACTGATAGTTTTTCACCAACAACTATTCCATTTTGGACTTATATACCTCAAAACTATGCTCATTGAATTTATGCATCTATATCTTTAAACTAATTGAAACTATTTTATTTCACCATAGGAATCATTTTGATATGTCTACCATTTTAATGTGGTGTATCAAATTTCGAGAAAAAAACACATTAGCCATAAAAGTTTCCCATTGAAACCGAAATTTCAATTTGATACAAAACATAGGTTTTAACCTTATATTTAAACTACTTGAAACTATTTTATTTCACCATAGGAATCATTTCGATATTTATACCATTTTAATGGGGTGTATCACATTTCGAGAAAAAACACATTAGCCGTAAAAGTTTCCCATTGAAACCAACAGTTCAATTTGATACAAAACATAGGTTTTAACCTTATATAGGTAATTATTTCAAATAGATTCTTAATTTAAAATGAAAAATATTCAATGTAAAACACATGCATTAACATATACAATTGTGATACTTTCCCTTCTTCCAAACTTAGTGGACATCCTTTTAGAAAAATATTTTTTAATGAAGCAAATATATCCATAGTGATCCACTAATATTTTTTCACAGACAACTATTCCATTTTGGATTTTTATATATCAAAACTATGCTCATTGAATTTATGCATCTATATTTTTAAACTACTTGAAACTATTTTATTACACCATAGGATTCATTTCGATATATCTCCCATTTTAATGGGGTGTACCACATTTCGAGAAAAACGCATTAGGCATAAAAGTTTCCCATTGAAACCAAAAGTGACATGATATGAAACATATAGGTTTTAACCTTATATATAGGAATTGTTTCAAATAGATTCTTAATTTAAAATGAAAAATATTCAATGTAAAACACATGCACACTAACGTATAATTGTGATAGTTTCCCTTCTTTCCAACTTAGAGGACATCATTCTAGAAAAATCCATTTTAATGAAGCAGATATATATCCATAGCGGCATTGATATTTGTTCACCAACAAATCTTCCATTTTGGACTTTTATTTCTCAAAACTATACTCATTTAATTTATGAATCTATATTTTATTACAACATAGGAATCATTTCGATCTATCTCCCATTTTAATGGGGTGTATCACATTTCGAGAAAAAAACACATTAGCCATAAAATTTTCCCATTGAAACCAAAAGCTCAATTTGATACAAAACATACAGGTTTTAACCTTATATTTAAACTACTAGAAACTATTTTATTTCACCATAGGAATCGTTTCGATATGTCTACCATTTTAATGACATGTATCACATTTCGAGAAAAAACACATTAGCCATAACAATTTCCCATTGAAACCAAAAGTTCAATTTGATACAAAACATAGGTTTTAACCTTTTATCTAGGTAATTGTTTCAAATAGATTCTTAATTTAAAATGAAAAACATTCAATCTAAAACACATGCATTAACATATATAATTGTGATACTTTCCCTTTTTCCAAACTTAGTGGACATCCTTTTAGAAAAATATTTTTTAATGAAACAAATATATCCATAGTGATCCACTGATATTTGTTCATAGACAAGTATTCCATTTTTTACTTTTATATCTCAAAACTATGCTCATTGAATTTATGAATCTATATTTTTAAACTATTTGAAACTATTTTATTACACCATAGGATTCATTTCGATATATCTCCCATTTTAATGGGGTGTATCACATTTCGAGAAAAACACATTAGCCATAAAAGTTTCCCATTGAAACCAAAAGTGATCTAATACGAAACATATAGGTTTTAAGCTTATATATAGGTAATTGTTTCAAATAGATTCTTAATTTTTAACCGTCATGTTCTCCTTTTCCATGACCAGTCTCGAAGAAATTCCAACAATGTTTAATGCAGGTTTCTTATGAAGACAACACAACAAAAAGAATGATCGTGCAGATTTGAATTGACCCTCACATCCATCTGACCATATCCAATGTTCATTGAATGTTATTCCCCTTCTTTTCAAGGAATCATAAATCTTTCCAAAACAGTGTTGTACAAAATATGTATCATGTGTATGATCATCATTGATATAAAAGGGATATTCTTTAATAACATGTTGATTTTCACTAGTGCTTTCTATATGATCGACATTTTGTTCAGCATGTCTATATAGAATATGGACGAGCATGGATACTTGGTTAGAATGATAGTATTCACTCTGAATTTATTTTTGTGAAACAAATTTGTAGTTTTCTGCAAAATCAATTACTGAAAAAATGGTCCCTGGTGGAAAAAATTCACGGGATTTTTGAATTGCAAGTCTTGTCGTCGAAATCTATGGGAATGCTTGGTGTATTTATAAATTTTTTCCTCAAACTTTCTCAAAAAGTCTATCACAATTTTTTTTTCTTCTTCTGGTAATTCAATTCTTTTAGCACTATTTGCACCTTGAATAAATGTATGGATATATTCATATCTGTTCCATTTCACTTTCATGTTGGACAATGATTGATCATTTATATCAATACGATATTTGTTTTGAAATTTAGTCAAATTTCCACAATCATCGCATTTTTTACCACCAACACATTTCTTTTCCTAAAATAGATCATCGTTTTTTATTTCACATAGAATTTGAGATATGAAATCACGGATAGTGGAAGTAGGAGGTGAATCCTTCCAAAATGTTCTACCAAAATTAAGGAATGTGTCATAATATAGCTCAAATTCCACATGATAATGACAACAATAAGTGTCACGTACTGTGATAGTTTTTACATACCATGGATTTTGTTGAACAAAAGCACTGATTAACACATGTATTTCATGATTCTCTTCTTTGAACTTGTTGAAAAAATCTATCTGAGTGGTTTCCAAGAAATGTTTTTCATGTTGTTCGTACTGATTTCATGCTATTCTTCTTTGCATCACATGCTTTGCAGTTGGCAAAATACGCGAATTGTTCTTCCAATATTCATATATTATTTTTTTAACATGTTCTCCATGTATATCTTTGTATGGTTGCCTACAAATAGCTATCCAACAAGCGATTTCATCATTTACATCTATTTGCAACCGAAATTTTTGATGTTTGTTCAAAGTTTTTCGCGAGGTTCCTAATGTTCGTGCCATAGATTTTACCAAGTGATTCTCTTTAGTACTTGATGAAACCACTGCCATATGTATTTCTCTATGTACAACTGAAACATTTTCCTGTCTAGATCTTCTAATTGAATTTATAGCACTATTTATATTTTGTATCACATTTTACTTCATTTTTTTATCTTTGGCTAATTTTTGAACACCCAATAAAGTCGTAGCTTCTTTTAATTTCCTTAATGATTGGAGACCTTTCAACATTTGGGCATGAACTGTCAAATGATCATTTATGAAGTATGTATTAAAAATGCGGTTAACACAATATCGTATATAATGGTCAACCTTTTTATCTCCATATGTGTGTGTCAGCATTTTCCAACATCTCATCATCGACATTGATTTCATATGTACATATTCGAATGAATAATAAATAATAAGTTTACATATTCAATAAATAACTAAATTAATAAATATATGTATAATTTCAATAATAAATGCATGTGTTCAATATATATATATATATATACCTTGTGATTCAATTTCTTCACTTGAATTTCTTTCAACATGTTCACCATCTCCAGGTTCAATATCTCTTTCAAAATTTTGTATATCATCATCAATGTTTTGAGGAAAATCTCTCTCTGTTTATATTGCAAAACATTTTTCAAATTAGTTCATGAAATAAAAATTAAGCGTCACATTTTATACTAGGAAAATTTTAAATATATCAAAATCATAATATTTACATTTACATACCTACTTCAACTTCTAGTTGAGGTTGATTTTCCACTTCAATATTTGAGAGTGCTTCTATATTTCTTTTGCGACATTGTCTCGTCTCTTTTCTATGTTCCTGAGGGTTTCTTTTTTGATGATATTTTATCGTACAATTCCTTCAATTTCCCATGATAATAGAGTATGAAGTTAAAAAAATTTCCTTCAAAAATTTAGAAAAAAACACAAATAAAAAAAACATCACAAAAGATTTAATTTAAAAAAACTCATTTTAAATTTTTTTCAAAAAATACATACTCCAATCCAAAACACTTACTTTAAAAAATTCGAGAAAAAAATGTCATATAAAAATGAAACAAAGCTCAAAATACTTACTTCAAGTCCTAGAAAAAAATTTCATTTAAAAAGCTAGACAAAAGCTCATTTTAAAAAATCATTATAAAAGATTTACTTCAACCAAAAACACGTACTCTAAAAAAATGTCACTTCAAAAAATGCCTCCAAAAGATCTCCATTGACAATTAATTCCAAATTCTTAAAAAATGCCACTTTAAAAAATACTTCAAAAAATATCACTTCAAAAATACTTCCAAAAAATGTCAAAAAAATGCCCTTTCGAAATTAAGCCCAAATCCATACTTTCAAAAAAAATGAAGCCCAAAATACATCAAAAAAATGTATCACATACCTCCAATAAATGTCCTTTGAATGTACCTCCAAGAAAAGTCCTTAAACCCAAAACAATCTTTTGCAAAAATGTTCTTTGAATGTACCTCCAAGAAAAGTCCTTAAACCCAAAACAATTCTTTGCAAAATAAGACAATTCTTTGCAAAATTATACCAAGACCTTTGTAAAATCAGACCAAATGCCAGTTTAAAAAATACTTCAAAAAATATCACTTTGAAAAATATTTCCAAAAAATGTCCAAAAAATGTCCTTTTGAAATTAAGCCCAAATCCATACTTTAAAAAAAGATGAAGTCCAAAAAACATCAAAAAAATGTATCACGTACCTATAAGAAATGTCCTAAGAAATGTCCTTTGAATGTACCTCCAAGAAAAGTCCTTCAACCCAAAACAATCTTTTGAAAAAATGTTCTTTGAATGTACCTCCAAGAAAAGTCTTTAAACCAAAACAATTCAATTCTTTGCAAAATTAGACCAAGACCTTTGTAAAATCAGACCAAATGTGTGAAAATATGTGAAAATAATGAATGATTTCGTGACAATTTATATTTCCACGAATTTGTTTTTGGAGGGGTTCCGTGATATTTTTCGACTCACGGAAAATTGGGTGAAAGTTCGGTCGAATTTTTGAATAAAAGTTTGGCCGAACTTTTATGTCGTTAGACTTGACGGGTCGTTGGTGCAAAAAAGAATTCAACCTAGTTTTTTTTAAGAGTTTGGCCGAACTAACGCATCAGTGATTACGTAGGCCCAATCTCTTAATACATATATGCAACTTTGGATTGATTAAACTCCATGGAACATTCTGAATTAACTGTCGGAACCAAGGCAAGAATTTTCAGAATTGAATCTACTTTTAGGAGATATAACTTTTATGGAATTTCATAAATATTTACTAATTTTAATTAATTTTGTAATAAAATGGATAGAAACAATTTTTGAAGGTTATTATGATTTAGTGAAATGATAATTATGTATCTTCCAAAATACACTGTAAAAAAAAATTGAAAAAGTTATGGTGCATTACATTAGTCCGTCGTCTCTAATGGGTAGTTTTTAGATTTTTAGTTTATAACTTATATGTTAAGGAATTTCTTGTGTCGTGAAACATATTCAAAATATGCAGTTTTTTCATATTGGACCAGTTCAAAAAATTCTAGTAATTATGATATGCATCAGTTGGCTTTGTAAATGTGACGAAACCGAGGTAGACTTTGTCTAGATTGTTGTACCACATTTTTTTTTCTCAAAAACACAAAGTTTCAAAGAGTACAACATTGCGTATTAACATAACTTCTTATGAATCCTTTGATTGCTAAAAAACGCACACTCAAAGAAATGCTAAGTTGACATATCAAATGTGTATAAAAAAATTCCAAAAAATAAGTAATAGAAAGCTAATAAAATTTTTGACAGCTTTGATTTTTATTGCAAACTGAAATTCTAAGCAAAAATATTGTTTTAGCTTGCAGAAAGTTGAAGAACAGAAAAAAATGAAATATTTTTCTCAAAAAAGGGCAAAAAGTGTAACCCAATTTCACATTTTTCACCCTATTAACTTCCTTAGGAGACCCATTTTAGACCTCAAAACTCCCCTAATGCTGAAGGAAAAAATGGAATATTCAAGATAAAATTCAAATTGCAGATGGCTAAGTCTGTTTATACTTTCATGTGATTTCTTTTTGCAGGTGGAAGAGTGTAATGACAACTACCATTCGGCATGGAGTCAGCTAAGAAAAATCAATTACAGACAAACTATATTCATGGAAGCTAAGGCAAATTGGCTTAAACATAAATTAACTCTTGCATAAAAAAAAACTGCAAATGAAGGTAGTTGGAGCATTTAATCATGAATTCCAAGTAATATTATTTCCATGAAGTTGTTACCAATATACAAAATAAGGAAAAAACACATAAGCTAAAGATAATCTTAGGTTGTAAAACAGTCTGCTGCAAAATGTGTACTAGCTCATAAAGAAAAATTTACATAACCAGCTCTTTGATAACATTCAACAACCCCTTCAAAGTAAAAATGTCCCTCATTTATAGAGTGAGGGATATTTAGAATAGTTTGCCACCTGGGCTAGACTCGATGCCTTAGCTAAGAGACCTAGTTCTAGTAGAATTACATAACATGGAAACTTTCTAGGGATATTTTTTGCTTGGCAGAGTTTGTACACAAAAAGGACTCAATCACCATTAATGAAATTCAACAAAACTCCTATAAATTCTTCTAATGATACTTATCGACTATAACTCACTACTAAGGTGTTGGATAGTTGATGAAATAGAATTAGGAACTCGAATGCTTGAGCTGGAATGATGGGTAGTCATGATAAGTTGGCATGATGAGTTGGTGGCCACATGGAGGTTGACCTGCTGAGTTGTCCCCCTGAAAAAGAGGATGATGATGTGAATACCTTTGACTTGTGGTTTATCCATTTCGTCACTGTTTGATTTCCCAAAAATCATCAAAACTTTATTAAACTCAAAAAAATAGAGTACAAGCAGTTTGGTAGCAAACTTCAGTAGCAAATGCCAAAATCACCCTTCTACAAAATATTTGATTTTTCTGACTATTTTAGGGTCTTCTTTAAGGTTTATAAGTTAAATACACACATTGAGCCCTTTCATTACTGAATTTTAGACTAGTGTTTTCCTCCATGGAAAGATACAATAGTTTCGTAGCAAATTTCTACCTTAATATGGAGTTACTATGAAAGTACCTAGTTTATCAAATTTTTCATTTTCAATATTTTTTCACCTCCAAAAAGAATCTAAAAGCATATACAAGGATATATATTACCCAACCTTTTTCTTAGCCACATTATAAGAAAAAATTTACGGCCTTACCATACTCATGGATTATCATGAGTTACAGTATTGAATTTGAGGCCCCTCTTCAAAATTTCAACTTGGATCATTTCCATTTGTGTTTCTAAAGTTCTGACTTGTTCCTGTAACCTCCTCCTCTGATGTTGCAACCATTTGTTTCTCTTGCATAGTTTTTTCATCATTATTTGTAAAGGAAACATCCTCTTTAACATCTTTCGAAATTTATCTGCAACCTCATTGTAAAAGTCCAGTTGCTTTGATACGTCTTTGAGCAATTTCCCAAAAAGAAATATTGATTTTGTTACCTCATTCCGAGCATCTCTCAATTGTTCTTGCAACATATTCGGTTCACCTTTCTCTTCTGTAGACTCCTTACCATTCCTCTTTTTCACAGTTCTACTTTATTGGAGGCACCTCTTCTTATAAGGGCAGGTCAAACATATTTTCTTTTAGCTGTTGTGATCTTGTGATAGGTCTTCTGGGCTTGAAAATAAAACTTGAATATTCTTGAATAAAATCCAAATTTTGGCTTCTTTGCTCTTCTTTTTGGTTTCTTCCTCTTTGATAACTGTAGGCTATACAAAATGGCTTTCTTCAAAGTCAATAGCTTCCACGATATCTGACATTTTACCCTTCCATTTGATTTGGCTTCTAGTCCTCCTTGTATAAGTATTTGTCTTGGTACTTGTAGAAACCTTTTCTGCTACCACTGTCTCTTTTACATGTTCAGCTTCACATTCCATAGGTTCTCCTATAGTCTTTATCTCTGTTTCAAGCTCAACTACAATCTCTGTCTCAGATTTCTTATCCTCCCCTAGGATTATAGGTTTGGAATTTAGACGTCTCCTAAGGGTGGCAACATCCAATTCATAGACATTTAAAAATAAAAATGTTGGCCAATCTCACTTCAAACTATTTAACTCTTCAACCACTAGAAAATTAATAAGAGTATGATGAAAAATTCAAGTGTTACTCGCATCAGGTTTGGCATGAACCTTGTGAGCCATTTTTACTAGGTTTCTAAACAAATAGAAAGGTATATCTAAGGGTTGTTTACCTGTGAAGTGTAGCAACAATTTGAAATGGTATTGATATACCATGTGGAATATACGCTCACAATTGAATTATTTCTAGATCATCACCATAAGCTTAGGAAATACTCTTTAAGGCATGTGCGGGGAATGCTTGTAGCCATATCAATGCTTCTCCATAAAAAAACATATCTCAATTCCTATGTTAAGTGAATATTCCAATGTCAACTATGTATGTATTATATATGGTGAAAATTAAAAAGGATATATATATATATATATATATATATATATATATATATCCTTTTTAATTTTCACCATATATAATACATACATACATACATATATATAC